>JADMNL010000024.1:425087500-426287500 GCA_016271365.2 Neoceratodus forsteri | reverse complement strand
CTCAGACAGGAGTAACGTTTCCCAGCATAGAGTCACTTCGCCTCAAGGCCTGGTATTTGAAGAGCTAGAGTTCCCAAACTCATAATATTTTGAAGAAGTCCTGAGGATTCTTCGACTAGACAAGAAACCAAGTACCAAAATTACCTATGCTTCCAAATGGAGGAGATTCTCCTTCCGGTGTAAAGACAGACAGAGCGACCCCTGCAACTTAGCCTGTCCTCTATACTAGATGGTCTAGTTCACCTACAAGCATTAGACCTTAGGACCTCATCCCTATAAGTCCACCTGGCAGCCCTTTCAGCCTACATTTCAGCAGGCAAAGAGAAAACTAATTTCTCATCCCACTTTCAAAAAAGTCTTCAAAGACCTGCTGCACCTTCAACCCCTGTCCCCCCCCCCGACTTGAATCTGTGTATAGCCAAGTTGATGGAGTCCCTATTCAAATCTATAGCTACAGAAGACTTAAAGTAGATTACCTGGAAAACAGTATTCCTGGTGGCCATCACATCAGCTAGGAGGATATCAGAGCTGCAAGCCCTCTGCACTGAACCCAACTACATCATCTCCCACAGGGATAAAGTAGTTCTCAACAGGAAATTTCTTCCCAAAGTAGTGTCTGAATTTCACCTTAACCAATCTATAACTCTCTCGGTCTTTTTTTTTTTTTACAAACAAATCCACTCCTGGTGAGTGCAGGCTACACAGCCTGGACATCAAAAGGGTACTGACCTACTACTTAGAGCATACCAAGAGCCTCAGGTCCTCTCACGCCCAACAGTTCCTCACCTATGGCAAAATGGACAAAGGCAGACCAGCCTCTAAGAGAACTATCTCTCGCTGGATAGTCTGTTGCATCCAGTTCTGCTACAGTAGGGCTGGCAGACAGCCACTTCAAGGCCTCAGGGCCCACTCTACTAGTGGCACTGCAGCCTCAGTGGCAGCACAAAGGGACATGCCACTGCTCGACATCTGCAAATCAGCTACTTGGAAGACTGTACATGCTTTCACAAAGCACTACTGCTTGGATGTACAGTCAGGATCAGATGCCAAATTTGGCACTTCAGTCCTGCAGAACCTTTTCCCAAAGTAGGTTCTGTTCCCTCCTCACAACAATACTGCTTTGTAATCTGCATAAGTCAAGCATACTGAGGGATTCCTGGGGTGAGAAGAAAAAAATTACTTACCATAGTAATATTGTTTCTTCCAGGGGATCCCTCAGTATGCTTGACCTCCCATCAGACTTCCCCTCACATAACCTTACTGTAAACAGTTCTGCAGTCCCTGGCACATGCCAAATGTATTACTGGAGGGCCATAACATGTGTGATGTATCACAGTGAAGCATGCTGTATATAATTCGCCTATAGTCGGTTTGTATTCATTTTCCATAGTTCTAGAATAGGGGTAGGGATTGGGGCCTTTTGCCCCTCAGGCTACAAATGAATCTGACTGACCAACAGCAGCACTTACAGGCAGCAGTCTTCAACTACAACCTGACTGGCTAATGTCATGCCATCATTAGCATAAATTCTATCTCCAGGGCAGCTTAGCTCCACTGGCAAACCTGCATAAGTCAAGCATACTAAGGGATCCCCTGTAAGAAACAATATTACTATAGTAATTTTTTTCTTGATGACAGACAGCTGATCCAACAGAGGAAACCATATCTGCCGAGGCCAGCAAGAGGCCACTAGAATCATCTTGCCCCATGTGCTTGAACAGCTCTCTCTGAATGAGAGGAACTGGGGAAACGAATAATGAAACAGACTGTGCCAGGTCTTGGATTTCTGAAGCAAAAATTAAGGCAGTTTGGCATTAAGTGGGGATGAAGAAGGTTCCATATCTGGGGTTCCTCATTCATCGAATAGCGATCTCATGACGTCTGGAGCTAGTGACCACTTGTGAGGATCCGCCGCTGTTCAGCTTAGTTCTCTGTAACATGTGCAGATCTGACAGACCACTAGGCCTTCTTTTGCTGGCAATTTTCACCTGTTCCTCTGCCAGAGTGTTCTGGACTCCTGTCAGACAGATTTGCTTGGAGCAGAGTCTCCTACTCCAGGCACTATTCCCACACTCTCATTGCCTCCCTGAAGTGAGAATAAGAGTGTACTCCTCGTCTGTTGATAGTAAATATAGGCTTGTTGTTTGTCTGAAGGAGGACTGTCTTTTGGCTAAGTTCACTATGGCTTTCAAGCAGTAAAGAACTGCATGCATCTCCAACACATTTATGTGTAGATATGTGTCAGAGTCCCAGAATCCCTGAGTCTGAAGACCCTGCTAGTGGGCTCCCCACCCCAGCAAGGAGGTATCTGTGGTGAGGGTCACTTCTGGCTCTAGTGGGGAGAAGGGTAAGCGATGGATGAGGTTTTCCTCCACAGACCACCACATCAGAGACCTCACCAGTGGCTTGGTCACCTGAATGGGATAGGTTTGAGGATACTTGAGACTTCTGGGCAATGAGTATACACCGAGTTCTCCTCGTGTGTAGCCTTTCGCGGGGGCGGGGGAGACTGTGAACACAGAGGATGCCACAATTCTTAGCATGCACTGCATGGAGTGAGAGCTGGCACAGTTTGTGCTCCACGATAAAGCATGCCATCTGCGAGATTGCTCATACTCTGCTGTCTGGAAGGAAGGCCCAAGCCCTGGTTGTGTCCAGAACAGCTCCTATGAACCACAGCACCTAGTAGGGCTCCAGTTGAGACTTGGAAGGGTTCAGCAAGACTACCATGAACATCAAAAAGTGCAAGGCAGTGACCACTGCCCACTCTGTCTCATGTCTAGATGGGCTTGTTAGAAGCCAACCATCCATATTTGAGAAGACTTGTAGTCCTAGCTTGCTGAGATGCACGGCAAGTACTATAAAGCACTTTGTAAAGACTAGCGGCGCTGGGGAAAGTCCAATTGGTACTGGTGGAATTGCAAAGAAAGAAACAAATTCCTAGTTTGTTTATTTATTTTAAAAGTCTCACCAGAAAAGACGCACTGAACTTTTAACAGCTCGTTTCCAGATGCATCCTGGGGGTGAGAGGTAAGGAAGATAGCTCAAGAGTTAAAAATCAGTATTAACAGCATTACAAAAACAGAAATCATAGACAGCAATAAAGCATATCAAATGAGCATAGTCTTAAACATTGCAAGGCAAATTAGTGCAACAGGTACATACAGTAGATAAAAACTGAGCTTTGATAGGCAGGCGAAACTACTCATACAGCTTTAGCAGGTGGAGGAGGGGAACTAAACGGCCAAGTCAGTACTAGTTTGGGGGGGGGGGGTGGAGTCAAGAGGTAGAGTGTCATGGACAGTTGCAGGTGGGAGCAGAAGTGCCACGAGATGGGACTTAAGAGAGAGAAGGCAGAAGAGGCAGTGCGGATTGACAGAGGAAGGGTGGACCAGAGTTTAGGAAAGTGATATGAGAAGGCAGCTTGACCAACAGTAGATTTCCTAGTTGGAAAAGGGAAACACTGCTGCAGAGAAGGTAGGAGGAAGGAAGGGGAGAGGATAGTGGAGAGGTAAGGGAGGAGAGAAGGGAACCAAACCAGAATTTGGATATGAAGGAGACACAATGGCAAAGACGTATATGGCATCAAGTGAGGAGAGTGCAAAGGGAAAAACAGCAAGCAGTAGTGGGTACGAGGGGGGCAGTCTAATGCAAAATGACAAAAAGAGTAAAGGGGTGAGGGTCAGTCTGTCTAGGGAGGATTTGGGAGCTCCACTGAAAACTATGTCACCATAGACAAAAATAGGGAGAATCACCTTATAACAATCTCTTGGTGGGCAGGAAACCGCATACTCACTTTGTTCCCATACAGTGCACCAAGCACGGGGTGGCACTTATGGTGTATGGCATCATACTGTGGCCTAGTATTTCGCGAGTGCCCAGAGGATGCCTGTGACATCCCTCCATACCCAACGATCCTCTAAGAACTGCAGCAGCCACTGCACACTGGATCCAGAGGACTCGGGAGAAGTCAACCAGCTACAGGCGAGAATGCTCTCAGTGGTGCAGGGAACTGATGCGAGTCGCACAGGAACCATCCCTCAACATGATGACCAAAGAACCTGGATGTAACTCACACAGCTAGATGCCCAGTGGCTCAGGTGTTCCCTGTAACTTTGCACTACTGCAGGCTTATCTTTTACAGTATTCTGAAGTGGAACCTCTGTTTGTATACAGGATCTATTAAGCAGTGCTGGAGACGGTGAGAGTGTGAGACACATCCTGTTTTTCTGGTCCTCAGGAACAGTCTCCCTGTGCAGTGAACCAGCACAGTGTTGTGTAGTGGGCTGCTATGGTGAAAAGTGAGCTCAGTGTCCAGGCAAGGGAAGGTGGTGGTGGTGGTGGGGGGTAGGAGGCAGACATAGTCCACCATGGTGGGGGGTTAAAAATGAAATTTAAAACCATCGTGACACCATTAAGCATTCACGAGTTTTCCAGATTTCTACATTACTGCATGGCATATAGATTTAGTTTAGTTGTCGTATTGGTCCTTGTAAGAACAGATCCAGAAGCAAATGGTTTGATACCTTTTATTTGTTCTTTTTGTAATATCCAAGTTGGTCCAATAAAAGGCATGAAACCATTTGCTTCTGGATCTGTACATTACTGCATTTGGGATATTACAGCTGTAAATGAAAGCACTGTGATGTCCTAAATAAACCCAGTTATGAGAAAACAAACCCTCATCTGATGCAGGTGACACAGATTCAGGTGTGAGTCCGGGTTGTTTAGGAAGGGTGTGTATGTGTGTGTTGACAGTAGTGCTTCCCCTACCAGGGAAAATGGTAATAGGACCACCGCTTCTACTGCATTCAGTGGAAAACTTTACATTTTTTTTATTTGTATTAGTTTATTAGATAACTATTATATACTTATTTCATAGCTTTGCGATATACTGCATTAAGTATCCCTACATTGTTATGTTAGGCAACATAGTCACACAGCATGTTTTATAGCCCACGTGATAGCAATCTCCTATAATGGACAGTAATTTATAAGCTGAAAAAGCAATAAAGCCAATACCAACTTTGCCACTGGTGTGTATAACCTATAATAAACATGACTAAGACACACAGTGTAACAGATTACACAACTGTATGGTCTAATAAAACTAATGACATTTTAACACTAAGGCTGCCAATAGAATTAGAACATACTGTAGTTCTGGACAGATACATCAGTCCGTGGCCCTGCATATGTGCCAACAGTATACCCCCAGCACAGGGCACAGTTAACCCATATCCAAACACTATGAGAGTTAACCAAAATCAGTGCCCTGCTATACAACATACATAGTACTGCACTCTCACAGCTTGCAGATCATCAAAACAAAAAGGCCGGAGAAATTTTCTACACCAAGATGAGTTAACAGTCGGTCATATACCATCAACCCCAAAGCAGTATGTAGGGCAGTGTCCCCCACACGTAACAAGTAAAATGAGGAAGAGTCAGGAAAAAACACT
Organism: Neoceratodus forsteri; assembly: GCA_016271365.2. NCBI lineage: Eukaryota > Metazoa > Chordata > Ceratodontiformes > Ceratodontidae > Neoceratodus > Neoceratodus forsteri. The sequence continues at coordinate 426,282,038 of JADMNL010000024.1, read as the reverse complement.
AACAGTCCAATTTAACTATTGATAAAATGTCCCACCGGCGCAGCAGTAGGGCTACCGCTCGCGGCGCCAGCAACCCGGGTTCGGGAATGGACTCGGGTGGCTGGAGGGCCGGCTGGGGGAGGAGGATCGAGCGCCCAGATTCTGCTCTCCTCCTCCGGGTGGGGTGGGATGCTGGTCCCACTGCGATACCGCCACCTGGGTGACCAAGGGTGGAGATGCAGCTAAAAGGACAGCATGTAGTAGGGAGGGAGGATATCTGCCAGGAGTCAGAGCGTCAGCATGTTGCGACGTACGTTGCTCCTAGGCTCTCCATGCGTGCGGACGTCCTGTGGGCCAGGCGAAACATGAAAAGATCCCGCGGTGCTCCCTGTAGACGGAGCTTCAGGCCCCGATCCCAGTGCCCCTGTCAGTGAAGGTAACGGATCCCCGATGAAACACAGACGCTCAGGGTGGAGAAAGGGGAGCCCCGCCTCGTACCCACCTGGGGGTTAAACCAAGGCAGCATGGGGGGATGACTGCACCTGAAACTGGCAGATAAGCAGGGACACATAAAGGCCATAGGAGACTCCTGAAGGTAAGGCAGCACCGTGGAGAGAGAAGGGGGCATAAAAATAGAATATAAAAAAAAAATGTGCAACTTGCAGGAAATACCAACAGCTCTGCTGAATAGTACTAGTGGTGGGGGAGGTTATCAGGAGCTGTTGAGAATCTACCACGAGGCAGCCACCATGTTGTTTCTACATATATATTACAGTCAGAGGTCAGCTTCTTACTGTGAAAGTTCAGTACAAATCATGGGATAAGTTCAAGAATGTCACTCACTGTGCCATTACACTCCATTGGGACCATTTTCCTTGCCTCGAGACTTGCTGTCTACAGACCAGTTCCACTGTGATCCCTCCAACCTTTGTCAATTACTTACAGTCACACAGCCACCGCGATTCAGTCAGAGTCCTCCAGATCTGCTGTCATGTCTTTTGCCCCACAGTCTAGCTTGACCTTCTCCGCCAACACTTCAGTGTCCTTTGGGTCGCTAAACAAATACTGTTTCACCCCACAGACCACCTTGAGCTTCATGAGGTACTGCAGGTTATGCGATACTCCTTAAGATTGTAGGATGATTCTCACTCTGACAGAGGCCTTGCGACGCTACCTTTTGGCAAACTTCAAGATTGGTGGTAGTGCTTCCCCTACCAGGGAGGACAGTACAGCATGTACAGTAACGCAAGTACAGTGCTAGCTTGTCTCCCGAGTAAGCTGCTAACGGCCCAGACTTACATGCAGCTTCAAGCACCCAGTACCTCTCACGTGGGCTGATGAGGGTTACAAGAAGAGTCTGAGCCATATTTTCATTCTCTCGTCTCCTTCATGAACTAAGTTGAAATGCCCTGAATACCACTAGCCAGATCCAACCGTAAATGTTCTCTGAGCCACGTCCCTACAAACTTCACAGGGTTACTTCTCTCCAGGATCGCTGGTAGTCCTAAAAGGTGCATGTTTGCAGACTGGGTGAGATTTTCAAGCACTTCGAGTCTCCTTAAGCATTTTGTTTTCTTTTATAAATCCTGTGGTTGCAACAACTGCTTTCAGCGCCACTCCTGAAGCTTCCTCCGCCTTGGTCACTGCAGTGAGCGCTTGTTAACAGGAGGTGAGCTGGGTGTTAAATTCAACAGTTCTTTGGTCCAAAGAGATCACTTGTTTGTCAGGGGCTTGAACTGCCCTTAAGTCCTTATTAGATGGTTCAACTTAAACCTGCTGTAACTCTAGCTAGCGCTGCTTTCCCACCTCCTCTGGGCCCAGGCTGTTGGCCCCACCGACGACCTCTGCTTTCAGCCTGCTATATTGGGTTTCCCATATTTGGATGGCACTCATAATTCATCTACTTGTTGGTCACACTGCACTCTATAAAATCTATGAGCAGAATGTGCTCAGCTCTTTGAAATAAATGTGGATGTTAACCGACTGTAGCTCAGTGCTGAGGAGCTGTAGAGAAACACGTCTTTATCGAATGGCTACTGGCAGCGCTGCAGCTATGAATTTTGGGGCCCAGGACAAGTCCGCTGAAATGGGCCCGTTTCCCAAACCAGCTAATGCCAGGGGTAATGCCAGCTCCTCAGGTGTGCCCCTCCTAAACTCGGGGCCCTGGACAACATCCCCACTCCCCCCCCCATTACTGTGGCCCTGGCTACTGGTCATGCCCCCAGCAGTGGAAAACACTGGCACTGCTCTCATCAATAGGTTTCCACACTCCTATAGCGATGCTGCAATGCACCCAGAGCCTCCACCCCAACCCCACATCTATCAGGGGTTAACAAACTAAGGACCATCAGGAGAACATTTTAGAATTCAAAATCAATGAAGGGAATTTTTTCAAATCCATACAGGGGAAGGGCATCAGAGGTACTCCGGAGCTTAGACGTGGTAATTCAAAGAAAGACAAGTGACCACCCTACTTTTCTTAAATGACCCATTTACATCTATTTATTTATTTATTTATTGTTTATTTATTTATATGGCTCCCACCTGGCTTTCCCCACATCACTCCTTCAAGCCTGCCAATCTTCATCTCCTGCAAGGGTACTGTGTCTCAGGCCAGCCACGCTCTCGAGTCCCAAAGGGACCGCACAGCCACAATGACTTCACTTCTATTGATCCTTTTTTAATGTTATTCTTATTTATCCTCCTGCAGCTGCTAATCTGCTGTGATCCAGCCACCGCTCCAATTTATCCTCCTGCAGTCACTAATCTGCTGTAATCCAGCCACCGCTCCAATTTATCCTCCTGCAGTCACTAATCTGCTCTGATCCAGCCACCGCTCCAATTTATCCTCCTGCAGCCACTAATCTGCTGTGATCCAGCCACCGCTCCAATTTATCCTCCTGCAGCCACTAATCTGCTGTGATCCAGCCACCGCTCCAATTTATCCTCCTGCAGCCACTAATCTGCTGTGATCCAGCCACCGCTCCAATTTATCCTCCTGCAGCCACTAATCTGCTGTGATCCAGCCACCGCTCCAATTTATCCTCCTGCAGCCACTAATCTGCTGTAATCCAGCCACCGCTCCACTCCCCCAAGCGATCTGGAGACACACCAGTACGCCAGCTGGCATATGCTGCCATACCTTCAAGAGGGACTCCCCCTTAGTCCCCACACCAGGCCGGGATCCAATACCAGCACATGATGCGCCTTTGCAGCCCCGCCGGGTTCAGGAGTAGTGGCCATCAAGCTGCCGCGGTAGTGCTGCCTCTTTCCTCCATTTGCTCTGTTCGGGTGCAGGGGTAGCGATGTCAGGCACAATGTGCCAACGTCGCTACACCCCCCCCACAATGCTACACGACTTTAGCAGTGCCCTCGATCATCACCGGGAGCCACTGCAGAGCAGTGAAACTCACAGCCATCCCGAGATGGAGAGCAGTCCTCAGACACTCTATCTAACCCCCCGCCAGCCCGGGCGGCGTCCGAACCAGGTTGCCAGCGTGATGACCACGGTGTGGCGTCTAGTGCCTCAGCGCCACGGCCGCCATTTCGATTGATCCTGAGGACTCCTCCCTTCTCCACTGGGGCAGAAGAGAAATGTACTATTATGATCTCGGGGAACGACACTGTACAGTGTGACAGCTGGCCCTGAGAAGCATGGTTCCGTTGACGTGTGCAGAGTAGCCATTATATAATGAAGGGGGCAGGACAAATTTCTGCTTTGCAGTTCTGCCAAATTGTGACATGACAGCATAATGTCGAAGCGCTCCGTCAAATACTGGATACCACTCTGTACCCTCCCCCTCGTTGAGGCTTTTTCTTGCATGCTACATCCTGCCTACTGCTAAAATGCAGCCACACAGAGAGAGAATAGCTCTCCCTCCCCAAGGAAGAGTGCTTCCAAATCATGACAGGATCCTTCCCTGCCAGCCTTTACTTTAGGGGCACAAACATGAGGTACATTTATTTATTCACCTTGATAATTCCAGAATGGATTCTCATTTACAATGGGGTCTTGGAGTGCATGGCTGTTCTGTGTTCCAAACATTTATGTATTTTTATATAAAGCATAAAACCCTGATTGTACCCCAGGTTGTAAACCTTCTGTTGTCACTCCCCCGTCACATCTTTATGTTTTAGTAAAGCACAGTACATGCACTGTAGCTAGAGAAAAACTACAGGCTCAACATTTCATAGGTTAGCGTTGTTCAGTTTGAATAATGAAGACAAATCTCATCTTATTAATTTGTCATTTTTAATCAGGAAAGGCACTCTGAGCTGTGACAGCTCGTTTCCAGGTGTGTCGGGTTAAATGGACCTGTTTTACTGACCAGGGAATACAGGCCAAGACACTGGAGCAACTCTCCTACTCTAACGATGTGCCATGGGATCTTTAAACAGCCACCTGAACAGCCTCCAGAGATGGGCAGGATGGATACCAGTTTAACATCTCATCCAAAGGATGGCACTTCAACACTGAAGCAGCCCATTAGCACTGCACTACAGTATCCATATTGTATTATTCTCAAGTCTCTAGTGTGGGACTAGAACCCATGACCTTCTGATTGTCACGCCTCCAAGGCAAACATGCAACCTTCTAAGCCATTGACACTGCAACCAAAAATAAACAAAAAAAAAAATGAATCTGCACATTACAGCATCAGTTTTGGCTGCCCATCAGGAATCAACTGTATGCCATGCAGCAGGGGATGCACCCATACACCCATGAGGGCGACAGAAATCAAACGGCAGTAAGAAATTACCAAACTGCAAAATGAAAAGGAAAGGGGAAAAACATGGCTCATGAGTAAAGGGGTGCTCAAAGTTTTCAAGTGACTGGCTACAGAAACACAGAATCTGTCAGAAAATAAGGACTGCTTGGCCCACCCATCTGCCCATTTTTCCCTACCTACAGTATCACAGTAGATCATGACCGAGTGGTCTAAGGTGCTGGCTTAAAGCTCCAATCTTACTGGAAATGTGGGTTCACATCCCACTACCGCCCCGAAGTTGATGAATATCTCTCCATTTCTTTACATCTGCTTTCTTATTACACAAACTGGGGAATATGGGTGTGACCAGGACAGTAGTGTGGTGGGTAGGTAACTGGCTGGGTGGCAGGACACATAGGGTGGTGGTAAATGGCTGTCACTCCACAGAGGGAAGAGTGACCAGTGGGGTACCACAGGGATCAGTGCTGGGACCGGTCCTATTCAACATCTTCATCAGTGACATTGCACAGGACCTAGAAGGCAGAATTTCACTGTTCGCTGATGACACAAAGCTCTGTAACAGAGTAGACACACCAGAGGTGTAGACAGAATGAGAAGGACCTGCAGAAACTTGAAGAATGGTCAGGGGTTTGGCAGTTGAAATTCAATGCAAAGAAGTGCAAGGTAATGCATATGGGCACAAAACCCTGGCACAATATATCAGTTGGGGTGTGAGGATATAGCATGCACCAAGCAGAAAAGGGATCTTGGGGTTATCATCTCTGATGACCTCAAGGTAGGGAAACAGTGTGACAAGGCAGCAGGTAAAGCAAATAGGATGCTGGGATGTATAGGCAGGGGCATCACCAGCAGGAAAAGGGAGGTCATAATTCCACTATACAAGACACTAGTGAGGCCCCACCTGGAGTACAGTGTACAGTTCTGGAGACCATACCTACGTAAGGACATAGACAGGGTAGAGAAGGTTCAGAGGAGGACAACAAAGATGGTGCATGGATTGCATCACAAGTCCTATGAAGACAGGTTGAAGGAACTGAACATGTACTCCCTGGAGGAGAGGAGGGAGAGAGGGGATATGACAGAGACATACAAGTATCTCACAGAGAGGAACAGGGTGCAGGAATACACTATTTTTAAGCGAAAAAGATGTTCCAGGACTAGAGGGCATGGGATGAAAAAGGAGGGAGGATGATTCAGAGGAAACATGAGGAAGAATTTCTTCACAGAACGGGTGGTGGACAAGTGGAACACCCTGCCAGAGGAAGTGGTGGGGGCTGAAACAATCACGGGATTTAAGAATGCATGGGATAGACATAAAGGAATTCTGGAGGTCAGGGGTAAGGGGCAACAGACTTCTAGGAAAACATAAACTGAACTTACAAGCTCAAATGGGCAGACTGGGTGGGCCACAGGCCCTTATCTGCCGACACCATCTATGTATCTATGTAGATCCTACTCATCTCCGGCTCTTTCTCCCTCCCTCCATTCCTTTCGACTAAGATTCCTTTATGGCTATTCCATGCATTCTTGAACTTCACTTCTGTTTTTGTTCACACCACCTTGGCTGGTAGGCTGCTCTAGGAATCCACCACCTTTTGTGCAAGGAAGTATTCCTCATATCTCTCCTGAATCTATCTCCTCCAATTTCATAGCATGTTCCCTTGTTCTTGTGCATCTTTTTTCTGTAAAATGCTTTCATCCTGAGCATTATTTACCCCTGTGTGGTATTTAAAGGTTTCTATAATATTACATCTCTCTTCCAGGGTGCACATATTGAGTTCCTGAAGTTCCTCCACCTAGGGCTTTTGATGCAGACCTCACACCATTTTAGCGGCTCTCTACACCGCCTCCACTCTATGCCTTTCCAAAGATGAGGCCCTCCAGACCTGTACGCAGCATTCTAGGTGTGCTCTTACCAGTGATCTGTACAGAGGCAGCATCACCTCCCTCCTTCTGCTGGTGATGCTTCTCCCTAAGCTCTCCTGCACCCCACTAGCCCTCCCAACTGCCCTGTTACACTGCCTGGCCACCTTTAGGTCACCAGAGTTTATTACCCCTAGGTCTCTCTCCTGATTGGTGGTTGTCAATAATACTCCAACCATTTTTGTACTCTTCCCCTGGATTTCTCTGCCCAAAGTACATTATTTTACATTTTTTCACACTGAAACCTAGCTGCCACACACTTTACCACTCCCAGAGTTTTCTCAGGGCTCTGTTCATCCTTTCCACATTACGTCGCCTGGAATGTCCACTGTACTGTAGAGTTTGGCGTCATCCACAAACAGGCAGACCTTCCCCTCCAGCTCCTCTGTAATATCACCTACCAAGAAATTAAAATGGACCTGTCCCAGTACTGTTCCCAGAGGCACCCCACTGGTCACCCTCTCCTCCTCAGTGGGACCTCCATTTACCACTACCCTCAGTCACTTCTCCCCTAACCAATTTCTTACCCAGTTTACCACCTTTGGACCTCTCCTAAGTTATCCAGCCTGCTTAAGAGTCTCCTGTGTGGAATGGTGTTGAATCCATTACTGAAATCTAGGTAAGCCACATTCACCACTCCACCCTGATCTAATTCCTTGGTTACCCAATCAAAGAAATCTATCAGATTAATTCGACATGACCTCCCACCAATGAATCTGTGCTGTCTTTGGTCTTGTAATCCATTAGATTCAAGATATTCCACTATCCACTCCTACAGCAGTGATTCCATTAACTTTCTCACCACTTATGTTGGGCTGACTACATTCTCCTCCCTGCCACCACTTTTGTGAAGTGGGATTACATCTGCCCTCCTTCAGTTCTCTGGAACCACCCATTTCCTGTGAGCTAAACAGGACTGTCAGGGGTGCAGCCAGTACCTCCCTGAGTTCCCTCAGTACCCTAGGATGTAACTTGCGAGGTCCCATTGCTTTGCCCACTTTCAGATTAGAGAGTCCCTTTAGGACTCTCTCCTTTGAAAAATGACTAGTGTTTACCTCCACCCTTTAGAGTTCATGTTACTTTTTTGTGGCCCCTTCCTTTCTCCTTCCACTTTCAACACCGAACAAAAGTATTTGTTCAGGATATCTGCCTTTTCCTGGTCCCCCTCTGCACTGTCTCCCTCATCCCTTTTTAACCTCACAATCCCTCCCCTGGTCTTCCTCTTTTCACTTATATACCTAAAAAGTCTTGCGCCCTTTTGTTATTGCTTGGGCTATTCTCTCTTCAGTTTGTGCCTTTGCGCTTCTTACTGCTTTCCCTGCTTCTCTCTGTTTCTCCTGATATACCTCCCTATCCTCCTCCCTCTGTATCTCCTCATAACTTCTAAATACCACCCTTTTAGCATTTACCTTTTCAATCACCTCTTTTAAGAACCTCAGCAGTCTTTCTTCTCTTACTTTTGCTCACTTGTTTGACACAGGTTTATTGCCTTCACTATGCCCCCTTTTAGCTTCATCCACTGTTCCTCCACTCCCACCCAGGTCATCCTCCTCTGCCAGGTCATCTCTGAGGCATTCACCCATCTTTAAAAAATCTGCCCTGCTGAAGTCCAGGACCTTCACCCTTGTGTGGTTCGATTCCACAACCATCCATACACTGAACCACACTGTCCGGTGATCACTGGTCCCAAGGTGACGTTCCACCTTGACATCTGCAACACTGTCCCCATTAGTGAGTACCAGGTCCAATATTTCCCTATCACGAGTGGGTTCACTGACTAGCTGCCCCATTACCTGAGGAATGGCCCCTAAAGGGAGTCCAGGATGTCCATGCTTTTAGCTGAAGCTGTAGCTGGGAGGCTCCAACCTACATCCGGCAGATTGAAGTCCGCCACTAGCAGCACCTCCCTCTTTCCTGCCATCTTACCAGTGGTTTCCACCAGTACCTTCTCTAACTACTCCCCCTGTGCTGGAGGTCTGTAGATCACACCAGTGTGAACTGTGACTCCATTCACCTTCTCCGTGGTGACCACAGTACCTCTGCCCCCACCGTGTTCCCTGTATCTCTGTTGCTTTTATGCTTTCCATCACATAAAGCACCAGCACCATACCCCCTCCTTTTCTTGCCACCTGGCCCTTCCTGAACAGAGTATAGGCTGGTATGGCCATGTCCCAGTCCTGGTTTTCAGTGCACCATGACTTCATAATGGCCACAGTTTCCAGTTCGGACTCTACCATGATGGCCTCTAGGTGCAGAATTTTACTTCGAGACCTCTAGCATTCGAACACATGGCCTTCCAGATTTTGTTACCACTCTGATTCCTACCCCTTTTTTCCTTTTTGCCCTCTCCTTTCCCCCTCTGTTTTTATTGCTCCCGTTTCCATTCCCCTTCACTTCTACCACCCTGCTTCCTTTATTAATTTGCACCCTAAGGTACTTCTCTCCCCTCAGGTTCTCCCTACTTCAGTACTGTCTCCCCGATTTCTTATGCCACACCCCTCAGCTAGCTTAAATGTTCATCAAAGTAACATTTAAACCATCCACTAAGGACTGCGGTTCCCCTCCCAGATGGATACAAGCCATCACTCCTATAAAGGCCCTTGTCCCTCCAGGCTGGACTCCAGTCCCTAGTGTAGCCGAATCCCTCCTTTCTGCACCATTTCTTCAACCTTGAGTTGAAACTCCTAGTGCAGAAATCTCTCCCCCCCGTCACAGATAGACAGCACCTCTGTGAAAGCCACTGAATGTGCTACCTGCCCCCCAGCTCCCTAAACTCCCCCTGCGCTATCCCAGCCCAGTCTCCAGCCATGTCAATAGTCCCAGGTGGACAATGACATCCACCAGCTCTGCCTCCCTTATGGCAGTCCTAGTGATCGTTAGGATCCACTTCCCATCTCTTTGAGCCATGGCGCCGTATAGGCACCTAATCGCCCTCCCCACCTTTCCTCTTTCCAGATCTATCCCCCTCACAATCGAATCACCCACCAGAAGTTGCTTCCTCCTCCTCTGGGGTCCTCTACCACTCTTCTTGGGGTCTCCGCTACGGAGGACCCCAACATCCTCCCCAGTCCTTACCATGGGTGCCTCCTCCCAGTAGTCCCGCAGCGCCAGAAAAGCATAATTATGTAGTAGTACCGGTTAAGGAATGTGCCTCTGACTCACTCCCCCCCCACACTCTTCCAGAGCCCACCACAGTCCAGCAGCGTCTCTGCCTAGGCACTCTCTAGAGATAACGCTGTCAGATGGGGGGCCCCCTTGGTGGAGGAAGAGGTTGCCTGTATCCTACCCAGCTTGGCCTGGAGTACAGCGCCCTCTTCCCTCAACCCAGAGAGGAGCATGTTGATGGGGCAGCACCGCAGTCTCCGAAGTCTGCAGCCACTGCACCGAACCGCTACCAGCATTCTCAGTTCCTGCACCGGACCGCTACCAGCATTCTCAGTTCCTGCACCGGACCGCTACCAGCATTCTCAGTTCCTGCACCGGACCACTACCAGTATTCTCAATTCCTGCACCGAACCGCTACCAGCATTCTCAGTTCCTGCACTTGCATGTGATATGTGGACATTCTTATGTACCCTCACCCTTGATACGGTATTACTAGTTTTACCCCTTTTGTTGTTTGTTATGCCCCTTGTACACCTACGTTAGAGTGCTGCTCCTAGTTCCAGATTTGGCCTACCTTTTCCTTTCACCTGCCCCTTATGCACCTTTTCCCTGACAGGGTGTTACTAGTGTTTCCTCTTTTGATGTTTGTTATGCCCCTTGTACACTTACCCTAGAGTGTCACTTCTATTCCCTACTTTGGGCTACACTTTACCTTCCACTTGTCCCTTATGTACCATTACCCCTGATAGGATGTTTCTAGCTTTTCCCCTCCTGTTTGGTATTCCCCTTGAACACCTACCCCAGAAAGGTAGGCACAATACGGCTTGAACACCTACCCTACATAGGGTATTATTTCTTAAGACCTACCATTTGCCTTTATGATTTTAATACACTTAAAACTAAAATGTAGTGTGGTGTGGTCAAGGGTGGTGCACCAGGCGTGCAGCATTTCATGCCAATTGCCACCCCATGCTCTCACCCCAAATGTGTTATTTTTAAGTTTGGCCCTTTAGCTTAAGGACTGCAGTGGAGGATCACTAGGCCAAAGATCAAATATACAACGCCTCCCCCAAAATGTGATCACTGAGTGGTGATAAAGGGCTCCAATCACATAGTCAATAACACAGGCACTATTCTGAGCTGTGTACCAGCTCCAGCAGCAGGCTCACAGTTCAAACGATTTTTCAGGGAGCCCAAGTTGTTGCCAGTTCTCCCTCACGATCCCGGCAATGGATATGAGTTGTTATCCTGTTCGAATGTGTGTCAAGTTTAAAAGCCACTCAGCTGTTTACTATGCCATGAACTAGAAGTGGTATTTGGGTGTTACACTAATGGGGCCCTCGGAACACAGCAAATCACAGTATTGGCCATGGAACTTGCATAATGTTGCAGGATGTATGCAGTGCTGTAGAACTCAGTATTGATTTGCTCACTGGTACACAGGGGTTCATTCAGGTCCGCTCATTATCCTATTCCTTAGGCCTGCCAGATTCACTCCTGTGTGGTCGTCACTGGCTGCCAACTCAACCCAAAGATCTGGGTCTATCCCTCCTCAGGTAGGGGGCCCTACCATCCACAGTCACTGGGATGGAGGGAGAAGCATTTTGTCTCTTGTGGGTCAAAGCTGAGGAACAAGTGCAAGTCTGGTGACATGGGGGAAGAATGCATGAGAAGGCCATAACCTAGATCCTTCCAGCCAAGCCAACCCATTTCCAGTTTTCTGTTCCTTCCCTCATCCACCTATCTCAGGAGAACCCAAAACGTCACCATCCTGGGGGTGATTCGAACAGGTAATCACCCATGCCAGCAATGGCACCACTTCTATACCACCATTAGGAGCGGTTCCTCTCCCCTAGGAGGAATCGGTCCTCCCTGTTGGTCTCTGTTCCAGACGTCCCACATTCAGGGCACAAACCCAGGTCAGATGCCCCATCACATGGCACCACACAGCAGCAAATTCAATATTTTTATAACTATCTTTTAAACATACTGTTTTTCTAGAGTTCCTGGTTCTCCTCCACTTTTGGTTTATCCTCCACACTCGGCATCTCATCTCAAAGACATCATCACATACCTCAGCCTATGACTGGATTGCACCCTGCCCTAAATGCAAATAATTCCTGCAGCAGGAACGAGAAAACACCTGCCAGAAAAGCCCAGAAGCCCTGCCTTAGAAATCAGAAGTACCATAGAAAACGAGGGGCTTTGTATATAGGACAGAAGAGAAGCAGGCAAGCCAGATGGCATGGACTCAGGGGTACCCCCTCTTAAGATGTGCAAGGGCTCTGTCCTTTCATTAACGTGAAGAACTTGGCTCTTGGGGAGGGAAGATGTGTGGTTAGAGTAGACCTCCGCCCCCCCCACCGTGGCACTGGCTGCAAGGGTAGTCACATGGCTGATATAATATTTGGGGGAAGGGGGTGTCTGGGAAATAAATCTGAGTGTTTGGCCCAACTCACTCCCCCCCTCCCAAAACAAAAAGAAGCAGAACTCGACTCTTAATCAGTTGATTCCAAAACCAAATATTACACATGCCTCAAAAACATCCTCAGTGATGAGTTGTGGAAACAGATTCATTAAATAAAATAATGTAATATTTGACTCACCTTAGATTTCCTTTTCTTTGTCAGTGTGGGTTTTTTAATTTTTGTTGAAGTTCAGCCGGGAGTTTTTGGGAGTTGTTGCATATAGTATTAGAAGGCAGAAAGACATGTCCTGAGGCAGCTTCGACCACAGTCAGCCGGCTTTATTTGCCTTGACTGAAAATGAACTGGGACAGATTTGGCGGCGGGTGGGGGTGGGGAGAGAGTGTTCAGAACTCTGAAGTCATGTGCATGTCTTTCTTACCATAAATAAGACAGTGTGAAAGGAAAACTAAACAAGAAGGGAAAAAACACTTCTGCACTGTGAAACAATTTACTTCACTGTTGCTTTCCTTCAACAGCAGGTCTCTCAAGCTTTGAGCAATTCTATGCAGTGCATTAACCAACTGTGGCCCTTTGCAATATTAAACAAACACCATCGCAGCAATGCAGCCTTCCCTGCTTGCTATGTTTATGTTTCAAGAAAACCTGTGAGGAAAAGATTATGGCTATAGTCCAACAGAAACATCAACGCTCTCAGAAACTGCAATGGGCACCTTGTAATGGCTTTAGAAAATTAACAGGAAGAAAACAGGTAGCAACTGGCTTAGAGACAGAGTTTCTTAGTAAAAACTAAAGAGGGCAATCCAGTCTTCATTGCTTACCTTGTACTTGCTGTGAGACAACCCGTAATCCCCGATTTTTACAGTCAGATCGGCAGTGAGTAAGCAGTTTCGCAAGGCCAGGTCGCTAAAAACAAAGGAAACACAGATCTAGGATTACACAACAACAAGTACAACACAAGGGAGGCAGGGAGGGGCGGGCATGCTGGGAACTTTCTGTGACCGTGCAAAGAAGAAGAAAAAAAAAACACACACACAGGAATAATGGGGTGAGAGAGCAAGGTATTGCAGACTGCAGTGCAAAGGCAGATGGCATCATAAAGTTGCCTGTAACTCACAAAGGACTGGAAATTGTTCTTAGAGAAGCAAGAGAACTTTTTTTTTTTTTTTTTTTACTTTTTTAGCAAATTTGACTGGGCATACCTTCTCTAGACCAACCTGGTTTTCTGCAGCTACTTTCTTAAGCCTTCCCTTCCTTTATTTGGCCACTACTGCATGGCACTGCATCACTAAGATTTTTTATTTTAATATGTTTTATTCTACTCCAGAAGCCTGGTGCAGTCCCCAGTAAGCACCAGCCACCTCCGAACCCATCTACTGTTCTCACCCAAGGATGTGTGGATTAGGAGTGGGGCGTCGAGCCCCTGGCAGTACAGGTGTTACACTGCTGGTGCATCCTCTTTTTTCCTCCAGATTTCTTCCTTCCCTTCCACTGACCACCAGCCTGCTGATGCCATCCTGCCAAATGGTGGTCTTGCAAGTTGCAGCCTAACCTCGTGAAGGAGCCAGCTCCCAAACCACTACAGAGGTTCTTGTGAAAGCAGACTGCGTCGCCACCTTCCCCTGGGCTGGGACACAGTGCCCTAGTCAGCATTTTCCCTGAGCACTCTTCATCACTCTTGTGGATCTGCTCCCAAACCAGGGTTTCTGGCAAGGAAGCGCAATGTGCTCTCGCTGGGCCCCTGGGCAGCACAGAATACTGGGATTTTCAGTATTTTATTCAATAAAATATTTCACCAGATGGTAGTACATTTAAGGAGAACTGGATGGCTCAGTGGCGGGTTTAGGAGCCTTTCGCCTCCAGGTCACGGGTTAAAATCCAGTACAGGTCAGTACGGATTGAAAGCCGTTATTGCTGGCCCAGTGGTGCAGAGGGTTGAGGCGCTGGAAGCCACACCTCGAACCACGCCAGTGACCCGGGTTTGGGAATGGACTCGGGGCGGCGGGGGACGAGGAGGATTGAGCATCTGGAGGACTGCTCTCCTCTTTGGGGGTGGGGGGAGTGGGTCGCTTCGCTCAAACAGTGGCTCCCAGTGGAGACTGGGGACACTGTTTCAAAGCAGCTCAAGGAGGGGAACATCAGAAAAATGGAAAATGGCTCCATGCGCTCACCGGATGACAGCTTCCCCGCTCCGCGACAGCGCCGGAACCTCAGAGGACTTCCTCTGTCTCAGTAGCGCTCCCGAGGGCCTAATACAGAGTGCACTGGGTAAGCCCCCTCCCGGTGCATTCCCCCTCGGAGAGGGACCCATCCAGTGAAGGGATACCCCTCGGGAGTCAGCTGCTATGTGGGGACAGTGGGGAGTCCAGGAAGAAGATGGCCGGTGAGTCGGGAACACTGTGAAGCTTGAAGGAGAGGGGAGAACTGGAGCGTGAACAGGCGAGTAAACAACATCAAAAAAAAAAAAAAGAAAGCCGTTATCACCAGAGGGTTGTTCAGTGGCCTATGTGAAATGAGTTGTGGTGTTCTCAGTCCAGTTCCCAGTGGCAGGTGTCCACATCACAAAAACCACCAAAACAAGTGGCACTAACTGGCATCCTTGTTGGCATTCCCACATGAGCGGACAAGGACCGAATGGCATGGGGTCTGAACAACTCTCTCACCTACGTGGTGGTCCCTCCGCGGCATGGTTGAGGCACACTGGTGGGGCAGTGTGGGGATGCCCGCACTGCGACTACCTGTGCTGTGCCTGTCACGTGGATAAACTGAGGACTTCAGGTTCCAGTGCTGTCAGTCCAGCACCTTTCACAAGCACTAAAATTCACACACAGAAAAAGGAAAAAAACTTCAGAAACAAAAAAACAAAGAAGGTTGTACAGTTAAAGAAAATAAATTCTCATTTCCAAACACTGGCCCGTTAGGAGGCACTTCATATCCTAGAGGATGCTGAACCTGTGGAGTAGCCTACCAGCGGTGATGGAGGCAGTACAGGGCAGGCCTTCAAGACAAGACAGAATTTCTAATTACGACGAGAAATCACGGGATACACTGAGCAGTAGGATTGGTGGGGTACTTCATTAAATCAGTATATGGCTGCACAGCATGCTTTTCCTGGTTTATGCAGCTGGGGGGGGGGGGCTGATGTACCTGGAGATTTAGTATACTTTATTTAACATTCGATAAGTACAGTAACAGCACATAACAGTAACAATCATGAACAGGAAGCAAACACAAAAAACTACAAAACCATACTAAAACAAATCCAGTCCCTCCCACCTTCCCCACCCCCCAATATGTCCCACAGTGCAAATCTTAGATAAAAAAAAAAAAAAGTATGGTACAGTCCTGAAAAAGACTAAACAGAAGTAAGAAAAAAAGGGAATGGCCAGATTCAGCTACTACCAGCCAATCTCAACCGGCTATGGATGCTCTGAGATAGGAAGCAAAGCAAGAGTGGCACCCACCGCATCATAAATTTATCTAGCCTGTCCTGCCAGCAAGCAATATTTCTCTCAGTTTCAAGGGCCTGTAAAATCTCAGCATGCAATTCTTTGACGGAGGGTGTGGAATCATCCAGCCGGTGACGAACTATTACCAATCTGGCCGTGGTCGAGATCAGGCACATATAGGCCCTGCGAGGACCAAACGTCTCAGCCAGAAGAAAACCCACCAGGCAGCTCTGCGGTGTCAAGAAGGTCTCTAATCCCAAGTAAGGACCCAGGGAAGTACGAATAGCCTCCCAAAAAGGCACAATCTTAGGACAGTCCCACAAAATATGCCTAAGGCTCCCCTTCTGCCAGCCCACATCGAGAGCAGGACAGAGAACTGATTCTGCCCATCCTGCAGAATCACATAGGAGTAAAATATAAATCGTGTAATACACAAAATTGTAAGAGCCTTTATCGATCCCTGCTTGACATACTTATAATGAGTGCGCTAAATCCCCTGCCACGTCTTTTCGTCCAACCCCAGCCCCAACTCCCGCTGCCAATAGAAACAGATCCCTTTCTGACTCCTAGTGTCTAATCTGTGAAGTAGTGCATAGAAGCGAGAGATGGGGTGAGGCCAGTCCGCCAAAGATGCACATTTCTGGAGAGTGGGATTGGGCTGGTCGGATCGGGAAGGGGCACCTAGAAAAGAAATCAATACCTTGGAAAGCTGCAAATATTTAAACGAATGATACATGGGGATATTCAGATGGCACTGAAGGGCCGAGGCTAAAATAATGTTGCCATCCTCAACCCTTTCACCTTCAAATTAAAGTACTTACTATACAGACACAGACACTGATGGGCAACAATGCATGATCATTTTTAATTCTCTATTTATCCTCCCTAATTTTTGACCCCTGCGATTAGGCCCTGAACCCCCTTTGGTGGGCCACAAACTTATGCTCTCCGAGGCAGCTGCTCCATCGAATGCCCTGGCCTTTGCAAATGAAGAGAATAGCACGGTAGCAGTCAGGACCAATAGGCACTTCAGAACAAAATGTGTCTTATCCTTGATAGCATGTGTAGAAACTATTTATAAACTATGCTGGTGCAACAACAAAAGACAGAAATGGGTATACCAGTCTGGCAAAATACAGGATTACAGCGACGTTCACATCAATGCTGCCGTAATATCTGGATATACTGGGTTGTCACAGCAGCTTACAGGCTAGCATGTAGAGAGCCAGACCGTGCTGTGCAGTTCTGTTTGAATGTTAGCGATTTGCCCAAATTTTAGCAGAAGCACCAGAAGAAACAAACTCTGTTCAGAGCCAACACGGCTGCTAGGCATCAACCTGATATGAGGAAAAAAACAAAAGCTGGATTGTGCCTACAAGCTAGTTTCGCTTTTTTCACTGGCCCGAAACATTCCTGCAAGTTGTTAGCCCCCTCAGGTACATCAGTGTGAACCTGTCTCTGGGAGAAGTAAAAGCGGGCAGGTTTATTTACACTGCTGTCCATACTAAGCACAGCAGTCCTAAGTATGGACATTTAAGTAAGGGGCCAACAGCTTACAAGGAAGGATTCTGCAGGCCAGTGAACATAACACAACAGGCTTCTGGGCCTAGACCAGCTTTTGTTTTTTTTCCTCATATCGGGTTAATCCACGGCATTCTAGCAGTGGAGGTAAGATTTAAAATCTGGACTTGCCTGCCATTTCCCGGAGCAGCTCCCAAATGTGCTGCAACATTGTGTGCAGCTGTAGAGGTGGGCGAGTTCAACAACAAGGAGAGGGGGTGCTCCTAAAGTTCCTGCTGTACTGAGTATTGTGTGGGGCAAGCAGTGTGACTAAATGGGAATCGGCCAGGGTGGTGGTACGCTGTCTGCAGCCAACAGGTGGGTTTGGCAGCAAGAGGGGGTTCTTCCGTGAAGCCAGTGGGGAGGTCAGTTGGAGAGGGGGGGTGCAGCGCTGTGTGATCACCCATGACACCAGAATCTCTCCATCATCCTTTCAAGCAGATGCACAAGAAACAGGGTGGGCGACATCCCCCAGACTGAGTGGGTTGCCTTCGCAATACATGCCAGAGTCCTCCAGCCCTGTGCAAGGGCACTGGCCTCAGAACACAAACCCTGGTCTCCCACAACAAGCTATGCCAAGAACCACTGTGCTGTCACCTGTGTTAATTCTCACTCAGCCACATATACTGTAAGGTGAGGTCACATCACAGCACCAAGCCCCAGCCAGAAAGGGGACACAGGTGATGGTTACCTCCAAGACCCCAAGTCAATGTTGCTTAGCAGGAATACCCCTTACCATTCTTCCCTCACCAGAGGGCAGGGAATGTTTTATTTAAAATATTTACGTAGCAATCCCTGTGATACAAAACATCATATGAGAAACAATGGGAACAATATATGTAGTATTTTATAGATAATCTTGGGTCAAGCAACTGTACTACCACTTTTGGGTGAAATCAGACTCTAAGTCTCTAAGATGCATAAATTTGGTAAGCAATCTGAATTGAGTACTTATTTAGCTTTATAAAATGGATAGGCTATATCAGCCAATCAGAATGCTAGCTACCCGTGCATGAAATATGTTTCATGCACAGGTTAAAAAAAAAAAAAAAAAAAAAAGGACGGCAGTGAAAAGGTCAAAATCACTCCGTTTCAGAATGTTGGCATTTGAAAATGCCACCATTGTTTCCTCGCTACTCAGCATTTCAGAAAAAAAGAAACAGTCCATACAGAAAGGCAGAGTCTACGGGCAACTCCCATCTCACCATTCTCCAATTTATTTTAAATTGCAGTCACATGGCTCCTACTCAGTCCAAGCTTTCTCGTCCTCCCAGCCACACAAACAGAGGAAACCGGAGAGTTCAGACGCACACGCACACACACATAAAAGGAAATAAGCAGAAACACATAGCAAAGTGGTAAACTCCAGCAGCAGCCGCCGACCCCCCATCTCCTCAGAACAGTTTTCTCAGACAGAGAGCAAGAGAGGGCTGAGCTTTCTAGCCCTCCCAGCCACAGAAACACAGGAAACCAGCGACATCCCCACTCCTCAGAACAGTTTTCTCAGACAGAGAGCAAGAGAGAGACAACAGCAGCCCCAAATATGCAAATAAGCTAATGAATATTAAAACAATGTCTGCGGAAGGACTATTTTATCATAGATTAGGAACATTTCTACATTTTTTCTACATACAAGCATGCTTTTTCTATTGGGGAAAAAAGTAAAATAAAGATAGGATCCCATTTTATAAGCGTAATATGACACTCCAGGTGTGTGCATTAACATTTTACCGCACGCCAGGGGTAAAGGCACTTGGCCAAGGCCTTGTGCCTTATTACGCCCCTGGCCGTGCAGTAAAATATGTTCCATGCACACCCTGTCGTGTCTTACTGCTTACATACAAAACCTCACAAACATGCCTGTAATTAGTTGAGTTGGCAGAGAGGTTGTAAGTCTTAATCTTGAAAAATTAGTTTCGGATTGCCTGGGCTTCATATTGCCCCTTTAAAGGTACAGTCATTGGCTGCTGTTGTACACCTTGCACTATCTAAACACATTACACTAAAACAGCCTCCTTATTTTAAAATCCATTCTGTGTTAATCGATACTCAGAGCAATGTGCTTTAAGCAGAGTAGTGTTAAGCAGCCCCGTGTATTCAGGTGAGTTGATAGTTTAGTTTCAATAGCTGCAGCAAAAATGCCAGTCAATTCAACAGCTCTAAACTTGATCAGAGGCGGAAGGAAAGTAATCACAACTCTCTGTGTCGTTTTTCAGAGGCAGATTAGAGACACAGTCTATACAGTCTCATTATTTTGAGAGGAAAAAATAGTTCATACTTTTAAGACTCCCACATCAGTCTGCCATTTTCCCTATAACTCTGGGGAAATTTCCTGCGTTTCCCCCTAGATAACACATCCTACGGAACCTGAATTACCATTTTCCTGCACAGTCAATACGACTTTATGTCAACAATTACCCTGTAGAGGGCACCATTTCTCTGCAAAATGCAATCCACGTAGCTCTTGGAGTCCTGTACTCTGCAAAAAGCAAACAGTTCCAGACTGTCTGCAGCAGCTACTTCAACCTATTCAAGCCGTAGGAACAGGAAGTCACACAGCCTGCTTAGTCTAACACAAACATGCACCTCTGACAGTCAAAGTTCAGGATCGCTCTGTCTCCGAGACGCAAGATTCGTTTTCTTCATCCCCTCCCGCACATCTCAAACTCGATTTCTGAAGTCATGCCATGACAGAGACGGACTGATGATGTTCAGTAACACTGCAAAAATTAATTAAAACGATGCCCAGCTTAGCAGGACTGCCTTATGGCACCTTTCAAATGCGAAGCGCTGCAACACTGCAAAACTTAAGTAAAATGATGCCCGGCTTTACGGCTTGGCAGGATTGCCTTACAGCTCCTTTTGCTGTACTGCTGCAAAAATTAATTACAATGATGTCCAGCTTAGCAGGACTGCCTTACTGTTGGCTGTAACACTGCAAAAATTGAGTAAAATTATGCCTGGCTTAGCAGGACTGTCTTACAGCTCCTTTTGAAACGCAAAGCGCTGTTTAGAGTTCCCAACATTACCTTTTGTAACTGCAGGGCTGCAAACTGCACCCTTGTCACTGCAGCCATTTTGTACAGAAAATAGGGAAGGGATATATGCGTGTTGTGCAGTGCACTATGGGAGTTGTAGTCCTGCACCACTAGTAAGGGTACTGCTCTAATTACTGAAATGTTGGGTACGGCGTAAAACCAAGCCATTATCACGATTACCTAAGTAAAGTAGGTCTAGTGACCACACTAGTACAAAAGGGTACGAGCTTTGGCAGCTCACATAGTTTTTCCTAAGTCAGGCTGGAAGCTGTGGGCATGCGTAATACAGCCAGCACAAAACAGAGCTTTTAGAAAGAGAAACAAAGAGACTGCCGCATGAAGTTTATTTACATGGAGCACTGAAGTGGTCTGGGATGAGGGACAACTGAAATGCCACCGTGGAGGGAAAGAGAGGGAGGGAGGAAGCAGACTTGTGTTCTTTCTAGCAAAGACAGAGTGCTAGCTTGGTGGGGACGGGGCGGAGGAGGAGGCAGATGGAGAAAGTGTACTGATTATACTGAATGTGCTTCCAACTCCACTCACTGGGTGAAGCACAGCAAATGAAATGTGATGCGTTCGGCATCTGGTTACACCCCCAGACTCCCTATTCTCCATCTCCTTTCACTATACATCATCATAGTTCTCACTGTGCAGCTATAAAAAGGATGAGCTGAAGGGCTCCTGATCTGCTAACTTCTAAACTTTAAAAACTCTTTCATATTTTTGTTTTCTACGCAGTTAGCAGGTGTAAAGTAAAATGTTAATTATAGAGGACTGGAACACTGTGATGGAGCATTACATGAAAAGAAAGCAAATTCTAAATATTGTACAGAAATCCTATTTTCTCTACCCTAATGCTTACTTTAACATTAAAAAAAAAAAAAAAAAGGCAGGTGAAAAAGGAAATTGTCTGAAGTTGCCACGAATAAAGAAAGTACAGTTACGTAAGAACTTAACATAACAGCGGATCTTCGAGAGGAGCTCCTGCAACAGGCAACACTGGTAGGACTGAAGCCACCAGGACCACATGGAAAACTTCTAGTTAGCAGTCTATCACGGGGGGTCAGGACGCTGATGTCCGCCTATCCTATAAAGGGGGCGGTCCCCCAGACCTACCTCAGTTCTCCCGGCGGAGACCCCGGCACAGTAAGTAACAAGCATTTGTAAATGCAGAATGTTTGCTTTGCTGGTATTAGCATTGGAAATGCAGGACTTAGATACAGAGAAGGAATGGCTATGAAGTAGTGAACGTCACACCAACCCAGCTCCACCCTGCAGAGACAGACAGGCATTGGGGTATGCGTTTGGGTTGTCACCCATAACGTTCATGCAATTCACCTTACCCTATCCTGCAGACACAGACAAGTGTTGAGGTGTGCCTTGGGGTGTTTGGCTTTACAGTTGCCACACTCCATAAGCAGGGGCATCATTTCAGCAAAATCATAGGGGTAGCAAGGTGGGGGGGGCGCACAATGTGGGTGGGGCCACAATGTGGGCGGGGCCAGAGAGGGTGGCATTTGCTTTATTTTAATGAACACACAGCAGTAAAAGCAGGACAGGTACCCATGCTCTGGTATCCAGGTAGTGTAAAGTACATACACAGAAACATCATGGAACATTACCAGGTAGCAGGATACCAGAGCATGGGTATCTGCATTTACTGCTGCATGTTTACTAAAATAAAGCAAAGCTGCTGGAACTGAAATATCAAAGTTTCTTGGCCCATCCGTGATGCACATTTACTTGTGGATTTTTTGAACTGGGCGTTTGTGGAGTGCTGACCAATTTTGATACTTTTATAGCTCTGTGTCTTCTATGCTGATTCATCTCAGTAAGTGCACCCCGTGCGTGTGACATTGTGTCTTCCCTGAGCCACCATTTTAATTGTGCTTTACAAATCAAACCAAAAGATGACATGCCAGTGACTGAAAAATACTCCCTAAGGTGGTCCAACAACAACCCATGAACCACAGTGTCAAAAGCTGAGGAGAGATCAGGGAGAACAAGAACTGACTGTTTTCCTCTATCCCGTGACCTGACAAGATCATTGTGCACCCTGACCAGTGCAGTCTCAGTACTGTGTCTGAACCTAAATCTGGACCCGAGAGGCTCACAGATGTCACAGGCAGTGACCAGGCTGGATTTACATGGTCATGGGCCCTGTGCACAACAGTACCCATGGACCCCCTCCTAGCTTCATATCACCCTGCTCTTAAGGTGGCATGGTGGTGCCCCACCAAAAAACTTCAGATGCTTCAATTTCCTGTAAATGTATACATAAATATAAGTAAATATACAAGTTCTGGGAAAATAAACCTCTTAAGCAGATCATTACAAAAGCAGCATTCAACTAACCAAAGCTGAAACTCTGTTGGGGCTATTTGAATCACCTTTGCATTGACCTCTCAAAAATGTACCTTAAACAAACATTCTGTATTTTATGTTTATTAATGAAGTGCTGTGCTGATAAAATATACAACTACTTTCTACTGTTATAAAATTGGGAAATTACTTAGCATGCTATGCTGATTATACAGTAGTTTATGTATAGGAAATAGACTAAAGCCAGAATATTACAGAATGAAAAAAAATGTTTACCAAGAGCTGTACAGTTGCAAGTAATGAGGTAATGGCCTTATCTCTTTCATCTGGAAACCTAAATGGGAACTTGCTGAAAATTGGGCCACTGGAACAGACCAGAAGAGACTGACAGAAGCCAGACTGGCTATTCTGGAAGGATCAGATGCAAGTTGCACAAATATTGCTGGTCTAATCAGTCAGGCAAGATGGGACAGTCCAGCATTTACTTATCTGGTCCTGTCTGGTTCCGGTGATCTGGGACTTAGTGAAAACTAAGCCATTGGAATAGGACAAGACCAGTAAAAACCAGATGGCCTGACATAAATCACATAACTTGTGCCTGGTCCAGCTTTTACCAGTTTGGTCAGGTCCTGTTCAGTGGTGTTTTTAGGCTATCCCAGAATGCTAATAATAAACATTTAGAATAGGCCATGGCAGTGAGTGGTGGTGGTGGTGTTGGGGGGGGGGGGTGTAAAAACAGCACTTCTGTGTAAATCACAAATGCAGTGGGAAGAGTTAAGGAAACAAATATTGCGTTTGGTATTTAATGGAAACCGGTGCATTTTGTTTACCTGTATATATCTCTTGTTCAGCATATGATGGATCGGATCGATCGCCTCGTGGCCGACCGCCTGGATCAATCAGCTGCTCCAGCTCTCGGCTTGATGCTTTAGTTTAATCCTTGCCGTGCTACTATTGCTAGCCCTTGAGTGTCTGCCACTCTGCCCCAGTTGGCTGCTGCTTGCTGCCCGACTCAGATGCCGACGACTGTCTCTCTCAGCCGCCTGCCTGCTGCACCACGACGAGGGACCCAGGGACCCCCGGCATTCAAATCCCAATTCCCCACGCACACGCGTATCGCGGATTCGCGCCTAAGGCGCCACTAAGCCAGTCCCCTCCCAGCCAGCCAGGCAGCCAATCGCAGCAGTGCCAGCCCCAGCAAGTAAGTAAAAAGTGGCACCGCCGTACTTACCTTCTCAATGCCTTGCCCTTACCCCAAGTTCCAAGATTTCCGGGGGGGGGGGGCTAAGCTAACCTGCAAGACAGTCGGCGTGGTGCCATCCTCCATCCCTGATTGCATCAACAGTCTGTGTCTGTGCTAATTTTGCAGCACAGCACAGACTGTCAGGCTCCCTGACTCCCTGGCTGAAAGAAACCAGCTCTCCAGTCCTCCTCACACACTGTGCAGCAGCACAAGCGTGTGCACGGCCAAGGCATGTTATGCTGCCAGCGGGCAAGCAGCAGCCGACAAGCGCATCCGGTCCCATAGGGAGCCCCAGGGCAGGCAGGGGTCGCAAGCCTTGTCATAGGGGTTGCATAATTTTCATAGGGGTCGCAAATGCGACCCCTAAATGACGCCCCTGTCCATAAGGACATACGCTGAAATGGGTGCAATATAGGAGAATGGGGTGAACTCTGGGGCCGAACAGTCCAAGGCACACCTTGATGCCTGTCACTGGCTGCAGGGTTGGGGGTTGGGGTGGAATGGTATAAGCATTACAGTCAGCAATCCAAAGGCACACCTTGATGCCTGTCACTGGCTGCAGGGTGGGGTTGGAATGGCATGAGCATTACAGTCGGCAATCCAAAGGCACACCCCTGATGCCTGTCAGTCTGTACAGGGTGGGACGTTATGGTTAGAAACCCTAACAGCCCAGGCGTTTGTTGGTATTTGCACTACAAATTTTCAATATGGCCTTTTTGTAACCCCACCTCATGAAAGCATTTGGGACCTCTTCATGAACAGTGGTACTGTAATTTTGTGAATGTGTCCCGAACTTTGAGTTCCCACAGCGACCGTGCCATTGTGCGCCAGATGTAAGAAAACACAGATAAGGCAGGATGTGAAGAATGACAGCTGTACCATACATAAGGAGGTGTGAAGAGACGGCAATGTTGAAAATCTATAATGAAAATATTAAAAATGCTCGAACTTCCGGGCGTACGTGGAAACTGCGCAATGCATGCGTGTAACACAGTCATTTAGTGGAATTATTTCACCAAATGTTCGACATAGGCATTTTGTAACCTCTGCTCATGAACACTGTCAGTACGATTTTCTTACTCTGTCCCGAACATTGATTTCCTACAGCAACCACACTCTGCGCCAGATGTGTAAACGCATATTTTGGGCAGGATGTGAAAAATGACAGCTGTACTGTTCATAAGGTGGTCTGAAAAAAATGCCAATGTTGAAAATCTGGAGTGAAAATACTACAAATTTGCGAAGTTACGAGGGTGCGTGGAAACTGCATAACGTATGCCTGTAACACAGTAATGTTATGGACGACTGTCACCAAATTTTCAACATAAGCATTTTAGGACCTCTGCTCATGAACAGAGTCACTGTTATTTTACATACGAACATACAAATCTGCTAGCAGAACAGACCAATCGGTCTAAGTCTGCCCGAGTGTGCAGCTAGCACTCGACTGCAGCTGCCCCAGCCTCCTCCCCCCCTTGTCCCAGCCCCTACCCCCCTAACTCTTCCAATTGCTTTACCCCACTCCTTCTTAAAGCTACTGACTGTCCTACATGTTACCACCCCCTCTGGCAGCGCATTCCAATTAGACACCACCCTCTCAGTGAAGTAGTGCCTCCTCATTTTCCTCTTGAAACATCCCTCTTCCAACCTTAGTCCGTGCCCCCTCATCTCTCTTCCACTCCTCAGTTTAAACACCCCCTCAGTGCTAGGTTTATTTACCCCCTCAGGTATTTAAATGATTCAGTCTTATCCCTCCTCTCCTCCAATGTGTACATGTTCAGCTCCTTCAACCTAACTTCATATGCCTTTCCTTCCAGCCCCTTTAACATTTTTGTTGCTCTCCTTTGCACCCCCTCCAATAACTTTATCTCTCTCCTCAGGTATGGCCCCCAGAACTGCAGACAGTACTCCAGGTGCGGTTTGACCAATGATCTGTAGAGCGGTAGGATCACATCCCTGTGTCTGGATGAGAACCCCCTTGCAATGCACCCCAGCATCCTGTTTGCCTTCGCTGCTGCTGTCCTGCACTGGGCCGAGTTGTTCATGCTCCCAGTTACCAACACCCCTAGGACCATCTCCTCCTCTGTGATCCCCCAACCAATAGTCCCTCTTCTGGTTCTTAGCCCCCACGTGCATCACCTTACACTTCTTTGCCTTGAATCTTAGCTGTCACTCCACCGACCATGTCTCTAGTTTGGTTAGGTCCCCCTGCAGTTTTTTCCTATCCAGCCTCTTCGTCCACCACCGCCCCCAGTTTGGTATAATTTGTGAACAGACTAACCCTGCTCCCCACTCAGTGTGCTATATCAGAGATAAAGAGCCCAAATAGCACTGGGCTCGCACTGACCCCTGCGACATCCCACTTGTCACTGCTCTGGATGCCGAAAGCTCTCCATCACCACCACCCTCTGCACACTTCCCTGTAACCAGTTCTCTATCCATTTGGTCAGCTTTTTTCCCCACTCCCACTGCCGTCAGCTTCCCCCCAAGTTTCCCATGAGGCACTGTATCAAAAGCCTTACTGAAGTCCAAGAACAGGACATGTACCAAATGGCCCCTATCCAACTCCCTTGTCACCCAGTCATAATACTCTATTAGGTTGGTTTGACAAGACCTCCCTGAGATGAACCCATGTTGCCACCAATCTTGGAAGCCATTACTCTCTAGGAATGCCACCAGCCTCTGCTTCAGTATCGCCTCCATAAGTTTACCCACTATGGACGTGAGACTGACCGGCCGACAATTTCCTGGCTCCTCCCTAGGCCCACTCTTGCATATGGGCACCACATGGGCCACCCTCCAGTCCTGGGGCACACACCCCGTTTCCAGGGAGGTGTTGAACAGATCTGCCAGCGGCTCAGCCAACAGCTCCGCCATCTCCCTCAGCACCCTGGGGTGGATGCTATTGGGACCTGGTGCCTTGTCTACCCTTACTGCACTCAGCCCCTCTAGTACCCTACTCCCTGTGATCACTTTGTCCGTCACTTTATCCCCTCCTTTCCCTACCCCCTAGCCCATGATGACAGTGGACCATCCCTCTCCTTAGGGAAAATGGAGCAGAAGTACTCATTTAGAATTTCCACTTGCTCCTTCCCCTTTTTCACCCAGTCCCCTCCCCGCTTTATCCTCACAATATGTTCCCCTTCCTTTATGCCCTGTGCTAACCTTAATTCCCTGGAGGCCTTAGCTTTTTTTCACCCTTCTGGCCACCTCCTTTGACCAACTCCCGCAAGTCTCCTTATCCTCTCCCTTGCCTGTTCTCGTGTACTGCCGGTATGCAGCCCTCTTTGCCCTCACCCCTTGCAGCACTTCCTTGTTCAGCCAGCATGGTTTCTTGGCTCTGCTCTTCTTACTCCTGGCCCTGGTGCAGGCTACTGTGGCCTCTGTTAGCCCAGTCTTCATGACTCCCCACTTTTGTTCTGCATCCATCCCCGGCCTTATATCCTGGAGTCTCCCTTGCAGTAATGCTCCCATCCTCCCAAAGTCCACCTTACTAAAATCCACCACCTTAGTGCCCGTGCCTCCTGTCTCCCTGACCATTGCGAGAACGAGCCACATTGTTTGGTGGTCGCTACCCGCTAGTGGGTCCTCCACCCTTGCCTCCCTCACCACCTCCCCATTTGCCAGTACTAGGTCCAGACTGCTACCAAGCCTTGTAGGCCCACTTATCAATTGTGTCAGAAGGCCGTCCTGGAATGCATCAAGGAGCACCTGCTCCCTGGTACTGCTAGTGGCTGGGGTGCTCCAGTCAACCCCTGGTAGGTTAAAATCCCCCACTATCACCACACTCTCCCTTCTACACACCCTCCTTATCTGCTCTGCGAACTCCACATCCAGTTCCCTGGATTGGGCTGGTGATCTGCACACCACTCCCAGCCTCAGCTTTCTGCCCTTGGAGTCCAGGACCTGCACCCAATGCACCTCTGTCCTCTCTTCTCTTCTCTTCTCCCTCATCCCTTATGCATTTGATCCCTTCCCTCACAGAGTGCAACACCCCTTCCACCCCCCCCAGCCCCTCCCCTGTATATCCTGGTATTCCAGGTCTGCTCAAGTCGCAATCATGGTACTCTGTGGCCCAAGTCTCTGTCACTGCAGCAATGTCCACCTTCCCCTCTGAAGGGAGCACCTGAAGCTCTGCAGTTTTGTTCCCCATGCTTTTTGCATTGAGAGAGACCACCTTCCACACGTACCCCTCCTTCTCCTCACTCTTCTACTTGGCCTGTGTCCCTCCTCCAGGTAGTCCGCGCCCTTTCTCCTCCTTATTCTTACCAGGTGGTGGTGCCTTCTGTATTACACTCAGACCACTCTGCCCACCCCTTCTCGAGGTTACTAAATCTCCGCCTTTACCTACATCTAGGGGGTGAGCTCATTAGGCTCCCCTGTCCGGACGTTTCTACCAACCTCAGTCTTTTGCCCCCCCCCCACTAGTTTAAATCCACCTTAGTAGAGATATACCCCTCTTATCCCACCTTTAATACTCCCCTCCCCACTCAAGTGTAGCCTATCCCCCACGTACAAGTCACTATTCCCCCAGACCCTACCCCAGTTGGTCACTAACCAATAATTTTTGGTGTGGCACCAATCCCTCAGCCACTCGAACTCCTTGATCCTACCCTTCCTCCCCGTGCTTGCACATGGTACCAGGAGTACCTCTGAGAATGCCACCGACTCCCACCCCCTCAAACTGCCTGCCCAACTCCTCGAAACTCCCCCTCACTACTTCCACAGTCTCCCTTCCAAGTCGTTTCTACCCACATGCAACACTAAATGAGGTTTCTTCGTCCCCCTCGCTGCACACTTGAGCAGTGCCTGCCCTGCCCCTCCTGCAGTCAACCCAGGGATAGCTTCAACCCAAATACGGCTGTGACTTTCCCCCTTCTGCTCCATCTTACCCCTTTCAGTATAGACTCCCCCAGGACGAATACCCCCCCCGTCCCTTACCCCTTTCCCTTCTAATGCCCCTCCCATCACCCCATTCCCTGCCCCTTACCCCGCCAGCTGCACCCTCTGTGACTTCTGTATCTGCACCCCCTACCCCTTTTCTCTGCCTTATTCCTCCCATCCTCCTTGAACCCCTTCCCAGGCTGACTACTTCCTACTGGGCTTCCCATGTCGACCTCCCCTCCTCCCCTGCTGATTTCCAACCCCTCTCCTATCGACGCTGTTGTCGATTTAGAGCCCCCATTCCCTTCGACCCGACAGTGAAGCCCCTCCCATCCTTCCCCCTTCCTGTAGCCTTCCCTCCTCCAGTCACCCCTCCTTCCTTCCTTACTAGCCCCTTCTACCCTTCTGTCCTTGCTATCTCTTCCCTACCAGTTGCCATCCCTCTCATGCCCGCTTGTCCTCCCCGTTCAGTATGTTCCTACTCCCCATAGCAGAGGTTCCAAATCTATTCCTAGTCCGATACCTCCTACATCTCTTTCCCCCTTTCGGTTCTCCCTCCACTTGTTCCCCTCCATTGTCCCCCAGTCCCTCCCTACCGCAGCCATCTGCTCTCTCCCCCCAGTACTCCTCGTGGTCTCTTCCTCCCTCCATCAGGAGGCCCCCTCTCCCTTCTCCTCTCTTTTCTGCTAGTGCCTCTGATACTGGGGTCAGTTTCACTCCCTAGTTGTTCTTCCCCCATCCCCCTCTTGCCATCCCCTATCCCCCCCCCGCCAGGATGCCTACCATACTCATCTGCTCTGCCACTTAGACTCCTCTCTAGCTTCCACAGTTCCTCCCTCAAACTAGCCAGTTGTGTACAGACCACCCCCCATCCTCCAAGCCCAGTACAGGATCATGGCGGACCCACACCCTGTACACCCCACCACCCTTCCAAAGATGCCCTCCCTATTGACATGTGGCACCTGCCCCATTTTGGCCCCCATCTTATGTTACAGGCTCTTACTCCCAGTTTGTGTACCCTACTACAACTGATAGGCCCCTATTTACTCAAATTCCTGTCCCCCCACACTAGTCCCCCTACCGCCCCCTTGCCGACCAGGTTAATTCAGTCTCAAATCTCATCTGTTAGATACTGTAATGTAGCAATCCTACAGCCTCCTTGTCTGTTTTTCACCCCTCAGCTACCATAATGTTCGTTTTCAGCCCTCTTATAGTTTCACTTAGCCCAGTTAGAAATCCTATTGCACTCTAAGTATTACGCCGCTCAGTTAGAGGAATAAACAAAACAACTAAATCTGCATTATTACAGCAATCCTTAAAGTATCCAGTCATTGCTTTGTCTCCACCCCAGAGACCCTGCTGTAATATAGGACTACCACAGGACCTGGCGGGAGGGTGGGCAACTCTAAAGTCCCGACAGAGCTCCGTTGAGCTCGCTCACTCCCAGCTCTCCCTTGCTCATTCTGTTTCTCCCAGTGCTGCAGACTGCCCTTTTGTACTGGGCTCCTGCCTGTGTTAGCACATTTTTCTGCCCACAAAGAAATCTCCAGCAGTCCCGATAGAGCTCCGCTGAGCTCGCTCGCTCCCCCCCCCCACTCACTCATTCTGTTTCTCCCAACGCTGCAGGCTGCCCTTTCGTACTGGGCTCCTGCCTGCGTTGGTGCCTTTTTCTCCCCACGAAGAAATCTGCAGCAGACCCAACAGAGCTCTGTTGAGCTCGCTCACTCCCCCTCTCTCATTCACTCATTCTGCTTCTCCCGGCGCTGTAGGCTGCCCTTTTGTACTGGGCTCCTGCCTGCGTTGTCGCCTTCTTCTGCCCACAAAGAAATCTGCAGCAGTCCTGACAGAGCTCCATTGAGCTCACTCACTCCCTCCTCTCACTCACTCATTCTTAATCTGTCCCAAACACTGATTTCCCACAGCGACTGCGCTATTCTGCACCGGAAGTGCGCAAGCACATTCCGGCCAGGATGTGAAAAATGACAGCTGTACTGTTCGTAAGGTGGTGTGAAAAAATGCCAGTGTTGAAAATCTGGCAAGAAAATATTACAAATTTGCGAAGTTACAAGAGTGCATGGAAACTGCGCAACGCACACTTGTAACAGTCATTTTATGGACTTTCGTCACCAGATTTTCAACATAGGCATTTTAGGACTTCTGCTCATGAACAGTGTCACTGTCATTTTCTTAATCTGTCCTGAACACTGATTTCCCACAGCGGCCACGCTATTTTGCGCTGGAAGTGCGAAAACACATTTCGGCGAGGATGTGTAAAATGACAGCTGTACTGTTTATAAGGAGGTGTAGGAAAATGCCAATGTTGAAAATTTGGAGTGAAAATATTACAAATTCGTGAAGTTACGAGCGTGCATGGAAACTGCGCAACACACACTCATAAAAGTGTCATTTTTTTGGATTTTTTTCACCAAATTTGCAACATAGGCTTTTTGAGAGCCCACCTCATGAACAGTGGCACTGTCATTTCGTTACTCAGTCCCTAAAGGTGATTCTGCGCGTGACCACAAAATCACCTTTCGGGACCAAATAACGCCATGCCAGTGGCAGAATTCATGAGGAGGGGTGCCAATAACCCCATGTTGAAAATGTGGTGCCAAAATTCCCAAAAAATACCCGAGATATGCACCAAATTTGAAAACCCTCTATTTATGCCATTATACAACTTACTGGTATTTCTTCAGTTCCTAGTCAGCTCTGAAGAGTGCAGACGTGTTTCCGGTCTACCGAAGATAGTCGCGCCGGGCTCCAGAGGTAAGTATGGGGTGGGAGTGTAGAGTACGCAGAGGGTGGGTGCGGGTTGGGGGAAGGGCACCGGAACACTTTGAGGGACCGTTTTCTTGTTTTACAGGTAAAAAAAACAAATGGACAACACGGGTTGGTTTTCTTTTTTCACAGGTGTGTTTGTTACACTGGGGTGGGCATCCAGTGTACCACCTGCATCTGTGGGGAGGGGGACTGAAGCAAACAGGGACTGAGCCGCCCCCCGGCACAGAAACGGGTGGGGGAGGTGCGCATGATGCCGAGGGGGATTGGGCACCCCCTCGGCACAGGCATGCAAGCATTGGGGGGTCATTATGCCGACAAGGAGTGGGCTCCCCCATCGGCAACTGGAACTGGGAAGGGGGAGACGGAAGTCGATGGGGACTGGGCCCCCTGTCGGCAAAGAAATGTGTGGGGGGGCGCATGATGCCAAGAGGGATTGGGCACCCCCTCAGCACACAACTGAAATGGGGGGGGAGGGCATTATGCTGACGGGGAGTGGGCTCCACTGTCGGCAAATGAACTGGGTCAAGGGCATGCCGACAGGGGGATTGGGCACCCCCCATCGGCTTTCTATGCACCTATGAGGTGGCGGCATACAGCTGCCACGTTCCTGGTAATGTTACACCAGGCAAGGTACCGCCCTGCAATGACGGGTCGCTCCCTCACTGCAGTGGATTGGCCGATGCTGCAATGTTGAGGCATCCCCTGATTGCAGCGGCAAAATTGTTACAACTTGGTGGCACTCTGCAGAACCAGTGTCATCAGGACACTGGCCCTGCACTGGCCGAGCACTGCCAAACCCAACAATGCAGTGCCAGCACTGGCTGCCGCAGTGCCGCACCTCCACAACTCGCTTCTCTCCTAGGCTGCTACATAATGTTTCCTGCGCATGTGTGCATGCAAACATAAAAAGGAGAACTGAGGTGGTTCCTTCAAAGCCGAGGAAAAGCAGAGCAAGTACAAAGAAGAAGCAACTATCAGGGGAAGGAGGGAGGGAAAACAGCACCTGCTGCAAGAGCTCCTCTTGAAGATCTTCTGTTACGGTAAGTTCTTGCGTAACTGTACTATCTTACTTCGAGGGGGCTCTTGCAGCAGGCAACACCGGTAGGACGGAGTCCTAAGCAATACCAGAACTGACCGAAAAGTCAGCCGGGTGGAAACAGAAGGCAAGAGCAGGAGGCTCATGAAAAGAGGCCCTGAAGAACGTCAAGGCTGAAACTGGCCCTGTGCCTAGAGGCAATGTCCAGACTGTAGTGACGAATACAGGTGTGGACAGAACTCCAAGTGACTGCCGCGCAGATGTACACAGCAGATACGTTTCTGAAACAGGCGGCAGAGGCAGCCATACCTCTGGTGGAGTGGCCCTTCACCGGCCCAAGCAAGGGCTTGTTGTACTTACAGTAACAGTAACCAATGCAATTAGCCAACCATTTCAACAAACACTGTTCCGAAACATAGGCCCCTTCTCTCTTGGGGGCAAATGAAACAAACAACTGGTCAGTCTTTCTTTTCTTTGTACTCTTTATTTATCACTTACCCCACCAGACTCTCTCAGGGCTGATGCTCGGTTGGGCTCTGCTGCCCACCTGAAGCCCTCCAACTCTGGCACTCTCCTGGCTCTGGTACCTCCTCCGACCCCCGGCCACCCATCCCCTCGGCTCTGAACCCCCTGGTGTGGGACCGCCAACTCCTTTGGCACTCTTAAGGAGTGACTGGAGAGGCAGAGGGAGACCAGGAGCACCAGGATGGATGGGCCAACATTGGGCATGGGCCCTGCCACTGATCCGTGCCATCGCCTACCGGCGCAGTCAGGTTTTTTCCCTTTGTTTTCTCCCCAGGAGCATGGACATGCAATGACGTCAGCACGGCTCAGCTGTAGATGTCCGCCGTGCTCCATGCTAGTGATACCCCGGTCTCCACTGCATCAGAGAAACCCCAGAACCTACCCCAGGGAGAGGAGAGCAGTCCATCGGATGCTCAATCATCTCCCTTCCCACCCCCGGCACCCGAGTCGCTGGTGTGGTGCGAGGCATGGCATCCAATGCCTCAACCCTCAGTGCCACTGGGCCGGCCTGGTCAGTCTTTCTAACAGTCTGGGTGCAATCTGTGTAATAATGAAGCATCCTGTGAACATCCAAAGTACGTAGCAAGGCCTCCCCCTGATTAGAATACTCAGGGAAATAAACTGGTAGGTGGATGGATTGGTTTAACATAAACTCAGACACTACCTTAGGCAAGAACTTAGAATTAGTAAGCAAAGACACCCTGTCTTTGTGAAAAACTAGGTAAGGCTCTTTACACATCTGAGCCTGAAGCTCGGAAATCCTTCGAGCATAAGTGACAGCAACTAAAAATAATGCTTTCCACGACAGAAAGTGTAGCTCACAACTCGCAGCCTGCTCGAAGGGCGGCAGAATAAGCTTTTCCAACATGAAAAGAAGGTCCCATGGAGGGACGGGGTCCTGAATGGGAGGATTCAAATGCAGGATACCACCAGCTGGGCAACAGCTTTGCCTTCAATAGGTGCAGGATACACAGAGATGGCAGAAAGGTGCACCTTAAGAGAGGAGTACTCCAGGCCAGAGTCTGAAAGGGAGAACAGGTACTCCAAGATCAGATTCGCTGGACAGGTGAAGGGATCCAGGTTGGGAGCAGCGGCCCACAGGGAGTGTGACAGGGTTGAATAGGACCCTGTCCCAGTTGTTGTGGAGAGTTTGAATGCAAAGATCTGTTCTGTTCTTTTCTTCCCTGTTTCTTGTCTGTCTGGTTGTGCAACCAAATGTTCCTGTTAGACCTAGGATTTGATCACCCCAACAGTCTCGCATTTCTCTGCCTCTCACTGTCTCTCAGTCTTCCCTGGCTGTGTCTGTCTCTTCCTCCCTTGCATATCTGCTGGTATAAAAATAAATGCAAATCATTATGTGGAAATATAACTGATCCCTTTGTTTAGAAATTTATATACATAGTGTTACTGTTGAAATGTATATAATTATAGTTTGAGATGATTGCAAAAAAGCTATTGGGAACTCAAGGGGTTAACCTAAGAGCAGTTTTTAAGCCCTTTTTCAGAAGGGCTGTGGAGAAGGGGCCTCAGTTCTGGGACATTGTGTTCTTGCTGCACCTGCCTAACACTTACAAGAACATTTTAGAAAAAAACAGGATGCTTGTTAAGGAGTGGGGTTGCAAGGACTTATAAAACAGAGCTGCAATGTCTTGCAAGAGACGCACAGAGATTGAAGGAAAACTCAGATGGATCTTCTCTGTTTATTTGGCCTTTGTAAATAGTTATACTTAAGTTTATTTTTTTATGCTACTGCTAGTACTATTAAACACTTTTTGCGAATTCTACAACTGCTCCTAGTTTTTCCTATGCCTCCTGACCTGTGCCTCGACAACAGGGAGAAGCGCTTCCACTTCATGGCACAGGTGGCCCTAGTGGAAGGTTTTCTAGCAGACACCAGGACATCAGCAACCCTGGAAGAAACCCCAAAGTGGGCAATAGCGAAGTCTGCAGGAGCCACACATGGAGATGTAGAGATCTGAGGTCGGGATGGACCAGGGTGCCCTGTTCCTGGGAGAGCAAGCCGGTGCACAGGGGCAGAGGTACTGGAGGTTCCACTGCCAGCTGCTCAGTAGTGGGAACCAAATCTGATGCGGCCAGTAGGGAGCTATGAGAATCATCTCTGCCCCCTCTGACTGGAGCTTGAGAAGAACCCTCTGGAGGAGCGGGTAGGCATAGAGGAACCTCCATTTCCATCCAGGCCCTGGATGGAGCAAGCAGAAAAGTGTCAGTTTTGCGTTAAGTAGGGGTGCAATAAAGTCCAACTCTGGGAGGCCCCACCTGTCGAAGAGACCTTCGACCACTGAGGACAAGAGTTTCTACTCATGAGTCCTCAACCTTGACTGGCTTAGACTGTCAGCCAGGATGTTACAGATGCCTGCAACATGGACATCAGAGTGTTTCAGGTCATGCTCGATGGCCCAATACCAGACCCTCTTTGCCTCCTGACAAAGAGGGTAAGAATGAATGCCCCCTGCTCGTTGATGTAGTATACTACAGACATGTCCGCCTGCACCAGTAGTGGACCAGGAAGAATACGAGTCTGGAAGGCCTGCAGAGCATAAAGAACTGCCTGAATCTCCAGCACATTGATATGGAGATGCTGCTCTGCCTCGGGCAAGGTCCCTTGGGTCTGACTGTTGGCTAAGTGAGCACCCCAGCCCAAACCCGAGGTGTCTGTCATTAGGATCTGCTGAGGGGACACAGCTCAAAAGGGGACCCCTCACAGGAGGCTGGCAGGGTTCGGCCACCACACTAAAGTCCTCCTCACTGGGTAGGAGACTAGTACCAGTTGATCCAAGTAGTCAGTACATTGGTCCCATTGGACCAGAAGGGTCCACTGAGGAACCCTCACATGCAGACAGGCTAAAGGAACTGTGGCTATAGCCACCATGTGCCCCAACAGGTGGAGGAACACTCTGGCCGGGATCTGTCAACTGGAGGAGACTAACTGAGCCTGCGCAATCAAGTGTTCCGCCATTCTGTCCACTGGCAGGAAAGCTTTGTCATGGGAAGAGTCCAAGACTGCCCCAATATACTGGAGGCATTGGCATGGAGACAGACAAGACTCTGGCAGACTGACCGTGATCACTAAGGTCTGGAAAGGTTGAAAGGTGCATTCCAGGGTCTAGAAGGGGCTGTCAGCAGCCAGGGTCTGCAGCAAAAGGTCCCTGGAAGGGGCTGTCAGCAGCCAATTGCTCAGGTAAGGGAACACATAAAAGCACAGTCTCCTCAGAGCCGCAGCCACTATTGCCAGGCACTTAGTAAAAACCTGAGGTGCTGAGGAATGGTCAAAAGGAAGGGCCCTGAACTGAAAGTGGTCCTACTGAAAGAAGAAACACAGGATGCAGCAGTGGGCTGGGAAAACCTGGATATGGAGATGGGCATCCTGCATGTACAGGAAACAGAGCCAGTCCCCCTGACGAAGGAAGGGTAACAACACCTGGAGAGTGACCATCCTGATGTGCTTGTACTCTATGTATGGGTTCAGGTGGCTGAGGTCCAGGATCGGTCTCAGATCCCCTGTTTTCTTGAGGATGAGGAAGAAACTGGAGTAGAACTCCCTTCCTCTTTGAGCCGGGGGGACGGACTCTATAGCCTTTCTGCACAGAAGAGCCCGACTCTCTTCCTGGATGAGGGAGATGTGGGCTGGAGGACAGTGAGAGTGCAAGGGAGGGTTTTCTGGAGGGGGATCCAAAAAATTCCAGGGTATGACCTCCCTCGATAAGCTGTAGCACCCACTGATCTGCAGTTACAGTTCGCCCCCCATCGAGGTAGAGGGAGAATAGACCCCCAATTGCCTCCCTCAAGGCCTCTGCTGGGGGTTGGACAAGGAGTCACACAGTGAACCCCAGAGGTGGGCAAAGCAGCTGTGGGAGCTCTAGGGGCCCTAAGGCAGTTGCTCCGGCAGGAGGGGTGTTTGCCTTGTGCCTGAAGGGTCCTTTCAACTGTTGGCCCTTGGAGGGCTGTTGAGAGGACCAACAAAAGGACTGATGCTGGGCAGACAAAGACTGGGATCAGTAGAGGGAATGCACCAACCTCAGGGCTTGGCCGATTCTTGAAGGCGAGAGAAAATGTTCTGGGCATCTGCCTCGAACAAGAGAGATCCTCTAAAAGGAGAGTCCAAAATTTCTGCCTGCACATCAAGCATAAAGCCTGACACCCTAAGCCATGAATGGCAGTGAAGGCAAATCCCTGCCTCCACCCCACACCCAGAGGTGTCAACAGTATCATATACCACCCTCAATATGTGGGTGCCCACACCTGACCTGGATTTCAAGAGTTGGGCCAACTGAGTTTTGGTAGAATCCACAGGGAGGATTTGAACCAGATCCCTCACCTGATCCCAGAGGGCATTCTGATTCTGCACCATGTGGGCCAGATAGTTAAGCAACCTAACGGCCAGTGTGGCAGAGGCATACATCCGCTTGCTCAGGTGGTCCAGTTGGCAGGATTCCTTGCCAGAAGGCTGGATACTGAGATGCTTGGGCCTTTTTGTACAGTTATGGGCCACATTCATGGCTAATGAGTCTGCTGTGGGGTGCTCACCAAAGAAGGACTTGCCCACTGGCGCATGATAAGAGGCGATCTGCTTCTTAGGCATGGCCGGGGTGGAAGAAGTGTGGTTCCACGCCGCCTTGGTAACCTCTTCATAAGAGTCAGTTAAAGGAGGCACAACCAAAGGTAGGGTCTCCTTTTTCTGTAAATATATAGCCAAATGATGGTGCTCCAGGTCAAGCTCCTGTTTTACCCTCCCATAAGGGATTGGATATGACACAATGTCAACGAAAGAGACTTGGGGGTCTCCTTAGGATGCTCCTGACTTTCAAAGGAGCCCCTGGAGCATTTGGATGACTCTGAAGTGGAGGAGGAAGAGTTGTCACCCGACTTATGACAGTCAGGGACCAGCATTTGAGGGCGACGATTGGCCCTATGGTGGTCAGAACTCTCCATGCGACCCCAGAGGACCCTGTGGTATGGGTTTCGCTAGATCCTGCCCGGTTGGGATCCTGAGGAGGAGGGTTCCGGGGAGGACAGAGGGGAGTGGGTTGCCTGGGTGCATCCTTATTTTGCATGAAGGACCACCAGGCATTAAACAGTGCATTATAATTCAACTGGTGGGGGTGGATTATGTGGGGAGGGGGAAGAATACTGAGGAGAAGGGTACAGGTATGTTGGTGGAGGAATCCACATCGGGTACCCTGGCGTAGGCCCACCTGGCACGGGTTGAGGATCTTCAGGAGGGCCAGCAGGCATTGGTTGTGGCACAGGCTGCGGCTGGGGCGACAGCAGTTGAGAAGTCATTGGCTGAGGCGTTGGCCTGAGAGGCAAAGGCTAGCATCAGTCTGGTGAAGTAACAAGCGATGGCCCCCACTGGTGAGGCTAGTGCCTGCAGGGGAGAATTCCCTCAAGGCAGGGGCAGAGGCATTGCCTGTGTTGAAGAAGAGGCGAGCACTTGCTCCAGCAAAGCCTGGAAGGTCTAGCGCAACCCCGGAGTCAGGGACCGACTAAGGCAACGCCTTGGCTGGAGGTCAATGGGCGAAGACCTGCCACCGGAGGTTCCAACCCCAGCCGAGCCACCTGGCTGGGGACCTGTGGGTGCTAAGGGCCTGTGCATCAGGGGCTGGGAGGCAGGGGACAAAGTCCGCTGCCCAAAAGAGTCGCCACCTGAAATGGAGATGAGAGCAGGCTACTGCAGCACCATCAGCCTGGAAGATGTGAGGGCTGCTGAGGAAAGAGGGGCCGACCCCTGCGGTAGGAAGTCCCAGAGGCGGTGGCCAGTCTGTGCAGCGACCACGAACAAGAGGCTGACCGAGGACAGTCCTGGTGCTTATGCATCCCACTCGATGACTTCTCCTTCTGGGAAGGAGAAGAAGAAGAAGATGAATCCCTTGAAGACTGAGCCGGGGAAGTAGAAGAGCTTTTGACCTGAAGCTCCTTCTCCATTACAGCCAACTTCTGCTTGAGAAGGAAGCCTTCCAAGATCTTCAAGCTGCGTCTTCGTGTGGCCTGGTTGAAGTGCTGGCAGGCCTTGGTGTCATGCTTGGGACCTAAGCAGAGCAGGCAGAACGAGTGACCATCTTTGGCGGCTATCTGCTTGCCGCAGGCATACTTCATCGATTGGTCAGAAGACGAGAATGGAGAAGACATAAATCTGAAAAGAAAACACCGAAAAAAGTTCGATGTTAGAACTGTAAAAGAGAAAATAAAGTGTGGGTTAAATGCGAGAAAAATGACAGTCGACTGAAGCAGGCGTCCATGGAGGTCCAACGTGCGTGGGTCGATGGTGGGTAAGAATTGAGGTAGGCATGGGAGTTAGGTGGATGTTAGCGTACCGACGTTGGCGGGGGCAGTCCCCCAGTGATAGAGTGCTAGCTAGAAGTTTTCCATGTGGTCCTGGCACCTGGCGCCTTCAGTCCTATCAGTGTTCCCTGCTGCAAGAGCCCCTTAGAAGTAGAATCTGGCATCTTTGTCAATTACCCAAATAAAAGCAAAATAAAAGAACCTTTGCTGATTAAACAATACTTCAGGTATGAGACCACTGAACAACTTTTACCTCCCACCCTTTTATTTATCCCTTTTTTTTTTTTTTTTAAATGTACAGTTGTTTCCTACGGGACTGTGCCCAAATGCTGCAGCATGTTGTTTTCGTGAGGGTCACAGAAAAATGGCAACAGCCAAACATCTAATAATCTCAATCTGTCAGATCTAAATTTTTTTTTTTTTTTTTTTTTTAAACACAACCAGTCATGCTAATGGTGTTAATATGTAATTCTTCCTTAAGTTTTAGTTCAAATCCATTTGCTGCTTATAGGTCACTCCGTGTCTGGGTTGCCGACAGAGAATTAAAGGGCTTCAACATGTAAGTCACAAAATGATGGCTGTGATTCGTGTGGCGGCAGGCCAACAGGACTCTGGAGGCAGGTGAACAATTCTCTACTTGACGTCTCTCCTTGTACTCCATTTGGGGAGGTGATCAGTACCACTTAGTGTAGTGAGCCAAACAGATGACTCACACAAAGTATTAGTGAACTGCAGTGGTGAAAGTAAAAACTGACAACCGCTACAACTCCAGTCAAAGTGCAGTTACTCTTCCCCCACTGGGGATTAAAGCCTCCCTATGCATCACAACTATACCGGCATCGATCACTTAGTTGATCTAGTGGATACCAGCGAACACCTGCCCACTACATGCACTGGTAAGCTGCATAACTTTTAAACATTCTTTTGAATTCATCTCCCAGCTGTATCTATTCAATGGGCTAAGGTTACATTCTAGGCTTAGGCCCTGTTCACACTACCCCTCTGTAATGTTATAGAGTGCCCAAACCGTTACCGCAACGGTTTGCGTTTACACCTGTAACGTTACAGAAGACGTTTTTGAAACCGCTATTGAAACCACATATGAGGTGGTTTCAACAATGGTTATGAAACTGAAGTTATGCCTCGCAACGCTATCACTAGTAGTGGACGCAGGCACCGGTCTCTACGCAGCACGAAGGTGCATTGTGGGATCGGGTGCTACGGTAACGGCCACCCTGTGTCAGTGTGGACCGCGGTGCCGGTCCAGAAGCGGATAATCACTGCAGTGTGGGATATTACTGCATCACTTCCCCGTTGTAACGTGTTTCTATCCGGCTCACAGGATCTGAGCCGGTGCAGTGTGGACGGGCCTTAGTTATTTATGTTACAGTTTCAAAGGATACTACTCCCCCAAATATCCATAGTCTGGCCATTGTAAGAGTGTGTGTGATCACTAAATAAAAGACACCTTATGTTGTAGTGTTACCAGCCCAATATGACATCCTATGTTTTATTTTGTTTTTTGTTAACCGGGATCTTTTTGAACAGTAAGTCACGATCAAAACCCCACATCCATCTAACATGTCCATAACTTTAAACTTCATTCTGTCACATTCTACATGTAGTCACTCTCAGGGTTTACTGTGTCGTGAGTGCATCATTCTGGAAAGGTGTCATCGAGACAAAGACAGCTGACTTTCATTTGAAAGAATTAGAAAAGCCTGAGTTTATAAGAGGAGGCTACTGCTACTCCTATAAAAACAAAGTGACACTTCTCAGATTCTTTTCAACAGAAGAGTCTGCTATATTTCGCTCAGTAATACCATTCCCAAATGCTGCACTTTCAACAGTTAACACAGAGTGACTACATGTAAGTAGGATGGTGCTGCTTCCACAATGGCTGCAGGCAGCAATCATTTTGCATAGCCACTGAGGGTCGCAGTGCAGCAATTAAACAAGCATTTGTCAATGCCGAATGTTGTCTTGCTGGCATTGGTAGTGCAGGAGTTAGAGAGATGCATAATAAGAATGGCAGAGAAGTACAGAACTGACGCCAACCCTACCCTGCAGAGACTGACAGGCATTGGGTTGTGCCTTTGGGTCGTCGGCCATAACGCTCATGCCATTTCACCTCACCCTACCCTGCAGACACCGACAAGTGTCACGGTGCGCCTTGGGGTCTTCAGGCCTTACGCTCACCCCATTCCATAAGGAAATATGCTGAAATGGGTGCAGTATAGGAGAATGGGGTGAACTTTGGGGCCAAAGAGTCCAAGGCACACCTCGATGCCTGTCATTGGCTACAGGGTGGGGATAGGGGTGGAATGGCATGAGCATTACAGCCGACAATCCCAAGTCACACCCCTGACACCTGCCAGTCTCTACAGGGTGAGGCGTTACAGTTGGAAACCCTAACGCCCGGGTGTTTGTTGGTATTTTCACTCCAAATTTTCAACATAGGCTTTTTGAAACCCCACCTCATGAACAGTGGCACTATCAGTTCATTAGCCAAAAAAGAAAAAATTACTCACCTTAGTAATGTTGTTTCTTCTAATGGAGTCTTGCTATATTATGACAATTTTGCATAGCGACTGCGCCATTTGGCGCCACAGGTGCGAAAACACATTTCGGGCAGGATGTGAAAAATGACAGTTGTACTATTCATGAGGAGGTGTAAAACAAAATCGCAATGTTGAAAATCTGGACTTAAATCTGACAATATCTGGATATTAAACACTGTCGAAGTTACGAGCGTGCGTGGAAAATGTGCAATGCACACTCTAACAGTCATTTTTTGGAATTTTTTCACTATATTTGCAACATAGGCTTTTTGGGACCCCACCTCATTAACAGTGGCACTGTTGTTTCGTTAATCGGTCCCGAAAGGTGATTCTGCGCAGTGACCGTGAAATCACCTTTTAGGACCGAATAACGAGATAACAGTGCAAGTGTTCATGAGACGGGGTCCCAAGAACCCCATGCTGAAAATTTGGAGCCAAAATTCCAAAAAATGGCTGCGATATCCACCTAAGTTGACACCCCCCCACCTCCCATTGACGCCATTATGTAGCTTACCAGCATTTCTTCATTTTGCAGTTCGGCTTTGAAGAGTCCAGACGTGTTCCCGCTCAACCGAAGATCGCGGCTCCAGACCTCCAGAGGTAAGTATGGGGCGGAATGGTGTGTGGGGAGGTGGGGTGTGCAGAGGGGGGCACTGCAGACGAGGGACAGTTTTCTTTTTTTTCAGGTAAAAAAAACACACATCACGAGATGGTTTGTTGGCTACACTGGGGTAGGCTCCCAGTGTGCCACACAAGAGCGAAGGAACATTCCGACATGGTAGGCTTTGTGTGAGCAGCAGCACACTGGGATGGGCTCCCAGTGTGCCACACAAAGGGGAGGAACATGCCGACACGATCGGCTTTGTGTGAGTGGCGACACACTGGGGTGGGCTCCCAGTGTGTCACACAAGGGGGGTGGGGAACATGCCAACACGGTCAGCTTTGTGTGAGTGGTGACACACTGGGGTGGGCTTTCAGTGTGCCACACAATGTGGGGTGGGGGACATGCTGACACAGGGATTGCACCCCCAATGTCGGCTTTGTTTGGGGATTGTGTGGCGGAGGCAGGAGCCACCACCATGTTTATTGACATGTTTCACCAGGAAAAGCACGTACAGGAGGCGTGTCATCTCTGCCGCTGCATGAAAAGCTGGTCTCCGATTGCAGTGGCACATTTCTTTCAAGTTGGCGGCACTTTACATAATTCTTGTGTCAGCACTAGCATACTGAGGGATGCACCTACTAAACCGTGCCCTGCATTCGCCAACACTGACATACCTCTCACTGTGCTATTACTACTGCAAGATGTTGCTTGCACACGCGCAAGACAATGAGGGAGAGGGAGGGCTATGACAGTGCCCTGAGGGGGCACTGATCCACGAGCAGACTCAGACTGTTGGGCCTAATCTGCTGGCTTTTTAGTATGTTAGTATAAAAAGGAAAAGAACTGACAGATTTTTAACATTTTTAAATAAATCCTGGGATACCTATTCAATGAAAACAGGCAGCGGAAAGAAAAAGAGATACATTTGTTTAAATGGGAGACTATACCATG
Source organism: Neoceratodus forsteri (assembly GCA_016271365.2). Lineage (NCBI taxonomy): Eukaryota > Metazoa > Chordata > Ceratodontiformes > Ceratodontidae > Neoceratodus > Neoceratodus forsteri. Next base: position 426,238,618 of record JADMNL010000024.1, on the reverse strand, counting down.
TAGTCAACTTTTACTGTTTCTTTATGAACATTCTTCCCTGCTGCCTTTTCTCATTTAATTGGTCTCCCAGGATTTAGTTGAGAGAGTGATAAACTGTACTTACTGGGGACTGGAGTTGCCAAGAGTAATAGTTGGCGTCTAAGAGGAAGGTAGTCTTTTCACTGGTGGCAGGGTCCTCTCCTCAGTGCTCCTCCAAGACAGGTGTACAAATTTTAGGGTCCCTCTGATCCTCAGTCACATTCCTGTTGTCTAAGGTAAGGGACCTGGTCAGGTCAGCCACCCTCGATGACTGTTGTGACCAGGCAGTGGGCAGTCTGATGGGATGCAGTACAGGGTCGTCAGGTGCAGTGCCAGTCACGACTCACTCAGCAAATTGGCCCTTAGACTCACTCCTTAAAACCTGCTTGCAACGCCAGTGTGGTACAGGCTGGCCTGGTGGCACCAGCAGAACAGCCAAGGAAAAAGTAAAACTTGACAAGTCCCAAGCCTCCTCCCGATTTAGTCTGTAACCTTAGCTGCTGCAGTTTGCACTTGCAATGAGTGACTGCTGCAGGCTATTCTCGCCTGACTCGCTCCTGCATTTGTGTTTTCAATCCAGGAAAAAGCAAACGTCAGCGGGAACATCCCAAGTCTCCTCACTCTGATTTATTAAATTTAATATGTGACCTTAGCTGCTGGTGATGAGGTACGCCTGTGCAGCGAGCGCATCCTCAACACCGCGCATACACACAGCTTGCCTCGGCGCCAGCCCTCCTGAAAAGTTCTGGCTCCCCGCAGGGTTCTAGCACCTCCAGCTCAGAACCCATTGTGTGTGACTCAATAGTTAAGACCGATACCTGGAAGATCTTATTTCATTTAGAACATTTTATTTAGAACCTGTTACTTCCATTTAGAATCTGGAAATAGAACACAGAGTAATAGGCCACTTAGAGAGTTTACAATGAAAAAATTGCATTTTTTTTTCTACACAAGGTAAAACACTAATAACAATATTCAGTCATCAGTGTGAACACTGATGAGCTACTCTACAAAGCCCATTAAAAAATGTGTGCCTTCTGTGACACTTGGACAGCTGGTTCTGATTAACCTATGCTTTTTGTAATATAAAAATGTGTTCTTGAATGTCTCTCATGAGAGATGCTGACAATCTGTGGAATGACAACCCCCCTCCCAGGTTCTAGCTTAAAGGTGTTACCTGGAAGGCAAAGAGATAATTACAGGCTAGAAGAGACTTAAAATTTAGACTCTCCTTTTTTATGTGACTAATTGCAGCTTGCCAACTGCCAAGATAGATCATAAACTTTTATAACGTTCAGAGGAAACACAGTAAAATTCACATGGTGATACAAAAGCATGTTGCACCTCCGTGAGCTCTGGCAGAGACATAACAAGTCCTTTGATGTCCTGGAAAGGGGAAGCTGCTCATAGATCAAAGAAAGTCATTTTAAAAAAATGAGTTTTGCTGTGGTCACAGAATTTTAATTTACCTTGGATAAGACATCCTGTTTTGCATAGATGTACTTAGTTATATTCTGACAGGGAGCAGCTAGGTGACCTCAACGCAAAGAGGTTGGCAAAGCCAGTTTTTAAACAGCATTCTGTTTTCCATTTACACACAAATATTTGGACTCTGAAAAAGCAACATCAGGCACTGTTAGGAGATAAGTATACTGTGATAGGAGATTATGTCTGCACTTTTAAACCTGTTTTAAGTGATTTGTATGTTTTGTGATATTTGATTCTGTATTTACATTTTACATTTTTTTTTTTATCTATTTTGAAGTAAACCTCTACCTAGAGACTACTTGGTGTGCCTTTGAATTTCTTTTTCTTGACAAGGGAAGCATACATAGTTAAAGCTGACACTGCACAAAAGCTTACTGGTTTTACCAAACTGGGAAAAGGTAAGAATTTATTCTGAGGTCTTCAACAGAGTTTTAAGGGTTCACTTTGTACGCCTGGTTAGATGCCCATAGGCAAAAGATATCTGCCCCCCCCCCCGAAGAGCAGAATTATCTGAGCTTGTACATTGGGTACGCTAACAAGAGGTTCACAGTTTGAATCCCTCCAAGACTTGAGACCAAAGGTTGATTCGAACCCACAAAACAGACAGGAGGGTTACCCTGTTTCTGTTAACTGTTCACAAGACTGCGCTCGGAGGTTGGCACTTTGGGAGTAGAGGGCTGACCTGCTGAGTGGGTTTGTGACACCTACCACAACTGAAAAGTAAATGAAGCCTGAAGCGATTTCTTGACCGTACCCAGTGACCCACGACAGAGTCGTCACCGGCACGTAACAGGAATATGCAGTAAAAGGCCAAGGGGATAAGGCTTCACTCTACATCCTCAAGGTGAAAGGATGGCGACAGCCTTCTAGCAATTTGAGGCACCAGCAAGGGAAAGTTTATGCAAGCTGTGTACAGCTGGGAGGCAATGCAGTCTAGGGGATAGAGCACTAGGCTTGGGAAAGGAAAGTTACTTACCCTAACTCCAGATCTTCAAGAATATCTTCTCCATACAGCCACACTCTTTGGTCTTAGGTGAGAGGTGACAGGAGCACACTGGACCAAAATTTTCTGTCAGGACACCAGCAATGGTGCGGACACTGACACATGTGCGACACCAGGCACTGTATCCAATAACCACTGAAGAAATCCTCTCTGCCTCAGTTTTTATTTAGCAAGGAAAGTGAAAAAAAAGCAATGGGGGGGCTAGCAGCAGACAGGAAAAGGCACACTTCACGAGGCCCCTGCAGAGACATCAAAAGCTGTAAAAGATGCTTTTTTGATGGAATAGTAGCCACAATTTACACTACTGCGGAAGTATGTTTTCTTGGTACTGGTGAATTTTTGGTTAGGTTACCACGATGAGGAGACATGATGCTGTAAAAGACTCAGGGAAAGGCTCTGAATCCACAACTAGTGACACAAAGGGTGGCCACTCGATGAAGGAGAATCCCAGTGATGAAGGCCAATGGGAGGAGACAAGCAGTCTCGGAAGCGCTGTGGCACCTCGATAAAAAGGTAGATGGATTTTAACACCAGACTGCCCGTAATGGAAATAAAAGTCACACCTATGGAATCTGAACAAAAAGTGTTGGCTGAAGCCTTCAATAAATCAAGAGTGGCAGTTGATGGTGTTTTAAAAGGCAACACGCTGCTTCAGGCATGCTTAGAATATTTGGAGAATGGAGCCCCGAGCAGTGAATGAACAGCTACGTACTTACTGTAACAGTAGATCTTTGAGAGAATCTCTTTCATCAGGCCACACCTGTGGAACTTATAGCCACCAGGCACTAGGACCACACAGAAACTTTTGCAAGCAGTCAGCCAGGGGCCACCCAGGATGACGTCAGATGCTGCCTCATACATAAACATGGGCGTCCCCTCCTCTTCTCAGTTTCTTGCTGGAGACCGTACTTGGAGGACCTCTCTGTAGGGAACCAGCAGAGAACCGAGCACTCAGCGAGGCAGAGGGTGATAAAGAGAACAGAATGGAGATAGGAACAGCAAAATCTAGAGTTGCAGGCCCATAAGGGGGGGAAGGTGAGGGAAATGGCATGGCATGATGAAAGAGATTCTCTTGAAGATCTACTGTTACAGTAAGTACATAGCTGTTCTACCTTCTTTGAGGACATCTCTCATCAGGCCACACCTATGGAACGAATACTGACAATGAACAGTCTGGGAAGCTGCAGGCTTAAGAAAAAGAGGCCATGTAGTACAGCTAGGCTAAAGCCAGCCCATCTATGAGAGACAAAGCCCAGACTGTAGTGTTTATTGAAGGTGTGGACAGTACTTCAGGTAGCAGCGGCACAGATGTCTGCAGCAGAGACAGTTTTAAATCAAGCAACAGAGGTGGCCATGCCTCTTGTGGAATGACCACGAACCACCCCAGGTAGTTCCTTACTGTACTTCCTGTAACAAAAAGTAATACAGTTGGCTAACCATTTGGACAAGAACTGTTTCGAAACTCAGGCACCCTCTTCCCAGAGTGAATGAAACAAAAAAGCTGCAAGGACATTCTGCAGTCCTTTGTGCTGTGAATATAGTATCTGAGTATTCTGCGTACATCTTCAGTATAGAGCAATGCTTCCCCTGGATTGGCATGCTCAGGATAAGAAACTGGCAGGTGGCTGGTTTGATTTAAAGTAAACTCAGACACCACCTCTGGTAGAAACTTAGGATCAGTACGCAGAGACATCCGGTCTTTGTGGAAAATCAAAGAAGGAGTCTCAAACATTGGAGCCTATAGCTGTGAAATCCTTCGAGCAGAAGTGATTGCAACTAAAAATAATGCTTTCCAAGAAAAAAGTGTAAACCACAAGTCACGGCTGGCTCAAAAGGAGCCAAAGTAAGCTTTTCTAAAAATAAAATGAAGGTCCCAAGCCAGGACTGGATTATGGATGGGAGGCTTCAGATGCAGAATATCTCTCAAGAATGTACAGGCCACCTCCAAATGGGAACCCATACAACCCTCTGTAGGCACATGGAAAGCTGATATGGCAGCCAGGTGCACCTTGATTGAGGAATGCTGTAGCCCTGAATCCGATAAGGGCAGCAGGTACTCTAGAACCTGATTAGCTGAATGGATCCAGGTGGTGAGAAGCAGCCCATAAAGCAACCCACTTCCACTTCATGGAAAAAGTGGATCTGGTGGAAGGCTGTCTATCAGCCACTTTTTGGGACATCCCAAAACAAGCAATGGCTATGTCTTCAGGAGCCATTCATGCAGATGGAGAGACTTCAGGTCTGGATGGACCAGGGTTCCCTGTTCCTGTGACAGCAGATCCTTGCACGGGGCAGAGGCACTGGGGGTTCCACTGCTAGCTGTTGCAGTAAGTGGTACAAGATCTGTCGCAGCCATAGGGCAGCAATTATTATCAGAGTTGCACCCTCCATTTGGAGCTTGAGTAGTGCACTCTGAAATAGAGGGAAGACATACAGGAACCTCCCTTTCCAAGACAGGGACAATGCATCTCGCCAGAAAACTCCAGGCCCTGGAGCAAGCAAGCAGAAAAGTGGCAGTTCTGCGTTGTGTGGGAACGCAAAAAGGTCAGACTCTGGATGACCCTATCTTTCGAATAGGTCATCGACCACCAAGGTCAGCAGTTTCCAATCATGCATCCTGGACTGTGACTTGCTTAATTTATCTGCAAAGATGTTTTGGGGACCTGGAACATATCTACAGCCCAACACCAAATCCACATTGCTTCCCTGCACAATGGACAGGAATGAGTCCCCCCTTGTTTGTTGTTGTAATGTATCACACTGACATTGTATGTCTGTATTAGCAGAGGACCTGGGGGCAGGTGGTTTTGGAAGGCCTGGAGACCGTACAGGACAGCTCGCATCTCCAGAACAATTATATACAAGGTGCTCTCCACTGTAGTCAATGTGACCTGTGTCTGATGAGGGCCCATGTGCACTCCCCAATGAATCCCCGAAGCATCTGTAGTGAGAATCTGTAAAGAGAATGGGAGGAGGAAGGGAACCTCTAACAGGTTGCCAGGTTCCATCCATTTGATCGCTCTGTGGACAGGGGACGTGACTAGAACCATCTGTTCTACGTCATCTGTGAGTTGATCCCAAATGGACTCTTTGGGTCCACTGGGGAATCCGCATATGTAGTCTTGCCAATGGTATGGTGACAATGGGTGCTGCCATGAGTCTCAGCAGACGTAGGAACATCCTGGCTGAGACATAACGGCTGTCGTGCACCAACTGTGCCTGGGCAACTAGGCAGTCAACCCTGTCCAGAGGCAGAAAAGCTGAGCCCTGGGCCATGTCCAAGACTGCTCCTATGTGCAGCAGTCTCTGGCAGGGTGTCAACGCTGATTTGGTGTCAACACTGATTTTGGTACGTTGACCATCACCCCCAACGTATCAAACAGCTATCTGGCTCAAGCTGAAATCTTCAGGAACTGGTCCCTGGAGTGGACGTTCAATAATCAGTCATCCAGGTAAGGTAAAACATAGATCCTTCCCTGCAAAGGGCTGCTGCCACCACCACTGCAAAGCATTTGGTAAAGACCTGTGGTGCAGGAGACAAGCCAAAGGACAACACTCTGAATTGGTAATGTTCCACTCGAAACAGGAACCTTGAGTACCTTCGGTGAGGCATGCAGCCTTCATGTCAAGGGAACATATCCAACCCCTGCCAGCAGCAGAGGGAGAAGGCTTTGCAGAGCGACCATTCTGAGCTTCTTGTACTCTATGAAGAAGTTTAGCTCCCCGAGATCCAGAATAGGCCTGAGGTCTTCCATTCATTTTGGTACAAGGAAGTAGAGGGAGTAAAAACCTGTGTTCCTTGGTTCAAAGGGTACAGGTTCTCTAGCCCGCTTTTGAACGAAAGTCTACATTTCCTCCAGACGTAGAGGAAGGTGCTCTGGAGGATAATGTGTCACAAGAGGGAGGTGTTTCCATAAGTTTCAGAGCATGGCCCTGTTCTATGATCTCCAGAGCCATGCATCTGTAAACACCTCCTTCCACTGGTTTAAGTGGAGGGAGAGGCAACCCCCTACAACCACCACTGGAGGTAAAGGTGGTTTGGGGTTGTATAAGAAGTCGGATGGAACTGGCTGGAGTAGCTCCCCCTGCACCACCACCTCTAGGGGCTTTTTAATGGGCACCTGGGGTGGTATTGGGGACTGGAAAGGCTCCTGCTCACTTGCCCCTCTCCTGCTGTCTAACACCAATCAGAAAAAAGAGACCCCTGCTCCTACCCCTAGGTTGGGTATGATACAGGAAATGCACAGACTTCAGAGTCCTGCCTGAGGCCTGACGAGTTGAAAGGATATCTTGAATATCAGGACCAATAACTTGTTCCCTTGAAATAGGACATTGAGATTGGACTGTTGCACATTATTCACAAAACCTGCCACTCTAAGCCAAGACTATCTCCTGAGACAGATGCCAGAGGCCGCAGCCCTGGCAGAAGTATCTGAGGGCTGTACAGAGTAAATGTTTGCGCACATCAGCCCCAGATAAGAAATAACTCCTGTTTGGGGGAACCCTCATGCAGGGCATGAGTAGCTGCCTTGGCCTTCCTCCAAAGGGTGTTCTGATACTTCATCATGTGGGCCTGGTAGTTGGCAATACAAAGGCCCAATGATGTTGAGGCAAATGTCCTTTTGCCTAAGACATCCAACCTCTTGGACTCTATCAGGAGGGAGGGAACGAAGGTGTTTCGGTGCCCTGGACCTAGGACCAATCAACGGCAGCATGAATCACCAAAGAGTCTGTCTCAGGTTGTGTGGCACAGAATGGCTCCCAGAAGGGGGGCCATCTACATTTTGTCTGCTTTCTTGGGTACAGCTGGAATATTGCTTGGCCCATACCAGGCAGAAAAGGTAGCATCCTCTAAAGCAGGAAGCAGAGGTGGCATCACAACAGCAGGAGATTCTGACAGTTCCAGGATCTCTATTAAATTCTTTTTAGTAGTGTTCTGTTCCTCCAGATCAAATTCCATGGCAGCTTGTAACTACTGCATCACGGTGAGGAAAGTGGGATCTTCTGGAGAGGGCTGTGGTGCGTTTACCACACAGTCCTCGCTGCAAGTTGAGACAGTGGATCTTGTGCCGTGGTCATAGTGGCTTTCAGCAGAGTCTTCAGCCTCTTCCTCCTCATCCTGCATGATTAAGTCAGGATTGTATTCGTACTCATCGTCGCGCGTGTTGACAGGCAGTAGGGAGCAGGCAGGAGATGTCAGCAGCACCCTAGGAGGCGGCTGTGGCAAGGGTGTACCTTGCGGCATTGATGGGGGGGGTGTTAATGATAGGGCCCCATCAATGGACCCCCTGGAACAGGAAGGTCAGGTAGCAGATGTCTAATCATTTCTGAGAAGGATGACATAATTGCCCGAGTGACAGCACCCGTATGATTGACAGGTGTGACTGGTGGAGCTGATGGGGGAGGCAGAGTCCCCGATGTTGACGGCAACATACCAACCATGCCAGGCCTGGTAATGCCTGCACCAATCCCTGACCTTTGTGTTGTGTCAGCGGTGGTGGGGGGGGGGGGCACAGATGATGGTGCTGAGGAGGTTGTACCTGCACAGTAAAGGGATGACCTGGAATGCACCAGGGAGGCTCTGTCCTTATCCTGGTGCTGGTGTTTGTGACTCCTTGATGTCTTGTCCTGGGTTTTGGACAAACTAGATTCAGTCAATTGGGCTGGTGATGCTGCACTCTTCTGCTGGGGCTCCTTCTCCATTCCGGATACTTTTTGCTTGAGATGCTTCTGCAGATCCCCTTTATGATATCACCTGGTAACAAAAGTGAAACCCTGGCAGATAGAGGCATTCATGTTGTGGTCCAGGTCTAGGCAGCAGACACAGATGTCGTGGGATTTGCCAGTGTAGATCTCGTCTCCTTACTCACAATACCGAAATAGTTGTGACAGTTCTTTCGACGACATCCAGGTTGTCAAAAATCACTTGAAAAGTTTTGTTTACAAAGGAAAATAAAAATGGCGGCTATTGCAGCGTCATTTCCTTCAGCGGTCCGACAAGTCTGATCGACGGTGGGAAAAAAACAGAGGGGCTGCCCAAGTTTATGTATGCACCGATGTCTGTCATTGTCATGGGCAGCCACTGGGTAACTCTTTGCAAAAGTTTCCTTGTGGTCCTAGCACCTAGCAGCTAGAAGTTCCACAGATGTGGCCTGATGAAAGATCTCCTCGAAGATGATTCTTGGTTTCTTGGGTATCCCCAAGCATCTTGGGGTCAAGATTCCTTGGGATTCATTAATAAGCTGATCTCAGATCTTTTTCAAGTGCCAGCAGAGAACAATGTACTCCAAACCTACCACATAACCCCTCTGTGTAACTCTGGACTTGCACCAAACCTTTTTGCTGACTACTGAAGTGGTACACGCTTGGGATATGATCTTCCAAAAAGCGAAATCTGCAGGATCCTTGACTCTGAATGACTGAACTGTGTTACATTGCTTCCCTGATCTAAGCTATGCTATGTGCATGAGGCGCTGTTGCTTCAAGTGGTTTGAGTGGGGATGCAGAAGCTTAACATGAAGCTCAACTTCTGACATGGCTAAAAATCTTCTATTCAGGCAAAGTTTTTCTACTGAATGATACCAACGAAGATGGATGAAAGTTGGAGCTAATCTACAAACCCTTTGCCAAATTGCCTGTATCTGAGGAAGCAGAGGAGGCAGAAGACAGGATCTGCAAGACTGTATGTCTATGTATGGACTATAAGTCTATCCAACTGGATACCACGTTTTTTGAACTCTACATCAGTTTACAAACTTAAGAAAACCTATTGGTAATGATAGTTATTAAGAGCTGAATGCAGTTGTTTTTGTAAGGAAGCCAGTACCTATTATTTCACAAGTTTCATGTATTTTTACCAGAAAATCTGAGCAATGCTACATGCATTTAAGGTTGCCCCTGCTGCTTGTTAAACTGCCTTCTGGAATGTCTCAGCTCTGTAAAAACTGGCAGAGACCATATGGTTTAGAAGGTGGTGGGCGGTGAACCATGCTTCCTACATCAGAACTACAGATCATCGCTCTAGAGGATTTCAGTATTATGTGGACACTGAACAGATAAGCCACTGTCGTCAGCGGATACATCTCCTTTTTTCATTTCCTAGAGTGGCAAGATTTGGGTGCACTGCTTTAGTTCTTGTACATTAAGTGTCTATACTCTGATATAAATAGTTGGGAAACATGCTGACTGGCAGATTGTAAAAGACCTAATATTATTAGGTTTTTGATGTAGAGACATACATTGGAAGTAGGATTTGTAGACTGTTTAATGTTATTTGCAATTTCTGATGTTTTTCCAAAGCTCTAATCTTTTTTCCTACAGGGACAGTAAAATGTCCATTACTTTGAAGGGAGACAGTCTTAAGAGGAGGTGTTCCCATAATATGTAAGGGGTTATAAAATGGGTCTAAAAATCAATGAACTTTAATTGGTGAAAACCAGTCAGGTGACTGTGCAGGGCACAATGCACAGTCATCCTGGTCCTAAACCACATCACACAATGAGCAAATCAGTCCTCCTACAACCAGAACTATCTTCCATCAGTCCCCTTACAACCAGAATTGATCTTCCATCACAAACATGGCTGCTACCTTTACGTTGTAAAAACATTCAACTGGGCCCTAAAAATAAAACTACCTTAAATAAAAAATAGAACAACTTAATTAAATGTTGTTTCCTTGATCATCACTCTCTCCTTACACACACATAAACAAACTAGAAACATTAAGTATTGTTCATAGTTTTCATAATAAATGGTTTCTTTGCTGACAATCAAAAATCCTCCTCTTATCTTTACCTGCTCATCAGGGAAATCTCTTCTGCTTGTCCTGACACTGAGATAATTGAGTCTCTGGCTCTAGAAGAGGCCTTTGTTGTGTGCGCATGTGTGTGTATACAGTATGTTAGGAGAGTAACATTCTGCCAGTGGAATCGAGCAGAACTGATTCCCTGTATTGATCTGAAATGCAAGGTGACATGTTTTTTTTTTTTTTACTTATAAAAATGTGTGCCACAAACAGTTTTCATTATATGTTTTTAGCTAACCACCCAGTTACCAGAATAGGGACCATTTTTTGTATTCAGAGTTAAAGTGGAAGCATATTTCAACGAACGGTCCAATTTTTATCTTTTTAAAACACGTTCTTCTTACTTTCAATGATTTTAAGTCATGTATTTAACCCTTGCTGTGCAGTCCAGAATTCCTAAATGTTCTAATTCTGTTGGCAGCCTAAGGGTTAAATGCCATTTTGTAAGAGAGAGAAGACACTCCATGGTGTGCATCATCATTAATGATTAGTAGACTGTCTGTAGTTTAAATGGAGCCGTCAATCAAATGATGATATCCTATGTACTCAAATTCAGGTGTATCCTTTTCTGTCCATGCCCCCAGCGAAGCCTTCTGACAAAGCGCTGGGGCACGTAATCACAGGGTGACCAAGTTCTTCTTGGGTTGTTGTCGCAAACATTTAAGCACCATAAATGGGACATCACTTATAACAACATATGTTGGCATGCCTATTTGTCCTCTCTGCTTAAGCACCACTGCCAACTTTACAGTGATCTAGGCTGGCTCTCCCCCTCTGCATTCCGACAATACATCCTTGGTTCCCCGACTGACTCAGTAATCAGGAATCAAACTCCTTCAGCACTCGCTGTGATGCTTATACCTCAATCCTTCTCTTATGGATTGCGATTGGTAGATAAATCCCTACTGAGTGTGCCTAGATGTAAAACGTCCAAAGGCTCTGGTGCCTTTTATCACTTTGCCCCTCAGCTCTGGAACTCCTTTGCCCTAGCACTTCGAAAGGCCTGCTCCCATGACTGCTTTAAAAGGGAGCTAGGTCATTATTTATCCCTCGCAGACCCCTGCACATGCTTTGATCCTCCTTAAACCCCCTCAATCTCCAGCTGTTTCCTGCCATACTTTCCTGTACCCTACCTCCCCTGGCTTCACTCTACCTTCCATTTCTCTTACCAGGTGAATCTAGCACCCACTCTTTACACTGAGTCTCACCTTGCAGTCCATGATGGTGGATCCTGTACAATCCAGGTATTTGCCCATGCCTTTCTGTGCTACATATGAATGTTTATTGTAGACTCGGCTGTGACCAATTTACTAATATTGCAGATTACCTTGCTGTGTTATTTTTCATTTACTGTGCATGTTATTTACCCTGATCTTACGTGAATCTTCTGTTATCATTCTGTGATTCTGTTGTATTGTATTATTTTTTCCTGATTGCTTAACCTACTCTACATGTAATTCCCCTGCACTTATGCTCTGCATTGTATCTAATTGTTGTACTCTCCCGGGTTGTGCCTGAAAATAGTCATTTCATGGCTAGAGCACTTACCCAGTTAACAAAAATGAAATAAAAATAAATATTAAAGGGGCCGGCCCCGTGGTGCCGAGGGCTAAGGTGCTGGACGCCTTATCTCACGCCACGCTGACGACCAGTGTTCGGGAATGAGCACCGACTGTTGGAGGTCAGCTGGGGGGGGGGGAGATGGCGAGGGCACGGAGCTGTATGGAGTTGCCTAAAGGCAGCTCTCCTCTCCGGGGAGGGAAGGCATCCCTCGGCTCTTGTCTGCCTCATAGTGGAGGCCAGAGTGCAGTACAGGCTAGAGGGTGCATAGGCACTAGGCTGATGGGTGGGCAGAAGGGGCTGTCACCGTGGCTGTAGTATGCATACGCTGGCTGCAGTACGTGTACACATGCACACCTCCACGCTCATGCGTCTCTTACTCCTGGAGCCCCGGGGTAACTGGGTGGGAATAAAATGGAGAAGAAAACTAATCCAGCAGCAGAATGACGCCTGAACCTCTGCACGCACTGCTCCTGGTCCGGGCATAAGGTAAGCGCTGGTAATTCTAGGTTGTCGGGGCTTGGGGGGGCAGTCGGGCTGAATGGGGAAGCTGGTGGCGATAATGAGTGTCGCGATAATAAAAAAAAAAAAATATTAAAGCCAGACACAGTTTTGTTATTTTTTTTTGGCTCCAAGTGAGTATATTTCAAGCAGGAATAGAGTAGCGTGGTTACTTCTGGATATCTTAAGTATATACTGAGGTCGGTAAGCTGCTACTCATATGTCCAACCTTACTGTCCCTGGATCGTCCTGGTAGGCCTCTGATTACCAAGCTGTCCCGATCCTTTTTTTCCACATGGGGGTTCCAGAACTTGGCACAGTAGTCAAGATGTGGTCTTACCAGGATCCAGTCTAGGTGCAAAATCACCTCCCCACTTTTACTGTCAAAACCCTTGCCTATACATATATCCCAACATCCTGTTCGCTTCACTGTATGCCCTGCTGCACTGTCTGAAGACTTTGAGGCGGTCACTGATATTCACCCCCAGATCTCTCCCTTCTCCTGACTATCTTCACCCCCCATCCACTACTCCTTGCATGGGTTTGTCTTGCCAATGTGCATTACCTTGTACATCTTGGTAGTTACTTTTAACTGCCAAATATTGGACCATCCATCCATCCATCCAGCTTTTACAGAGCCTGTCGAAACTCCCTGACTCCTCCGTTGTTACTCATCCTGCTGCATGTATATTATCCACAAACTGACAGAGAGCCAACTTTTATTTATTTATTTAAAAGTTTTACCAGGAAAGGCATACTGAGTAGACTAACGCTCAATTCCAGATGCGTCCTGGGGGTTGTTGGGGACGGGATGATACATACATATGAAATACAAAGATAGAGAATGTAGAAATTTCACAGATTAAATTCCTGTATATATATCTTTTGTATGTAAACAGTATGTACACAGCAAGCACAGGCAGTAATTAGTAGAATCGTGCAGTGACAATTAAATGGGATAGAGTTAAACATTTCGAGTGAACCATAGTTGTAGCAGCTGGAGAGCTGGCCCATTCTAGTGTGAGTCTAGGCAGCATGAGCAGTTGGTGGAGACTTGCCCTTTAAGGAGGGAAAATTGTTGCCTAGAGGAGGGGGCATGCCAGATGTCCGCAGGCAGGGAGTTCCATAGTTTTGGTAGTTGGGCTCTAAAAGCCGACTGGCTGGCAGAGGTCGCCATGTACGGGACTTGAAGGAGCCGGGAGTCAAAATTCCTGAGTGAGTATGTAGGTGGTGTTTGGGCAGTTAGAGTAGAGGTGAGGTAGGAGGGCAATAACCGTTCCTAGAATTTGGCTGTGAGTCTATTACAGTGGTACTGGTGCCTGTCGAAAAGTGAGGGGAGGTTAAGGGGAGGTAGAGGGCACAGTGGTGGGTGGAGTGTGGACAGTCTAGAGTGAAATGACAGAAGGAGCTGAAAAGAGAATCCAGTTTAGCCAGGGCAGATTTAGGGGTGGCACTGTATACTGCGACCCCCTTAGTCAAAAATAGGGAGGATCATTTTTTGCAATATTGTTTTGAGGGCTGGCAGAGGAATGCAGCTATGGGTCCGGTATAATGCACCCAGCCTGGGGTGTAGTTTTTTGTGGGTTGCTTCGATGTGAATAGAAAAGTCGAGGTGCTGGTCCAGCCAGACCCCTAAATATCTGAAGGAGGTACACACTTCTAAAGGGGTCCCATCAAGGGTTTTGAAAGTGGGGGAGGCAGGGAGTCGGGAGAGTCTCTGTCTTGTGCCGAAGGTTAAGGAGACCGTTTTCTTGGCACTGAGAATAAGTTGATTAGTGTGAAACCAGAGCTGAATTTCAGTGAAATCTTGCTGGAGTCTGGACGCTACTTCCAGGGGGGAGTGGCCTGAGGTATACAGTACTGTATCATCTGCATACATGTGAATGGATGTATGCGGGCAGGTTGATGGCAGGCCATTGAGGAAAATAGAGAACAAGACTGGGCCAAGGACAGAGCCTTGGGGGACACCAATGGTGACAGGGAGGGGGTTGAAGGTGGAGGCTCCAAATCTCACTGACTGGGACCTGTCTGCCAGGTATGATTGGAACCAGCTGATGGCCACATTGGAGAGTTTCGGCAGGAGAAAGGCATGTGAGACGGTGTCAAAAGCCTTAGCTAGGTCAATGAAAATGGCAGATGTGATGTGACCTTTGTCCATGCCTGTCAGAATGGAGTCAGGGAGTCTGAGGAGGGAAGTGACAGTGGAGTGGGGATTTTTTAAAACCTGACTGGTTAGGAGTAAAGAAGGAGGAGGAGTCAAGGAAGGAGGTAAGTTGCGAGAGGACTAGATGTTCCTGGATTTTGGCTAGAATGGGTAGGAGGGAGATGGGGTGGTAGTTTCTGGGGGAGGCTGGGTCGCCGCCTTTAGGAAGGGGGATGACCGTGGCATGCTTCCAATCTGAGGGTATAGAGGCTGTAGCAAAGAAGAGGTTGAAAAGGGATGCTAGCGGCATGGCGATTGCTGGGGCAGAAAGGTACAGCATTTTGGCATCCAAAACTGAGGGACATTTATCCTTAGAGGGACTGAGGGCAAGCAGGGCTTAGAGTACTTCGGATGGAGTAACCAGGGAGAGGGAGAATGCCGGGTAAGGGATTTGAGTGGGTAGGGATGTGGATGTCGGGTGGTGTGTAGCAGGTGTTGGGCTGGAATAGTGAGGGGACACGCTGCTAGTGAACACCATGTTGAAAACCGTGGCAACTGCATGTGGTTCTGATATGGTGGAGCTTGCACTGAATACCCTTCCTATAGGTGTGGCTAATAAACATATTATATAGGACAGGCCCAGAACTGACCTTTGCAGCACCCCATTAGTTACCTCCTTGCCTTCAATTCCCTCCCGTTTGTTTCCACCCTCTGTTGTCTTCCCCAAGCTAGTTATCTACCCACCTAGTCAGCCCTGCTCTGGTCCCAGATCCTCCATCTTTCTTAGCAGCCTTTTGCGGGGTAAAGTGGCAAATGTCTTGCTAAAGTCAAGGTACAGTATACTGACACTGAAGAGCAGTGATGGGACCAGGGTGTCCAGGGACCTACCTTGTGACTGCCTTGGTTGAGACTTGCCTGCAAAAGTTGGGCTCAGCTGCCCCAATTTCAGGGATCAAATATCCAATATCCAGTAGTCAAAGGAGAAGCAGGAAACGCTGGGGTCCACTGTCATGGATAGGCCCAAGACACATGAAGTACAACCTACACCAATCAGGGTGGGTGACTCCCACCTTTGTGGAAGCAGGTGCAGTAAGAGGCCTTGCTGGTTTGAGGACTTTAATGTTCTTAGGGTCAGACCTATCGTTTGGAAAAAATGACGCAGAAGCTCAGACTGAGGTCCTAAAGTTCACTCCATGGTGTGTACTCGATGGCAGGAATAACAGAACTGAGACAGGGTCTCAGCAATGGTTACTGAATATAGCACACTGTGAGCAGGGCTCTATGGCAAAAACTGATTCTTGGAAGATCCAGGAGATTACAGGTTCAAACTCCACATGAGCCAAAAATACTTACTGTGTGACCTTATTTAAGTCATTTAACCTCCCAGTGCTCCAGTCCATCAAGCTATGAAATGGGTAAAATGAGGACCCTTCTGAAAAGGAGATGCTGCAGACCAACTGGGCTATCCTGGGTAAATAAACAGCAAAATAAAAATAAAAACAAGCTAGCAAGGAAAGGGGCACAGGTCTGGTGCAGGGGCAAAGCGATCACCACAGAGCTAGTACACTGCCCGAAAATATGGGTTACTCACCTGTAACTTAGTAACCTATGGCATCCTGCGTGCTTTGACTTGGAATCTTTGTAAAGGAGCCTCTTGGCTCAAAGGTTGTAATCCAAAACTGAAATAAATAAATAAAACCATAGTTCTAGTGCTATACAATTCACATCCACATTCTGGCAGCCTTCCCGGAGACAGCTCTCATCAGAAGTCTTCAAGTTAAGCTTCCCCACCACCCGTGTGGTATATCCTCTGGCTCTGCCCTGTGATGCAGATCTTTGCATGCTGGAAGCAGAGATTCAGGTGCCACTTGCCAGAGGAGGTCAGGTGGGCTGTGTGGGTGTAAACTATATACCACTAGAAGAACTACAGTTACAGGTGAGTAACCCATATTTTAACAAAGTGGATACAGTTCACATCTACACTCTGGCAGACTCCAATCAGTCCTCCAGGAGGAGGAAGCAAGACACGCACCCCTTATTTGGCAAACAACGACTGGAGGACCAAGGACCCAAGAGCAGCATTCCAACGACTCATGATGTCGATGCTGAAATGGGAGATGAAAGTGTGTGCTTTACTGCAGGTTGCAGCCCTCCACAACTCTGCAGTGGAGACGTCCCTGAAAGCAGCCATCCAGCAGCAATACTGTTGGAGGAATAAGCCTTAAGCCCCTTCGGCAACTCCCTACCAGCCAACCTATAGCAGAGGTCAATGCAGGATGTAATCCACCTGGCAATTGTCCCCTTTGCTCCTGGTCTGCCTGGTGCAGCTTTTTTGCATGTTACAAGCAACTGGTGAGCTTCATCTCAAACTCCAACCATATGCTCTTTGTGATATGAGAGTGCCCTCCGCAGGTCGGAGTGTGAAGCCTGTGATCAGCCTCTGAGATCAGGTTCTTAAATCATACCCAAAGGTTGATCACCTGATTAAGGTACAACTCTGGTACAATCTTCGGGAAGAACTTTGAGTCGAAGTGAAGGACAACCTTGTCAATGTGGAAGACTGGGTAAGGCGACTCAACCAACAGCACCTGGAGCTCACCAATCCTTCTGGGCTGATGTGATGGTCAACAGGAAGGCAGTCCTGCATGACAGATGTGACCTCTCACACCTGTGCGCTGGCTCAGATGGCTTGCCCATGAGCACAGACAGCACCAGAACAGACATGGTCAAGGCCTTTTTTTTTTTTAATTATTTTTTTTTTTTAATATATACTTTCTATTTTCTCACTTTCCCCTCCCAGCAGCTCCGATATCCATCGGGAGCAGCTAGGAGTCATCCCTCTGCAAGCCATCTTACCTGGTCTGCCTCTGTCACCCATGAAGCCTTGGATTACCATCCCCCCGGGCGGGGACGATGGGGGCCCAAACACCTTACATCTAGTTTCGTCGGGTCGAGTGGTGCCAGGAAGGTGGCTGCAAATCGAGGGCAAGCTCCGTGCTCTGTCTCCATCGGAGCTGGAAGGTATTTCCTGTTCTGTAAGGAGGTAGCCAAGACTGCTGCACCAATGTCTGCCACCAACCTCTTCTCTATGCTCCAATGATTTGCTATGCTCCTCCAGCTTCCGCCAGAGGCCAGCCAAGTGTCGAGGCGGAGCCCCCTCCCTCCCGGGAAGAACAACTGTTTTCCAGACACTCAATCCTCTCCCTCCCCTGCCGACCCAGGCTCGTTCCCGAACCCGGGTTGCAGTCGTGGCGCGAGGTGTGGTGTCCAGCGCATCAACCCTCAGCACCACCAGGCCAGTCAAGGCCTTTCAAAAAGCACCCAGCCACCTTCTTTTCATTTTTTCATTTCATTTATATGAATTGCAGGTTGGTACACTGAAATAACCATTCCATTTTCAGGTACGACCTGAGGTCCAAGTAATATCAACAAACAGCAAGTTATACAGAGTACAATACAAAATACAATAAAACATTTAATAAAATAATGAATGTAGTCAGGTCATTCCTGCTTACATAAACATACATTTGGGTTTTTAAAATACTGAGTAACAGATGAGGTGAATAGCCTAACAGAGGGGAGATGTTTGATATATGTTGGCAATGAATTCCATGAGGAAATGACACAATATGCAAAAGTTCTTTTTCCAGTGTTTGTGCGAACAAAATGTGTGACTAGCTAAAAATTTTTCTGATGAACATGAATTATGTACAGAGATATGCTTGTTTAATAATAATCTACACAAGGAAACAGGAATACCAGTATTCATTGCATTGTACGTAAAACATGATAAAGGTAGTTTGTAATTATTCAAGACTGAAAGCTAGTCAAGTCTATCCAAGACTAGACAATGATGAGTCCTGTTTGGTGCAAGGAGCGCAAATTTTCAAATTTTTTTAAGCAGTACCTCTTTCCCTGAAATAGTACGTGAAGGTGCAGCATCAATAACGACTGAAGTGTAATTTAGAGTAGGAAGATTTTGTCATGCTATGACCAACCTAGTTTCATGAGTTAAGTAATGTTTTATACGATAAAGTGCCAATTTTTGAATTAATTTTTGCAGTGATTTTATCCAAATGTACATTAAAACTCAGTGCTGGATCCAGAAAAACTCCTAGATATTTGAATGAGTTTACAGACTCAAAAAAAAACATCCCATCCCAAGTATGTATCTTGAAATCACTGGAAAACTGTTTCAATTTGGGAGTTGAACCAAATTGCATAGATTTTCTTTTTGTTTTGTTTAAAACAAGATTGTTTTGGCAAAGCCAATTCTGCACCTTAAATTTGTGACTTAGCGTAGTGTTAATTTCAGAACTTTTTGGGCTGTGAGTCATTAATACTGCATCATCTGGGTTCCATGTGATATGAGTGAAGATTTAAAACTGACTGACATTACAGCTACTACATTTGCCTGAAAACAAAATTGGTGATCAACACCACAGCAACCTGTCAAAACAGCGATGGCAGTATACATTACAATAGGGGGACGATGTACACATACTTTTTATTTAGTTTTTGTTGATTGGGTAAATGCACTAGACAAATTCTGCCTATTTTCAGGTACGACCCGGTGGGGGGGATACAGATGAATGCCAACTTACCTTGAACCAGATTTAGCTGTTGGTGGTATTTTCTTTAGTGAATGGGGAAATATTTGGTCAGGGTACCAGGAAATTTCCCTACTCTTTTCGAGAACTGCTATGGGATCTTTAACATCCACCTGAACTACCACCAGAACAGGCAGATGGGACCTCGGTTTAACGTCTCATCTGGAGTGCAGTACCCCCCCATGCTACACTACAGTGTCAGTATTGGGATTTAACCCAAGTGCCTGCTGTGGGGATAGAACACACAGCTTTCTGATCTCCCGGCCTCAGAGGTGAGTGTGCTACCTGCTGAGCCACTGACACTGATGCAGGGGGCAAGCCACCCAGCTGCTTAAAATAACCCTGGAGAGAAACATCATTAGCTTGTTCTGAAGGAAAATCACAATTAGTGATCAGTTTAGTTTCAGCATTTTCATGTTAACCCATTATGTCCATCAGTCTTTTGTTGCCACTGTTTCTTCAGGCATTGTTTTTCCTTTCCTGGACTTCTGGATCTTGGAGCTATGCTCAAACAAGTTTGAATCAAAATCAGCAAAAGGAAAAAAGTCCCAACCGTCTGAGATTTTCTTTGCCTGGGCTCTTGTCACCACAGCTGCTGAAACATCAGGATTTACTTCCTCTTTGATTAACTCAGTAAATCCTGGAAAGCCATTTCCAATAATCACAGGTACAGGTAACTTAGGTACTACTCCCTTTCATTTGGTGTGACACACCATTAATAGTCAGAGTCACTTGGGTGGTGGGACAGTATCAAGTGTCCCCGTGGATGCAGATGACGCCAGTACCTGGTCCTTTTGGACACTGTTTTCCCAGCACTTCAGTATGTACTAGGGTCTGTCTGCTTCCCAAATCTGTAAGTCCTTTTACAGTCTCATCTCCCACCTTCACATTTGTTACTGTATGTACTTGCCCCAAATCTGCTCCAGTGTCACTCTTCTTATGGTAATTTCTTGCAATATGACCTGGCTTATTACAGTTATAGCAAATAACGTCGTTGGGCACAGATTTGTTACCCCCACAAGAGTTCTTATCAGACTTGGAGTTTAAATGGGAAAACAAGTGTCTTACTGGTGCTTGGCTGTTACCTCGCTGCTGTGGCATTTGTCTGGCTATCTGGTAGTCTTCGGCCAAAGAAACAGCCTTTTCTCCACTTTCTGGTCGGTGTTCCTTTACCCAAAGCTGTACATCTGTAGAAAGGATGTTGATGAATTGCTCCATTGCAAATGTGTCGATCTGTGGGACTGTTTTATCCTCTGGTTGGAGTCATTTATCAGGAGTTAGAGTCAGGTGAAGGCTTCTCGAGGATTGTCGACAGAGTTGTACTTCACAGATCAAAATCTCTGCCTGTAGGTCTCTCCCGAGATGTCAAATCTTTTCAGGTTTTCACTTTTCACCAGGTCATAGTTTTCTGACTGTGCAGTGTCCATATTGCTGTAGGCAAGTTAGGCTTTAAGTGTCCGGTAAGGTACCGGTTTAATTGCCCATTGCTGCTTTGGCCACTGGCAGGCTGCGACAACACTTTCAAAAATTGTCAGGTATGCTTCGATATCATCGGAGGGACACAACTTTGTAAGTTTAATGCATTTCAAGTTGCCTGTGTCCTGTTGCTCATCTGGATCTGTGCCAGATCCTCTGCCTTTGATAGCCTGCAAGGCATACAGCCACCGCAGCTCATGTCGATGCATCTCTTCTCTCCTCTGCTGCTCCGTCTGTTTTTGTTGTATAGCCCACCATTTGAAATAGGCAGTTAGGCTTTCAGGTTCTGTCACTGCCTGTTCTTTTTCTATAACTGGTGCTACCTGTACAGTCTCAGCTTGGACTTCTGTCTCTACTAGTTTGGCTGCCATTCTCCTGGTAACCATTCCCAGGCTTGTTGCTGCAGAATCCATACCTTTTTTCTATGCTTTCCTGGTACCAGGCCTAGTACCCACACACAAACCTCCTGGCTTAGAGTATGCACGGTGTAAATCCCACTTAGGCTGACACCATCTGGTGTCGAGGCACAGGTCAGGAAGCATAGGAAAACCAGGAGCAGCTGTAAAATTCACAAGTAATTTATTATTAATAAAAGTAAAATAAAAATTAAAAAGTTGTTCAGTATAACTATTTAGAAAGGCAGTATAAACAGAGAAAGTCCATCTTGGTTTCTTCTCAATTTCCAGTCTGTTTTTTTTTTCTCTTGCAAGAAATTGCAGCTCTGTTTTTATGTCTTTGCAGCCCCCCCCCCGCTCATTAAGAAAACAGCATGCTTCTCACAGCGTTCTTGTAAGTTTCAACAAGTGCAGCAAAAAGAACATTGTGACCCAGAACTGACCTCTTGCTTACAGCTTCTCAGAGAGTTTGCAAACAGGTTAACCCCTTGAACTCCAAACAGCTTTTTG
This sequence comes from Neoceratodus forsteri, assembly GCA_016271365.2. Lineage (NCBI taxonomy): Eukaryota > Metazoa > Chordata > Ceratodontiformes > Ceratodontidae > Neoceratodus > Neoceratodus forsteri. Next base: position 426,217,110 of record JADMNL010000024.1, on the reverse strand, counting down.
CAATCATTTCAACAGTATAACTATATACATTTCAACAGTAAAACTATATACATTTCTAAACAAAGGGATCCCAGTATCAGTTACATTTCCACATAATGATTCACATATATTTTTATACCAGCAGATATGCAAGGGGGGAGAAAAGACAGAACAGCAAAAGAAGGCAGAGAGATAGCAAGAGGCAGGGAACTGCAAGACCATCAGGGTGATCAAGTCCTAGGTCTCACGAGAAAATTTGGTTGAGCAACCAGACAGAAAAGGAGAGGATAGAACAGATCCTTGCATTTAAACTCTTTCTCCAGAGCAACTGGGACAGGGCCCTATTCAACTCTGTCACACGCTGGTATGCCACAGCTTTCAAAGTATGCAACAAAAAAAAGACATGTATGTTACACTATGAAATAGGTGATATTTAATTTTATTTCTTAAAAGTAGTAACTAAGGCGGACTCCTGAAGAAGCCATAAATTCTGGCAAAATGTTGGGGCAGACATGCTTTTATAAGAAACTAAATGAACTGTCAGACAAGAAGCTGGTGTTTGAAGACTTTTCTTGCCCCCCCCCCCCATTCTGGATTTGAACTGCTGTTTATCTGCATCAGGGGAGAGGTGGCATTTAAATATAGACTGCATCAGTCATATCCTGTGGTGTTCCCTTTTACAGGATGTAGTTTTTTTGATCGGCTCCTTCCCCTGGCACCCAGTTCGGGTACAGGCCCTTCCCCTGTTGTAGTCAGCAGATCCAAGCACGATGGAAACCTCCATGGAGGCTTGCTGCTGAGACTGAGGAAATCCAGTTACCAGAACTGCCTGGGCCAGTCCAGGGCTATTAGAATGATCTGTGTCTTGTCCTTCAGGGCCCTGACTGTGATCCTGTGGACCAAGGGGAAGGGAGGTAAGATGTACAGGATGTGTGAGGTCCAGGGCCTTGCAAAAGCATCCCAAAACAGTGTCCTGGACTGTGTGTTTGGAGGTGGCCACCATAAAACCACATCAGTTTTCTGTTCTCCCAAGAGGAAAACAGATCCACCAGAGGGGTGCCCCACTGGGAGAACAGATGTTCTATCACCTCCTGATGCAGAGACCACTTGTGAGACACCTCTCCAACCCAGCTGAAAGCATCTGCCAGCTGACTGTTCTCTCCTTTGACCTGGATCACCAGGAGGTCTGTACTCAGGCTGCGCACAAGTGGCCAGGTGCCCCCCGACACAATTTTAGTTTATTGGTCTAGGATTTAATACCTTTGAGCCAGGGCTCTTTTACAAAGGTTCCACGTCACAGAGAACATCAAAACAATAACAACAGACATTACAGGTAATACAAAATGTAAAAGTTACATACTAGGTTTGCTATTTACAGTTTAAGGCAGAAAGTTGTAGAGTTCCATAATAACATGCTTTTAACAGTTACATGGGAGTAGACAATTTGGAAAATAAAGAAACTTCCAGGGAGAGGGAGATCATTAGGATCCAAAGGGAGGCAAGACAGGAGGGAAAAGTGGTGAGCAGTAGAGTGAGTGAGAGGGGACAGAAAAAAGGGGGGGAAGAAGAGTGAGTTGGGTGGAGAACAGTGATAGTGGTGGTCTGTGAGGGTCATTTGACAAGGAGAGTAGGCCTTGGATGTGAGGATGGTCAACGAGGCGGAGTAGTTTTTATCGAAAAGCAATCACATTTGCTAGTGTTGGTGAGGGGTGGGTATAGAGCATGGTTTTGAAGGCTCCGATGAGGTTGGAGGATAGAGTAGGTGGACTTAGAGCACTGAACCATGTCGGGGCTCTGAATGCGAACGATCTTTGTCCCTGTGTGTTCCGACATCTGGGAACCAGGAAAGGTTGGTGTGCAGATCTGGTGAAGGGTCGTAAGCCAGGATTCGGACGGAGTAGGTTCTGGATACAGAATGGGGTCAGTCCCAAGATAGATTTTTTTGCCATTATGCAGGTCAGATAGATAAGGCGATTTGATAGTTGCAGCCAGCCTGTTTCTTGGTAGAGCTCGCACGTGTGCATCAGTCTTTGAGCCCCCGTGAGGAGCCGGCAAGCCTTATTTAGAGTGATTGAGACACGCCTTAGTGCCGTGGTGGTAGCTGAGCCATAGATAATAAGGCCATAGTCAATGACTGAGATTATGAAACTCTGTATAGCTATCCTCAGTGCCGCTTGATTTAGAAATTGACGGTTTCGAAATAGGATTCCAAGACGTTGGTTCACTGTTTTTGCTGTATTGTCAATGTGGGTTGCAAAGGTGAGCCTTTGATCAAAGGTGATGCCAAGGTATTTGAAAGTATTAACTTGGTCCAGTGTATTACCAGCGGAGGTTAGTATGGCAAGTGGAGTATTTCTATTTTTGTTTTGGTGATTGGTAAAAAGCATGGCTTTTGTTTTTTTGTGGTTAAGCACAAGTTTACTATCCACGAACCACTTTTCAACACTAGAGAAGGCAATTTGCAGGCTTTTTCGTAGGGAGTCTGGGTCTTTGTGAGAGGATAGGATTACAGCATCATCAGCGTATAAGATTATTTTTTCCGGGCAGAAATCTGGGAGGGAGTTTAGGAACAGGCTGAAGAGGAGCGGGCCAAGAATAGATCCCTGTGGTACACCCGAGAGGACTGGTTTGAAGTCGGAGAGTTTATTAGAGATTTTTACAGCCTGTGATCGATTTGACAGGTAATTTTTTATCCAGGCACTTGGACCTTCAGCCAGGCCTTGGCTGGTCAGTAGGGATGTAAGTAGGCCATGATGGACTGTGTCAAAAGCTTTAGTGAGGTCAACAAAGACCGCACCGGTTTGGCACCCTTTGTCCAGGGCAGAGTGGACTTCTCCTGAGAAGTCAAGTAAGGCTGTTGTAGTACTATGTCCTTTCCTAAAGCCATACTGTTGATTACAGAGTAGATTGTACTTGTCCAGGTAGTCGGAGAGTTGATCTGCCACTATACGTTCAAGTGCTTTAGAGAGGGGTTGGAGTACTGAGATCGGTCGATAGTTACCTGTTAAGGTTTTGTCCCCCCCTTTGTGCACTGGCGTGACTATGGCAGACTTCCATTTGTTGGGAAATTGACTTTGGCAAAGGGACAGATTAAGAATTTTGGTAAGTGGGTGGATCACTTCGTCCAGGGTGAGAGACAGGATTTTTAGATCTAGGGTGTCACTACTTGTTCTAGATTTGAGCAGGCCTTTTTATGTATTTACAGGCTTGCAGCACTTTGATTTTCTTGAAATAAAATTGTGGTTTGTCTCGAGGGTGTTGTGTGATCCTAGTTTAGGCACAGGTAAGTCCGAGAAGAAATCTGAGGAGGACCCCACTGAGGTCTGTGAAAGTCTTATTTAGGGCATCAGCAATAGTCTTTGGGTCAAGAGTGGTGGACCCAGCAACTTTCATAATGGTGGGTGACGATTTTGGTTGCTTACCCATTATATTTTGGATGTTGTCCCAAAAAGCTCTTCCATCACCACAGGTGGATTCAAGGGCGTTTTTGAAATAGGCGCTCTTCATTTGCCTGATTTGTGTGGTGCATCTGTTTCGTGCCTGCTTATATTTTAGGGTATCATGCGGTGAGCCTGTGTCCCTGGCTATGGCCCAGAGGTGGTCCAGAGCCTTGAGCTGGGCTAGTAGTTTGGCAGTGATCCAAGGATTTGATAGTGCTTTGATTTTACGCTTTTTTACTGGGGCGTACAAATCACATGCAGTATTAAATCTAGTGATGAAGTATTCAAGTGCAGCATTAACATCAGATTCTTTGAAAATTGGTGTCCAGTCCAGTTGCAGGAGATAGGTCTTTAATTTAATAAGATTCCCATGAGGTAATACTCTGCTTGATATAACTTTGGGGGGCGGCTTGAGAAATTAGACCAGGTACAGGACACAGGTGAATGGTCACTGAGAGAGTCAGGGAGAACTTAAATGTTTTTTATCCGGTCGGGGTGATTAGTGAGAACCCAGTCAATAAGGGTGCTTGTACCAGTTTTGTAATTTTTTCTGGTGGGGGAGGTTACCATCTGCGTCAGGTTTGCTGCTAGGATGTCATCTTTGTAGGAGCCAGCATCGGTGGCGAGCCAGTTTATATTGAAGTCCCCAAGGAGGAGGAGCTCATTATCAGGGGGTTGCAGGCTTACAAAATCAGGTACTGACTTGATACTGGTAATGTGGTGTTTTGAGGGATACAGATCATGCCACTGTGAGAACTTTGTTTTGTGCACCGAGGAGCAATTTAATAGGGAGAAGTTGCAACTGAGTATTTGTGGGGTGAAGCTGCCACGCTGACTGAGAGGTTGTCCTTACTGTAGATTGCACAGCCCCCTTTTACTTGCCCGGTCGAGTCTGAAAAGATTGTAGCCTTCAAGGGAGACCACATGATCCGGGGTGCTGGGTGACAGCCAGGTTTCAACAATGGCTAGAATATCGGGATTATTTTGCCCAACGAGAGTTTGAAGAGATGCCAGTTTAGGAAGGAGGCTGCAGATATTTAGGGTGATAATGGAGAGACCACTATCAGCTTTCACTGTTTTTGCAGGCTCCAGCATGCCAGGGCCAGGGTTAGGGTGTATCCCACCAGACATTAGTAGCAGGAGTTTAAGTGATGCCATTCATAGTTCATAATAGGTTGGGGTGAGTTTCTGCTTGTACTTTATTTGGTGATTGGATTTTCTTCTGGTGTCCCAGTAGAGGGTGATAGTTAGTGATTTATAATGACTCAACAGTTTCCAAGTAGGAGATATTGCATTTTGTACCCAGATATTAAATGGGTGATGTTTGATTAAGGATTCCTGAGTAATTGCCATGGTACCATGTTGTGGGTAGTCGTATATGATGGTGAGAGTAGTTGGAGGGGTTGGGTAGGCAGAAGGGGGGAGTTGGCATAGAGGGAAAAGGAAGGTGAGGGTGAGCAGGAACAGGTGGTGGGGACTAGGTGAGGACATATTTTAGGAAGGCAGAGAAAATGGTGTAAGGTAAGCAGTCGGGGGGTGTCGGTAAAATAGGGGGGGGGAGTAGCAAAAGAGGGTGGATGGGTAAGGATTTTAGTAGGCTGAGAAAGGGTATCGTAGCGCTATCACAAGAAGCAGAAAATACTGGGAGGGTTTTTAGTAACAAGGGGTTCAGGAGAAACAACAAGACAGTATGAAGATTGTGGGAGCAAAGAAAGCGTGGAAGGAAAATGCAAAGGAAGAAAGGGGGGAAAAAACAATGGAAGGGAGTGTGTCCCTGCCCTGCCTGTTCAGGTGGAACATGGTTGTCCTGTTGTTTATCTGGACATGTATGACCCGACCCTGGATCAAAGGAGAAAACTCTGTCACAGCTAGATGCACTGCAGGAGCTCTAGAAGGTTGACACACTGACAGGACTCCTGGGGTGACCAGAACCCACAGGCTCCGTGTTCTCCCAGGTGTGCTCCCCACCTTACCAGAGATGCATCCGTTGTGAGCGTGATGGATGGTTTTGGGCAGACAAACAAGATTCCCTCCTCCAGATGTTGTGGGTCCAGAAACCACTGGATAGCATCTCACACTGGCTGGGTCATTATGACTGGCTGGTCCAAGTGACCTAAGCACTGGGACCACTGTTCGCCCAACTCACACTGCGGGCAGTGCACCCACCAGCAAAACCAATGGATTATGCTGATGGAGGATGATATGCACCCCAACAGCTTCAGGACATCATGCACAGGGCATGAGAGCCCAACTTGAAATGATCAGGTGAAGGACGCAAGATCCAGTGCCCGGATCGCAGGAAGGTGGACCTTGGCCCGCAGGGACTCTGGTTCTGCTCTGATGAACCTGATCACCTGCGAGGGGACCAATTTGGACATGGCCAGGTTGACCAGAAGGTCCAAGTCCTGACAGGTCTGGAGGGCCAGACCTCTGGACCTCTCCACAGCTCCTTTGTATGACACGGCTAGTCAGTCATCCAGGTAGGGATACACCTTGACGCACTTGCACCACAGGAAGGTCATCAATCAATCAAACTTTATTTAACCAGGCAAAATCATCCTTGAGCAAGCTCATTTGCAAGATGGTCCTGGACAAGAAGGACGTATACAACTACAGCAAAATTACCAGATAAGCAGTGTACACACATCACCAATGCCATGCACTTGGTGAAACCCTGGACACAGGCAAGAGGCCAAGGGACATGACCTGGAACTGGTACAGGATCCCCTCAGAATGAGACCGAAGGTAATAATCAGACAGATAGACTGGGATGTGGAAAAATGCATCCTGGAGGTCCAGGGGGCATAACATATTCCCTGCTCCAGAGATAGAATAATCTGATTCAGAGCGGCCATCCTTAACTTGCGATTCCGCATGAAATGGTTCAGATCATGCAGATCCAGTATGGGGCACCAGCACCCCCCCCCAATCAGTTTCAGAACCAGAAAGTATCTGGACACATATCCCCTAGTTGTCAGGGTATCTGAAACATTGCCCCACACTCTAAGAGCTGAGCGATGTCAGCTTGTAGTGTGGATTAACGTGTCCTCTCACATCCTGGACACCCGTGAAGCCATAAGTCAGTAAGGTGGAAATGAAAATTACGTACCTACCATAATTGTTGATCTTTCTGTGTATCTTCACCATTCATCACTATTGGGTACTGCGCCGGAGCCAGGACCCTGCGGGAGACTTTTTTCATGGGCGGAGCCGACGTAGGGCCGGCACCGCCCTCGAGGCCGACGTTCCACGTGGCGCTCGAGGGCTGGCAGTAAGCCGTTGTTGACTCTGCCCCAGCCCCAGTTCTGACGCGCCAGAGAGTGTACGGAAGGGAGGGTGGGTTGAGGTAAGAGAGCCTAAGGGATAGATAAAAGGAAAAGAAGAATAAACCAAAAGGAGATATAAGCGACTAAGGCGACATAGAGGAGGAGACTTAAAAAGGAAATTGGGGAAAAAGGGGGCCCCAATCTCTGGAAGGAGAAGAAGAGAAGAAAAAAGGGAAGGAAAATTAGAGAGGGGGAAGAGTAACACCCTCAGAAGCCTTTTTAAGGATAAGTCCAGATCTGGACTAATAGTTCAGCTGCAGGACAAAATTTGAAGCAGCCTAGGTCAAAAGACCAACCACTAAGAAGTGCGGCTGAGGGTGTGTCTCAACTCTCCCTCTCCCGCCCAAAGGGGGGGGGGGGTAAATATGTTTTTTCTTTTTTTTAGCAGCCAAGGCTGGGAGAAAAATATGAGATAATTTCGAACCCACAATAATAAAATTGAGAAGGGGGGAGAAAGAGGATGCCCCCTCATTCTGAGACCCCTAAGGAGGGAGAACAGAAGGGGAGGTCCCCTCCAACCTCTATAAGCTCAAAGAATTCACCCCGTGCGTCTCTGCAGTCCTCTCCCGCCTACACCCAAGGGACAGGAGAGAAGAGGAGAGCGAGGAAAGGGAAGACACACAGGGGAAGGGAGGAGTCCAGAGACTGAGGCCCCGGGGGAAGGAGGGTGGGATTTAGTGATGAATGGTGAAGATACACAGAAAGATGAACAATCATGGTAGGTATGTAATTTTCATATCTTATCTGTGTCAATCTTCACCATTCATCACTATTGGGTGAGTACCGAGCCCCCCCCCCCCCAAGAGGAGGGCCCTGAAGCACGCTAAGGGACTAAGCCCTTAGCACACAGTGGGTGAGACACTGCAGGAGAGAACCCTTACAGGCCTGAAGAGGTCTGAGACTGGTCTGGGTGAGATGGGGATCCCCCAGTGGGGGAAGGAAGGCGCCCCGAGAGCCGCCATCTCACCTGTCGGGAGAAGAGATGGGTTCTCCGGTAGGCAGAATAAATCACCCTACACCGGGCCAGGGGTGACAACCGCGATAGGTGAAGCCATACAGTCTGCCGAAGGCAGATCACTGTCCCTACCACTCTGGAAGCTACCTCATTGGCATCATAAGATGCTCTTGCCTGGTGCCTTGCTAGCTCCAGGCCCTCCGCAGAGAGGGCAATGGCTTGCCTGGTTTCCTCCGAATCAGGCATCGAGGCTAGGAGTTGTCCTAGCCTGGACCACAAGAACCTGTCATAGGCTGCATAGTGGGCCTGATGTGCTGAAATTGACAGAGAGATCCGTGCCAAGTAGAACAATCGTCTCCCTCAGAAGTCGAAATCCGCAGAGTCTAAATCAAGAGGGCGGTCATGGTAAAGGGCGCAAGGCCCCGAGGGGGTGTCCAGGGAGGTCAATCCTAAAGGGGGATGAGGCAGAGAACCTGGAGACCCAGGGGGAACGCAATACCGCTTGCGTAGGTCCCTTGGGGTTGGTACTGTGGAAAAGGGACGTAGCCAGAGCCGATGTGACGCCTCCTGAAAATGAATAGGCCAGGCGGGAGCCACCAGGTGGGCTGCACTGTATTTGCCTAAAAAGGCGTGTGTCACATGCTTGGGATTGCTGATTGGAACCGGGGTCAGATGAAGCTCGTCCAGCATCCTCACAAGGAAGCACTGATATGATGACAGATCAGACGCTGGGGAGATGTGGACCAAAGGTTCTTCTCCCTCAGTAGAGGGAGAAGAGGAGGAAGACAAGCTCCCAGGTTCAGGGTCCGGCTGCACGGGAGCGTGGTGAAACACTTGTTGGTCCAGGGCATGGAGGTAGGTGGAGAAATGTGCAGGCGAACCTCTGAACTGTTCCCCAGTAAGAGGTCCGCAAGGACCAGAATATCTGGGACCACCGGGGAAGGAGACAGAGGCTCGTGGGACAGGCTCCTGGCAACAGGAGAACGGTGTCTGTCAGGGCAAGGGGGCCAACAGGAAACCCTTAGCAAGAAGAGGGACCCAAAGGCCGCTGCAGCTAACAGCCGTTCAAGCGGGTCAGAATGGTGAGAGCTGTGCCCAAAGGAAGAAATCCCCCCATGAGGTAACCGGGACCACGTGAGTCCAGAAGGATGGCCCCTGACCTCAGAAGTAAGAGTCCCCCTCGGGGACTCCTCTAGGGAAAGGCGAGGGCCTGCACTTCGGCTCCTACCAGAACCCGACGGGGCTCTAGGAAGGGCTCGTTGAACCACACCTCTACCTCTCAACCCTTCGGAGTCAGAGAGGGACCTCATCCTCTTAGCCACCAGCCTAGGTAGCTGGCACCTCCGAGCAGTCTCCGAGGAGTCCACCCAGGGAACCGCAACCTCCCCCTCCTGATGCGCCCTGGGCTGCCCCAAACTTGGGCTGTCCAATCACACCAAGGAGGGGGGTACCCTAACTGGGGAAACAGTCACACTAGTGACCCCAGGCTATGCAGTAGTAGTCATAGGGACCACCACTGGCTGGTCAGACCCCCTGACCCTGAGGTCCACCGGTGAGAGCTGAGTCCCAGAGGGAGGCTGAGTGGGGGCCGAGGTGCTGGAGACAGAGGGGTCCAAAGACTCCGAAGAACCCGTGAGCCAGTCTGGATCAGACCCAGAATCCGCCTCTTAAGAGGCAGGCCCTGAGGTCCGATGCCAGACAACCCCACGGACACCTCCAGTTCCCAGAGGCCAGGCACCCTGGGATTCAACGCCTCCAACACCACCATAAGGAAGCACAGGCCCACGCCTGGTGCCAACACCCACCCCAGTGCCGCAAATGGCCCTGGAGTCGGGCGCGACCCCGAGCACAGTTCCGTCCCCCCCCCCGGCACCGCGCAGCGCCAAACTCAATGCAGCATCGCACTCTACTCAGACACCCACCCCGGCGCCACGAGCAGCACTGAGGCCAAGCGCAGCCCCAAACACAGCACCGCACAACACTCTGGTGCCGCGAGCAGCGCCAAAGACAGGATAAACCCTGACTGTGGTGCCGACCCCATCCCTGGCGCCGCGAACAGGGACAGCGCTGGCTCCTGTGCGGTGCCGGGACCAGAACCAGGCCCAGAAACCTCCAGACTACCTAACCCAACGTCGCCGAGAACCCCAATGCCACGAACAGCATCAAAGACGAAGGCAGTGCCAAGCGCAGACCAGACGCTGACCGTGGCTGACTCAAAGCCCATGGCACCGCGAGCAGTGCCGGGACCAAGAGTGGCACCACGAGACGGCACCGAGGACGGTGCCGGCCCAGTCCGAAAGGACCTGGAACATGACACCAAGGGAGCCTTCGCCACCGAAGTAGCGACTGCCGATGCGGTGCCTCCCGACTGACTCCCAAGAGGGGGCCAGCCTGGGCCTCCTGCACCACGGAAGAAACCCCCGCTGCGGCAAGGCTAGAAGAGGCGGGGGTTCCCTCCTCCACAGGCTGTATACAACCGGGAGGGGACCTGGAGGAAGGGCCGAGAATCCTGGCCTTGGCCCGGCGACTGCGAATTCGACCTCCGAAAGTCGGCAGCGCACGTCCAACCTTTAACGCGCAGTTTTCAATCACACGGCGGTCCATGGAGAAACAAATGTCGCAGTTATCCATATCACATTCGGGGCTGAGGCAGGAAAGGCAGCGGCCATGCTGGTCCGTTACAGAATAAAGGTGGCCACAGGGACGCTGACACATAGGGGGTTGCCCTGTCTTCAACGTCTTCTTGCCCCCCGGACGAGACATGACCAAATGGAAAAGTAAATAAAACAAAGTACTCGACGCCGCTTATAAAAAGGAAAGATCTTACCGGTATTTCAAAGCGACGTCGAGTAGGCGAGCAGAACCAAGGCAATAGAAACAGGTCAAGCACGACGGACTAGGCCGCAAGTTACAGTCGCAGTCTCACATAGGAGCCACACTCGACGCAAGCGGAGAGAAAGAATTAGCTGGGAAGTGAGTCGACAACGTTAACTGCCAACCCTTGAGCACCACGTGAACGCCGGCCTCGAGGGTGGTGCTTGGCCCTATGTCGGCTCAACATGAAGAAAAAAAAAAAGTCTCCCGCAGGGTCCTGGCTCCGGCGCAGTACCCAATAGTGATGAATTGTGAAGACTGACACAGATAAGATCAGCCTCGAAATCAAGAGACAACTCTCTGCTCATCACTTCTAGCACTCACCTGTCCAAAGTAATGGTGAACCACTGTGGCAAGAAATGGTACAACCAACCCCCAACTGGGAGCTGGGACAGAGTGGAAATGACACCTCACAGACAGTCACTCTGCAGCCTTGGAGGGACTCCAGCCATCGGGACCACAGAGGCACCACTACCATTGGACTTTGGACACCAGTGCTGAAACTGCCCCAGCTGGGGCTGCCGAGGCTGAAAGGGATGATACCTGAAGGCCTTCTTTTCAGGTTTCAGGGCCATGGAATCAAGGGTGGCATTGGATTTCTCAATCCGTGTGAGCTGTCCTTCCACCTCTGGGCCAAAGAGGCCAGTGTTGAAGAAGAGGGTATTGGCCAGCTTGTGCTGACTATCCACCGTGAAGATTAAAAGCCTCAACCAGGCCCTATGTTTCATGGTGACAGCCATTGCCATGGCGCAGGCACAGGACTCTCCCATGTCCAAAGCCATCTTGAGTTGGTGTTTAACCAGTGATTGACCCTGGTTTCTGACCATCTTCACCGGCAACTGTCTGTCGGCAGGAACATAAGGAAGAAGGGTCCTCAATCACTCCTAGCAGGGAATGGACAAAATCTGCCATTGCGACAGCGGAGCTGGCCTCATAGGGACCCAACAATGCAGCAGCGTACACCATTTTAGCTGCATGGTCAATCTTCTTGGACTCTTTGTCCAGAGGCTTGTCCACATTCCCTTAACCCCCACCCCCCCATTTATAAAAGGCTGTGTTTGAAACCAAGCTCTTAGCATATGGGTGATCAGAAAACACAGAAAGGGAGACTGTTAGGATTGGGTACTTGTAGACCATATGGGGAGAGGGTGCCAGGCAGGATGCTGTGAAAGCTCCAAGGCCAGTCCCAAGATGGCCTCAGCCATGAGAGAGGCAACCCCCGGGAAGTCACCCCTGTTCAGTATGCCTGTAAACAGGTATTTGGTCCCCTTCTGAACTGGCTCCAAGGACACGTTTATGGACTCAGAGATAAGTTGGATCAAAGCCCAAAGAGACACCGGCCCACGGTCAGTGGTCAACTCCTCGACCAACTCCCAGTTGAACATATGAGTTCTGGTCAAGGCCACTGACATCTTTCCTCTGGAGTTGTCTGAAGATTCCTTGAAAATGGTCCTCAACTGTTTGTCACCATGGAGCAACCTGGTATCCTCAGCCTAGGTGATTCCACCAAGAGCTGGCCTGACAAGCGGGCTGTTGAGAGAGACTCCTTGGACAGGGCTCCGAACAGGGGCTGCAGTGGAGGTGGTTTCACCCAAAGGGGTGTAGAAGCAGATGCAGGGGACTGCTGAGAAGAGTAAACCAGTGTGGGAATGACCGGCGTAGGCCAAGGAACCTATGGTCCACGAGGCAGAGCCGCACCCCTCCCTGTTGTGGTCCTCTGTTGCCAGTGGAGTTACTTGTAGCGAAGATGCATTTTTCATTGATGCCGCTCCTCACCTAAAGACGAGGAGGTCAAGGACAGTTAGCAGTGATTCCTCCCAGTCGACTGGGATCAAGAGCATGAGTGGCACCTCGATCATCGATGGGTGTCCTCTTGGAGTTCATATAAACCACCTGCCTCAGAAGGTTAAGTACTAGAGGCTTCAGAGGCATGACCACCGGTGGAGGATGCTCCTGAAGTAACTCAGCCAGGGTCACCGACTGGGCCACATCCTCCTAAATGAGGACCGGGCTGAGAGAGAACAGGGGTCTGAGAGACTGATTCCTTGTCGATCTCCAACAGCTGGCTGATGGGCTTGAGAAAATCTCTAACACTTGCTCGACCAGAATTGAGGTCGACAAGCATGATGGGTTTACCATGGAACTCTTGACTGCAGGGACCTCGACCAAGGCTGAGTGGTCGGGGGGGGTCGGCCAAATGAGTGGAAAAAATTTGATCTTTTCTCAATCCCACAACTGATGGTGTTTCTTGTGTTTTCTGCTGCAGTGAAAAGGCCTCTTTTGGTAGGTCTGGAGGGCCAGATACATTTCTCTGAATTCAGAGAATGACTTTCAGACATTGGCCCCAGCCCGCCACAACACCAAGACCAACAAGGAACTCACTGCAGGCACCTCATTTGCCATGACCACAAGCTGAGCAGCTGACCTAACAGCCACAGAGACCTTTTTGCAGTCTTTCGGCCAATCAAGCCTTACGGTCTTCAGTGGACGCAGGCAGCATGACTCAGCACAAACTGCATCCCTCAATGTTGTGCTGATCGCCAAGGCAGTACAAGCACGTGTCATGTGAACCCGTGGCTGACATTTTCTACACGAGTACTTAAACCCTGGTTTCTTGCTGTCTGTCAACTATGATAACTTACGCTGTAATACGGACTTGAAAAGTCAAGGATTCGTCAAAGAAGTGCTTTAACAACTCAAAAACCTTCAAGGCTGCGAAGGAGGAGACCTGTCCCTTCCAGCAGAAAGAAAGAACTGACGTCATGGGACAGAGCCAGAGGATACACCACCCAGGCAGTGGGAGGAGCTTAACTTGAAGACTTCCAACGACTGCTGTTCCTCCTCGGATTTTTGAAGATGTTAGCCACTGTGGCTAAAGTAACCCCAAACTATTTAGCCACTATATGAAAGCATAAGCCACACGACAATATATGCTGCCAAATTATTTATTGTAAACTATATACTATACTGTTGCTAAAAATTGCGTGAACAGAAGGTTTTTGCCTCCATGGCGCGGGTAACTTTAGAAATCTTAACCACATGCTGAAAACATTTGCCAGGGGCGAGTGGCAAGCGGGAGCATAGCAATGACTCAGCTGTCTCCAGGAAGACTGCCTGGGGTGAATGTGAACTGTCTCCATGTTGACAGAATTAATATTAACTGTTGAAAGTGGTCAACTTTTTCTTTTCCCTTTTGCTAATTAGAAGATTCTTAATTAAAACCGTTTTTACCCTCCTTACCACTGGGCGCTGGCACCCAGCCCTACTGTTCCTCATTCTTACCAGACCCACAACTATGTCCCAAATCAAGTGGTATTCCAAGGCTTCCCTCCTGTGATGGGACCACCTACCTCTTTCACTGAAGGCAGGTTGGGCTACTTGGAAGTTCCAGTTTGGACCAGGTGATGTCCACAGTCTGCAGAGGTGGCACTGGGCCTGAGCACTGCAGCTCAGGGGACATATTACATTTACAGGTTCCCTTTCCTGCTGGCTTCTGCGAAACTAGCACACACACTCCGTTTCCTCTCCTCTACTTGTTCTTTCTGCTCCTGGCATCCCACAGGACAGAGTAGCAACACAAAATGTGTTGCTGTCCCTTTGGTCAATAATAGGGGTTGCCACAGGTACAGGATGAGAAGATGTTGCCCCAGCCAGCACCTCTTGCCAATTAGAAGATTTTCATGCTGACAGTACAAGTTGTGATGTGCAAAACAGTACTCTACCTGGAAGCGGATATATCTAGTTCTGTTCCCCATAATTAGCATTGTGACCTCGCTAAGTGACATCACAAATGATCAATGTGATCCACTCCCCTTCTGCCACACTGGCCCTCAGTGATGTTACAATTAGTGAGGTCACAGTGCTGATAATGTATTGTATTTTATTTTATCTAGGAAGCACTATTGGGGGTGGGGGGATTTAGGGCAGACTAGGTGGGCCAAGCAGTCCTTATCTGCCAAACAGCATCTATGACACTGTTTGAAATTTAATTACCGGGATAGGCACACTTAGTTGAGACTTGTTTCTAGGTATGACCACAGGGAGAGGGGGGAAAAAGGACACAGAATAACAATGAAAGAGCAGTGGGGTACAACAAAGCAATGCAAAAGTAACAGGAATGAGAAAAACAAATACAGGAATTAAATAGGTGCAATTTAGGAGATGCTCGCTGCAGTGAAATAACAGGGTAAAATCCATTTATATACAATAGAAAGGGTAGGCAAAAACAGTAACACTAAAATGTGGGTGGCAAAGGCACAAACAGGTGAAAGGGAAGAGATATGATAAGGAACAGGTGAAGCCTAGAGGCAAGAGCAGGACAGAAAGATTAGCAGAGGGGAAATGAGAGATGGGTAAGAAGGGGACGGGTGAAGAGAGATGGTAAGTTTGTTCCAAACTGCTGAGAGTGGAAACAAGAAGGCCAACAGACTGGTGGAAGAATGGCAGGCAGAGAGAATCGGAGAAGAGACGGGAAGGGAGTAGTTGGTAGAACCTATGACTGTAATATCAGCACTAGGTATGGCAGCATTCACGCAGAATAATATTCTAATATTATCAGGTAAACAAAACCTGATCATTAGCAAAAGGGAACAATACTTAAGTAAAAACCAAAACTGGCTAGCTTTTAAAAATTACAAAAATTTTTGTCTGCTGTTTTAGTGTTACTAGCTCAGGGAACCCAGGTCTCTGTTTTTGACATGGTGGGTACTGAAAAAGCATGCCGTCTCAAACAAAAACATGGGGGTGACTGCTCTCTCCCATCCATGCAGATATACTTTAATACAGAAACTAGCGGCAGTCCGCTAAAAGAGTACAGTGGTGCTACCATATGTTTGCATTTATCAAACCACCAAAAAAGGGGCACTAACCAGCCTTATGCAGCCTCATTTCCAGAGATCGCCAGGGGCTCCCTTACTCACAGGGGCCCCCCAAACAGAAGCTGTGCAGGTCATCTGTCTTTCAAATTTCAGGTTCATTTTAATTCATGGATTTCATTCTCTGCATACTATTAACCCTTAGGCTGTTAACAGATTACAGTGTATTGGAATTCTGGACTGATGTTTCAGTCCGTGGCACAGCAAAGGTTAAAAGATAATACAAGGGAAATCATTGGGCCCGACAGAATCTTCCAACTACATCATGCTGCCAAAAGAATAGTCTCTGAGGTACATTTTCAAGGGCCCCAATGGCTAGCCCTGCTGGGGGGGCCCCCAGAAACATGAGACTGACTTGCTCTCCAGCTCCATGTTGCTTCAAGAAGCACACTGCATAAGATATTCATATTTAAAAATCTCTTTATTAAATAAACAGTCATATATGTGCAGGCATGCCGGGGTGGATCAGAGCTTGCGAGACTCCCCACTACAGGCTATATGTAATTCTGGGTGCATTTAATATTTTGCTTTAAAGCGGCACTGTCCAGTTTTATAAGTTTTTTTTTTGTTTTTTTTTTAAGTGCCTTGTAAAAACAATACCTGCAGCCACTGTTATTGTAGACAACATATATTAACTGGCATCTGGACATTACAGGAGTATTTTGCCTTGTTTTAACAATGCTGGCACATTTATTCATCCAGATAAAAACCCTGGGGTACCGCCCCTTGTGCACACTTCAACATGGCACTGAAGCGCCTGTAAGCTTGAGCATGTACAAATTAGATATTTTTTAAGTGCGATCAACAAAAGTTGGAGTCTATTAGCATCGACGCTAATGTGCATGCCCGGAGTCGCAGCTTTTTATTCTGAGTTTGATTTCTATGTGCTGTCAACAAACGTTACTTTCTAGCTGTGGGCAGTGTCCTGGGCAATATAAAGTAAGCACAATGTTAAACCAAGCACTCTAGGATGTCTAATTCTTAGTTTAAAATAAAAAAGTCACGACTCTGGGCATGCACATCAGTGTTGACACTAACAGAAAGTAGAAAGTAGCTTCTGTTGATGGCACATAAAATGAAAAAAAAAACTCATACCTGAACAATTTTACAGGTGCTTCAGCACCGTGCTGAGGTGTGCACAAGCAGGAGCGGTGGTCCGCTGGGGCTTTTTAATCGGGAGGAATAAATGTGCCAACATAGTTATAACAACGCAAAACGCTCTTACTGTGTCCAGATGCCAGTTCATATATAACTGCAATGACAGATGGCTGCAGGTATTGTTTTTGCAAGGCACTTAAAGCAGCAGTGCATGACAGTGATGGAAATTTGACCTATATGTTTTTTATTCTGTTTTAGATTGTCCCTCATTTCCTGAATTGTAGGATACCCTTTTCCCCCATTTTGAGTCTGCTTTGCCACATTTATTTTTTTTGAAGTTGAAATACTAAAAGGCGTGCTCCTCTTTTAATATGGCTTGGGCCAGGTTTTCAACAGTACTCTACTGTTTTGGAACACTCAGGGTCTAAGATCACCTTTTTTGTGCAGCCAATACTGCTCCCAATACTGCTCCCAGACCTTAGAGGTCAATAAAAGAAGCTGAGAACACCGGTGAAAACCTGGTTTGAGCCACAATACAAGGCGCGCTTTTATTATTTCAACTGTAAAACAAAAAAGTTATAAAACTGACTCAAAATGGGGAAGAAGGATGCCATACAGGTCAGGAGACGGGGCACTGTAAACTACAAAAAAATGTACAGGTTAAAATTTTCACTACTATCATGCACTGCTGCTTTAAAAGTCTTCTAAAAGCTGAACGCATCCCTCTAAAGACCGATTTTCCTTTATTGTTTTGACAGTAAACCAACCCTCTGTTTTACTTATTTAGAATCCCCCCCCCCAGGATAAACTTATTTAGGTGGAACATCTATGTCACAAGGGTCGGGGGTGCGCTAGTACATCAGCGGAGTCCGTACTTTCCAGTTACATAGTTAGAAAAAAAACAAGAATTTCCAATATTGGTTACAAGATATTTTTAAAAACTGACATCACATAACATTATATACAAGTTTTAGACAGATGGGGTGGGGAGAAGCATCGGAGAGCAAAGAAGAGTCTAGCAGTCACGTGAACTTTGTATAGTATCAAATGTGGTCCTCTTGAAAAAATCTTACACTTTTGGCTTCTTTTAACATATCAAGTAGCGAATTCCAGGTTGTTGTGGCTGCTATGGCAAAGGCCTTTTCGCTAGAGGATTAGTACGTAAAGAGATCTCTAGTCTGGGAGTGCAGTTGATATTTCTGATTGGGTTTCACTAGAAGTCTGCTTAAATAGGGTTGAAGGAGGTCATCATGCTCTTGAATACTACTGTCGTCCATCTGAGCTCCAGTCTTATTTTTCAGGTGAAAGAAGTCCCAGGCTGTGTACATCTTTAAGTGCTACCCTTATCCGTAATAAAGAGTCATCTCACATGTGTTCTTTCGGTGAGAAAACAGTGAAGCAAAACTGGTCTGTCACCTGAAGATCACAAGTGAGACTACCCTTATAATGTATGGGTAGCCCTTATTGCCCATTGAAATCAAGCAGATTACGTAAGCAATAAGACATGATGGGGTGTGCATTAGACAGTTCTAATGCACGGCTAGGGGGATGAAGTGAGGCACGAGGCCACAGGCCAAGTGCGTCCAGTCCCCTAGCCGTGCATTAGAACTGTCTAATGCACATCCCCGGAGTGTCTTATTGCGCTTATAAAATGGGCCTGTGTATTCTAAATGGGGGTTCTAGTTTTAGCTGTGCATTAGACACATCTAATGCACGGCTAACAACCAGACTGCTTGAAATCCTTTGCCCATTTTATAAAACCTTGTAATCCCATTATAGTGTATAGCAGAATGCTGTTATGCATGGAATTCCATGCCTGGAATATGCTTGTTCTGCTGCAGTAGTGGCATCTTATGTTGTTCTGCTGCAGTAATGATGTCACTACTACAGCAGAACAACTTTGAATGCTGCCACAGTTGCTTTCCTCTATCCAGTTAAGATAGAAGTTACAGAAACATCTGTAGCACGCTGTCAGTTTAAAAAAAAAAAAAAAAGGAAAATGTTAAAATTTCTATTCTCTGTTGTCTTCACTAGCTGTTTTTTGTGTGATTCTGTATGCTATGACTGTCCTTACACTATAAAAGATTGTGTATGAGCAGTCTTACACAGACAAGGATATTCTTGTATCTCGAGGCTCCCTTGGTAGCAGAGCACCTCTCGAGCTGCGCTCTCGAGGTAAACTGTTACCAGATAAACCTCTCGATACAAGAATATCCTTGTTGTGTATGACTGCTCATACACAATCCTCTATGTTGTGATGTCAGAACCTTATAAACCTATCTCATCTATGTCATAGCAGTGGGTTTACAAAATGGAATGCCAGTGTTATTCAGTATTATACAATGGGCTCCATTTTTCTATTAACCTGATTGGCTACTGAGCATCTTTACCCGTGAGTAAATCCTATGATAACTCACGGGTAAAGATCCAGTACCCCATTCACAAGATAAATTCATCCTATTAACCAAAACCGTAAATCAACTGCCATCTTCTTTTTCACCGCTAACCGCCACAGCAGCCAAACTCGCAAAGCCTCGCTAAGTTACAGTACTGTGCAACAGCACTGAAGCTCCTTTAGTAGATTTAAGTTTCAAAAATCTTGTTTTCCCACTGCTCGTCACTTACGTCCCTCGCCCTCTCCGAGTTCCGATGTTCATTCGCTACTGGCTCCATCGCTCTCTCTTCCCCCTCCTTTCTCCATCACCGCACATTCACAAAGCCAGTTACAGCTCATGCCATCCTAATTTGCAAAAACAAAACTCCTTTGCTTCCTTTCCACTGCGTAGTTTGTCCCAGTTCAAACTTCAATTAGTAAGGGTCATGCAGCCACACTTTTTTGCTCTCCAATGACTGTGCTTTTACAGCACACTTATCGATCTCCCACCAGTAGCGCTTTCAGGTTCACGCTCTCTCACCTCCCACCACTGCTCATTCTCCTAGTGCAAAGTGGTAAAAACATGAAATGAGTCAGTGCACACAGCAAGGGACTCGCAAAAAAACACCACCCAGATGAAAAAAATAAAATTCAGGTCACAAGAAGGGAGAGGGACATAAGGCATCCATAACAATAATTTTACCTGCCAACAAAAGACTATTTACACTGCTGCGAAAGAATATTTCTATATAAACGAAAACAAAAAAACTAAATGCTTAACTTTTTAATTTTTTAAATATTAAATGTTATTTAATAAATGTCCCAATGTATAATGGCAATAATCCACTCCAGGGTGTGGGTTATGCTGGGATTCTCACACCTGGTATGGATTTGGCAACTCTGCCTGTGGCCTCGTGACCAAACCACGCCAGGCATGAGTAAATCCCAGCATAACCCACACCCTGTTGTCAATCAATCAATCACATTATTTAACCAGGTGTAAACACCATTGAGCAAGCTGGGGATTGTTGCTTAATTCTACACACCCAGAATGTGATTGTTAGTCTCAGTATAGTATTCAAATAACATTCCAATTGTCTCAGTTTAGTGTTACTGAATCTAGCAATCAATATGCCTGATAGAGATTTTTTTTTTTTTTAACCAATTATTTTACCAGGTGAGACACACTAAGCTGAAAGCTTGTTTGCAGGTGCAGCCTGGGAGCACGAGGAAGTTAAGTGACTTGCTCAGGGTCACACAGTATGCAAATGGGGGCTGAGGGATTCAAACCCAGGTCTCCAGATTTGCAGCTCAGAGCCTTAAACCACTGCGCCATACTGCCTTCTAATATTTAATTCTGGTACTATTTCAGCCCACTTTCGTTCAGTCCGTGTATCCTAATAAATAGTTTTCCTACACAATCATGTGACTGTAGTGCAGATTCATTAATAAGGTAAGGCCTAATTACCTGTGTTTGGGGGGGTTAACTTCTCATGTCAAGTCCCATACACTATAAATGACAATGTCTGATGTACAAGTGATAACCACAGATACATACATAGATACATAGACAGTGTCGGCAGATAAGGGCCTATGGCCCACCCAGTCTGCCCATTTGAGATTGTAAGTTCAGTCTGTTTTCCTAGAAGTCTGTTGCACCTTACCCCTGACCTCCAGAATTCCTTTATGTCTATCCCAAGCATTCTTAAATCCCGTGATTGTTTCAGCCCCCACCACTTCCTCTGGCAGGGTGTTCCACTTGTCCACCACCCGTTCTGTGAAGAAATTCTTTCTCATGTTTCCTCTGAATCGTCCTCCCTCCAACATCATCCCATGCCCTCTAGTCCTGGAACATCTTTTTTCGCTTAAAAATAGTGTTTTCCTGCACCCTGTTCCTCCCTGTAAGATATTTGTATGTCTCTATCATATCCCCCTCTCTCCCTCCTCTCCTCCAGAGAGTACAGGTTCAGTTCCTTCAACCTGTTTTCATAGGACTTGTGATGCAATCCATGCACCATCTTTGTTGCCCTCCTCTGAACCTTCTCTACCCTATGTCCTTACGTAGGTATGGTCTCCAGAACTGTACACTGTACTCCAGGTGGGGCCTCACTAGTGTCTTGTATAGCGGAATTATGACCTCCCTTTTCCTGCTGGTAATGCCCCTGCCTATACATCCCAGCATCCTATTTGCTTTACCTGCTGCCTTGTCACACTGTTTCCCTACCTTGAGGTCATCAGAGATGATAACCCCAAGATCCCTTTCCTGCTTGGTGCATGCTATATCTTCACCCCCCAACTGATATACTGTGCCAGGGTTTTGTAGCCCTATATGCATTATCTTGCACTTTGCATTGAATTTCAACTGCCAACCCCTGACCATTCTTCAAGTTTTTGCAGGTCGCTTCTCATTCTGTCTACCCTCTGGTGTGTCTACTCTGTTACAGAGCTTTGTGTCATCAGCGAACAGTGAAATTCTGCCTTCTAGGTCCTGCGCCATGTCACTGATGAAGATGTTGAACAGGACCGGTCCCAGCACTGATCCCTGTGGTCCCCTGGTCACTCTTCCCTCTGTGGGTGACAGCCATTTACCACCACCCTCTGTGTCCTGCCACCCAGCCAGTTACCTACCCACCACACTACTGTCCTGCCACACCCATATTCCCCAGTTTGTGTAATGGTCTTCTATGTGGCACAGTGTCAAGGCCTTGCTGAAGTCCAGATAGGCCATGTCCACTGCCCTCCCTGATCCACCTCCCTAGTCACCCAGTCAAAATTCAATGAGACTGGTCTGACATGCCTCCCTTGGTGAAACCATGCTGCCTTGGGTCCTGTGGTCCATTGACAACCAGATGTTCCACCAATCTCTCCTTCAGTAGTGCTTCCATGATCTTCCCCACTACCGGGTGAGGCTGACTGGTCTGTAGTTCCCTGCTTCCTCTTTGTTCCCACTTTTGTATAAGGGGACTACATCTGCTGTCCGCCAGTCTTTGGGTACCTCCCTGTTTCCAGTGATGCTAAACAGGATAACCAGAGGTTCAGCCACCACATCTCTTAGTTCTTTGGGACCCTGGGGTGCACCCCATCTGGTCCCATTGCTTTATCAACTCTTATTACTTCCAGTTCCTTCAGGACCCTTTCTGGTGAAAGGGACTTGTGTCCATTTCTGCACCATTCTCACCCCTTGTACTCCCTTCAGACCCATTACCCTCCTCTTCCTCGGTAAAGACTGAGCAGAAATACCTGTTCAGTATGTCAGCTTTACTGTTGTCATCCTCCACACGGCCCCCATCCTCCCCCTTCAGTCTCACTATCCCTCCCTTTGTCTTTCTTTTTTCACTTATGTACCTGTAAAAGGTTTTGTCCCCTCTACCCACTGATTTTGCAATGTGTTCTTCTGTCTGAGCTTTGGCTTCCCTTACTGACCTCCCTGCCTCCCTTTGCTTCTCCTGGTACTTCTCCTATCCCCTTCTGCCTGTGTCTTTTTGTATTGCCTGAATGCAATCTTTTTGGCTTTCACTTTCTTTGCTACCTCTTTGGAAAACCAATGGTCTCCTCTTCCTTTTCCTCTTGCTAACCTGCTTAATGCATAATTCTGTTGTTCTTGTAATCCCCATTTTAAATACTGCCCACTGTTCCTCAACCCCTGATTCCTGTCCCATTCTCCTTAATGCCTCTTTCAAGTATCTCCCCATTTTCCCAAAGTCTGCCCCCTAAAATCCAGGATACTTGTTTTGTGTGTTTTGTTCTGCTCTTTGTGATTTCAAACCACAATGACTGGTGGTCACTGTTTCCCAGGTGCTCCCCACTGTTACCCCCATCACACTGTCCCTGTTTGTGAGCACAAGGTCCAGTATTGCCTTCTGCCGAGGTTGGTTCCACGACCAGTTGCTTGAGGAAGGCACCCTGAAGGAGTCCAGGATAAATCTGCTCCTAGTTGATGCTGCTGGGATGCTCCAGTCCACGCCTGAATATTGAAGTCTCCAACCAGTACTACTCACCTTGCCTGCCATCCTTTGGATGGCTAGCATCAGCTCCCTATCTGTTTCTTCCTCCTGGGCTGGTGGTCTATAGACCACACCTGTGCGGATGGCTGTCCCCATTTTCCTTTCCAGCTTAACCCACAGTATCTCTCCCCCATTTTGTTCCTCCTGGATCTCTGTGGCCCTTATGTCATTTTTCACATACAGTGCCACTCCTCCTCCCTTCCTGCCTGCTCTGTCTCTTCTGAATATGTTGTAGCCAGGTATGGCCATCTCCCAGTTGTGGTTATCATTACACCAGGTTTCAGTGATGGCCACAATGTCCAGGTCTGACTGCACCATGACAGCCTCCAGATCTTCCATCTTGTTGCTAAGGCTCCTGGCATTTGCACACTCTCGTGGTTGCTAGGGCAATGGTGAACCTCTCGAGCTGCACTCTCGAGGTTTACTGATGCTCTAGCAACCACTCGAGGTGATTACACCATGGTTATCACCTGTACATCAGGCATTATCCTCTATATAATGATAAAAGTAGATCCTAAAGACATTAACACATTATAGATCAGAATTGTTTCTGGAATAAACAGACCTGCTTTTTTTTCTTGACCAGTTGTTCATTGCCATGGTGCTGCACATGAAGCCCTCTTATCAAAATGTGCGAACAAAGGGAACACTGTCTCTCTGTGTGTGTGTGTGTGTGTGTGTGTGTGTGTGTGTGTGGGGGACAACCATCAAGGCTAGACACCCTTTCCTCGTGCTCCTGCTAAAACTGCATAAAAGTCAAGCTTTATAACAAAATTCAGCATTATTTTGGACAAGAACTTTACAGAGACGGTTACTGGTACTGAGTTGCCAACTCAGTTGTTGTTCATCTGAATATTCCAACAAGGATCCGAGAAAAGGTGTCCAGGATGATGTCTGGAAGTGGGGACTACAGGCCACGTCCTCCAGTGGCTTGAAAGCTGATGGAGTGGAGCCAGAAACAACCCTACAAGGTGTTTTTTAATGAAAGTTTTGGGAGTACACTTGGTTGGATGGTGGAAGGGGGAAGGAGACAAAAGTGTCACCTTGTCAGACAAGGAATATGCTTACTATATATATATATATATATATATATATACACACACACACATATATATATATACATACACACAGTTCCATGTTCATGGTTCTCATGGCGATGTTTTGGTAATGTATATGTCCAAATATTTATGTTATCCTGATCAGTTTTTCACGTACTTCAGATAAAACAGTGATGACTGTGTGATTTCCCTTCGCACTACCGCCCATTCCTGTAAGTCTGGCTTTGAACATTATGGATGAACTCTAAAGAGCTAGTGTACTGCCTGAAAACTGCCTGCAATTAACTGTAACTTTCAGATGTAGTCAGCTTTCACTTCATATATCTCAAGTATTTCTTCTTTTCTGTTTGCTAACTAGAAGATTTTCCACCTAGCAGTACTGAGATGATGTGTGGAGCAGCACGCTGTCTGGAGGAAAAAAAAAAAAAGTCAATTATGTTCCTCCCACTACATCAACACCGAGAGCACACCGACTATATCATCACTAGTAATGAATGAAAACCATTTCTCACTGCCAGGTTTCACTTTCACATGAAGCAGCAGGGACTGTCTCTCCCTGGTCACTAGCGCTGTTACAATTTCCTGCATTTTGATAGGTTGCTTGTGAAAGTCACTGCTCAGGCTGCAAGTATTGTGGTGCCTCAAGGTGTTTTGTCGCATTTCTGATGATGTAGTGGGAGGAACAGAACTGACTTTTTTTTTCCTCCAGACAGCGTGCTGCTCCACACATCACCCTAGTACTGCCAGGTGGAAAATATTTTAATTAGCAAACAGAAAATAAAAAAATACTTCAGGTATGGGAAGTGATAGCTGACTGCATCTCAAAATTACTATTAATTCCAAGCAGTACACTAGCTCTTCAATTTTGGGACAATTAAGACTTTGCCAGCTCTGTACGATGTACAGAGCTCATTCGTTGGTTTATTTTGTGCCGCCACCATAGATTCTTTGGTGAAGTTTAATGATTACTGTGTTTTACTCTAGCCATCTAAGTTTAAGTCCAGCAGCTAATTGAATACATTGGGTTTTAAAATACTTTAATTCAGAATCATATCAGTATGCAAGTTCTGTGCAGGAATGGGGAAACTGCTAAAAATGAAGTTTTCTGTTTGTTTGCATATGATTGTATGTCCTCTCATTTTTTTTTTGCCTGAAATCCTGATTGAGTGGTTTATTTTATCTTTTATCTACAGACTGATTGTAAGTATTTATTTACTGTTTAAGTGTCATTTATTGTATTTGTGATTAATTGCTGTTTTAATCTTTGGGATCTCGTTGTAAATCAGAGAAAGCTCAATCGAGTTAATCCTAATTCATATCATTTTGTATGATCACATTATTGTGTATGCATATAACTTGTATGAATAAAATATGAAATGAATGAAATATACGATGACTGCATCAGCTGATATTAAGCTGCGTAAAACTGTCGCACTCAGTCTTGTAATCGGTCCAGCCTGCTATGGTTAAATGCCGATTTAAACTCTTAGGACTGTGAGGACGTTCAAAATAATGTGTTATAAAATTCTCGAAATTAAGGCAAACCTGGACTACATGTTCGCATATCCTCACATAAGTATGATGTAAATCAACTTCTGTGATGTGTATGCTGTGCTAAAGTTTGCAAGTGTCTCAAACTAATAAAAGTAAAGTTAAAAAAGGAGCACTGTGATTGGTAGAGAGCATCATATGACACTTCCCATCTATATTGCTACTGTATACAAGAGATAGTGGTGTGCTCTTTGTCAAAACCTAATACAAATCTGCATACACTATTCAGGACCGCTTATAAAACGTTTGCCTAGCTGGGGCCACCCATGAAGATGTACGTCTCTGGTGTCTTATTTCTCACTGCAGTCAACCACTCTCGTTGGACCGAAGAACTGCCTTTGTCGATTGTGATCGCTGAAGTTTTGTTTTTTGTTCACTACTTACAACATATTATACTGTTACGGTTGAAGAAGCAATGCTTCTCTGCCTCTGTCGGTGCAGCATGAAGACTCTTTCCCATAAGGGAAGCAAAAAAATCAGCGTGAGCACTAAGGGGTAACTGCCTAGAATCACAGCACCCTCTGTATAACGGGTCTTGTGACCAGAGGTGGCTGAAAAAAAAAAAGGAAAACAGTTTCTCTCTTCCAGCTGGAGAGTCCAATGAGGAGTAAAACTTGTAAGGCTGGCTAAACAGAACCCCAAAATGTATAGTCTTACCACTTGCACCTATAGTGCTAGTCTGTAGGACTGGTTACAGTTGGCCCTTCTGCAACGGCAATGGAAATAAGGGGATTTACACCAGTGAAAAGCAGAGCAACCAGTGACCTGACACAACCAGACTGTTCAAGAAACACAGGAAAATGTACAGTCTAACACTGATGGGGCTAACACCAGGTGGAATTAGGTTGGGAAGTCAGCCGACTTCTAGGGTGCAGTGTTTTGGTTTTGTTTTTTTTGGTATGCAATCTGTTTATTTTATTTGATTCAATGACAACTAATCATTTACCAGTTAGAAGATGAGGATTAATACATCAAACAGGTGCAGTTATAAAAAGGCATACTATAGCACCCCCTTACTCTGTTACATCACTGGAGGCAGTAAGGACATAGAAGGTAAAAATCAATATGGTGTGTGAGAAAACCTAGCAACTGCTCATGGCATTGGCACAAATTCTGTCAAGAAATCGTACTATTAAAGTTCCTGCCAAAGTATTTGGATGGTGCCCTGTGGCCAGGAACAGCACACTGAAATCAGGTGGGTTATATACACCCTATGAAACCAACCCCTACCCCATCATCCAAGCCCCATGGGACCCCACACAGCAAGAAATAAGTAGGGCAGTACATATACAACCAATTCGAGTGCAGGGTTAACCATAAAACAATTACATGGAGGTTGAACTATAAGCATTTATAGTTCAAGTCTTTAAACTGGGTAGCATCTGTGGTAAAGTGTCCAATTCAGCACCAGAAGGTGCTTCCTGTCCGGCCTGGTGGCGCTGAGGGTTGGGGCACTGGACGCCACACCTCACGTTCAGGAACAAGCCCGGGGCCGCCGGGGGTCGGCAGGGGAGGGAGAGAATTGAGCGTCCAGAGGACTGCTCTCCTCTCTCTGGGGAGGGTTCCAGGGCTGCTTGGCATCCTAGCAACCCCTGATGGAGATCGGGGGCAGCACAGGCATGCCAGCTAGAACGAGAGGGGGCAGAAGTGTGGCAGACATTAGCAGGTGAGCCGTGCGCAGATGTAATTGCACATCGTACTCCCAAGGGGAAACAACAAAATGGAAAAACCCCACCTGGTACTGTGGAGATGATGGGGGCAACAGAGGCAGGACGCATATCCCACCGCCGGCCCGATCTCCGATGGACTCCTGGCCTGACCCGGCAACTACGGTAAGCCCCCTCTAATTTCAGATAGGCTGCTGAGGGTGAGCGGGCCCCGCCCAGTGGGTGAACCAGCGCGTTAGGGGTACCCGGTTGTTGGGGGAGTCCTGTCAGAATTGCAGGGTTCAGGCAGAGAATAGTAGTCCTTGCCGTGTATGCACCTCGGAAGGATGCCCAGCCTAGGAGGAGAATAAATAAATGATTAAAAAAAAAAAGAAGGTGCTTCCTACACTCAAGCTGAACATCTCTAATGCAACTTCAACTGAGCCACCAGCAGTATATAGTGATTTACATCCAGACCGCTATGCAGGGAACAGGCCCCATCAAATTCCTCTCTCCGATGCTGGGTGCTGGAGCGGAGGTCTGGAAAATGTGTTATGTGAGAGTTCGCCTGTGTTAGTCCTCCTGTTCTCCGTCACCAAGATCATGGCATCCTGCTCTTCACTGCTGCCAGTTATGTTAATTATAAAGCATTCTCAGACTTTCATCCAATCAGAGTGGAGAACCACCGTAACTCTTAGTGAGCATACAGTAGCTGCCTCATGTAATACGCTCAACTTTCCTATTCCGCTGTCAACTGCCACTAGCTGCTCACCATTCTGCTCCGCATTTGCCTGCCTGCAATAAATGCCAGCTGGTTTCAAACATACTTGAATAATTAAAAAAAAATGCCTCCCTAAATTTTTCTTTCCTAAAACAAACAGCGAGAAACAGTTTCATAAGCCGCTTCCTGTTACTATGTCAGAGCGACGTTCCCACTGTACCACTTCTCATTATTACTAGAGGGAGGGACAGGAAAATAAAAACAAATAAAAAGGCTTTTTAAACAGTTAAGCTGACAATTTTTTCTTGACAGAAAATCTTCGACTGCTTCATAATATATTAATATGTATATCTGTTTGCGTTTCTTAGTGCATACGAATGTTATCTCATGCCATTTGGGCTAACAGAACTAACTGCTCAGCTTTGCTTCGTGGTCCTCCTGCCCAAACAGCACAAGATAACATTCTTATGTTGTAAGAAACACACACAAGTAGACATATTGATATATAGTACAGTTCAGGCATCATACTCAGTGTTAGGGATCCGGCGAGGTAGAATCCAGTAGACACGCTTGGTAACTTAGAAAGACCGACCCTCAGGGAGCCAGAGTTAAGTAATTATAGAGTTTTCTCCTCTGCGATTTCAGGCAGTCCCAGGTCTTGTATAATCGCGGTTTCCAAAAAGTTCTTTAGCTGCTCCAATCTTGTCCGCAGCACAGAGTTCTCTCTCACCAGTCGGGCACGTGTAATGCGCACTTTCTCTGCCCATGTGCCTGCAGCTTTAGCTGCAACAGTAGATGTAACAGTAGTTCTTGGAGTGGTATATGTTGTTCATCCACACTACTTGGCATGTCCTTCCCCTTTAAGATCTTGCTGGAAGATCTTCAAGCCAGCTCCTCCCACCCACCCGAGTGGTATAACCCTCGGCTCTGCCCCATGACGACAGATCTTGCCCGTTGGAAGCAAGGCTGTGCGTCGAAGCTGGGGAGGTCGGGTGGGTCCATGTGGATGAACAACATATACCACTCCTAGAACTACTGTTACAGGTGAGTAACCTGTTTTTCTAGGATCGTGGATATGTTGCTCATCCACACTAGTTGGCAGATGCCTAGCAGTTCTCTGGGAGAAGGGAGGCAAGGCGCACACCCCCTATTTGGGAAAAGAGATTGGAGAACTGAGGCTCCAAAACCAGCATCCCGGCATGACTCAAGGTCAATGTGGTAATGGGTAATGAAGGTGTTTGCTGACTACCAGGTAGCAGCCCTGTAGATACCCTGGATAGGGACGTCCCTAGAAGCAGCCACCGACGCAGTGGTATGGCAGGTGGAATAAGCCCTTAGCCCTACAGAAGGCTCCCTACCCCGCCAACCTATAGCAGAGATCAATGCATGATGTAATCCATCTGCCAATCGTCTGCTTTGCTGCAGATCTGCCAGGTGCGGCTTTCAACATAGATGACAAACAGCTACCAAACCTCTCCCTGAACTTCAGCCGTCCGCTCCTTATAATAAGCGAGAGTTCATCTCAGGTCCAGAGTATGGAGCCTGTACTCAGCCTCTGAGGTGTAGTTTGGGTAGAACACAGGCAGAGTTAACACCTGGTTAAGGTGAAACTCGGACACCACCTTCAGAAGGAACTTCCAGTTGGGGCGCAGGACAACTTTGTACCTGTGGAAGACCAGGTAAGGAGACTCCACCGACAGCACCTGGAGCTCCCCAGTTCTTCTGACTGATGTGATAGCCACCAGGAAGGCAGCCTTCCACGACAGATGTGACATCTCACACCTGTGTATCGGTTCGAATGGCTTGCCCATGAGCTTCGCCAGTACCAGCAGTAGATCCCACAGAGGTGGAGGTTAATGCACTGGAGGGTATATGTGGTTGAGGCCCTTAAAAAAGTGCCAGACCACTGTCCACTGACCGGCCCATGCCCGGTAAGCGGAGATGGCTGCCAGGTGCACCCTTAGGGGTAGTCGTCCGGAGACCAACTTTGGAAAGGGACCAAAGGTAGTCAAGGATATTGGCCACAGCACAGGAACTAGGGTCTAGGCCCTTGCCCTGGCACCAAATGGAAAACCTTTTCCATTTGGAGGCATAGCACCCTCCTGGTCGACTCCTTCCTAGATGCCTCAACTATGTTGAGGACATCACTGGAAAGACCCAAAGCCTGGAACTCTAGCCGCTCAGGTACCAGGCTGTCAGGTGCAGGGATTGAAGGTCGGGATGGAATACCTTCCCCTGATTGAGTGATATCAGGTCCGGGCGTGTTGGGAGATGCCTCAGGAGCCTGGTGCTGAGGCTGAGGAAACCTGGCATGGCCAGTCTGGGGCTACCAGAATCACCTTCACCTTGCCCTCCTCGCCTTGAAAAGCACCCCGTGGATCAAGGGAAATGGAAGGAAGGCATTGAAGAGGCCTGGGGTCGACACCCTATGGATCAAGGGAAATGGAAGGAAGGCATTGAAGAGGCCTGGGGTCGACGGCCTCCAGGAGGCATCCCCCCTGCAGCGAGCCCTGCTGAGGGGGGGTGGGCATGACACAGCCTCAGCTTTGTATTCTCCCTGGAGGTGAACAGGTCCACCTGAGGGTTGACCTACAGGGACAACAGGTTGCAGACTACCTCTGGGTGAAGAGACCACTCGTGGGACACCTCGCCTACACGGCTCAGGGCATCCGCCAGTTGGTTCGAGGCTGCTGCCACATGAATGGCTAGGAGATCTGTCTCCAGTCGGCTCACGAGGGTCCAGATGTGGAGCAGTTCCCTGCACAGAGGCAGAGAGTGCATGCCACACTGCTTGTTGAGACAGTGCATGGTTGTGGTGTTGTCCGTCTGGACCTCGCCCACTTGACCCTGCAGGAATGGCGCTAATGCAGTCAGCACCAGCCGTACTGCTCGGAGCTCCAGCAGGCTGATGTGGCATCAGGACTCCTCAGGGTTCCAGAGCCCATGGACCCTGTGGTTCCCTATATGGGCTCCCCAGCCCATGAGAGGCGCATCGGTCATAAGGCCGACTGCTGACCTTGGGGCAGACAAACGGGATCCCTTCCTGAAGATGTTCTGGGATGGTCCACCATTGGAGAGCGTTCCAAAGCCTCTGGGTTACCGTTAACAGCTGGTCGAAATTACCTAGACGCTAACATACTAACATACTAAAATGCCAGCAGAATAGGCCTAACGCTCTTTCGTGTCTGCTCGTTTGGTCAGTCCCCAACCTGGGTGCTGACCTTGCTGTCCCCCTCGCCTTCTCTGGCTTCTCCCTTCCCAGTTCCGGATATTCTTGCTGCATTGGATTTTGCTTCCAGAACCCTTCCCCTGTACCTGTCCCCACTCTCTGAACCCCTCCACTGTCTCTGCCTCCACCAGCCCCCCTAGGCAGTGCATTCCATGGCTCCACCACCCTCTCAGTGAAGTAGCACCTCCTCCTTTCTCCCTGAATCTTCCCCTCCAGCTTCCAGCCATGCCCTCTAGTGGCCCTTCCTCCTTCCTTCAAGCACCCCAACTGTTCCTCCCCTATTTACCCTCTTCATGTACCTAAAGACCTCTATCATGTCCCCCGGTCCCTTTTTCTTCCAATGTGTACATATTTAGCTCTTCGAGCCTCCTCATAGGTCCTGTCCCCCAAGCCCCAAATCATTTTGGTTGCCCTCCCTGGACCCTCTCCAGGAGGTTAATGTCCCGCTTTAAGTGTGGCTCCAAACTGCACGCAGTACTCAAGGTGCGGCCTCACGAAGCAGTTATACAGAGGGAGTATCACTTCCCTCCTTCTGGAGGTGATCCCCCTAGTGATGCATCCCAGCATCCTGTTGGCCTTGGCTGCTGCCCACCTACAAGTCTCAGAGTTGTTCATCTTGACATCAACCACCACCCCCAGGTCCCTCTCAGCCATCGAGACTTGTAGCATTCCCCCCCCCCCCCAGGGTGTACACTTGACCTGGGTTTCTGGCCCCAGGTGGGTACCTTGCATTTCCCTACATTGAACCTCAGCTTCCACTTTCTAGACCATCTTTCCAGAGCCTCCAGGTCCCCCTGTAGGGCCACCCTCCCCTCCTCCCCATCCACCACCGCCCCAGTTTCGAGTCATCTGCAAAGAGACTCATCTCACTCCTGATTCCTGTCCTTATGTCAGATACGTAGGCGTTGAACAGAAGGGGCCCAAGGACTGATCCCTGTGGGACCCCACTAATGACCCTCCTTGGGGATGAGGGTATCCCACCAACTACGACCCTCTGGGTCCGGTCCTGGAGCCAATTGCCTATCCATCTGATCATCTGGTTCCCCACCCCCATTTCTCCCAGCTTATCCAACAGGCCCACGTGAGGAACAGAGTCAAATGCCTTGCTGAAGTCCAGAAAGAGGACATCTACTGGTCTACCCAGGTCTAAGGCACTTGTCACCCAGTCATAGAACTCCACCAGGTTTGTCTGACACAAATTACCCGGGATGAATCCATGCTGTCTATCGTCCAGGCACCCTGACTTATCCAGGTCCCCCCCAGCCTCTCCTTGACAATGCCCTCCATCACCTTGCCCACCACCGAGGTCAGGCTGACAGGCCTGTAGTTCCCTGCCACCTCCCTTGATCCCCCCTTGTGGATAGGCACTATATGCGCCACCTTCCAGTCTTGGGGCACTCACCTGTCCTCAGAGAGATGGTGAAAAGCTCTGCCAGGGGTTTTGCCAGGACATCTGCAAGTTCCTTCAGCACTCTGGGATGTAATTTATCCGGCCCCCGTGCTTTCTCCGTCTTAGGGAGCTGAGGGCTTCCCTCACTCCTCTCAGCTGTGATTTCCACTACGGTACCCCTTCTCCTGCTTAGCCCCCCCCACCTGCCAGTGATGCCTCCCTCTCCCCAGACCTGCCGATCGGTAAGGGTCCCCCTCCTCAGTATCTCTGTCTCCTCCCATGTATGATGCAGCACCCCATTTTCCTGGTGAAAACTGAGGTGAAGTACTCATTTAGTACCTCAGCCTGCTCCCGGGTCTTGTGCCCATCTCCCCTGATTTAATCCTGTTAATCTGCCCCTTCACCCTTCGTTTTTCCCCAATGTATCTAAAGAACCCCTTGTTCCCTCTCCTAATTTCCCTGGCCAGGTTCTGCTCCTTCCTTGCCTTAGCCGCCCTCACCACCCTAGTGGCCCTTCTAGCCATCAGCTCGCACTCCCCTCGATCCTTTTCACTCCTTGAGCACTTGAATTGCTTATAGGCTGCTTTCTTTCCCCGCACCACCTCCTGGACCTCCCTGGTCCACCAACAGGGTTTTTGGGCTCTACCGCATTTTCGTCTTACTCTTGCACAGGTGCTGGTAGCATCCTGCACCCCTCTCCTGATGATTTCCCACCTACTATCAGCGTCCATGTCTGACCCAATCCCATCCAAATGCTCCTTAAGGATCCTTCCCATTTCCTTAAAATTCGCCCCCCTGAAGTCGGTTACTTCCGTCTTTGTGCAGCCTTCTAACCCTCCTGCTGGGACCATTGGCTGGCCAAGCCCCATTGAATGGGACGCATTCGCCACCGGGCCCAACAGACCATGGTGGTGCAGGCCACCATGTAACCCAGGAGATGCAGGAAGTCCCAGGCAAGGCACAATTGCTCAACCAGAAATGATTGGGCAAAGGAGGAGAGAACCTCCGCCCTGTCCGCTGGGAGCCAGGCTCTGGCTCAGCAAGAGTCGAGCTCTGATCCGATGAAGCAGATCACCTGTGAGGACACAAGTTCCAACTTGGCTTTGTTGATTAGAAGGCCAAGCTAGAGACAGGTCTTGAGGGCCAGATCCCTGGAACTCACCACCTCCAACCTGGAGGGATCCACTTTAAGCCAATCATCGAGGTAAGGGTACACTCTGACCCCTCGACACCGAAGATGGTCTGTCACCACTGCAATGCATATGGTGAAGACCCTGGGCGCCGATGACAGGCCGAATGGCATGACTTGGAACTCATAGAGGATTCCCTCTGCTCGGAAGCGGAGGAACCTTCGGTGTGACAGACAGATCGGGACGTGGAAGAACATGTCCTGAAGATCCCAGGAGCAGAACCAACGTTTTGCTCGAGAGGTGGTATGATCTGGGACAGAGTTACTATCCAAAAGGTGTGCGACCTGAGATACTGATTCAGGTCGTGCAGATCCAGAAGGGGGGAAGGGCAGCCCCCCATCCATTTTGGAATGAGGAAGTACCTGGAAATGAACCCTGGGTTGACTGGAGAATCTGTCACTGGGCCACTAACTCCTTGAGGAGGAGTTGGGCTATGTTGTCTCTCAGAGCCGACCGTGTGTGAACTGATACCCTTTCCTCGCGTGGGGCACAGGCTCGGTTTGGATGGTACTGCTTGAATTCCAGAGGCAGTCCCTGACCAACCACTTCCAACACCCACCTGTCCGTGGTAACAGCGGACCAGGCGGAAAGGAAATGGTGGAGCCGGCCCCCCACGGGAGGACCCAGAGCAGTCATGATGGGTATGGGGCTGGTCACCTCCATCCCATCACTGAGCAGGCCTGGAAGAAGAAGATCCGGAAGCAGGACCACCTGAACCCTTCCCTCCCAGTTTGCATGCAGACTGCGCACCTGACTTGGGCTGAGGGTACCAAGACTGGTCCTGCTGCTGTTGCCCAGATTGAAACTGGGGCTGCTTGGCCGCAGTGGCAGAAGGACGAAAAGGCTTCTTCTTCTGTTTCTTGGAACTCTAGTATTCCTTCTGGGCAGAAGTAGTGGAGTCCAACATGGTACTGGACTTCTCAATATGTTCGAGGTGACTGTCCACTCCTGGACCGAACAAGTCAGTACCCAAGAACGGGACATCTGCCAACTTGTGCTGGGTGTCGGCTGTAAAAGTCGAGACCCGCAACCAAGCCCTGTGGTGCATGGCAACCGCGGCTGCAACAGAACGGGCACAGGAATCCCCGATGTCCAAGGCTGTTTGGAGTTGTTGCCTGGCTGGCAACAGCCTGGCCCTGGTCCTGGACCTGCTTGACCGTGGTCTGAAGGTCCACGGGAAGGTGAGGAAGCACCTCATGTAAGGAGCCCAGCAGGGCATGAGAGAAGTGTGCCATAATTACAGCTGAGCTCCCCTGACAGAGGCCAAGCAAAGAGGCAGCATAGACCTTTAGGGCAGAGTGATTCAGCGTCCTGGATTCTTTGTCCGGTGGTCTATCAGAGTCTCCTGAGTTCCCAACCTGCCTGAACACAGACTCAGTCACTACTCCCTCAGCTGAGGGATGCTGTGTTAATCCCAAAAGGGAGCCAGTAAGTACCGCATACTTGCAGGCCATCCTGGCGGACGATGCAGGGCAGGAGGCTGGGTGCTGCCAGAGTTCCAGAGCTGTGCTGACAATGGCTTCAGCTACTAGAAAGGCCTCAGTAGGGGAATCCCCCTTTCTGAGGATGTCAGGGGGTATCCTACCGGTTTTCCAATGGACTCCAGCTTCATCCCTGTAGACTCGGAGATGAGTCGGAGGGTGCCCCATAAAGGAAGTGGGCCCCTCCTCAGCAGAAAGACTCAAGGCATCGTTGTCCCAGGAATGAGATGCCAATTCTGCGTCCTTGGACTCAGAGAAGTCCGGGCACAGCAGTCCGCTATCGGAGTCACTGTGAACTCGCCGCAGGTGGTCCAGAGTAAGAGTGATGGACAGCCTGTGTGGGAGGCCTGAAGTAGGCCGAGACTCCTTGGGGGCAGCCCCCGAAAAAGGCTGTTTTGGTGGCGGCTTCACCGGAATAGGTGGAGAGACCGGCTTTGGCCATGTCGGGAGTGACGTCGCCGGCTCCGCAGGCAGGGGGGGCAACGACCAACTCCGGAGTGGTCGACGACAGCCTGAAGGGTGACAGCCAGGTAATGGCCGGGGTGGAAGGGACCACCTTCGGTCCAGCCAGAACCAGTTGCTGCCACAGTATGTCCTCGTAGTGCCGAAGCAACTTGCATCGGAGCCTCCCCTCATCGGAGGAGGATGAGGACGAATGGCGGCACCGCTTCTTGGAGTGCCACTTATGCAACTTCCTCTGGCTTTCGGTCAAGGATGTCTCAGACTTGGACGCTTGGGAGAAGTCAGGGAGAACCCCAGTTCCTCCAGGTCAGGGAGCTGGCTGGGCTGCCTCATCAGCAAGGTCCGAAAGGACCAGAGTCCTATACAAGGAGTTGTTGGCCTCCTTGGTCAGCGACGGGGTCGAGGATAATCTTGACTGGAGTGCCGTGCTGCATTTGGGACGGCTGACCTGATGGGGGCACCGTGAGATCAGCGGCTGAGGCCACAACTTCAACCGAAGACGAAAGAGGAGTCTCCTGGGACCTAGATCGCTCTCTGTTCCAAGAGCAATGTTGATGAGACGTAATTTCTCTCAGTTCCTTGGGATTCCTTTTTATGGGATCTGGAGATGTGAGAGCCAGGGCCTTCCCCGTGAGTGGGAAGGGACTGGACCAACTCCTTACAGGAACCAGAGAAAGAGGAGCCCAATTTGAGTGGAACGAAAACTGAGGGCGAAGACAAGAGCTCAGTGGCATGGGCCACCTCTTCTTTGAAGGTCTTCATCTGTTTCAACTGTTCTGCAGACCCCACGACCATGGAGATCACATGGCTGGCATCCTTCGATTTGACCGATGGGTGCCGTTTTTCCAGATGTCCAACCTGGAGACGCGTGAGGCGATCATCCAAAACGTTTGGATGAAAGGAACGACACAGGTTGCAGGCCTGAGTATCGTGATCGTGACCCAGGCAGTACACGCACGTGGCATGCAGGTCAGTCAGATATTTTCTGCCTGTAGGGACACCAGCGGAACCCGGGCAAGGACTTGTCCTCCACTGAGGTCACAACAACAAAATTGTTTGGAGAGATTTGGAGAATCTTGATCAGTAAAAGAGAATTTTGGAGCACCATGGCCTACTACACAAGGGAGCGAGAAGGAGGAACCTGTATCTTACAGCAGAAAGGAAGAGCTGGTGTCATGGGGAGAAGCCGAGGATTATACCACCCAGGTAGGTGGGAGCAGCCAGCTTGAAGACCTTCTGGCAAGATCTTAAAGAGGAAGGACATGCCAACTAGTGTGGATGAACAACATATCCACAATCCTAGAAAAATGAGTTGTGTTAACCAGCATAAATATGTGGCTGGGTGGGTCTGCGTCCCAAGCTCAGGGAGACCAACAAGACCAGGATTAAGTGACCCATAGAGCACACTCCTCTACCGGGAAAGGGAGTGGGGGCTGCAGCACTTACCTCTGCAATCTCCCACTTGTCCTCCTTCCTTTTAACTTTCTGCCTCTCCCTCACCCCCCCTGGGCTATTGGGACTGCTCAACCCAAATGTCCTCCTTTCCATTCCTATTTCTTTCCTCATACTCAACCCCCATTTTCTCTAGTGCATTCTGCAGTTGGTTGGTGAGTTGGGTTCCAACATCCCTTGTGATATCCCTGCTGCCTAATCATGTTTCCCTACCTATCAAGAATCTTTGCTATTGCTAGTAATCCTTGATATTTGCACTTCTGACCCTCAACACTGTGTAAGCAATAATACCAGAGAAGGTGGGCGGTACTGGGCTATATCAGACTGCTCAGGGGCATAAAGAAGCGTGGTACTGCAGGTGGAGGGTTTTACAGCCCCTGGAAGGTCTGGTGTAGCCCAATACTGCCCACCTTGGAGGGTATTATTGCACTTAGAAAATAGAAAAGAAAAGAAAAGAAAAATAAAATAATGAGAAAGTTAAAAGAAATATAAGAAAATCACATTTCAAGTAGTCCCTTAAGAAGTACAGGTGCCAGCAGAGGGTGCTGCTTGTAGAAGGTATCTGTTGCTAGCAGTACTGTTAGGAAGATGGAGTTTTGTATCCTACATGGTAGCATCTGTTTTAGATTTATGAGTTTACAGAGCAAGGTGGCTGTCAGCGCGGTCGGCAAACAGGGAGGCGGCTGTCAGGGCGGTCAGCAAACAGTGGCCATGGTTGGCAGACATATGAGGCATGGGATGGCTGGCAGAGTGAAGGTTTATGTAGGGGGACATGATGAGGTACAGGTCTGGGTGAAATGTCAAATCAGAAAAATAATTCTTTGTGTTTTGCCAGTATGTCAACATTTTGCTGAAGTGATCGGGAGCATGGCAGATCGTAAATGCTAGCAGGAAGACAGCTGACTACGTAGCACAGTGGCAGTGAAAAATGCGATGGTAAGATGCGGCAGCTGAAATAATTCAGACAAAAAAAACAAAGACACAGTTCATCGAGTCTGGTTTCTAAATTGTTGCAGTATTGGAAACTGGACTATAATACGAGGGCCTATTCAGACACAAAAAATGTGTGTATATATATATATATATATACACATATATATACACACACACACACACACACACATCTATATCTATATATAAATAAATTATTGGTTATTTAAGAACACATTCTTTAAAAGCACTGATTATGTATGAAATGTTGGCCTAAACTGTGTCCAGGAAAAGATTTACAATAAATTTAATTTTTGCCAAAAATTTGTGAACAAGAAATACAGGTTACTCACCTGTAACAGGAGTTCTAGGAATGGTATATGTTGTTCATCCACACTGTCTGGCAGGTTCCTTGCCGCTTTAAATCTTGCCGGAAGGTCTTCAAGCTGGCTCCTCCCACCCACCCGGGTGGTAAATCTCGGCTCCGCCCCATGATGCCAGATCTAGCCCGCTGGAAGCTCAGGTTGTGCGTTGAAGCCGGGAGGTCGGTGGGTCGTGTGGATGAACAACATATACCATTCCTAGAACTCCTGTTACAGGTGAGTAACCTGTATTTCTAGGGACATGGATATGTTGTTCATCCACACTGTCTGGCAGACTCTAGCAGTTCTCCGGGAGGAGGGAGGCAAGGCGCACACCCCCTACTTAGGGAATAAAGACTGGAGAACCGAGGCCCCAAAACCAGCATCCCGGCGTGACTCAAGGTCGATGTGGTAATGGGTAATAAAGGTGTGTGCTGACTTCCAGGTAGCAGCCCTGCAGATTTCCTGGATAGGGACGTCCCTGGAAGCAGCCACCGATGCAGCAGTATGACGGGTAGAATGAGCTCTTATCCCTCTGGGAGGCTCCATGCCCGCCAACTTGTAGCAGAGATCTATGCAGGAGGTGACCCATTTGCCTATCGTCTGCTTGGCTGCAGGTCTGCCAGGTGCGGCTTCAGCGTAGGTGATAAACAGCTGGCGAACCTCTCCCCGAATTTCAGTCGTGCGCTCCTTATAATAAGCGAGCGCCCTTCTAGGGTCCAAAGTATGGAGCCTGTATTCGGCCTCCGAGGTGTGACTGGGGTAGAACACCGCAGAGTCAACACCTGGTTATAGAAACCCGACACCACCGTCGGAAGGAATTTCGGTGGGGGCACAGGACAACCTTGTCCCTGTGGAAGACCAGGTAAGGAGACTCAATGCAGACGCCTGGAGTTCTCCCATCCTTCTGGCTGACGTGATAGCCACCAAGAAGGCGGTCTTCCACGACAGGTGAGAGAGTTCACACTGCATTGGTTCAATGGCTTGCCCATGAGCTTGCCAGTACCAGCAGTAAATCCCACGGAGGTGGAGGTTCTCGCATCGAGGGAAATGTGATCAAGGCCTTGAAAAGCGCCAGACCACCTTCTCCTGCGCCACTGACTGCCCCGCCCGCGCCAGTAAGCAGAGATGGCTGCCAGGTGCACCCTTAGGGTCGCCAACCTAAGCCCTTGACTAGAAAGGACCATAAATAGTCCAAGATGCTTGCCAAAGGACAGGAGGAAGGGTCCAAGCCCTTGCTCTGACACCAAATGGAAAATCTCTTCCATTTGAAGGCATAGCATTTCCTGGTCGACTTACGGGACGCTCAACAACATTGAGGACCTCGTCGGAAAGACCCAAGGCCTGGAACTCTAGCCGCCAGGAACCAGGCCGTCAGGGTGCAGGACTGAAGGTCCGATGGAACACCTTCCCTGATTGACTGAGAGCAGGTCTCGAGCAGCTGGAAGCTGCCTCGGGAGCCTGGAGCTGAGGCTGAGGAGATCTGGTACCAGAACTGGCGGGCCAGTATGGGGCTATCAGAATCACCTGCGCCTTGTCCTCCTTGCTTTGAGAAGCACCTTGTGAATCAAGGGAAATGGGGGAAAGGCGTAGAAGAGGCCCGGGGTCCACAGCCTCGAAAAGGCATCCCCCTGCAGCGAGCCCTGCTGAGGGGGGCGGGCATGAAACAGCCTCAGCTTCACGTTCTCCCTGGAGGCAAACAGGT
This sequence comes from Neoceratodus forsteri, assembly GCA_016271365.2. Lineage (NCBI taxonomy): Eukaryota > Metazoa > Chordata > Ceratodontiformes > Ceratodontidae > Neoceratodus > Neoceratodus forsteri. Next base: position 426,177,009 of record JADMNL010000024.1, on the reverse strand, counting down.
CCACCTGAGGTGTGCCCCAGTGGGAGAACAGATCTTGTACTACCTCCAGCAGGAGAGACCACTCTTGAGATGCAGCCCCTATCCGGCTCAGGGCATCGGCCAGGGTGTTGGAGGCTCCTGCCACATGAATGGCTAGGAGATCCGCCTCCAGGCTGCGCACGAGTGACCAAATGCGGAGAGCTTCCTTGCAAAGAAGCATGGAACGCGTCCTGCCCTGGCGGTTTAGGTAGTACATGGTCATGGTACTGTCCGTCTGGACTCGGACCACTTGACCCCGGAGAAACGGAGCAAAGGCGGTGAGAGCTAGGCGGACCGCTCGGAGCTCCAGCAGGTTGATGTGGCATCGGTACTCCCGTGGGGACCAGAGGCCGTGCGCTCGGTGTTCCCCCAGATGGGCACCCCAACCCATCAGAGAGGCATCGGTCGATAGAGAGACCCTCGGCTCGGGGCGGACAAATGGGATGCCCTCCTGCAGATGAGATGGAACGACCCACCACTGGAGAGCGTTCCACATCTCCTGGGTCACCATCACTAGCTGGTCCAATGGATTGCAGCATTGTGACCACTGGCTGACCAGTCCCCACTGAAGGGGGCGCATGTGCCAGCGTGCCCAACGGACCACACTGGTACAGGCCGCCATGAGACCCAGGAGGCGCAGGAAGTCCCGGGCAGGGCGCGACTGCCCAACCAGTATTGATTGGGCAAAGGAGGTAAGAACCTCGGCCCTGTCCACTGGGAGCCGTGCTCTGGCTCGAAGAGAGTCGAGCTCTCCCCCGATAAACAGAATCACCTGCTTCGGCTCGAGTTCCGACTTGGCCTCGTTGATGAGAAGGCCGACTTGAGAGCAAACCTGGAGGGCCAGATCTCTAGACCGCTCCACCTCCTGTCTGGAGGGGGCTGCTATCAGCCAATCGTCCAGGTAAGGGTACACCCGGACCGGACCCCTTGGCGCTGCAGGAAAGCTGTCACCACTGCAATGCATTTGAAGACCCTGGGAGCTGGAGACAGGCCAAAGGGCATGGCTCGGAACTCGAAGAGGGATCCCTCCGCTCGAAGCGAAGGAATCTCCGATGTGACGGACGGATAGGGACGTGAAAGAACGCGTCCCTGCATGTCCAGAGAGAGAACACATGCCATGTTCCAGGGATGGTATTATCTGAGCCAGAGTGACCATCCTGAAGGTTCGAGACCTTAGGAACTTGTTCAGGTCGTGTAGGTCGAGAATGGGGCGCCAGCCCCCCATCCGTTTCAGAACCAGGAAGTACCTGGACACAAACCCCGGGTCTAAGGGAGGGTCCGCTACCTCCCTGATCACCTCCTTTTGGAGGAGGAGAGCGAGGTTGGCCCGACGAGCCGACAGTGAGACTGCGGACCCCGAGGTGTGACGGCTCTGAAGGGCGGAGCCTGCTCGAATTCTAGAGGCAGGCCTTTTCCCACCACCTCCAGTGCCCACCTGTCCGTGGTAATAACGGACCAGGTGGAAAGGAAGTGCCGGAGCCGTCCCCCCACGGGGGGAACCTGGGGTGAGGTGACGGGGTTGGGGGCGACACCCCTCAGCCCGTCACTGGGCAGGCTTGGAGGAGGGACCGGCCGAGGGACCTCCTGGGCCTTTACCTCCCTGCTTCCTGTTGGAGGAAGCCCCGGGCTTGGGTTTGGGATGCCAAGCCCGAGCCTGCTGGCCCTGACGTGCTGGGCCGGACACGCCGGGGCACAGAAGGACGAAGGGCTTAGGCTGTGGTTTGCGTGCCTTGTCCTTCTGGAGCGGAAGAGACAGAGTCCAAGGTAGCACTGGACTTCTCGATCCTCTGCAGGTGACCTTCCACCCCAGGGCCGAAGAGGTCAGTCCCCAAAAAGGGAACATCCGCCAACTTGTGCTGGGTATCCGAAGTAAAGGTGGATATCCTCAGCCAAGCCTGACGACGCATAGCCACTGCGGTCGCCACAGACCTGGCACATGAGTCCCCAATGTCTAAAGCAGTCTGGAGCTGCTGTTTGGCCACTGCCCTGCCCTGGTCCCGCACCTGCCTGACCGTAGTCTGCAGATCCGCGGGAAGATGAGGGACGACCTCATCCAGGGAGCCCAACAGGGCATGAGAAAAATGTGCCATGAGGACGGCCGAACTGGCCTGGCGGAGGCCGAGAGAGGACGCAGCATAGACTTTTCGCCCGGCATAGTCCAATTTCTTGGACTCCTTGTCGGGAGGTTTGTCCACATCCCTAGTGTTCCCGGCACGCCGGAAAACGCTGTCGGTAACCAACCCCTCAGCCGAGGGGTGTTCCGAAAAAACGGACAGGGAACCGGTTGGGACCGCATACTTCCTGGCCATCCTGGCCGAAGGCGCAGGACAGGAAGCAGGGCGCTGCCAGAGCTCCAAGGCCGGACCCACTATGGCCTCGGCCACCGGAAAGGCCTCCGTAGGGGAATCCCCTCGGTCCAGAATCTCCGTGAGGGGATACCTGGCCCATTTAGAAACGGGTTCGAGCTTCATCCCCGTGGACTCCGAGATGAGCCGAAGCAATCCTAGGAAGGACGAAGGGCTATCGTCCACCGACTGTCCTCCTGAGGACTCCAAGTCCATTCGCTTGGAGAAAAGGGAGGAATCATCCTCGACTCGGAAGAGTCCTCAAAGAGCTGCCTGGCCTGAGCCACCTCCACCTGCCGAGGTCTATCGGGAGTGAGGTCAGACAGCCCATGGGGCAGCCCCTGAGCCGACTGAGAATTTTGGTCGAGCCCCAACTAACGCTGTGGAGGCGGAGGTTCCACCGAATCGGTGGGCAGCTGGAATTGGTCGAACAACCGCCTGGGAACAGGCCTCGGCTAAAACGAGGGTTGTTTCGCCACCCGTGACAGCCACTTAATGGCCAGGGAAGACGACGGCGTCGGCTTATTCCCGGTCAGAAGGAGCTGTTGGCACATGAGTTCCTCATACCTCCGACGCAACTTGCGCCAAAGCCTCCCCTCGTCTGAGGAGGAGGAAGAGGATGAGCGGCGGCGCCGCTTGCCACGGTGCCGAGACCGAGACCGCCTATGACGGCGGGATCGGCTGGACCGCGAAGACATCTGAGACCGAGAACCTCGACTAGGCCGAGGACGGTGTGGGGAGGTGTCGCGGGGAATCGGCACTCCCCTCGGTTCGAACGATTCCACCGAAGGCTCCGGAACTGGAGGCACAGACGAGCAGACGGGATCCTCAACTCCCACCGGGGGAACCGGGGAGAGGGGATTCTCAGCTTCTCCAGCCGACAACCCGTCCAACGGGTCGAGAAAAATCTCAACCGCGTCGACGGGAGTCTCAGTCAACTGGCCTGACGGGGACACCGTGAAACCAGTGGCCGAGGCCGAGGGGCCGACCGAAGTCGACGGCCGACAACTAGGGAGAGGGATCTTCCGCTCCCAAGAGCGCCGACGGTGAGACTCTCATTTCTGTCTTCTTGGACCGAGAAAACGGTCCAGAAGAAGTTGGACCCTCACCTTTTGTCGAGAGGGTCAGACAAAGCTCCTTAAAAGAAGCCAATAAGAGGCACCAGAGATAGGGACAAATGTCGCAGCCGAGGTAGAAGCGGCTCTCGCACTTCCTCTTTGAGGCGATCAACTGCTCGAGTTGATCCGCCGAGCCGCCCGCGGACACCGCCCGACTGGGCCTCTTTGACTTAACCGAGGAAATCTCTTCCTCGACGCCCAGTTGTAAACGGCAGCCGGTCTTCGAGGACGAGTTTAAAAGGAAGAGCACAGGTCGAGGCTCCGCGGGTCGTGCTCAAGGCCCAGCAGTAAACGCACGTGAGTGCGGGTCCGTCTGAGACGTATTTTGCCCGCAGGGGCATCTCCGAAACCGAGTCGATTTGTCCATCGCAGTCAGCGAGGGAGAGAAGACCCAAGTCTTTTTAGCAAAACTTTTGATTTCAAAATTCAAGAATTAGAACTAGTCTTATACGCAGAGCGTTAAGGAGGGAACCTGAGCTTCCAAGCGGTAAGGAAGATCTGGCATCATGGGGCGGAGCCGAGAGTTTTACCACCCGGGTGGGTGGGAGGAGCCAGCTTGAAGACCTTCCGGCAAGATTTAAAGTGGCAAGGAACCTGCCAGACAGTGTGGATGAACAACATATCCATGTCCCCTAGAACATCCTATTTCCTTTGACTATGAGTTGAGACTTCAGGATAGCCCCTCCTCAAACTCTACCTCATTTACAGACAATAACTTGGGCCCCCCATCTCACCCTTCCAATTTTTGTATGTTCTGCCGCCATGTATTTCTTGTTTTGTACTACACTCCATTCTCCTTTCCATGGGATGTTATCTAGAAACCAGGTCTAGTTCAGTGAGCCCTCCTGGACAAATATTTTCAATAAATAAAATAAAATAAATAGATGGCTAAATACTGCTGACTGTGTGATGACAGGTGGCAGTGCAGCAGATGGGAATTCAGTGGGAGCTTTGGACATGCATCTGGGGTGCCAAGCATGCTAGCACCACTACATCCCCATGGTGGGGCTCTTGGGAAGAAAAATGGGAAACTGACCCTCCTGGCAAAGGATGTCACTGGCACACAGGGCAATAAGACCACTTGGCTCACCCTCTTCCTTCTTTCCTGATCCTGACTTCCCCTATAAGAGTTGTGGCCTAGGTGTAAAGGACTCAAGTCAAGATGGCGGCAGAAAGAAGTGACACACAGCCCTGGAGAGGAGTGCCAAGAACCCTCCTAACCTATTGAACAGTTGAGATGTTTTCTTTTTTTTTCCGTTACTTTCATTTCGATGTGAAGTAGTTTGGCAAGGCGTCTTCTGCCTTTTAGCTGATTTCACATAAACCTATGAAGTTTTGTAGAATGCAGCAGGTTACTGAAAATTCCACAACTCCATGTGCACTGCTGGGACTGTTAAAAAGTGTTGCATCTAGGTGAAAGGCAGTAGCCTAATTCATTCTCACCTGACTGTTAATCAAGCCCTTATGTTGGACCGCAGAGCTAATCAGCCCCAAAACAGAAGCCGACCAGAAAACAGACAAGCTACAGTAAAAGCAGATAGTGTGGCCAGATGAAGAGAAGTCCTAACTTCTTACCTGAAGACTTACAAGCCTCCATTACAAAAAACGCTTAGTCCCTTGAACTCTCCTCTGTCTCTTAAGATACCCTGCAACGAAGTGAGCAAAAAAAATAAAACTAAATCAGCAGGAGAAAATGATGACAGTTTAACTTTAGATATACCCACTAAAAGCAAAACGGAATTACACTCACCACAGAAAGATTCCAAGAGAGACTAAAGTGTAGTCAAAAGGAAATGATTGTGAGCTGCAACGTACCACTGATTTTGCTGATGATTCCTGTGGTAGAACTAAGGAGGAAACAGCAGGGAGTGTAGAGCTAAGTAAAGTGGATCCAAGAGGACAAAGACAAAAAGATGAGATGTTCTCAACACCAGATGCACTGAGTTACAGCCAGCCTGTCAGTGCACCAGTAGCGCTACTGCTCAAGATGCCAGCAATCCGAGTTCAGAAACAAGTTTGGCTCATCAAAGCCGGCTTGGAGAAGTAAGACTGAGCATCCCAGGGGGACACGCTCCTCATCCAGGGTGAGATGGTCCCTGTCCCTGCTACTGTAGTGCCACCTGGCTGACCACAGGTGGCAGTGAAATCAGAAGATTCATGGGAGGGGAGAACACAAGTCAAGATCCAAAGTGGCAGCACGCCTAGGCGTGCACACGCCCCTTGGATCTCCATGAGTGCCAATGTCCTCTGGGAGGAGATGAAACAGAAAATTGACCCCGCCACCGGCCTGACAATGGCCTCTGGTGAACCGAATAAGACCGAACTCAGAACCCTAAGGAGCCAACCTGATGAAGACATGTGCAGGTAAGAGTAAGGGGTTCTCCTTCCTTCCCTGCCTGGGAGGAGTCTGAATCTGAGGTAGTATGGAGGCAAGGCACTTGTAGAGGGCTGGAAGTAGGCTTAGCTATGGTACCTTGAAGGACCCTGAGGGACAGATCTGGTGACAGCACACAAGGGAGTCTTAAACAGAGAATAAAAAAAAACAGATGCGGCAAAAATTCATGGTGAGGGTCAAGAGAAAACAGATTCCGATTTTGTTAATGGGCACCTTAGTCAGATGACATGGATATGTTGGTGAGAATGACATGAGTGGAGGGCAGCAAGAGACTCTGGTGAAGGAAGGAGAATTACAGAACTCTAATATGCAAGAGTCAAAAAAAAAAAAAACAAGACAGTGATGAAAGCGCCAACCAGAGTATTGCAATGATTATGTCAACAGTAAGGGTGTGTTAGGAACAAAAAGTATTTCCCAAATACCACGAATAATGCACTATTCGTTATTCAGATACGAGTAATGAACAATGGTACTAATATTCATATGTGGCAAATACAGAATTAGACACAACCTTACCCACCATGCCTGCCTGTCGGTTGCACGTGGTATACTACTTACAAAGCTCATGTATAATGTTGTAGTGTATGCACCTTCAGCATCTACGCTTGCGTTGAGGAGGTGGGATGTCACCTACAACAGAATATGTCGCTTTGTGCTTCCCAGCAGCCGATTTGTCCACCACTGTACATTATATGAGAAGTTAAAACGGCTGCCCTCCGAAGCCTTGAGAGACCTAGCACTAGGAAGCATGGTCTACAATGTATTAAGAAAACGTCAACCGCAACAGCTTGCAGAGTGGCCACTGCCACATCACAGTCCGTATTTACTTAGATCCTCAGACTGTGGCCTGCTTGTAGTACCCAAGCTGAGAACTAACCTCAGGTCAGCAGCATTCCAGTGTTTTGCTCCCAAATCATGGAACAATATCCCAGCTGAAAGTTGGGCTTGTGCCACTGCAGGGAGTTTCAAGAAAATCCCTTCGTAAGTACCTCCTAGGTAAATCCATATGCTAATGTTCTCCCAAGATGTGAACTGGTTACTGGGGCCCTAACCCATTCTTGATCCTGCTTGCCACTCTAAGGTATTGGGATTCTGCGGTTTGCCCATGGATGACAACACTGTTTTATGCCAGCGTATTGAGAATGATGTTTTGTTGCCATGTGACTCTCTCCATATTGTATTTAGCGCTTTGCCTACTGGTTGTAATACACACTGTCCACCACTCTTGCTTGCCTTGTCTAAATTGTTTGCATCCTGTCTGTTTACCTTTATCTGTGAATATCTTGTATACACTGTATACTGAAAACTGTTTGGTGTTGCATCACCCTTGTTGTAACTGTTCTGGTGTCGAATCAACTTTGTTGCAACTCTCCTGGGTCACACCTGAAAACAGGCAGTTTCTGCCCAGTGTATCTACCTGGTTAACAGAAACTAAATAAAATAAAACAGCTGATCACATGATCATCTGTTTTGCTATGCAAGCAAGCACAGGAGTGCTTTCACTCACACGAAGGTGGCCAGCCATGGGGGTAATTGTTGCCCTTCTGCACCGGGGCCCACAGTAAGAAAATGTGTGCTGGGGGGAGGGAAGGAGGTTGGGAGTTGGGTGCTGTGGCAAGGGTGGGAGTATAATTTACTAGGATCTATTTAAAAATGTGCAAAAGCACTATAAAAGAGACAGCGGATGGCTGGCTTTGCTGTATAAACAAACTGTGGGTGCTGGTGGGAGGGAGGGTGGATGGGGCTGTGATCTTTAGACAAATGAGCTGGAGAGAAGGGTGAGGGAGGGGCTGTCCCCCCCCCCTTCCGGGAACATAAATACCGAATATGAATAACAAATTCCAAATACTTGTGGACCCGAAAATGAATATTCAACTGAATATTGGACATGAGGTATTCACCCACATCGACTTGGCAATCATGGAGAAAGGGTAAAAAAGTGCTGAGAAGGTGGTTCAGAAGGTGAATGAGCAGTTAACTCTAAAAAAAGAGCTCTGATACTGAAGTAATAAATGACTAGCATATGTCAAGTAACCGACATGGCCAGTTGCAAGCTAAATGTAGCACCAGCAGAACGGTGTGTATTAACTTAAAATTTTCACAGCTCTCCTCTGCAGTCATGGCCACAAAAATGCCTTAAATGATAACAGCAGCAGTACTATATCACTAGCGCCCTCTAGCAGTAAACTGCAACCACCTGCCGCATGGATCTTATTAGAGACATCCAAGATATTATAGATCAAAATGGAACAGATTGCTGAAATTAAGTCTCAAAACAGTGGATTTTAATGCAAAGGTTACAGAATCTATTCTTGCTAATAAGGAGGTACAAGAAAGAACTTCAGAGGTGGGATGGAGGGTTTCTGTGATTGAAGATGAGGTGGCTGTTTCACAGTATGCCACTAAGCAAGAAGAAAATGAGTGGAGAAGTCCATTCTAAGCTGCAGGACCTTGATGCAAAATCTAGAAGGCTGAATAATTATATTATAGGCATTTCTGAAGCATGGGGCAATCATACAAGTTAAAAAAAAAAATGTTCAGAATATTCTTAGCGTGTATATGGGGGAACAGGAATTACAACAGAATTGAGAGACAGCAAGGCAAAAGCCATATTCTGGAAAGCCCGCACCCCCCCCAAAAAAAAACAACTTTTTGCAACATTTTTCATAAGCCATGATAAGGATGAAATGCAGTAGGTGTATCCTAAAAAAAGAACCAAGTTGCTTGGTGCTAAAACTGCTATCTACAATGACCTACCAGCAGATGATGTACTAGCATGAAAGAAATTTCACCCATTAATAAACAAATTGTGGAAAAATGAAATTAGGGCCTTCGTGGTGCATCCTGCATGCATGAAGGTTATTCTTAATGGACAAGTGTTCTATGCTACAGTGGAAGATGCGGAAAAAGATTTAATGTTGCATGTTCCACAATTGTTCTACAGTTAAACTGATGAATCCCATCACAAAAAAATGTAATCACAAGGGGGGCACTGCTGGTCAGTGGTTTGATATGACGGCTGGGGACGGGGACATGATTGAGGTCTTCAAGTACACCTCGGGGGAGTAAATAAGGTTAGCAGAGACAGGATCTTTTGACTGAAGGAGGGTGGAATCACCAGAGGACACAGCTGGAAGATTGAGAGTGGTAGGATCAGGGGGGAAAAGGAGGAGGAGGTACTTCACCAAGAGAGTGGTGGAACCGTGGAATGCGCTGCCTGGGGAGCTGGTACAGGCAGCTACGGTGGAGGATTCAAGAGGGTGGGACAGGTATAGGCAGGGGTGAAACAGCGGCTGGTTTTGCCCTAGAGGCAGGACTGGGGATGGAGTAACAGTGGAAGAAGACATATAGACGGCTACAGTACCCAATTAGGGTGCTGAAGCACAAGCAGACTTGATAGACCAATAGGCCCACTCTGTTGGCGTCTAGTATGTTATTAAGAAAATATGTGCTTTACTTTGGGTACTCAGGTGCTATTGGGGGAAGGGGGAATCTCCTCTAGTAAGAAAGAGGCATCCTAAGGAGTAGAGACTTTGATGCCAGTACCAACTTGAGCACGTGTATTTAGATTTTTTTGATTTTTTTTGTTTAAATGGGTACAGTGGTTTTGGGAATGTGTTTTGGAATATATTTACAAGAATCATGAGAGCCATTTTGGTTTCAATCAGAGATGCCTGTGGTTTAGTATTCTATTTTCTAAGGATATTTCTTTTTCTGTGCTTGAGCAGATGGGCAAGCCAATATGTGTGAAGTTTAGAAAAGCTATTACGAGTGAACTAGTCGTTCATTTTGCAACCTACAGTGTGAATGATATCCATAGTCCCATTAAGAGGAAAACAATCCTGAAACATGTACATCAAGGTTTCAATGTTGTCATGCTGAGGGAAACTCACCTAGAGCAAAACAAGATAAAACTAAAAGTTGGTTGGATACAACATGATTTTGTTCAGCTGGAACTAATTGCTGTAGAGATACTGAAATGCTGGTAAGTAAAAAAAAAATTGATTTTAAATTTGAAAAACAGTACGACCTTGAAGGTAAGATTGTATTGGTAAGAGGAAGATTATATGGGAGCAGTTACATCTTTGGATCTGTATGCAATCCCTTAATAGGCTATGGTGAGTTTCTTGCAGCAACTGGGCAGGGTATTGTAACCACAGGTGATGGAGAAGTAGTAATCAATGGTGACTTCAAGATTTGTGCTAATCATACATTAGATAAAACCTCAAAACTTAACTGAAACCAGAAAAAGACACTCACACTTGTTGAATATTCAATTTTTTTAATTAGAAAATGCTTTTGCTGATGTATGGAGGATAAATAATCTGGCCAGAGAGTACAACATATAGCTGATTTAATAAGTAACAATGCTTGTGAGAAAGTTGCCACTGTTCTGGAATAATCTAGGGCTTTCCATTTGCTTCAATGGCAATACATGCTTGTCTGTTTGAAACAGTGGGTGATTCTAGATCCAAATTACACATCAGATGTATGACTCACCTGTTGCTTTTTTTCAGGATTAATCTGTTCACCTCTCCCTTCTCCATTGCTACTCAGGTCATTCTCGGTGAGAGCCAGGAATCAGAGGCTGTCCTCCCAACCCCCTCCACCGAACACCGACGCAGGCTACGTTCACTTTCGTGATATACTATTGCTATCTAATGGCCACAAGTGGTTCTGCACCTCTAGCCACTTGTTTTATTGTTCTATCCTAGGTGACCAACCTGTACAATATCTCTGAGAACTCTTCTCTTTTACCACACCCTCAAGCTTCTGCCCCAGTCTACAATGCAGCACATTATCCTTTGCCTAGCCCTTACTTATCTCCCCTTACTAGGCTCTATACCTCCCTTGAGTCTTCCATACCATGCCTCCTCCACATCTACCCTACCTATTCCCATACTCACGCCACACTTCCCCCTCAATCTATGCCTGTCAACTACCCATGACCCCCCTGCTTCCATACTTCCCCTATTTCCATTCTACTCTTTATTAATTACTCCAACCTGTTCTACTCTTCCCCACAAACTTCCCACTCACACTAAAGCTGCTAAACTGGATTACACTTTTTCCAAACTACTTATCACCCTCCTCCTTAACTGTGCAGGCCACACAGAATCAAATCTTGGTCCATCCCCTCCTCTTATCCCACGCCTGCCTAAGGGCTTCAAAATTGCCCACCTCAACGTATGAAGCCTTCTCCCCAAACTTGCTCTCCTACAACCAATCATGCTAGACTTACAGCTGGATATCATGGTGCTTTCCGAAACCTGGCTGTCCCAGAAAATACCAGATGCCACCCTCGCAACTCCAGGCTACTCTCTCATAAGACATAACCGACCTAGCAAGGGTGGAGGCATCATAGGGTATAGCTCATCTAACCTTCAGTAGGCTCCTGTTCTGTCAATCTCATCCCCCGCCCAATACAAACTCCTCTTAATTAAGAAGTCCCTTCCCTTCACATTGCCCATATCTATTGCAGGTATTTATTGTCACCCTGACCTCTTATCTGCACCCATAACAGATCTCATTACAAGTATTACCTCCCATACCACCTCAGGTGAGCTCTACCTAGTAAGTGACCTAAATGTGGATTGGGCCACCAACTCCGCTATACCCTCCAAAGTAAAATCCCTAAACCTGGTCCAACTAATTACCTCCCCCTACCCCGCTTAACCACAAATCCCAAAAACATACCCTAATCGACTGGGCCCTTACCTCCCACCCCCATTGTGTAATCGAATCCAGTGTTCTCCCAGACTCCCTTTGAGACCACCACATGATTTAATGCATCTGCAAAGTCCACCAGCCCAAATGCCCCCCCCCCCAAATTAATCCATATACGTTCCTTCCACTCCCTAAACTTAGCTCCCCTACTAAATGACCTGCACCATACGAACTGGACTACCCTCTCCTCAGAAACCTCCATTGACTCTGCCCTCAGCTACTTCCAGTCTAAATTCATGGAAATTTGGGATTGACATGCTCCTACTAAGCTGACCAGGGTCAGAGGCTCCCATCTTCCCTGGATTACAGCCGAACTACTGGCGTGTGGGCATGCCAGAGATCAGGCTTGGAAGGCCTACATACAATCCAGAACTCCCACCCTCCTCTTCCATTGCAGGTAACTGAGACATGCCTGTACGAAAGCCACTAGATATGCCAAAGCAGAATACTTCTCATCTTTCCATACCAACCTAAACCATCCTTCTAAATTTTAGAAGGTTGTCAAATCTCCCCCCCCCCAAAGTCCTCCAATCCCAACCCTTGCCCAAGGTAGTGCAACAATTTCTGTTCCCCCTACTGTCGCTGCTACTTTCAACACTTTCTTCACATCTTGTACCTCCTCTTTGCTCTCCTCCCTACCCACTCACCCAACCACTGCCTCCTCTAACCCCCCCAGCTGTTCCTGGACTTTGTAAGATCCCAACCTCCCAGATCTGAGATCCTCCTCTTTGGCGACTGTAATAGCAACTGGCTTGCACCTGATGTAGGAACCCACAAGGATGCTATCTCTTCAGCTAACCTAACGCAGATGGTCGATTCCCCCACAAGGGAGAACTACAAATCAGGTACCAGCACTCTCCTGGACTGGGTTCTTGCCAGCCACCCAACCCGTATCAACACCACCACCACTGTCCTCCCAGATTCCCTCAGTGACCATTCCCCTGTCATCTGCAACTGGTCACATCCCTTTCTTGCTCTTGCCAAAACCTCCTGACCCTCTCTCCTAAGGGCAGAGCCACTGCCTATCTCTAATCCCGGAAATTTGCCCCATCTCTAATCACCCACCCACCCCCACCCCGGTCACAATTGGTCTGCCCAACATAGCACTTGAGTTGTTTTCCAAAATGCTCTCTCTGACAGCACCACAGTACTCTCCTGTATGCTCTGGGGAACGTGTTCCTTGTTGCTCTCAACTACTGTAATCGGTTGATCCTTGCCTTGATTGTAACTGATTGTAACTGCCGAAGTCTCTTCTGGTTATTTGTATTTTTGCCATTGTGTTTTAACTTATCTGTGCTTCACTTGCTGTATCCTGATGTATCGTATATTATTGTCCTTGTTTACCATTGTCTATAAAGTGTAATTTGCAGTGCTGCATTTGTACATCCACTTCCCCTTACCCCCAGGACGCATCTGGAAACTAGCACTACTGCTCAGGTGTCTTCCTGGTGAAACACTTGAATAAAAAAATAAAACTCTGGGTTGTTACTACTTCAAAATGGGGGGGGGAGGGGTGCAAAGGTGTCCACTCTCCCCATTGTTTATTTTTGCTATGAAACTTTTACTGGATCACCTTAGACGGTTGGGTGGGGGGATTACTGGCATTAAGACACAGCATAATGAATGCAAGATCAATGCGAACTCTGACAATTTATTTTTATTCAAGATGTGTCTTCATTTCCAAAAGAGATTGAGACTTACGGTTACAAATTAAACACATCAAAAACAATTATTTTACCTCCAAGTACTGCTAAATTATTTGCCAATTATAAGATAGAAGATGACAATTATTTGGGCATGAGTCGTAACAACTAATAACAGAAACACAATGAATACTAATACTAAACGTGTAGAAAATAAATCAATACTACAACTGGAGGCACGGGAGAGACTCTTTGTGGGGAAGAGTGGACACCCATAAAATGTTTCCGATGCCAAATCTTCTATACATAGTTCCGGCTTTGATATTTCCAATATCACATGATTTCTTTGATCGTATTAAGAGCATTTTTAAGAAATTTCCTGGAGAGGGGGTACCCCAAGAATAGCTTGGCAAACCATTACAAAACTGAGAATTATGGGAGGAACGGGATGTTGCAATCCTTATGTCTACTACTTGGCACAGAACATTTCATTAGCATGGGTTTGGAGACGCGCAATACTCCTGACCATGCTATTGCGCTACAGAGCTATAGCGTTTTCAGACTTGATAGGGACTGACCAGGGGTGCAATTTACATCAAAGACAACATCACCCTCACCCTGTCTCCACTACCCACCCGACTCTTCTGTGCAATTCCTACCTATCAAACTACTCCTTGGGGCCCAAAATAAAGTGCTCACTGTAGTCTCAGTCTACATCTCACCAAAAGACCAAGGGATTGGTCTCTGTGCAGTCCTAGACTTTGTCAGATCCCAAACTCCCAGATCTGAGATCCTCCTCCTTGGCGATTTTAATATCAACTGGCTTGCACCTGATGTAGGAACCCACAAGGATGCTATCTCTTCAGCTAACTTAACGTAGATGGTAGATTCCCCCACAAGGGAGAACTACAAGTCAGGTACCAGCACTCTCCTGGACTGGGTTCTTGCCAGCCACCCAACCCGTATCAACACCACCACTGTCCTCCCGGATTCCCTCAGCGACCATTCCCCTGTCATCTGCAACTGGTCAAATAAGTTTAGTAAGCCTCCTCCCAAAACCATTTCCAGCAGAGTCCTACCCCGTGGCCAACTGACCCATCTCAAATCCTGTCTTAGTCGGCAAGACTGGTCTCCCAAATACAATGCACTGGATGTTGACTCGGCCCTTGATTATTTCATCACCACATTCAACACTGCCTGCGACTCCTACGCCCCAGTAAAAAAAAAAAAGCGCAAAGTCAAGGCACTCTCCAATCCTTGGCTCACGGCTGAGCTACTGGCTCAGTTCAAATCAAGGGACCACCTCTGGGCAATAGTTAGGGCCACAGATGCTCAACTGGACATTCAAAACTACAAACAGACTCGCAACAACTGCACAAAACAAATACGACAGATGAAGAGTACCTACTACAAGGAAGCCCTCAGCAACACCTGGGGAGATGGGAGAGCTTTTTGGGACAATATTAGGGAAGTCACAGGGAAGCAGTCCAAATCTTCCCCAACCCTACTGATGGTTGACGGAGCCACCACCCTTGACCTGAAGGTCATTGCCAACACTTTCAATGCAGCCTTCACCAACCTTAGTGCTGTTCTCCTTCCGGACTTTTTCTCTGAAACTGACTCCCCTGCTCCAAATTCCCTACCTACCACCTCAAATCATCTGCCATTCCACTTCAAAAAAGTCAAGGTGAATGATGTCCGCAAATACATAACAAAGGCTATCTCCAAGTCCAGAGCCAGTGGTGATTCACTGGACCTTAAACTGCTATCCCTCACCCTTGAAGAGGCATTGCGCCTGCTTACCAGAATCTTCAACCTCTCCCTCAGCCTCAGTCAGTTCCCAAGCAAATGGAAATCTGCTATTGTCACTCCGGTCTTTAAAAGCGGCAACAAGTCCATACAGGGGAACTACCAGCCGATCTCTATATTAACCCCCCTCTCCAAGGCCCTTGAGCGCATTGTTGTTGACCAGCTTACAGACTACCTGGACAAATATAACATCCTATGTGCACAGCAACACAGGTTTAGGCAAGGGCTCAGCACACCAACAGCCCTCCTGGAATTCACTGGAGTCCTTCACAACTCGTTGGACAAAGGCCACTTAACTGGAGCCGTATTCATCGATTTGACTAAGACATTTGACACTGTTCACCATGGCCTGCTTACCAAACAGCTGCTGAATGCCGGGCTCTCCCAGGACTCCACTGCATGGTTTAACAGCTACCTGGACCGGCGCTCACAAAGAGTAAAAAATCTCAAGCGTACTCTGACTCCAAACCTGTTCGCTCAGGCATCCCTCAGGGATCCATACTGGGCCCACTACTTTTCAGCTTTTTCCTGAACTCCCTTCCACTATCCTGCCCAGAACAAATTATCCTCTATGCGATGACGCTGTGCTTCTCACCCCCCATAAGGACCCCCAACCCTTACTTCACAACCTACAACTTGCTTTCTCCACTGTTGAAAACTGGTTTGCAAAACAAACTGGTTCTAAACCACAAGAAGACTAAATCTATGCTTTTCTGCAGCTCGCAAAACAAACACAGGCGATACCCCCTTGATATCAATACAAGCGCTGGTAACACCCTCGAACAAGTGTCATCTTTTAAATACCTTGGAATCTCACTTGACCCTTGCCTATCTTATGGGACTCACATTGACAGTGTTGCCAGAGTGGTAAACTCATGCACTGGAATTCTCTACCGAATAGACAGCATCATACCCAGGCAGCACTGAAGATTGCTATCCAGAGCTCTGTGGTCTCTGTCATAGACTACAGTCTCATAATTTATTGCTTTGCCTCTATTACCACCCTCAGGCGCATAACGACCTCCCTAAACAAGGTCTGTCGACTGCTTACTGGATCCCACCGACTCACACATACATGTGAGCTTTACGCTCAAACGGGATGGCTTCAACTCGCTAACTGCCTGAAGTACCTTACCTGCCTGATGGCGAAAAAAACTACTTTGGGCCTTACTCCACCTAGTGTCCAAGCCCTCCTGCACCCAAACACTAATCCTCGTAACACCAGAGGGTCTGAATGTCAGCTTCTACAGGTCCACTGATGCCGCACCACTCTGGGCCAAAGATCCTTTGCACACCGCGTGCACCCAGCTGGATGAATGCCCTCAGCACTCACATCACCTCCACCTCCTCACTGGGCATATTCAAATCAAGCCTCCATCATCATCTCATGGCCTCCAGCTCATGTGACTGCCACCCCTAACTTCCCCCTTCCCCAATGAGATCAACCACCCCCCTCTGATGTTCTTTGACACTGCCGTGAGCTGCTCTAGTCTCTTTTTCGGCTGCCACCCCCCTATCCTCTCTCATTCCTCCCTGATTTCTTCTAGGTTTCTGAAATGATTCCTTGTATGTGTTATTCATGTATCCTATTTACCGTGATGCCGTACCTGAACTGATGAATATGGTTGTATGCTCTCTTTAATGTTGTATGCCCTTGTTTAACATGTATGTACTCTCCCGACGTGGAACCTTTGTAAGAGAGTCTTGGCTCAAAGGTAATTGTAATCCTAGATCTAAATTAAAAAAAAAAAAAAGATAACTAGGATAACTGTAATAATACATACTATATACAAGAAGTACTATCCAAGGAAGATAGTTTACCAAAAGGAATGTTTTCACCAAAATCATATAAAAATACTGATAATATATTCAAAGAAATTTTACATGCAACAACATTTTTTCATATTAACATCTACTGGCCTCTGCCTTGGTTAAGTCAGCAAACTGGAGTTGGTATTACAAATTTTCAAATACAATGTGTGTCCCTATATACATAACTTACCATGTATGTATGGGGTGATTTGACATTCTCTGATTTAGTCACATATCAACAATCTCAAGATATGACCCCCCAAAACAAAAAATAAAACTAAATTTCACTGAATATGGGCAGCTCAGATCACTTTTTAAAATCTTGGTCAAACATAGCTATAATAAAGTAAACAGCATCGACTGGACTATTACCAGGGAATCAGAGGAAAAAACTTTTAAATATTTTGAAAACAAGACCATGACAAAGGTTCATCTAGAGAAGAGGTTAAACTCAAAGCAATCTAAAATTACTGATAAACTTCGGCAGAAGTGGGAAAATGATTGTAGGCAAATTACAGTATATAATTGGTCCAAACGTCTCAAAATAACAAAGATATCAATGCAAAAAAAAAAAAATCAATCCAGCATAAAATTATAGCAAATCTTATTATACCCCAGAGAGACTACTCAAGATGAGAATGAAAGAAAATAATCTTTGCCGGCATGGGTGTAGACAAATAGGATTATTTTACCATCCTCTTTGGTCATACAGTATGATACGAGATAGGTGGAGACAAACACAAGAATAGATAAGTTGTGCAACTGGTAAACAGGAACCCCTTAAAGAGTTGCTGACGCCTCAAAGAAAACTTTGAAAAACATAATATTTAGGTATAATTCATCTTGCATTCCATATATTCTATAGATTTCTCCTCAACATTATTTACTACTGAAGAAATATGTATGAATACATGATCTTTATACCTCAAAGAATCTGCCTCTACAGCTTACTCTCATAGAAACATAGACTTTGATGGCAGATAAGGACCGCTAGGCCCATCTAGTCTGCCCATTTCCCTACCTACAGGATAGGCCGCAGATCCTAGTTAACCAACAGCCTATATCTTCCTGCCCCCCACAAGAATTGCCTTTTGTCTGTCCCATGCATTCTTGAATTCTCCCACAGTTTTAGACCCCACAACTTCCTCAGGAAGGCTGTTCCATGCATCCACTACCCTCTCTGTGAAATAATACTTCCTCACATTGCCCCTGAACCGCCCTCCTTCTATCTTTAAATTGTGTCCCCTTGTTCTTCAAGTCTCTTTTCTGAAAGATGCTACCCTCTTGGACTTTGTTGATTCCCTTGAGGTACTTGAAAGTTTCTGTCATGTCCCCCCTCTCCCTTCTTTCCTCAAGGGTATACATATTAAAGCTCCTTTAGACTCTCCTCATCGGCTTCTCTTGCAGACCCTGCACCATTTTAGTGCCCTCCTCTGGACTGCCTCTATCCTGTCTATGTCCTTGTGGAGATGGGGTCTCCAGAACTGGACACAGTATTCAGATGGGGTCTCACCAACTGTCTGTACAGAGGGATAACAACTTCCTGTTTTCTGCTGCTGATGCCTCTCCTATACATCCCAGTATACCCCGCCCTCCCTACTGCCTTCTCACATTGCTTACTAACCTAAAGGTCATCTGATATGATTACCCCCAGGTCCCTTTCCTGTTTTGTTGTTGTTACTACCTCCCCACCCATTGTGTATTCTTCCCCTGGGTTCTTGTTTCCCAGGTGCATTATTTTGCACTTTTTTTGCATTGAATCCTAGCTGCCATACGTCTGACCATTCCTCCAACCTTGCCAAGTCCCTTTTCATCCTTTCCACGCCTCCTTGTGTATCAACCCTGTTGCAGATCTTTGTGTCATCTGCAAAAAGGCATACTTTTCCTTCCAGTCCCTCTGCAATGCCACTGATGAAGACATTAAAAAGGACTGGACCCAATACTGAACCCTCGGTACCCCACTAGTAACCTGCCTTTTCTTCAGGGTGGACTCCATTTACAATTACCTTCTGTGTCCTGTTGTCCAGCCAATGTTTTACCCAGGCTACCACCCTGGGACCCACTCCCAGGCTGGTTAATTTGACTAATAATCTTTTGTGTGGGACTGTGTCAAATGCCTTGCTAAAGTCTAGGTAGGCCATGTCCACAGCCCCTCCCTAGTCTACTACTTTGGTTACCCAGTCAAAGAAATCTATTAGATTCGTCTGACATGACCTTCCCGCTGTGAACCCATGCTGCCTTGGATCCTGTGCTCCACTGACCTCTAGGTACTCAACTATTCTTTCCTTCAGAAGTGACTCCATCACTTTCCTACCACAGAGGTCAGACTGACAGGTCTGTAGTTTCCTGCCTCTGTCTTGGTCCCACTTTTGTGAAGGGGAATCACATCCGCCTTCCTCCAGTCCTCGGTACCACACATCCTCCCATGATTTATTAAAAGAGTAGCCAGTGGTTTCACTAGTTCCTTCTAATTCTTTTAGAATTCTGGGGTGAATTCCATCAGGACCCATTGCTTTGTCCACCTTCAGTTTTAGGAGTTCTTGCAGAACCCTTTCTTCTGTGAAAGGACTGGGATCGACGCCCTATCAAGAGTGCTTCTGTTAATTGGATTAGGCACTTCCCCCTCCTCTTTTGTGAATACTGAGCAGAAATATTCGTTCAGTATTCCTGCTTTATCACTGTCCCCCTCTGCCCACCCACCGTTCATTCTATTCAGCCTCACTATCCTCCCTTTGTCTTTCTACGTCACTGATGTACCTATAAAGGTTTTATCCCCTTCTTAACTGAATTGGCTATCTTTCCTCAGTTTGGGCCTTTGCTATTCGGACTTCCTCCCTGCTTCCTTCTGCCTTAACTGGTACAGCTTTCTGTCCTGCTCCTTCTGTGTTTCCTTATACTTCTGGAATGCTATCTTTTCTTCCTGACTTTCACAGCCACCTCTCTTGAGGAACCATAGTGGCTTTTCTTTTGTTTTGATTTGTTTATTTGCTTCACACAAAGGCTTGTTGCCTCTGTGATGGCAGTTCTGACGATTCCCCATTGTTGCTCCACACCTCCTCCTAGCCTGTTTGCTAGTGCTTTTCTGAGGCACTCTCCCCATCTTGCCTTCCAGACATAATCCTGTGTTGTGACATCACAATCTGTTGCCATGGGAGTAACTGTGATGTCACAAGCAGTACATTATGACTTCAGGTAGGGAGAACGCAGCAGGAATAGATGAACTCTTCAGGAGCAGAGATCCCGTTTCCATGCAAATTACAGCAGTAGTAAGTAATGGGGAGCAGGAACACACAACGAACGTGAAATACATGTCGAATGCTGTCTAAATGTTTTATGTTTTGTTAGAGTTCTCCTGAAGGCATCAGCTGCTCTTTAATATTACGATTTTGCTGTTGAGTGATTATTCTATGATGTCTGAGTAATGCTGGGTGTAGAACTGTTATTTTAGCCTCAACAACCACAAAGCACCTAATACTTTCAAACTGGAACATACAGCATTCTGTACCCTTTGTCAAGCACAAATAGCTGAACACGTTCGTGGATATTGTAAAAAAAACAATTTATTGTATTAATGAACAAACTGATTTAACAATTAATAAATGGAAGCAAACTGATTCACTGCGGCACCCCGCTTACGAGTTAAATTAAAATCCTTGGACAGTTGGAAGCCTTTAGCAGGTTCGGATGTATTCCATGTCCAAGGTTTAATACACTAGGTTTTAATGATTTCCTTCCTAACTTAAAAAGATGAATTTATTGTCTCTTTATACCTGTAATAATAATGAACTGTTTCTTCACTATGCTTAAACTGTACCTTTTATAACAACTTGTGTTGTGGTGAAAGCAATGAAGACAGGCTTTAAGGGGTCAGAGAATATTTTTTTCTTGAACCCAAAACACAGATATGAATCTAATTGAATAACAGAGGATAATGGATGGGAGACGGACAATAAGTGTGCTGTAATTGCATAGAGTGGTTTCCTTGACAATAATGTAAACCTCGAGAGCGCAGCTTGAGAGGTTTGCTGTTGTCAAGAAAATCGTGAGATGAAATTTCAGCACGGTTATTGTCCATCTCCCATCCATTAGCCTTTATAGTGTATGGGAAAACCTTACGCTATTAAGGCTAACAGTACCCACAAAGTAAAATAATTACAGTACTGGACTCCTCATTTTTACGCTTGAATGTGATCTTACCTTATGCGGAGAAGCACTGACACGCAGGCTGATTTTCAAACACAAAAAGGTTTTTAATCCAGATTCAACATGCAACAGGCATAAACGATTACTTTTTTGTTTTCCTGACTGGCTTATGAAAGAAAGCTGATCACTTGTGCTGCTCAGTGAGAAAATGTTGGGCTCCATCACGATCACTGCCGTCCACTAGTAACACCTTACAGATTTAAACTGAACAGTTTGAAACTTCAAGCAGACAGTAGCAATTGCGTTTCTATATATAGAACTCTGCTAGGAGAAGCATTCTAACATATAATGTATGGTGAAGCCCTTATTATTAACTGAAATCAAGCAGATTACAACCTTGTTATGCCATTGTTATGACATCGCTCTGTTGTTAACCCTTCTTGGATTTGTCATATTAATGGTATAACAAAACGGAATGCTCACAACAATCACTGTTCTGTAAAGTAATTCAATCCGCGATTACACAATCTTGGTAGTCCATACACTAAAAAATATAATGTATGGTCTTTGGTTAACAACCGGGCTGAAAACACTTCTCGAGGTTGCCATGACATCTGAAAACCTCAAGAGCACAGCCGAGGTTTTCCGGATGCCATAACGGCAACCAGAAAGTGTTTTCAGCACAGTGTGACCAAAGACCATGACATTTACTTATAGTGTGAGCTGGGTAATTGTAATCTGAGACTGAATTACTTTACGGAACGACTGTTGTGAGCATTCCGCTTTGTTATACCATGATATAGACATACTCAAGAAAGGTTAATAAGAGTGATGTCATAACATGAGAGATAATGCTGGGGATCAGGTGATAACCATGCTGTAATCACCTCGAGTGGTTGCTAGAGCAACATGGTAAACCTCGAGAGCGCAGCTTGAGAGGTTTACTGTAGCCCTAGCAACCACGAGAGATGATTTCAGCGTGGTTGTCACCCAATCCCCAGCCATCATCTTTTATAGTGTATGGTCAAAAAAACACTGTTTGCATTCTATGTGTGAGAATTAAGGAACTCTGGTGCATTCTTCTTTGTTATGCCACTGTTTGGAAGTTCCGAAGTGTGGTTAGCAACTTTTAAAATTCTAAACAGTGCATAACAAAGCTGTGTGACTGCTGATTATGGTGGTTAATAGGCACTTACCATACATTATAAGGTTGTAATCTGCTTGATTTCAGTTAATAAGGATTCTTCATACATTATAATAGTTTTATTTGTACTAGCAGTTACATAAAAAAAATAATATTGTTCAGTGTAACTATTTACAAAGGCCAAATAAACAGAAAAAGTCCGAGTTTTTCTTCAATCTGTGTCCATCTTGCAAGCAACTGCAGCTCTGTCTTATAAGTCCTTCCACCTGCCCCCATTCTTAACAAGCATCTTCCAAAGTGTTCTTGTATGTTTCAGGCAGGTGCTAGCAGGAACAGTGTCCATGAGCCGAAGCCCCTTTTTCACAGCTCTTCTGCAAAAGGCTTAAAAACTGCACTCCAGTAACCTCTTGAGTTTCCAATAGCTTTTTTCAATCATCTCAAACCACAATTATATACATTTCAAAAATTAACACTGTATAATTTCTAAACAAAAGGGATCCCAATATCAGTTACATTTCCATACAATGATTTGCATATATTTTTATATCAGCAGATATGCAAGGGAGAAAACAAACAGTGACGGTAGAGAGATAGCGAGAGGCAAAGAATTGCGAGACTGTCAGGGTAATCAAATCCTAGGTCTCAAAGGAAAATATGGTTGTGCAACCAGACAGAGAAGAGACAGGAAAAGAAAGAATAGAACAGAGCCCTGTATACAAACTCTTTCCATAACATCTGGGACAGGGTCCTATTCCACCCTGTCACACCTCACTCCCAGCCAGCATGCCCCTGTGGAGAGGCAAGCTCCCTGTGCCACCACCAGGGTCGCTAGTATGGCAGAATACAATGCCATCCCTCCCTGGCTGGAAGTGCTGCCAGCCAGGCCTTCTCTGCCCCCTGGGCCACCTGGCCAGATTCCAGAGTCCACTCTTGAATCCGGTTTGCCAGCTTCGGGGCATACTGCACTACCATTGCCCCTCTATTTATATTTTTAATAAAACAAATATATATAACTTGCATGCTTTTTAAAAGTTTTGCTGCTGGGTTCTCATACCAGACTGGCCCACTTAAAGAACAGTTATGCAAGAACTCACTGTAACAATAGATCTTCAAGGGGATCTCAGTCATCAGGTAACACCGTAGGAACCTTCGCCGGTGATGGGGAATCCACACGGAAGATTTTCAGCAGTACAACTGGGGTCACCTATGCTGTCGACGTCACCAGCCCTATATAGGAGTAAGTGGCCCGCTCCCTCCTCAGTTCTTTCCCACTGAAGACTAAGGGAGCTAGGCCCTCACTCCAGGGGAACGAGAAGAGAAAGAGGTACCCAGATCTAAGTAAAAAGCTGGATACACCAGATAGCCAGTTCCTAGACAGGAGCCCCAAGAAGGGGGATGGTGGGAGGGAAAATATACCTGATGACTGAGATCCCCTTGAAGATCTACTGTTACGGTAAGTTCTTATGTAACTGTTCTATCTTCTTTGGGGGCATCTCCGTCATCAGGTAACACTGTAGGAACAAGTACCAAGCAATAACAAGTGTAAACAGACAGTCTAGGAGGGGGGCTCTCCATAAACTTCAAACAGACGTCCCTGTAACGCAACCCTGCCAAATCCTGCATGGGCTCTTGAGGCAATGACCAGACTGCAGTGTTTGGTAAAAGTATGGACTGTACTGCAGGTGGCAGCTGCACAAATATCAGTGGCTGAGACCCCTTTCAAACAAGCCCCCAAACTGGCTATCCCTCTGGTGGAATGATCTTTGCAGTCCCAGGCAATTCTTTGCCATACTTGTAGGAGAACATAATGCAATTAGCCAACCATTTGAATAAACATTGCTTAGCAACTGAAACGCCCACTCTACCTGGGGCGAGAGAAACAAACTGCTTTGACTTTCTGGACTTCTTAGTTCTAAGCAGGCAGTGCTTCAAGGTTCTGCGCACATCTAACGTATGCAGCAGTGCTTCCCCTGGATTGGCACAATCAGGAAAATAAACAGGAAGGTAGACAGATTTGAGTGTGAACTCTGACACCATCTTAGGCAGAAACTTAGGATTCGTGCGTAAAAGTTTTGAAAAATCAAATAAGGCTCCTCGCACCAGAGGGCCTGAAGCTCTGAAATTCTTCGAGCAGAAGTAACTGCAACTAAAAACAGCACTTTCCAAGAGAGAAAGCATAAATCGCAAGTTGTGATTGGCTCAAAAGGAGACAAGAGTCAACTCTTCTTTCTTTTTGTTCATTTTTTGGTAACCGGGTAAGGCCCCCAAGGCACAACTGTCTGCTTTCAGGGGTGACCCAGGAGCACTGGGTGGTTAAGTGACTTACTCAGAGCCACACAGTATGCAAGTGGAGGTTGTGGGAATCAAACCCAGGTCTGCTGGATGTAACAAGCTCATTCACAGCTCGTTACTCTAACCTCTAGGCTATACTGCCAGACCCAAACTTTCCAAAATAAAATTCAAATCCCAAGCCGGGACAGGAGAACAGATCCGAGGTTTCAGATGCAGGATGCACCTAAGGAAGGTACGGGAGACACCCAGCAGAGCAATCATGCGGTCACCCACGGGCTCATGAAAGGCAGAAATAGCCCAAAGGTGGACCTTGAGGGAGGAATACTGGAGGCCCGAGTCTGACAGTGAAATCAGGTAGTCCAGGATTTGATTCAGAGAGTAGGTGAAAGGGTCTAAGCTATGTTTGGCAGCCCAGATGGCGATCCGCTTCAACTTCATATCATATGTAGCTCATGTGGAAGGCTTTCGGGCAGCCACAAGGACATCCACCATCCTGTTAGAGACCCCAAATCTGGCGATGGCCATGTTCTCAGGAGCCAGGCATGCAGATGAACGGACCCAAGGTTGGGATGGACCAGGGTCACATGATCTTGGATCAGCAGATTCCAGCAAAGAGGAAGAGGGACCGGAGGTTCCTCCGCCAGCTGCTGAAGTAGAGGGAACCATATCTGGCGAGGCCAGAATGAAGCCACCAGAATCATGCTGGCTCTCTCCATCTACAACTTGATTAGCAGCCTCTGTATTAGAAGAAACGGAGGGAATGCATAAAGATAACTCCTGCTCCAAGAAAGGGACAACGCGTCTCGCCAGAAAACTCCAGGCCCTGGATCTAACGAGCAGAAATTGGGAAGTTGTGTGCTGAGTGGGGACGCAAAAAGGTCCAGCTCTGGACAGCTCCATATGCTGAACAAGTCTTCTGCAACAGATGGCAGAAGCTCCCATTCATGCATGCTGGACTTAGTCCTGCTGAGACTGTCCGCCAGGGTGTTTAGGATGCCTGGCACGTGGACTGCAGAGTGCCAGACTGTGATCCAGCGCCCAGTACCACACACACTCTGCCTCCCTGCAAAGGGGGTACAAATCCGCCCACATGTTGATGTAGTATACTACACTCAGATTGCCTGACTACACCAGCAGCTGAGCAAGATGTTACGGAAAGGCCTGCATGGCGTAGAGCACAACTCTCATCCCCAGGACACTGATATGCAGGGAGGCTTCCCACTGGGACCAGGAGCCCTGGGTCTGAAAGGGACCCAGGTGTGTGCCCCAGCTCAGACCTGATGCATCTGTGGTTACATCCGATATAGGGAAGAGATCTGGAATGGAATGCCCTGAAGCAGATTCAAGGGATTCATCCACCACTGCAGTATCTTGCATACTGGGGAAGAAACCAGGACTGGAGGGCCAACTCGTCCATATGCTGCTCCCACTGTACCCTTGAGGATCCACTGGGGGGTACGCATATGAAGCTTGACCAGCGGAACGGTGGGTACAGGTGCTGCCATTAGGCACAACAATCTGAGGTATACCCTGGCAGGAATGTACATACTCTGAGTGACTTCCAGAGCTTGGGCTATGAGGCCCTCTGCCCTGTTTTGGGGCAGAAAGGCCTTCCCTTGTTCAGAGTCCAGAACTGCCCCTATATATTGCAGACTTTGGGATGGTACTAGAACTGACTTGGGCAGGTTGACAGTGATGTGGAAGAGCTGGAGAGTGCACGTCAGAGTCAGCAAAAGCTGTTCCCTGGATGGGGTCTTTAAGACCCAATCATCCAGGTAAGAGAAGGCATACAGTCCCTCTCTTCTGAGAGCTGCTGCGACCACTGCCAAGCACTTGGTAAAGACTCGCGGCACAGAGGATAAGACAAAGGACAGCACTTTGAACTGATAATACTCACCCTGAAAGGTGAAATGGAGAAACCTCCTGTGAGGAGGAAAGACCGAAATGTGCAGGTAAGCATCCTGCATGTCCAGTGAACAGAGTCAGTCCTCTGTCTTGAGGAGGGGCATCAGGCCTGGCAAAGTTACCATCCAGAACTTTTTATACTGGACAAACAGACTGAGGTCCTTTTAGATCTAAAACAGGCCTCAGTCTCCGGTCTTTTCGGGGACCAGGAAAAACCTGGAATAAAACCCTGTTTCTCTGGCACCTGGGCACCGGCTCAATGGCCTGCTTGGCCAGAAAGGACTGCACCTCTTCCAGGAGAACACATAAGTGAGTCAGAGGATAACTGGAGGGTGCAGGCGAGGTGTCTGGAGGCTGCTCGATGAGCTCCAAGCTGTAACCCTTTCTATGACCTGAAAAGTCCATGCATCCGAGGTTATGGTTCCCCATTGATTCAGATGGAGGGAGAACTGAACCTCCAACCACCACCTCCTGGTCCGGTACAAGAGGAGTGGGATTTGGCAAGGAGTCAAGCCAAGGTGCAGCGAGCCACAGAGGCTGGTCCCCTCACTTCTGGGGTGCTTGTCCGCCGCTCCAGCACCAGAGTGGGCGGTCAAGGAAGCCTGTGCTCTGCGCCTTCCTTGGATGCGGGGAGCCGTTCCAGGCCTACTGTTCTGTTTATGAAAGGGATGCCACCCTCTGCCCTTTGGTTGGGTGTGGGAGAGGGAATGGATTGATTTGAAGGCCGTGCCCGAGGCCTGCAGATCATTGATGAGGTCTTGGACGTCCGGGTCGAATAACTTAGTGCCACTGAAAAGGGCATTAAGTACTGTGTGCCGCACATCAGCTGCAAATCCAGAAACTCTGAGCCAGGAGTGCCTACAGAGGCAAATGCCAGTGGCAGCTGCTCTGGCAATGGTATCAGCCATGTCATACAGTGCTCTGAGGAGATGTCTGCTAACATCCTCAACCGCCTGGAAACACATGAAGCAAATCCTGCTTTTGTGATCCATCAGGAAGGGCCTGAGCTTTGCCCTTCTTCCAGCTGGCATTCTGGTATTTAACCATGTGTGACAGATAATTTGCAATCCTCAAGCCCAAGGTAGAAGAAGCATAAACCCTCTTTCCCCAGAGGTCAATCCTATAGGATTCCTTGTCTGAGGGAAGGGAACTAAGGTGTTTGGTCACCTTAGATCTGTCATGAGCTGCCTTAATGACTACTTAATTAGTTTCCGCCTGGGCTGCAAAACAGGGAGACCCTGAGGGACATGATAAAGTTTATCCACCCTGCATGGCATGGCTGGCACCATGTGTGGTCTGTGCCAGGCTGCCGTGGCTGCATTCTTCAATGCTGGAAGCATAGGAGAAATGATTTTAGGGGGAGATGCTGGGATCTCCAGAAGTCCACCAGGTCCTTTCTGGCGATATCCTTCTCCTCAGTGTGAAAGCCCATGGTGGAGCACAACTGCTTCATCACATTGAAAAATGTGGGGTCCTCAGGACGGGAACTGGGTGTATACTTCAGAGTCCTCACTGACAGAAGAGGCTGTGGACTTGTCAGAAAGCAGGATCTCCTCCTCATCTTCCTCCACATCATCAGAAAGAATGAGGTCAGGGTGATACTCCTCCTCGACGTCAACCTCCTCTATCTCTAGGTCTGATGTCGGGTTTGCTGCCACCGGGAGGTCTCACAGGGTCGCACGAACAGGCATCGACGATGAAGCTGCCGCTGATTTGCAATGTGTGAAGGGGGCCTATTCAAGGCACCCAGCTGCTGAACAAGTACAATGGTGAACTTAATCAGTTCTTCATTCAGGTGCATGGTGGACATCGATGGAGGGAGATTGATGGCACTGGTGATGATGACCCTCTGACTGTGTCCTGCAAACTAGATGAGCCTGTAGCCCTGCTGGGAGAAGGGGCAGGCCTCGATGGGAGAGTCGTCGACAATGGAGGGGTAGACAACCTGGAGGTCTATGGCCAGGCACCCTGTGAATTGGGCAGAGGTGCTATCAAGTATGGGTCTGGTTAGCACAGAGACCTGGACAGCAGTTCTCTTCATTGAAGCAATAGCAGCCAACAAAAGATCCCCCAGAGGAAGGAGATGGCAACGGGGAGAGAGATTGGCACCGGGGGGGGGCGGTTGCGATCTCTGTCTTTTTTGTGACCGCCCCGAGGGCTTGTCTTGGGCATTGGAGGCCTGGGAGCTCGAAGATCCGGTCAGCGAGTCGGGAGGTCGGGTCCCCAGAGGACCCCTGCCCGGAGCTGACTACCTGTTGATCCATCAGGAATTTTTTGAGAGCCTTCTTACGTCGCCGAAGGGTTGTTTGGTTAAACTTCTGGCAGAGCTCACAGTCAGAGACATCAAGGTCAGGCCTAAGAAAGCAGACACAAACCAAAAGCTTTACCTGTCCAACCCTTGCTATGTCCTCCTACCCCCCCACTACCTCCCCTCCTATCTACCCACCACTCTTTCTACTCTTACTGACAAGGCCTTCTGGCTGCTTACCATAGAAACATAGACTTTGACGGCAGATAAGGACTGCTTGGCCCACCTAGTCTGCCATTTCCCTACCTGCAGGAAAGGCTGCAGATCCTAGTTGACCAGCAGCCTATTTCTTCCTACCCCCCCACAAGAACTGCCTTATGTCTGTCCCATGCATTCTTGAATTCTCCCACAGTTTTAGACTCCACAACCTCCTCAGGAAGGCTGTTCCATGCATCCACTACCCTCTCTGTGAAAAAATACTTCCTCACATTGCCCCAGAACCACACCCCATCTTTAAATTGTGTCCCCTTGTTCTTGCACATCTCTTTTTCTGAAGGATGCTACCCTCTTGGACTTTGCTGATTCCACTGAGGTACTTAAAGTTTCTATCATGTCCCCCTCTCCCTTCTTTCCTCAAGGGTATACATATTAAGCTCCTTTAGTCTCTCCTCGACTGGCTTCTCTTGCAGATCCTGCCATTTTAGTTGCCCTCCTCTGGACTGCCTCTATCCTGTCTATGTCCTTGCGGAGATGGGGTCTCCAGAACTGGATGCAGTACTCAGATGGGGTCTCACCAACTGTCTGTACAGAGGGATAACAACTTTCTGTTTTCTGCTGGTGATGCCTCTCCTATGCATCCCAGTATCCCCAGCCCTCCCAACTGCCTTCTCACATTGCTTGCTAACCTTAAGGTCATCTGATATGATTACCCCCAAGTCCCTTTCCTTTTTGCTGTTGTTACTACCTTCCCCACTGTGTAATCTTCCCCTGGGTTCTTGTTTCCCAGGTGCATTATTTTGCACTTCTTTGCATTGAATCCAAGCTGCCATACTTCTGACCATTCCTCCAACCTTGCCAAGTCCCTTCTCATCCTTTCCATGCCTCCTTGTGTATCAACCCGTTGCAGATCTTGTGTCATCTGCACAGAGCATACTTTTCCTTCCAGACCCTCTGCAATGTCTCTTATAAAGACATTAAAAGGACTGACCTAGTACTGAACCCTGCGGTACCCCACTAGTAACCCCTCTTTCTTCAGAGTGGACTCCATTTACAATTGCCTTCTGTGTCCTGTTGTCCAGCCAGTGTTTTACCCAGGCTACCACCTTGGGACCCACTTCCAGGCTGGTTAATTTGACTATTAATCTTTTGTGTGGGACTGTGTCAAATGCCTTGCTAAAGTCTAGGTAGGCCATGTCCACAGCCCCTCCCTGGTCTACTACTTTGGTCACCCAGTCAAAGAAATCCATTAGATTCGTCTGACAGGACCTTCCCGCTGTGAACCCATGCTGCCTTGGGTCCTGTGCCCCACTGGCTTCAAGGAACTCAACAATTTTTTCCTTCAGAAGTGACTCCATCACTTTCCCTACCACAGAGGTCAAACTGACAGGTCTGTAGTTTCCTGTCTCTGTCTTGGTCCCACTTTTGTGAAGGGGAATCACATCCGCCTTCCTCCAGTCCTCGGGTACCACACCATCCTCCCATGATTTATTAAAAAGAGTAGTCAGTGGTTTCACTAGTTCTCCCTTAATTCTTTCAGAATTCTGGGGTGAATTCCATCAGGCCCCATTGCTTTGTCCACCTTCAGTTTTAGGAGTTCTTGCAGAACCCTTTCTTCTGTGAAAGGGCTGGGATCGACCCCCTACCAAGAGTGCTTCTGTTAATTGGATTGAAACTTCCCCTCCTCTTTTGTGAATACTGAGCAGAAATATTCGTTCAGTATTCCTGCTTTTTCGCTGTCCCCCTCTGCCCACCCACCATTCATTCTATTCAGCCTCACTATCCTTCCCTTTGTCTTTCTACGCTCTCTGATGTACTTATAAAAGGTTTTATCCCCCTTCTTAACCAAGTTGGCTATCTTTTCCTCAGTTTGGGCCTTTGCTATTCTGACTTCCCTCCCTGCTTCCTTCTGCCTTAACTGGTACAGCTCCATGTCCTGCTCCTTCTGTGTTTCCTTATACTTCCGGAATGCTATCTTTTTCTGCCTGACTTTCCCCGCCACCTCTTGAGAACCATAGTGTTTTTTTCTTTCATTTTGATTTGTTTATTTGCTTCACACAAAGGCTTGTTGCCTCTGTAATGGCAGTTTTGATGATTCCCCATTGTTGCTCCACCCCTCTTTCTAGCCTGTTTGCTAGTGCTTTTCTGAGGCACTCTCCCATCTTACCAAAGTCAGCCCTCCTGAAATCCAGTACCCTCACTTTTGTATGGCTTGACTCTGTAGCCGAGTTTAACATGAACCACACTGTTTGACGGTCACTTGTTCCCAGATGGCAATCCACTACTAGATCTGAGATCCTCTCACTGCCTCCATTTGAGAGTGCGAGGTCTAAGATTGCTCCCTCACGAGTGGGTTCCGAAACTAACTGTCTGAGGCCTGCCACCTGTAGGGCATCGAGAATGGCCCTGCTTTTGGATGTGGCTGCAGCAAATGTGCTCCAGTTAACATCTGGCATATTCAGGTCTCCCATCAACAGTATCTCCTCTTTCTCTGCCATCCTAAGAATGCCTTCTATCATATCCTTGTCCATTTCCTCCCCTGACATGGGGTCTGTACACAACCCCTGTGCAGGGATTGTGGTGCCCTTTCCAGTCTCCAAAGTGACCCACAGTGCCTCCTCTCTCCTCTCTGTTTACTCTTTTGTTCAGTTGCTTTTATCCCTTCCTTTACATGAGAGCTACTCCTCCCTCTTCTCTCCTGCCTGTCTCTCCTGTAGGTTATGTACCCTGGTATGTTAACATCCCAGTCATGGTTCTCTGTGTACCATGTTTCTGTGACTGCTCACGATATCCAGGCATCCCTCTTCCATCAAGGCCACCAGCTCAGGAAGCTTGTTGCCCAGACTATGGGCATTGGTACTCATTACCCTCCATTTCCTGAAGGCCTTACTCCTTTTGCTCCATCCCTGTCCTTCTTGCCTTTGTCACTTTCCCATTTACCCTTCCCTTCTCCCTATCCCACCTCTGTGCGGGTGTTTACCACACTTACTACTGTGATTTTTTTTGGGGGGCAAGGATTTCCCTACTCCTTTCCAGTGCCTCCCCCTTGACTAGTTTAAATGCTTGCCAATGAAGCATTTAAACCTATCACCTAGGATCCTGGTTCCCCTCCTGGACAGATGCAGCCCATCATGCCAATATAGGCTTGCATCACTCCAGGTGGACCTCCAGTCCCCAATTAAGTGAAATCCCTGAGCTCTGAACCAGTTTTTCAACCACTGATTGAATTCCATGGTGCAGAACACCCTAGCCTCTCCTACACCATAGATGGGCAGCACCTCCGAGAAGGTTACCGTGCGTGCTACTTGTCTATGGCCCCTTCCCAATTCCACAAACTCTTCCTGCACTGCTCTAATCCCTTTCTTAGCCAGGTCATTTGTCCCTAGATGGACAATGACATCCAGCTCCCTCCCCTGTGCAGCTGCTCCAGCAATCCTGAGGATTCGCTCCCTGTCCCTCCAAGCCATGGCTCCAGGCAGGCATGTTACCTCCCTCTCCCCTTCCTTCCCCAGTTCTACCTTTCTAACAATGGAGTCCCCCACCAGGAGTTGTTTCCTTCCCCTGTGGGGTCCCATGCCACCCTCCTGTGGGTATCCTTTGTGGAGGTTCCCAGCATCCTCCTTGGTCTGTACTGCAGGTGCCTCCATAGAGGAACCGCACTTTGCCAGAATGGCATAGGAATTGTGGAGAGGTACAACTGGAGGATGCACTCTGTTCCACCACCCTCACCCTCCCTGAGCCCACTGTGGTCCAACCGCTCCTCTTTCTTGGCAACCTCTGAGGCAACGGCAGTGGCACTGGTGGTCCCTGGATGGAGGAGGGGGTACCAAAAATCCTGGCCAACTCAGCCTGGAGATGAGCAACCTCCTCCCTCAGCCCAGAGAGGTGCCTGCAGATGGACCAACACCGCATCCTCCAGAACGTCTCCCAGAAGACTGCTGCTCCACAGCCACTGCACTGCACCACTCCCATCATGTCTTGTTTCTGGCCCCTTAACTGTTGTTTGGAATCCTTACCCTTTCCTCTGTTTTTTTTTTTCTCTTCTCTCTCTACTTACTTTCTGCCTCTGTGCCCTTTAAGCTCCTGATTGTCCTGTTCTGAGACAAGAATATCCTAAATTTCTCAGTAGACCCCTTACTTGCTCAGAGGCAGGCCTCCAGCAGCTAGAGGAGGCCGGAGAGCTACTCTTGCCCTTCTAGGATGGTGGGTCTTTGGTGGCTCTGTGATCACTCGCTTCCTGCACCCAAACAGGAAGTTCCTGTTGTCAGTCACATCTTGTGCCTATAAAAAGTAGAACTAGCTTTGGGTGGGAGGGAAGGAGGGCAATATAGTCCCAGTAGAGAAGTCCAGTCACACAGCACTCCTTCCTCCTGGTATCTTCTGCCAAGCTACTAACAGAATCTTTCTAAGGCAGTCTTTAAATTTAGCTTCCTTCTAGCTAAGCCACTCCCCCTACTTACTAGATCTTTCTACAAGTAATTTAAACTGCACAGCTATCAATCCATTTCAATCACCTGAGATTTACACCTAGATAACTGTTCAGATAACCATTCAGTTCAGTTAACTCGGACAAACACACTCATTTTTTTTTGTTTTGTTAGTTAGTTTGTTTTTTTACCCTCAATTAAAGGTCCAAGTACAAGAGCTCTACTTCTTTAGTCCCAGTAGAGAAGACCAGTCACACAGCACTCCTTCCTCCTGGTGTCTTCTGCCAAGCCACTCTTCTTCTCATTACCCCCCTTCCGCTCCTTTATTCTCCACTACTAAACTTATTAATTCTAGATAATTAAAGTATGTACTTTACTGTTTTTTAAACCTAGTCTTTGTATTACCGCCTCTCTATGTTTGTTCACCCCTCCCCACTTACGTGTTACCTTTGTAAATGAGCGCCTTGCGTTCAAAGGTATTGTAATCAGAGACTGAATAAATTAATAAATGAATAAAAAAATGTTCATCTGTAGTGGCAGTCTTCTTTCAACAGCAGCAGTGACGGAAAAGAGATGAGGAAGGATTAACTCTCAATATAAATAAGAGAAGAAATCTCTCAAAAAGAGATTTTAATGTGAGTGAAAAACGCTGTAGGCTGAAAAAAGCCACGAATACTGAGACGGAGCTTGCCGAGACCCATGCAAGTGAGTAGACAGTGGGGAAAGAACCAAGGAGGGACTGGGGCCACACATGCCTATATAGGGTTGGTGACAGCTGACGTAGACGGCATGGGCAGCCCCAGTTGTACTGCTGAAAATCTTCTGTGTGGATTCTGCTTCACAGACGGGAAAGGTTCCTATGGTGTTACCGGATGACTGAGATACCCCCAAAGAAGATATGAAATTAAAGCTAACCAAACAGAAATTCAGCTGGAGTTCAGTTACTATTTTAGTGGCCATATGGAGCACGACCAGGGAGAACATCCTGGTCTCCCAGGTGACAGTGCGAGGTGCTGCTTATGGCACTGGTTCAGTCCATCAAATCTACGTGAACTGTGGTTCAGAAATCCCCTCCTACATCACTGCTTCATCAGCTCAGAGCAGGACAGTACCATTAACCTTGAAAATCCACCTGATACACATACTTCTCAATGACTGGTCTGACTGGAGAGATTGCCCACACTCATCCTCAAAGTGTGGAACGGGGTCACTAGAAGAACTCCAACTGAGCAAGTGGACGTCGGCCAACCTCAAGACACAGGGTTGTGGACCCAGACAAAAAGAGAGGCGATCCGATTGGACAGGAAGCTGGTGATGCATCCTATTCAACAAAATCACTGATGCTGGAGTGTCCATGTTCCAACTCATTCAGCACCAGGATGTTGTTGTACAGGGTGAACAATAACTGAAGATGAGGTGCATGAAGAGAAGAGTCAGGTAGGAAGGAACTGAAGGTGGCACTTCTTTTGAGGATCACTGGTGTGCCAGTACGAATGCAGAAATGTGCTTAAGAAAAAATTAGCCACTGTGTTTGTGAAAGTAGTCTTCTGTCTATGTTCTCCAGGTATATTTTTCCTGGTCCACTGCTGTTCACTCTGTTTATCAATACCCTTCCTGGTGCAAGCACACACTACAGTATACTGCTATATGCAGACGGCCTGTTCATTTATAGAAGTGCTGAATGCTCGCTGAAACTGCAGAAGCACCTCAATCTTTATTTTCGACAGGTTTCTGTGCTGGCTTCACCTAAAAACTAGTGCTAAATTCAGCAAACAATGGCAATGTTATCTGTCTTAGCCCAAACTCCAGCCAGGTGCCCCCCCAGTCTTTCCACCTCACTTCCCGTCTAAATGGCTCTCCCCAAGAGGTGG
The DNA here is from genome assembly GCA_016271365.2 of Neoceratodus forsteri. Taxonomy (NCBI): domain Eukaryota; kingdom Metazoa; phylum Chordata; order Ceratodontiformes; family Ceratodontidae; genus Neoceratodus; species Neoceratodus forsteri. The sequence goes on along the minus strand of JADMNL010000024.1, from coordinate 426,141,896 downwards.
TTGACAAATTCAAGTATCTGGGGGTTACATTAGAACAGTCCATTGAGTCTGCCATCCTCACACCAACTATCCGTTAACAGGTAATTCCAAGTCAAGATCAGCTGACAGGGTCATGCAGTACAGACACCCAAGGCGTGCCTTGTTATTGCACAGGGTGTTCCGATGCCCATCCTAACTTAGGGAAGCTTGGTCTATTTCAGCACCAAGCAAGCCGATCTGTTCAAGTGGAATGTGGCTTACAATATCTCCGACTTTGTCCTAGCGGCAACTGCCTCACCCACCATGGTCTCCTTTACGCTGGGCTGGACTGGTTGTACCCCAAGACCAAGCACTCATCCATCCTGGGATGCCTCCTGAATAAGTTACTCCGCCTTTATCTGGCATATTCCAGAGCACTCCTGTTTCTACCATCAGCGGTACAGCGACCAATCACACTTGTTGGAGTCTAAATGTTCTAACAAATGGGAATGCTGGCTTTCTCTTCTTATGCTCCGATACACTGGAACTCCTTACATATATATTTCTTTCTGCTCTCATGATTTATTCTGCTGGTACATTGTACGTTATTTGCATGACAGACTATACAGTTCTCACTGCCGTTTTGCACTAGATTGTACTTCACTGCACTATTTTTTGTATAACTTAGTTTTGTCTTCTGTAGCTTTATCTTTCACTCCTCCATTGTCACTTCACGCCTTACAGTTCACATTGTTTATTTGTTCAAGAATGTATGTAATTATTTGCACACTCTTTGCTTGTATTATTTTTGTGCATGTATTTTAATCCGGTCCCCCCCCCAAGGTTTGCACCCAGTACCAAGGCAAAGTCCACGAGGTCACTCACTGTGTCAAATGGTGCATTGTTCCTGGTGCATTTTGTCATCAGAGTATGACAGCTGTCAACCTCACCATGCATCTTTTTTAAACTATGATTTATTACCAGGTAAAATTTGCACAGCAATACATAACACAATTAGACATAAATCCAGGCAGGTAGAAAAACATTCACCCATAAACTGATGCTATTATACATGACAGTTTCATAACACCCTGCATCTTTACTGAAATCAACAGGGTGAAACTATTAAAGTGTATCTTGATCCTGTTAAAGGGAATGGGCACTATATGTTTTATGCCCCTGGGGAGAATCATTTCTACCTCCCTCACTCTCCTGAGGCAGGCTGTTCCATACTTTCTCTATCCTTTGGGCAGAGTAGTGTTTCCTCATCCCCCCCCTTATACCTGACCCTCTTAATTGTGCACCAATGCCCTTGTCGCCTGCTACCCCATGTAAAGCCCTGCATCGTATGGGCCCATCAATGCTAAGTATTTTAAGCTGTCTCTAGAATGTCTCCATTAAGGTTTCTTTTCTCAAACAAGAACATGTTCATTTATGAGACAGCAAAGCATCCAAATCCACACATTTATTTATAAGAATAAACACTTTTTAAAAACATTGTTACTATGCAGTGATGAAACCGGTTTCAGTGTAGTTTATTGGCATATAATTTTCACATGAGTTTGTGTTGTATTTTGTCACCCTTTTTAGTGCTTGTTGGTCATGATTCTCTTTAAAAGGTGTAGGAGGTGGCTTGTCCACACAGCAGCAGTACTACTGCTCATGACCCCAGCAACTCGAGTTTGTGAATGAGCTCAAGTCATCAGATGACTCGATTTTGGGGGTGGGGGGGGGGAGACAGAGCATCCCACTGGACACTCCTTTCCTCTAGGGAGGGAGAGTGAGTAGTCCTGCTATGTTAGCACCCCAGGAGGAACTACAGAGGAGCTGCCGCTGACATCGACAGACCAGCACTCACTGCACGTACACTTCATGACATCCATGAACCGTGGTGTCCTCAAGTGGTTGGGCAAACAAACAAGGAAAAATCCCCCGCCCCAAAGAAGAATGAAGGACCCTGCCCTCACCAGTAGGCTCCGTACACATGGACTCAGACTGCCCTCCCGATGACTGGAGTGTGAAGTATCCAAAGGGATGTGGGGCACCCTAAAGGCCCTGCCATGGTGGGGGGGGAAGGGTAAGCCATGATAGTCCATCAGAAGGAGGTAGGTCCTGGGAGAATTGTTGGGGGGGGGGTGTGTGATACAGCCGAGTTGCGGGGTGTACAGGACCAGATGGGGTCAAGGACCAGCTGGATGGTCCCAAGACTGGTAGGAGTATAAAAATAAAACAAAAAAGATGTAGGAAGTACTGCAACATTTGCAAGTTGTATTTGTTTACCAGCTGTTTTCCATGATCTTGAAAACCTGCTCTGTATGTAGTTCCTCTGTTGTGCTATTAGAGACATTTCAACCAGAGACACTGCCAGTTACCATCGGTGGCTCCAACCACTTATACCTCCACTGTACATGGGCTGCCACACCGATGGAAATGGAGCAGCTCTTCGATGTGCACAATTTTCTGTTGCAGGCAGCAGTAACAGCAGCAGGAGCCACTAGGACTGATTGCACGCGATGACATCATTAATTAGAATACTTATAATGGTGCATGGGGGAGGGTGCCTACATACAGAGCTGGCTTTAAAGGACAGTGATACAGAAAACAAACAACAAAAAGATGTGTAAAGAAAGATAACAGGAGGTTGTATAATCTAGGGGGTTAAAGCACCACATTTTTAATTTGAAGACCAGCAGACCTGTGTTTGAAACCCACGAGCACCTCATGCATACTGTGTAACCCTAGACAGATTATTTTAATTCCCTGTGCTCCCAGAACACTCTTGGAAAGAGTCTTCGGCTAAGCGTGCCTTTCCTGGCATAAAATTATAATTCTACATTCTAACAAGGGTTGAATAAATAGTAACTGGAAATAATGCAATGCTTCCTAATCCCAAGCAGATGAAAACAAAAAGGAAATAATTCTGTCAAATTGACCAGAGACAATCTACTGATTTATTTATAAGTTTTGTCAATGAAAGTGCACTCAGCCGAGGCTCGTTTCCAGGTTTGTCCTGGGGGAAGGGGCACAGAGGGAGGTCAAACAATAGAAGTTTAGAAGCATGGAAACTAATAGGCACAGGACAAAAAGAAAGAAGACAGAAGTACATGCCGAGAGTGAGGTAAACTACTGAATGCATTTCACCAGCTACAGGAGTTGCAGTTTAGTACTGACACCCTCCCCATGCTGTCAACAAAGTTGTTAAAAAGAAAGAAACCGTGCTGCTACTGTCCTGTAAAGCTTTGTCACAGATCTGGTAGGCCCACGTAACGCCACTGGATTAGCGTCAGTACTCAGCACTGGTAGGCACCTGCACAGTGTCACGATTTAATTAAGTGATAATTGTGGTGCAATCCGGGAATAGACAAGGTGACAGACAGACTGTGAGCACAGAGGCGCCCCCCCCCCCCGAAATTTCTTCCTGTTCCTGATCCGTTTACCTCAAAGTTTACTGATGAGCCAAACTACTTCTGTGCATACCTCCCAACTGTTCTCAGTTATCAGAAATGTGATAACACTGCTGATTTTCCCTTATGAAAGTTTCTCTATCCCTTCAAAATTTAGCCCGTCACTTAAAGCATAAGAATTTTAAACCTAAATCTTATAATATCAGAGATCAATGTTACGGTCTTTTTTAATGTTTATTAATGTTAACTTTCAGGGCAAGTTACAGAGACTGAAAGAGCAATTTCAGGTATCAAAATGGTATACATATTCAGATCCAGAGACAATATCACATTTAGATGCTGCCATGCAGAAACAACAGTTGAAACAGCAACCTGGAATAAAGAAGGTTAACTACTGGTGTCATTCATTGCTAGTACTGGTGGATATAAAAGTATAAACACTACTTAGTGCCGCAGGCTTGTAATATTTTATGCATTATGATAGAGAGGAAAAGGAAGGGGAGGATCAAAAGAGAAAAAGGCGGAGGAGGATAAATAAGTAGAGGTAGAGAAAAGAAGTAAAGAAAAACGGGGGGGGCGGGCTGCATCAATGGACGAAATCAGGAGAATGGTCCAGTTGGTAAACAACCCAGCAGCACCACCGTTCTTCAAACATGGACCCCCTATTATTCAAGATGTATGTTAACTTTTCTAGTCTATGAATATGCAAAAACGTATTCCTCCAGCGGAGGAGGTTTTTCCTTTTAAGATGCCACAGGCAGTTGATTTTTCCTGCAGCTAAAATAAAGATTAACAGTAATTTAAGCATTGTCCTTGTGAGAACTATTGAGGCAGGGGGGGGCAACTGAAGATGTCTTCTGATTCCACGAAACTGCCCGTCAAAGTAAGCTGCAGTATAGGACACTGACAGAAAACATGGGTGTGGTTAGCCAGAGGCTGTCCCAGTCTCTCGAACAGCATCCCCCCCCCCCCGCATATTTGGCCACTATCTCAGAGGAACAAAGAACCTGGAATGGCACTTCCAAGAGGACTCATGTCAGCAAGTTGCTGCCTTGAATCGGTATACAAGGACTGCAAATTTTAGCCAGAATGCTAAGGCATGGGACCCAACTCAAAGCTCCATTTTTGTAAAGTGAACTCTGTGGTGTCAAGTACTGTATCCAACATGAATAACTGTATGTGACAGGGTGGGGATAGTTCTAATAAATAATCCCATGCACAAACACACCGGTAATCAAGTCTCCCAAGTTGGTGTGTAATATGAAACTGTGTACTGTACATGCATAACTCTCAACTGTCCCTCATTTCACCCCACTAAGTGCTCTGTTCCACATCCATCTCACACTGAAAAGGTGCTGCCCTTATGGAGGAGATACTGTAAGCTAGGTCTTTAAAGTAGAACTTATTAACATATGATATACTACAGTAAAATAAAACTTTAAGCGAATAAAAGCAGGGGTTTCCACAGTGCCTTGAGCTTGTATCTTCATGTTTGATGATGTGTCCCACATTTTGAGGGTCAGTGTCCCACATGTTCCAACACTTAGAGTATCTGTATCCCTAATTTTAGTGACAACACATTGAGCATTACGTTTGCATGTCCTGGGTTCTCAGCTAAACAGTTTACAAATTATGACTGACCCCACAGCGAGAAATGCTTGGGCTCTGCAGGTGGTGTTGCCAGTACCTTTGGCAAACCAGGGCAGCCCGCTGTAGGGCAGGGGCAAGTGCTGGGACACTCCAAATCAACCGAGCCACAGGGGTCTTGGCTACTCTTGGTCTGGGTAAGGAAACCACCATTTACTTCACTATACTTGGGCATCTATAACCAGACAAGGCTTATCAAACTAACACAGCTTTATTATGAACCTACAAACAGAACGATTAATGCAACCATAAAAGCTCTGCATGGCCCTGATTAGATGTCCTTCCAGGCAGGTCAGTTACACCCTCTCCCACCTGGTACTTTAACGGCCAGGAGCTTCCTTTATACTCAGTTTCTGGGTACCAGAGGTATTGCACCAGTGCAGGCCCAATGAAGATGTCATAGGTTGGCAGGCACTGGTGCACGTTCATTAAAGGATCAATGTGCTCAAATTGACATTTTCCCCAAAGGCCATATGATTTTTTAAAACAGTGCAGAAGCTCTTTGCAAAATGGGGTATTTGTAATCTGATCCACTGGCCAACTTGCAACAGAACCAGGCATAACAGATGCATCTTCCCTGGTTCACTGGTAAGGATGGCTCCACTTGGTGCCACTGGCACTGCAGGACTCAGCTCTCTCAGAACATCTGCAATGTGGAGAAACTCATTCTTCAGATATCCCTCTCTCTACACTGCTGCATCCCTGGACTAGCTGTCCTGGCCTCAGCTTCTCCACTTCCACACTGTCTAGACACTCATGCAGGCTAGCATGCAATTACCACATTCTTCCTTGCAAGGATTTAAAACTCCCCTTGCGGCGACCGGGTCGAGAACAAGCCGGAGCGTCGAAATCGGCTTGAGAGGAAGGGAGAAGATTGAAGCGTCTGATGGACGGCTTTCTCTCCCTATCCTGGGGAGAGGGCACCTTTGTGCTTGGCTGGCCTCTGGCAGAGGCCAGAGATAGCAAGCGAGGAGCACAATGGAAGAAGGGTTGGGAGCAGCAGACGCTTGCTGGAACGCCTTGACATCCACGCTGCCACTTGCCTCAGAAAAGAGGAAAAACACCGGCTGGAAAGTATCGGTAGATGGAGCACCAGTACCGATTTAATTGCGACTGCCTGCCTGACTACCGTGGGACCCGATGAGACATTGAAAGATGTCAGGATGTTGGGGTCCCATCCCGTACCCACCTGGAGGGTATATGCATGGCTCCATGGGGAAATCAGGTAAGGCAAGTCGTGGGGTGGTACCCAGGTGTCTCCCGAAGAAGCGTAGCTCTGGGGTGAGAGAAGGTGGATAAAATAGAAAGTTAAAAAAAAAAAAAAACTCCCCTTGCAGTACTCTTTTTGAACTCCTGGCCTGGGATATGAGTGCTCATACACAATCCTCTATGTTAAACTGTGTCCCTCATTTTACTTCTTTGTCACTGATTTTTTTTAAGCCATGTCCAAGTGCCAAACACCACTGCAAATACCTGCAAGCGAGCGTTGGCATTGACAAATGCTTGTTTCATTAATATTCAATGCCGTTTGGCCTATAAGTAGTCCCAGGACTGCTCTCCTCCTCCAGGGAGGCTGGGGAGGGACATCCACGATTGTGCTGGCTCCTGGCGCCAGCTAGGGGCTGGTACAAGCCGCAGGTGCTAGAGGGGTTGGCACGGGCAGACGTCCGATGTGTGGTGCACGGAAGCATGCACTGCAATGTCATGGACATCCTTGCATGCCCGTGCCATGAGGGTTCCCGGAAGAAAACAGACCCAATCCTCCGGTGCTCTTGAAGGTCTGTCCCCGCAGTGTTGTACTGAACGCTCTTAGATATCTCCCTTTAGTCCCAACTCCCCGAGGGGTCTTCTGCGCTGCTGGGGTGTGCAACGTGGCCAAGGAGAGGGTGAGGAGGTTGCAGCTCAGGCTCAGTGCAAGACAGGGACAGACTGGATAAAAGGGAATCATAGGACCACCCCAGTCGAGGAGGTAATGCAGATTAAAAAAAAAAAAAGTATGAAAATGCCGAAGGCGTATAACTGCACAAAACTGTGTCGGAGCTTCAGCAGCAACCCAAGTGAACAAGTCAACAGCGGGAAAGAACTGAGGAGGGAGAGGGGCCGCTCATGCTCTTACAGGGTTGATAACATCAGCAGTCAACATCGGCATGGATGGCCCCAGTTGTACTGCTGAAAATCTTCCGTGTGACTCCAGTTTCACTGACGGTGAAGTTCCATATGTGTGACCTGATCATTGAGATACCGCCAAAGATCTTGATTTTAGCAGCTGGGAGCCTGCTTAAAGAAACAGCAGGCAAAGAGCTGAAGGTGGTGAAGGCATTCCCTAGACCTCTCCAGTTGGGTCAGAAAGTGTAAACTTATGACGCTGGAGTTTCAGCTCTTAATGACGATTTACAGGTGGGACGGATATTAATTGCCACTTTGGATTCAGCTACTGATAAGGAAACTTTGCTTGACCTGGCAAAAGAAAAAGCTTTCTAAGAGGAAGGCTATGAAGTACCTTGTTACCCTGACTTTTCACAAGAGACACAGCAGAGATGCCGACGTCTCTTAGATTTTTTTTCAGCCTTCCTTGGACTTGAGCTCAAGTGACACTGTTGAAGCCTTAAAAAATTAGGGTTTTCTTAAAGAGTTAAGTTTATTCTTTCACAGATGAATCTGTAGTTCAAGATTTCATAAAAGGCAGGTCTGGCTCTATAGCAGATTCAGAAGGTGGAGAGGTAGACAGAGATGAATCCCTGACATCAAATAACACTGATTACTTAACCAAAAATGTTAGTCGCCTTATTAGTCCTTGTACAAAAAGATTAACAAAACGGGTGGTTGATACCTTTTATTGGACTAACAATTTTTACAAAATGTGTAAGCTTTCAGACTCACAGTCCTTAACTGGAAACTTGGCAGTTATGGACAACACTTTAAATGCTCAGTGCAGAGTTAGTAAAAAAAAAAAAAAACCTTCACATATGGACTGGACATCTTAGCTGACAATAAAGATTTAAGACAGACTGAAACCAGAGGACAGGCCAGCCCTAGGGAACTTAATTAGATGTAAATCACAAATTCTAACAAAATGGAATACCTGTGACAGTAGAAGTCTAAAAATTATTAAATCCCTAATTAACCGGAAAAAAACAACAGATTGTGTGTGCGTGTGTTGTGTGCATGTATAGTCAGCGTAACAGTTGGAGTTCAGATTGTGCAATGGGTCATAAAACCAAGGTCCTTATTCACACCACAATTAAATGTGGTAAAATGATAAATAAATTTGATCCCATATGCTCGCCTCTCATGTGCATTCCTGAAATGCTCCCACGAGAATCAGGAAAGAGAGGTTGGAAATGGAGTGACTGGATTAAGAAAAATGTTGTCCTACTGGTTTTACAGTATTTTTCACTTTAATGTCATGTCTATGTGAGTTCATTCAGGTTGGAAGGCATTGTCTGGTTCCCCCACATAATCTGTACGTCAACATTTTTTGCAGTGGATGTAATAAACAATGTTTTTAGATGTACATGTATAATTCCCCTGTATCTTGAATTGTTTGTTTTAGGGGATGTTGACAGAACCTGAGGTGGAAACGTACTCACATGTCTTACATTTATGACTACTGCAAGGTTTAGTGCCACCTTGTGTTCTGTTTCGGTCAGGAGTAAACTTATACCTGGGTATACTACTGGTGCAGCGCACACAGAACAATGTAAAAAAAAGCAAAGAGGAGCTAAGCTCCGGGGTTGAAATTAAATTTTGCAACCACTAGCCAGCACGGCTAGTGACTGGGAAAATCCACTAATGCTACAGACCTTTTAATTGGCTCAGCCACTGTACTTATTGAAATGTTACCTTCTCTAGTAAAAGCCCACAGGGCTAGTTAAAAGAAAATTTTACTAGTCCAATATAAAATGTACCAGGCATCTGGCTAGAGGGTCAGTGCCAATTTCAAACCCTGTGAGCTGGTGCTACAAAAAAAAAAAAAGGTACTGGTACCAAGGTGTAAAAGTGAGCCGACAAACTACCCCCTGTGCTTCACCTCTTTCAAATGAGCCTTCATCAGGTCTGTGATTTTTTGTTCTTCCGTGTGCACTGCACCAGTATGCATATGTTCATTTATACTCACACCTACTCTGAGGGGGTTAGTTAAGCAGCTTGCCTGAAACAAAGCAAAGCACATTCTGAAAAAGATTCCTGAAAAACTGATCTAATGGCTAAAAAGGCATATACTACAGTCACCCTGTTGTTGAGGCTGGCAGCCAATCAATGTTATTATGCACATTGCCAGCAGGCCCTGGGGAATACAGTTCTGTCACTACGTAGGAGCTTGCCATTACAAGAGAAGCTTTACCAGCACATACACTGAAGGCTGGTCTGGAAATGTCTAAATACCAATTTCAAATGGCCATTGATGTGAATTATACTGCAGCTAGGGCTCTAGCAAATTCAGTATCTGCCAGAAGATTTGCAAGCTTAGAACAACTGGACTGTCACAGGACACGCAAAACAAGGCAGCTGATTTCCCCTTTGAATGTAGCTCTATTTAGTGGCAAAATAGAGGTATACATGAAAAAAACTGATGAACAAAAAGCAACTTTTAAGAATCTGACAGAAAAAGAGAGTTCCACAATGCCTTACAGTCCCTTTAGATGGGGAGGCATGGGAAGGGCTTAATGCAGCAGAACCTATCTGCACCATAAATACACAGTTCCAAGGGGCACATGGAGAGGCAGAAGGGGAGACAGACAGACATCTGAATCAGCTCCCCAGCCCAGGCAAAATCCAACCCCTGATGAACTTGTCCATGACTGTCATCATGGACCCACTGCCCTTAGGAGGGCACCTAAAGGATTAACACACAAGTGAGTTTTGGAGGTAATCACAGAAAGTTCAACCCTTTAATCTGTAAAATGTCCAAAGTTTAGCAAAGTTAGAGTGCTTTCAGCTCAATTACGAGAGCAAAAACTCCTCCTGGTCTGTCTAGCAGTTCAAGAACCCCTTTGGCTCAATCAGGCACATGATCTCCTACTTCAGGGTCCTGTTCTTCATCCCAGTCCTACTCGGCTCCAGCTGGCAGCTTGGCTACAATGTGTTTTGGGGGGGGGGGGGTCTTAAATTAGGTCACTCAGAGAACTTGTGGATACTTTAATGTTTTCAAGGAAGCAATCTATGTCTGCAGTTTATGACATTCTCTCGTTGGGTCAGACAGTCAGGGATTAGACTGAGGAAGGCACCTGTGCCTCAGATTTTGGATTTTCTTCAGGACGGGACTGAATACGGTATGGCCACCAGCACTCTGCAAGTGAAAGTCTTGGCACTGGGTACAGCGTTAGTAAACCTTTATTAAGCACCCATTCCCAGGAGCCCAGAGCACTGAACAATAAAATAGCATATTAAAACACAAACGAAGAGATATAAATACAGTAATTCAAATAAATATGTGCAAAGGTGCAGCTTAAAAACAATTATAACATCAAGTCCAGTAGCATCAATCAGAACTCCACTTCAGCCAAAAGCATTCTGAAACAAGTTGGACTCCAGGCCCCTGAAAGGCCTCCACTGAGGGTGCCTTCTGAAGATACCAACGAAGCCCGTTACATGGGGCAGGACCCGTGAAAGTCAACGCCTGGTCACCAGAAGTTTTAAGCTTCACCTTGGCAACAGCTAGGAGGCCCTCCTTGGAGGGGACGGGAAGTCTGATAAGTGGTAAAGAGGTCACTCAGGTAGCTAGGACCTAGTCAATATAGGGCTTTATAGGTCAACGACAGACCTTGACAGCGACTCACCAGCAGTACAGTTTGCACAAACCCAGAGTCATATGACAAGACCTAGGCAGGCCTGTTAATAACCTGGCTGCACTGTCCTGCGCCAGCCGCAGGCATCGTAGCATACCACCATTTACCCCGAGGTACACAGCATTACAATAATAGAGTCTGGAGGTAACAAAAGCATTTACCAGTGAGGGCAAGTCCTCCGGGGAGATCAAGGCTTTAATCAGATTACTGTTTCTGAGATAGTAAAAGCCATTCTGGAATACAACCGACACCTGAGCCTCAAATGTGAGCATTTCATCCAGAATGACCCCCAGATTCTTCACGTTGGCAGTGGCCATGAAACTAGAGGAGCCAAGCGCTACGCTCACTGGCTCCTCAGGGACCTCTGTACCCCCCCATGGCCAGACTCAGTCACCAGTACCTCCACTTTTTAAGGGTCAAGTCTAAGCCAATGAGATGCCATCCAGTCTTGAATCTCAGCCAGGCACAAATTTAGCAGTGCTCGGTCCCGGCAAAGGGCATGCATTAGGTGCGCAGTTTGACATCAACCAGTTCTTCACAGTGATCAGCAGAACCTAGCTGGTCTATAGATAGAAACATACAAACCATCATCAGAAAAAGGCAACTGTTCTTACCAGTCTGCTCTCTGATCTGCCTAACCACTGAGACTGAACCCACTAATGTTCACTCATCTACCTCTGTACACACACTTCCCATCTCCCGTGCCCCCCCAAAACCCATAAGTTTATCCAACCCTATATGAACGCAGCTACCATATCTGAGGTCTCTCAAGTCATGCCAATCTGACTGAAAAATGTGATAAAAACATTTTAGGTGGTTGTACTGAAGAAAAGAGAGCAATCTTTTTATAAGTTTTTTAAACTTTTTTTATACTTTATTGCATTTTAAAAAAACAAAATATAAGAAACAGTACCAACAAATGTAAGACACCACTTAGTACATAGGATGCAGCCAATGGAACAGAAAGGCAAAGTCTAACATTTAAGTTATGGATAAGGGGCAAAAACAATTATTACATACTATTCAATTGACTAAATGAATAGCTGCACCCTACAAGATTGTGGAGGTCAGTCCAGAACTTATAAGGTCCCATCATCATGTAATATTCAGCAGTTCTCGCTGATATGACCCCTCCCCAAACATTATAATATCCCGAAAATAGATAGCGCTCCATAACAGGTGCAATACAGGGAAACAGCACCAGACTAAGTTAATAAGCCAAACACTGCAGCAAAACAACCAGTAAACATCTGTTCACTAAATACTTTAAACCAGTCAGAAAAGAGAAAAATCAAGTCCCAGAACTGTTAATTTTAAACTCTCCCCTTCTAAATGCTTAAGGGACAGTGAACCATCTAGTAAACAGAAACAGTTTAGCACATTAAAAAAACTTTGATGAAAGTCAGGGTAGTCCACCTCAGGCTCAGTTTCTCACCACTTCAGGTGTCCTCCTCACCGGAGTCAGGATTGGGTACATTCTCCCTGCTGGCGGCCTCCAATTCTTTCTGGATCTGTTGGACCCATCTTACAGCTTCTTCTGGGTCTGTAAACTGAAAGGTATATCCACCATAATATATGTGGAGACGGGCCAGCATCAGTAGCGAATGAGTCCCTCCTAGACTGCGAAGCTCAGCCCGCACACCAAATTTTTTTCCAACATGCCCCTGTATCGTATGATAAGTCCAGAACAGATTTACTGCATGGCCACTGTAGCAGAGTTGATCATGGTTTGGGCTGCCTGCAGCAGTGCATGCTACATGGTAACTCTATCCATAACCAACAGCACTGACCGCAAGGTATACCTCTGAGCCTCAGCAGATCTCAGAGAAATTGGGTAAGCCCACTGAAAATGATCTGCACACTCGGGATCCAGATGGAGCGCTCCAGACAGGAGTGTTCAAATCAAAACTTTTAGGACTTGCCCAGCCATGACTGTAGCTGAATTTTCACTTGCCCCTTGTTCATTACAATGAAATTAGCTCTCTTTTTATCCTTGCCCTTCGAGGAAATTTACTTGCCCCGGACAGGGGGCAATAGGATTTGCACACCCCTGGCTCCAGGTAGACAATCCTTCAAAAACTTTAGGATGTCTGGGTCCTCTTGTCTTTCTGGCAGTCCTACTAATCGAACGTTGGAGGCAAGGTGGGCATTTTCCACAGCCTCTAATCTATATTGAAGTTGTGTATTCTCCTGAACGATCTTGGTCGTAACAGATAGGGTTATAATTGCTTGCGACTCCACTGATGTTGCCATTTTGTTTGCAGCTTCTATTTTTATATCTTTCTCTCCGATCCTCTGCAGGATGGTTACCACCTTGGAGTCTATGGCCTGCATCGATAGCTGGAGGGCCTTCTATGGTGGTTCCGTGCCTGTGTGGTTGAGTATAGGTGCCGAGGGTGTGGCTTTGACGACTACTGAGATTTCGGACCACCAGGACCTCCCTTGTTTGAATGCCCTATAGTAGAATTCGGCACCAAACTGCTCTGCTCAGTGTACTCAGTTAGCTGCTGCAGCAATTTTGGCAATATAAAGCAGTCCAAAGGCAATTTTTACCAAAAATGCTTCCCTGAAATGCAGAGCTATACAGGAACATGTCCTCTCGGTAAGTGTGCTCAATAGAGCCCTCAAACTTTTTTTAATTGAAAAACAGGTACAAGTCACAGTACAGGACAAGAAAATGATACATATAAATAACAGTTATCAGACTGACATTAAAAAGTAAATTCATCTTGGTACCCTGCAATGGCAAAAGTTTGTTAGTGCAAAGTTATGTCTTCTTACGTACTGTGTTTGTACAATATATTGTTAGAAAATTGAGGACAAGCAGTTATGGTACATCTATCAAGCAATCAATTAACTTGCATTTTTTCCTTTATATTTTACACAAAGTTACAAGACTCATCCTTGCAGCGTCTCAAAGTACATTATGTACACCTTGCTGACGTTCACATTGACAAACTATTATGGAACAAAATCTGCGGCAGTGTCCAGCATGTGCATAATCCACCCCCTACCACTGGCTGTTAAATAAATCTGTCTGTTGCCTCATTCTGTGTGTCAATTTTTCCATCTGGTAGCTGTATCAAATTATAGTTTTCCAATGGTCAATTAGGGGGAATGGGGTTGTAGCCACTGTTTCGTGATAGCCTTCCCAAGTACTGTCAGGGCGATACAAAATACTTCTGGTGTTGGCCCGTCAGTGCAGCAGTTGAATTTCTGCTTGCGACGCCAGCGACCCGGGTTCGGGAGCAAGCTCAGGTCACTGGAGGGCCGGGGGGAGGCAGCTTGAGTGTTCCACGACTGCTCGCTGTCTTCAGGGAGGGAAGGGCTGCGACCCGGTGTTGAAGCGACCACTGGTGGAGGCCAGTGGTAGAGCAACACGTCGGGGTCATTTGGGTGGTGCGTGACAGACGTCGGCTCTTGCCTTGATGTCCAGATGTCACGCACCTCAAGAAAACCAGGAACATCACTCGCTGGCCACTGGATGACGGCTCTCTGTTCCCTGAGGGCCTCCAGCACCTTCCCAGGGCCTCCTGTTCCTCAGCAGCATCCCCGGGCCCTAGGAGTATGTGCTGGGGTCATGTCTCTCCACCCCCCCCCGGTGCCTTCCCCCTCAGAGGGGGACCCACCTGGTGAAGGGATACGCTGAGATATCTCAGGTGTCGGCTGCAATGTGAGGATCAGAGGAGGGCTGGGTAAGGACAGTAGGGGCTGAGGGGGAACTTGGTAGAGCCCGAAGGAGTGTAAGACCAGCGAGCACGGGGCATAAAAATAGATTACACAAAAAATAAATAAATAAAAATCCCTGGGCCGTGCCACCCCAGTCCTCCCATGAGGAAGGGAGGGCAAGGGGAAGCAATTCAGGCACTTGCCCGTTCCATTGAAGATACAGAAATCATGCAGTCCCATAATTCCATGCTGTGTGGCGCAGAGGATCCATTTTTGGACTAGGTTGGGCATTCAAACAGATGCCTGCTTGTGTCCTCTGATCCGCCCCCATGCGCCAGTGCACCAGGAAGCAGGACCAGTTGCCCTGTGGTAGTGTGCGTTTGTGTATGCTGAGCCTTGCTCTCCTGTCTGCAGGCATGGAGCTGTTCATACCCAGCGCTGCATAGTACACAGCAGCTAATGTCGGTGTAAGGGGTTGGAATCAGTGCAAATTTGCTGCAGTTCATTTTTGCTTTTTGTATTTAAAATGTTATTGGTTTTAACAAAGAGCTTACAGGTATTTACAATACAGTGAAGGGGGCACAAAGTATAGACATAGTACAGCCCCACCCAGTTAGAAGGATATATGTGCACAGCTTATATCCTAACAGCTAAGAAAGAACATCAGAATTAAAAGGGACTGCCTTTAGGCAGGGCCCAAAGTGTTGCTCTGGCCATGGAATGGGTCCCTTCTACATTCTCCCAATGATTCTGGGCAAAGCCAGAAGACATGTGAGCTGCCATTACCTCCCTGTATACCCTCAAACATGCATCGGTATGTCCTTCTCCGAATTTCACCTATTATTTATTACTTTTAAAGAAGCATCTTACAAATGTAATCCATGTCATACATTTTGTACAACTGATCAATACCATATACTTACCTTAGGATACATGAAAATGTAGCCTAGTGTTTACCATCCTCGGAGGGCATTACTGGTAGAAGGCGATCCATATCAACAAATAAAACATGCAACAGCTTTGCCATAATGGACTAGACCATTTTTATTTAGCTACTGATTTTTCTACCTTTTTCCTGGCTGCCTCAGTCTGTTCCCTTCTTGTCCCTGCATCGGATTGGGGATTCCAGCCACCGTCCGCCTCTACCCGAGTGGTCCCAGGCACCCATATACCTCTGCGGTTGTACCCTCCGCTGCAGGGAGCCCCCTAGACTCCCCACAGAACATGGATCCAGCTTGGGTGCCTGTCCACCGGGCGAAGCTCGCAGACGGACATCAAGCCACTCAACTGGGTGCCTGTTTTCCTCCCCTCGGAACTGGAGGCATGCAATGACGTCAACGGAAGGGGCATGCATGCATCCGCTTGCACTCCCTCCCTCCAGACGTCGGCCCTCAGCTCCACCCCGAGTGCAGCGAACGTGCAGTCTCCCAGCCTCCACCAGGAGGCAACCACGCACAGACTGCCGTGAACCCCTCTCCCCAGAGAGCAGTCCTTCGGATGCTCAATCCTTCTCCCCAGCCAACCCCCAGTGACCCATGCTCGTTCCCAAACACCGGTCACCGGCGTGGAGCGAGGTGCGGTGGCCAATGCCTCAGCCCTCAGCACCACCGGGCCAGCCTAACTAGACCATTTTTGAGATAAATCTGACACACAGAGGTAAACAGCTTCTTTTTTAGCTGAAGTGGTCGACATTCATGTAATGGTTTGACAATAACTAATAATGATATCCATTCGCCCCCACCCCTTCCAAACATTCCCAAATATAGTATTAATGTAAAGTGAAGAAACAGTACATCTTATAGCAAACTCTGATGAAAACACCCCAGCACTAATTAAGGGTGCATTTAAGTTGGAATAAACAGGAGTAAAATTATTTCATATTGCTAAAACCTTGCTATAGTTATGCAGAGAGAACATGTGTCAGTACTAACGAGGAGTACTTGCAACCGGTAAATAAATGTCCCCAGTCTTCTGGCCGATGACACAGAGCTAAATTATTTATAATCAGTTTATATGCACTTTTGCGTGTGTCAACTCTCGATAGTTCGGCTCGAAGAGGAATACCTGATGCAGGCGGGGGACCATGCAGTCAACGCCATCATAGATCTGTAGCATAATTTTGCCACCTATACTAACCCTGACCTTCAAATATCTGAACAGTGAAACTTACAGGAATGTTTATCTAGAAGACTCAAAAAGTGAAAAACAAAAATCAAATATTCGTACTACACCTCATTCCCCCTCCCCCCCGGAAACTGTTCTGCACACCCCTCCATTATTACAAGTCATTTGTTATGGCTCACAGTACGAATCCACAGCTACTTCACTGTTTGCAAGTCTAAAGCCTTTCCTGATTTTATCAACCAATTTGCCACCATCTTGTAAATCACTGAATAAGTAAACTTTGTTGAGTACACTATTTTCAGTCTTGCCAGATACTGTACGGCATGTGCGAGTCCCAATATTCTTAAAGTGGCTCTAACGGCATCAAATGCCTTCCTGCAGTTGGCAAAGCTGAGGTCTGGATATATAAAGACCCTCATACCATCTACTAATGTGATAGGACACATTCTCCTGACTTCTTAAAAGATTCTGAATCTCTCTTGAACTCCAGCCGATACTACCAGGAAAGTCCGTGCTGTCTCCTCTTTATCTGGGCACCATCGAGGTGCAACACGGTAAGCTATTGCATTCCAAAGATCCCAATTTAAGCATGACATATCTTTCATCCATTTCCCAGTAAAATCAGTTGGGTCCTCTTCTTCCATGGCCTCTGGTAGCCCAAGTATTCTTAAGTTAGGAGATCTGGTGATGTTCTCAAGGGCCTCAATTATAAATCTAGCGCCAAGTTCTCTTAAGCCCATCACCGCCACCTCAGCTTTCAATGCAGCTCACACAACTTCTTTTGCTTCGGCTTAAGAGGCTGAAGACAGAGCTTCACAAGTAGTAATCCTGGTTTGGAAATCTTATCTTTTTATGCAAGGTGGCTACCCTAGGATCCAAGGCTTCGATTGCTTGTAAAACATCTCAGAGGGTGATCTCGGATTCCTCACTGTCTTGAGCTTCAGGTGTCTTGCTGCTGCTCAAGGATGCGACCTTCATGCCCTTCTTACTGCTGCCATCTCCAGATCCTTTTCTGGGATTCCCCATTCTTTAATCACCTTCTCTTTAGAAATGACTCGTACTAAAATGTCCCATGAGTCTACAGCAAGGTTTTTGGAATAAATCAGATGAGTTTACTAATAACAATGAAAATGAAATTGAGTGTGTCAGCAGAAGCTTGAGGAGAACACATTCCACCTGGATGGCTGCTGGCTCTGCCCCAGAACAACTGTTTTTAAAAGAAAGCCACTCAGAATTAAATGTATATTTATTTTAAACAGTATAAATTGCGAAAATACAAAGTGGGAACCGCTGTAAACAGTGGTTTTCGTGGTTCCAGGACCTGACCAGGAACATAGAAAAATGCTAAAATGTAACAAAATTGGGGGGCAAACAGCTGGAAAGAGAAGTTGCACTTTCAACCGGCTCTACCTCCGGGAATCTAATACATTTTTCTTTTTACTTGCCTGGCTCCACGGCTTTGGGGGGTCTGTCAACCCTCCAACTCTGTCACCTGGGCATCCTCATGGCATCCCCACGGGGAGCTTGAGGTGGATACATTTTCCCCTAGTTTTCTTCCTTAGCCCTTGAGGATGCCGACACGAAGGACCTAGGTCCTAGTCAACGACATGCTGACGCACGCCGTTACAAGCGTCCACGGCGTCCTCCCCTTCCTGGCTCCTTGAAGGAACAGCCGGTGCCCCTGAAAGCCTGTGCTTCCACTGGCCCCAGGAGCATCGGGTGCCCCAAGTCACTCCTGGTATCCCACCCCGGGAGGAGGAAAGCATCCATTAGGACACTCAATCCTCCATCCCCCCGCTGACCCTCAGCAATCCGAGTCCATTCCTGAACCCGAGATCGCAGGCATGGTGTGAGGTGTGGCATCCAGCGCCTCAACCCTCAGCACCACCGGGCCGGCCCTAATCCATTTTAAAAGCTAAAATCTTTATTTTTTGTGCCCAAAAGTTCAGCATAAGCACATAACTGTGTTTGCTTGGTGAAGATTTGAAATTAGTGAAAACCTAAAATGGGAAATCTGAAGAAAACCTCCAGAGATGGTGGCAGGAAACTGGCAAAGCAGGCCACAGGCTCGAGCAAGTCTAAAAAAACAGAGACAGAAAGTGAATCTTCAGTTATGGACTTTACCCTGAAAGACATGAGGCAGGCAATCAAAGCCCTAGATCTGAGGGTAGCCACTTTAGATGTCAAAATACAGGACTTCAACTCAGGACTGGTGACCTGCAAAGCCCACTGGACCACGGCCCTTACGGAAGCCAAATAAGCATTGGACTTGACACTCCAGGTAGTGACAACAGCCACTGGGCTGCAAAAGGAAAACAAGCTTCTTCACTACGGCATAACATTCTGTGGTGATTTGCATATGCAGCCCATGATGCTTTGCATTGTGGGGGCATGTGTGATTTTGTATTTTCTTCACTACAGACTTGAAGCACTGGAAAGTAAGGCACATTCGGCAAACTTGCAAGCAGTGGGACTGGCTGAAGGACAGGATGAGGACCATCCAGAAAAATCTGCTGAAGGGTGGCTTCAAGGAACCTTGCAACTTAACCCAGCTCCTGCAATGCATCAGGTTTATAGAATAATTCCATGTCGCCGATGAGGACTCTGAGGGACCCCGGACTCTGTTGATCATTACAGCTGGGGAGCACGAACGGGACAGAATTCTTGCTGTGTCAAAGAGAAAGGGTCCGACTGAGCAGGAAGCTGGACAAAACTATATTTCCTGATCTTAGATTTGTGACCTGGGATAGAAGGAAGGAAGGAAGGGGTATGATGGACTAAGAACCATGCTGTGATAGCTAGGAGTGACTCATGCATTGCAATTGCCAGTGAAAAGTTAAAATAATTTCTTTGGGAAACACACTACCTCTTCAATGACCCCAAAGACATTGTGGAATTTGTTGATGAAATCAAAATGAATTTTGTGGACCAGACTGCACAGAGTGAGGACGATGACTGTTGCATTTAACCTGTAAGTTTTTGTTTTTTCTTTTAACCAGGAGAGACACACTAAACTGAAGTTTGTTTACAGGTGCAACCTGTGAGCACAAGGAAGTTAAGTGACTTGCTCAGGGTCACACAGTATGCAAGTGGGGGCTGTGGGATTCAAACCCAGGCCACCAGGTTTGCAGCTCAAGAGCCTTAAACCACTGCGCTATACTGCTTCCTGTAAGTACAGTGGACATGGCGGTTAGTGTAACAGATAGAGCCTTGCTGGTAGTGCCTTGATCAGTGAGTTACAGTATATACCCATGCACGATACATCCATATCTGTTGTAAGTCATACAGGAGCCATATTCTACAGTAAATGTAGGTTTTAATGTTTAATCTTACCTTGTTCAATGTTTTAATTATGGCACAATGCTAGGCACACAGCCTAGCTAAAATGATGCTGACCGAATGTTGAGGAAAATCCCCCCACACTGCTGCCTGACATTACAGTCTGTGCAAGTACTCCAATGCCCGAGTGTTCACTTTCAAATGGAACTTTGTGTTAAGTTCTGCAGATTGAAAATGTTTTTTTAAACGTTGCTGCTTTTCTCTACTTTAGGAGATCTCTCTAGTTGGACTTTTTATTTCACAAGGGGAATTTCTGGACTTTTACACTGTCTGTTCTTAAAAAACACTCAGATGGGTGGGGGGGCAGGAGGGACTTGAGAGTTTTATTTTATAGAGGGCGTGGTTAAGCCGTGGAACAGACTGCATTGAAACTGGTGGTGTTGGTTCCTGCGCACAAAGGTAGTCAAAAGGAACTAGTGGAGGCCAGCCCGGTGGCATTGAGGGTTGAGGCGTTGGATGCCACACATTGCGCCACGCATGCAACCCAGGTTCGGGAGCAGATCCAAGCTGTCGGGGGGTCAGCAGGGGAAGGGAGGATCGAGCATCCGACAACAGCTCTCCTTTCCTTGGAGGGAGGGGGGGACCAGTGTTCAGTGACCCCTAGTGGAGACTAGAGGCCATAGGACAATCAGGACCTAGCGTAAGCAGGGCTGTGGCCACGGCAGCTCTTCTGCGGGCATGGACGGGAGCGTCCATGTACTGCGCTGATGAGCCCTGCACTGCCTGGCCAATAAAGGGTGGAGCACTAATAAGAGGAAAAAAACCTCTGAGCCTGATAGGTGATGGCTCCCCACAGTGCCTGACGCTGCATGTCCAACACCGGGTCATTGTCTCTGCCCTGTTTGCCTCTTCGCCAACCTAGCCAGACACTCTGGATTATAGACAGAGCACCAGGACGTGGAGGCAGTCCTACTTGAGGGGCTCAAAGCTGGGGGATTGTCTGGCTTGGGATCAGCGGAGGACAGTAAAATCTCTGAGGAGCAGGACCACAGTGGACGGTAGAGTGATCTGGTGAGCTAGGGTAGCCTGAGAGTGTTTAGGTTCGGGGGAGAGAAAACAGTTTAAAAAAAAAAAAAGAACTGGTGGAAAACCACTGTCCCATCTCTCTCTCCTCTCTCTCTCTCTCTCTCTCTCCTCAGCCCATTAGCTAAGGTACAAAACAGGCTAGTTTGCAATCAAATACAAGATTACTTGGAGTTGCACCTTCTATTTACTGACTGGCAGCATGGTTTTAGAAATCCCCATGGTACCAGCACTGCTCCGATTAGACTGACTACTGATGTACTGGATGCCATGGATAACAGGGTATTTACCGCAGCGGTCTTTATTGATATTACACAAGTTGCAATGCATGGGCATTGACTGTGTAACCCCTAGGTGGCGCTATCCCAAGGGCTACTACCCCTGCCTGCTTGGCTAGTAGCAGGTTAAGGGGGCCTGGGTAATGAAATGAGTGCCTCCACCCAGAGGTCAGGGTTGTTAGTGGTCAAGCTAACCTGGGCACAGCCCTCTGGGACACTGTAACCCCCCCCTCTTTCCCTTCTAGTGGCCTGAACAATATACAATAATTACTTTCACAATGACCCTTATTCACCAGGCAATTACCCACATGGTTTGCACTTACCACGAGGGGTGGTTCCTCTAGCTTGACCCTGGGGACCTCCTATAAAACAAGGTTAAGCACAGCAAATAACAACAGTACAATGCTTTTGCCACAAACTGAAACCACAGTCAGGTTAAATGCAAACAAAGATAAATCTGATTTATTCAGGAGACTTGAGCAAGGGAAGGGCGTAATCAGGTCGATTTTCTTAAAAGCTATATTAACCAGACAGTTATGCATGCAGTTCAGAGTCCCTACACAGTCACACACTCTGGGTACCCAGGTAGGAAAACGGTGGGCTAGCCAGGAATGTTGCAGCTAGTTAGGGCCCTGTGATGGAAGACAGCAACATGTACTACACGCGCTATTTGTAATCCGGAGCTGGAGGGCTCAGTTCGTGAAAGAAAAGGCAACAAGACAATCAGATGACAACACTTTTAGATTTAACTGTTGTTGCAGGGAGCTACCCTGATGTTTACTCACGATACCCAATACTGGACACGGGCAGGATGAAATTGAGACTGCAGGTTGTTGAGCTGGAGTGCCCGGAGAAGCAGGGCCCACACGAATCACCAAGGCATCATTCCAGTTCAAGGCGTTGAGCAGGGGCTGATCCCCAGGCCAGTCTCTCGTCGATGTCTTTCTCTGCGTAGGAGGCATTCTGGCTGGGCCAGTGTAGCAGGGCCCAGGCAAACGGAAATGGATACGGATTCAGTCCGTGGAGCTGGAAACAGCCTCCAGCAAGCAAAACACAGTTCAGACACACAGTGGGGAACCAAATCACGACCCACTATAAGCACACAGCACATTCACATGTAAGAAAACTCCACTGTACCAGGCAAATGGCTCTCCGGTCACAATTACAGAGTCTCTGCACAGTCCGGGAGTTCAGAGGCAGCTGGAAGTCCTAACAGGCTGATCGCATTCAGCAAATCTTCAGGTTAAAGCCTGGTCACAGTTCAGTGGCTTAATTCGCTCTCCAAATTCGGATTCAGTCGGAAAAAAAAAAAACACAAGTTCCCTCTCAGGAATAGCAGGCAGGCATGCAGGCCAAACTCAGGCTTTTACACAGTTCTCCCATGCGAATCCACTATGGATTGCTACTCTAACTATCTCAAGCTGTTACTTCTTCACTTCCCAACTCAGATGTAACTGAAATTGCAAGCAGTGTGGGACTTTCCCCAAGATCCAAAAGGTTTGGTTGACTGATCTGTCTGTCAGTGAAAAACAAAGGCTCCCCCGCTCCAGGCTATTTTAGGCACCAAAAGCCCAAAACTACAATTCCTACAAGTTTTGGCCCCACCAAGCCCCTGTAGGCAGGCTCCATTTTAGAGTCCCGAATGTACTGGTTGGCCCATTCTGCAGTCCAGTACCAAGATGATGGAAACAAACAGAACTGTCCATTCCGTGCTGCAAAGAATGCAGGTTAGAACAAACTGCAATATTATTAATACTCTAACAAATGATCAGCAAACAAGCACATCTTCTAACAGAGCTCCCTCTCAGATTAATTATGACTGCAATCCAGGCAGCTCTTAAAGAGACAGTACCCAGAGGCTATATAGGCACACTCTGGCAATACATTTAAACTGCTAAAACGCAGCACACCAGCCTGGCAGTGAGCATTTAGGCAAGCTCAAAGAAGACTTTTCGGGAACCCTCATTTGTAGGGGGGTTGCAACTGCCTCTCACTACAATGGTTCAGACATTATCCAACCAACAGGTATCAGCAGGTTAAATGGCAAGGCACCTGCTCCTGTCTGAAGACTATTACTGATGGTGTCCCACAGGAGGTCTACCTGGTCCCCTGTTTTTCTCTATATTTATCAATGACCTGCCTAAAAATTGTGCGCAAGGAAACTTACTTCTTTATACAGATGATGCGACTCACTACAGAAGTTCCACTGACGTAAATATGATCAATTCCCAGCTTGTCACTGATTTATTGACACTTGAGAAGTGATTCCATGACAACAGCCTTGTCCTAAATGCCACAAAAAAACCAAGGCAGTACTCTTTCCGCCCTAACTACCTCCTTGGCTTGGACAGTAAGCACCTGCTGTTGCTTACCACCTCATCTGGTGCACAGATAGAAGTGGTTGACAAATGTGAGTACTTGAGGGTCTGCACTGAGCAGGAACTTACCTTTAAACCTCATGTGGATCAAATCACCAAATCTATACACCAGAAACCTGGTCTACTGTATCGCCTGGGTAATGATCTTTTCCCTGAATCTAGGCTTGCCATTGCAAACTGTGTCTTGCCCCCTACTCTGCTATATGGTGCACCTATACTCCAGTCCCTCAGGAGCGCCAAGATTAACAGGCTCAAGGTACTATATACAACAAAAGTAGCTGCTTTGCAACAGGCCCCCCCCCCCAAAGAACCATCATTGTGAGGTCCTCTCCTCCCTGAATTGGCTCTCTCTCTCTGGAGGAGAGGATGATGTACCCCCTTGTTATGCCTTGCATTCAAACTCATCAAAATTTCTGCCCTGCCAAACCTCATTACTTTCTAAGCCTGAAAGGCGCTTACTCCAGCTCTTCAACTGTAACTTGCTGAAGTACCCAGGGTTAAAACAATTACAGGTAAAAGGTCTTCTGCTTACTCCATCCCATCTCACTGGAACTCCCTTCCTGCAGAGCTGCTAAACTCCTCCTCTCTCAGGGGTGTTAAGAAAGTGCTAAAAACCTTTCTCCTCAGAAGCTGTCACTATTCTTGCTATCGCTGACTTGACTGCCTTGCCCACATTTCGCTAATAATGCTCCTACCCTGTCTCCCCATATTATGTCAGCCATATTTGTTTTCAGTGCCACACTGTGTACTAATATCCTGGGATTATGTTTCTCCAGTAAAATGTACTGTTAGGTATGTTTAGTGGCTATTTGTTTAGTAGTGTTAATCTATCAAAGCTAATGTAATCCTTTGTATACAGTTTCCAATTTACTGCTTGTATATCTGCCCATACTTTAATCCAACACTTTGTTATCTATTTATTCCAAGTACCTGTCCACTTTCTGAACATCTGCATGTAATTAACTCCGGGTCGCCACAAAAAAAGGGACTTGTGGTTCCAGTGGGCCTACCTGGTTACAAAAATCCAATAAATAAATAAGTTCAGGGAATCTACTGCAAGTCTCAGCTGTAGGTCTTTCTTTCCAACACAGTCACAGTATGGGATCTCCAATAAAATCTTCCCCAGAAAGCAGATCTCTGTAGCCCCCCCCCCCCATCTGATGCACTTAAGACAGATCTCCTCAGCATCCAAGGCTCTGCACATCTCCAGACAGCCCTAGCAAAACAGCATTTTCACCAAGATAGTCCGATTTTTCCACTCCTTCAGGTACTATCATTCAAGACCGTCAAAAGTGAGGGGTCATTGTACAAGTATTTTGCTTAAGTAGATTTTCATTAAATTAGCCATATTTGATTTGATTTAAACTAAGTGTTCTGTCTCTCTTACTGAAAGGAAGAATACTTTTTTTTTTTTTTCTCCTGTCCTCAGTTCAGGACATCTTCCATGTTTTTTTTTTCTTTGTCAGGATACAATAACCTAAACCAGGACTGTCCTGGTCAGATCCAGACAAGTGGTAACATAAGTCAGGCCCAGTCTTTGGGCGGGGGGGGAGATGGGGACTGCAAAGCAGTGATGTTGACTGCACTCAGACAATCAGTGCTCCACTCCACCCAGCTACGGAAATGGGTAGAAGCATGACCCCACTGGAAACAAGATGTTGCATCTCAGTGGGGCTATCCTGGGTAAATTGTAAACAAACAAAAAAATAGATGCCCCTCAGAAGTAATGAATTTTATATCCCGAGAGATAGGGTAGCAATGCCTGCTTTTGTGGTATCCCTGCTTGCTACTTACTGACTGGTGTAAAGGCAGTGATGTAAAAACATTTATAAGGTGGAGTCAGGGTACGTGCACTAAGGTTCAAGTTGTCGCAGGGCTGGGAAGAGCTATGGATCCAACTGAATAAATGGGGCCCAACACGTAGAGATGCATGAAAAAGCCCCCCCCCCCCTTTGCCAAAAGCCGGATATTGAAAATTACTGCTGTGTTTCATGGGAGAGAGGAGACCCCATTTTGGATGAGGACGGCCATCACAGAAAAACAAACAAAAATACTTTTACTACATTAAACAGACAGAAAGCAACCCTCCATTCAAAGCATTTCAAAAATGTCCTACCTGTGGATGAAGTTGTGTTTATGAAGGTGCAAAAGGCCGGGGGCAATCTCACATGCCATTCGCTGCAAAGTTAGGGGGTCAGGCGCCATGGAGTCCGCTGCCCTGCAACTTTTCAGGTAACCTTTCAAATCCCCCTGCAAATCAAATCAAACTTTATTTATATAGCACCTTTCAAAACCAAGGCGCTGTACATAAAACCAAATACAACAAATACAGATAAAGCTAAAACAGGAACAGTAAAACGAATTATCCATAATTAGGGAATGCTAAATTAAATAAATAAGTTTTTAGCTCAGTTTTAAACCTACTGACGGTCAGCCATTCTCTTAACTGACAAGGCAGAGAATTCCACAGGGTTGGAGCCGAAAAAGAAAAGGCACGGGCACCAGATGTCTTCAATCGCACCCTGGGAAATCTCTAGCAATCCCTCGGCGGTGGATCGGAAAGCACAGAGGGGGCAGTAGGGTACCAGGAGGTCTTGCAGGTAGCTGGGTCCCCGATTATGTAGGGCTTTAAAGGTTAGCAAGCCAAACTTAAAGGTGATCTGCCACTGAACAGGCAGCCAGTGCAGCTTGCAGAGCACAGGCGTAATATGACTGGTCCTAGAGGTACTAGTCAAAAGCCTGGCCGCCGTGTTCTGCACCAGCTGCAAGCGGTGGATATCAACCCCTGGTAGCCCTAGGTAGAGGGAACTGCAGTAATCAAGACGGGTAGTAACAAAGGCATGGACCAATGCTGGAAGATCATCAGGAGGAACCAAGTGTTTCACCTGGTCGCTATTCCTCAGATGGTAGAAAGAGGATCTGATGACAGCTGACACTTGAGATTTTAGAGTCAGACCATCATCAAAAATAATGCCCTGGTTATGCACCTGGTCTGAGGTAGTGAGCAGTATGCCATCAAGCAACAGGCCTGATGGTTGTCCAGTCCCCAAACCTGCCCCCGGACAACCAAGGTCCACTACCAACACTTCAGTCTTGTCTGGATTCAGTCTCAGCCAGCTGGAACTCATCCAGGTTCTGATTTCGGTATGGCAATTATTTAGCACAGAGAGTGCATCATTCTGTCTGGGCAGAAAGGACATATACAGCTGAGTGTCATCTGCACTGCAATGAAAACTCAGACTGTATCACCTGATGATATCTCCCAATGGCAGCATGTACACTGCAAACAACATGGGGGCCAAAATGGAGCCCTGCGGCACCCCACAGGGCAGGGGTTGAGCACCAGAGGAATAAATTCCGGTGACAACTCTCTGAGACCTGCCCACGAGGAACGAATGGAACTATTTAAGGACTGTACCAGACAGCCCACAAAAGAGCCGCAGGCACTCCAGCAGCACACCATGGTCTACAGCGTCAAATGCAGCAGAGAGATCAAGAAGGACCAGAATGGTACATGCCTTTCGATCTCTGGCCATTAGGAGGTCATTCAATACCCGGACAAGTGCAGTCTCCGTGCTATGCTTCTTCCTAAATCCGGACTGGAGAGTATCATAGACATTGTGAGTTGTAAGGTGATCATCCAATTCCAGTGCAACCACCTTTTTTTTTTTTTTTTTTGTGTGTACTGTGTTTATTCCCCCCACTCCTGCTCAGAATCCCCCCTCTCCTTCAGGCACTCCTATGATCTGTCTCTGCCATACCTCCCTACTTCCTCACTCAAGTCATGACCCCCCCCGCAAGCCCCATATCACAGCCCTTCCCACGGTATCCTGGCGTTTCCCTTTGCCGGGGGGGGGAATGTACCAGTGCAGGAGGACACTAGCACCTACCTTATAGGCCGTGGGACGCTGCTGAGGCCTGTGAGAAGAGGCTCCCTGGAGGGTTCGGAGGTGCAGAGGATCTGGAGGCCGTCATCCGGCGAGCACCCAGCCACTTTCCTCTCTTCTATTCGGGGTGGCGTAGTGACGTAATGGCTGATGCCGACGTCCGCCTCTCCCCGATAGCATGTGTAATCCGATGTCTTGTGATGCTCCCAGCCTCTGCTAGGAGCCAGCAGGCACCAGAACGTTCCCTCACCCTCCCCCCGGAGAGAAGGAGAGCTGTCCTTAGGACGCTCCATCCTTCTCCCCCCGCCGGCCCTCCAGCAACCCAGGCTCATTCCCGAACCTGGGTCGCCAGCGTCACAAGCGGAAATCCAACTGCTGCGCTGACGGGCCAGCTACAACCACCTTTTCAATAACCTTACCAACAAATGGCAGGTTAGAGATACGCCGGTAGTTGGCTAGACAGTCTGGATCCAAGGAGGATTTCTTAAGGAGTGGTCAAACGATTACCTCCTTGAGGGAGTCTGGGAAGACCCCCCTCTTCAAGGACTTCCAGACAATTTCAGCAAGGATCGGACAGATAACATCTACACATCCCACTAAAAGGGGTGTAGGACCCGGATCCAAACTACAACTGGTTGGGCGCAGTGTTTGGATGATCTTCACAATGTCTGTGAATTCCAGTCGGCAAAAATCTGACCAGAAAGACCGAGTGCCTGCCACTTCCTGTCGATCTCTGCAATCCTTCATAGGAAAGGTCGGACCGATGCCACACCTGATGCTGGCAAACTTTTCTGCGAAGCAGCGAGTGAACTCCTCACATCTCAGCTGAGAAAAGGCTTCTCTGGGCTGGAGATAGATTGGATTGCACAATCTGTCAACAGTCCGAAAAAGCTGAGCCAGTCGATTCCATGCAGCAGAAATCTCCCTGGACAGGAATTCTGCCTTCTTACGGGTGATTTCTGATTGATAGCTAGCATAATGTGCCATCAACCTAAGCCTGTCAGCATCATGGCCGGACCTCCGCCAGGCTCCCTCCATCCTTCGGCCGACTCACCTCAACTCCTTCAAGGAGCCATCAAACCAAGGGCTCCTTGGGCGAAGGGTGAGAGGCCGAACACGAACAGGAGCAATCTTGTCCAGAGCATCTCCAACAGCCTTATTATAGGCTAGTATGAGATCATCTGGACTCATGCATTCACCCAACAGGCCCGATAGGACCAGCACTGCCGATAGGTCACTGGGGGCAACTCCCCTTAAAGGGCGGTACTGAACCATCTCCGTAGGGACAGACCTATTGGGGGGGGCCCTGAGGCTGAACCTTATGGTGTGATGGTCAGACCAGCTAACTGGTTACACCCCCAGGTCAGCTATCTCCATACCCAAAAGAAAGATCAGATCCAACGAGTGACCCCCTACATGGGTCGAGGAGGTAACTACCTGTGTAAGGCCCAGCATCATCAGCTGGAGGAGATTTTGACAAAAATGCGACAGTTCATCGTCGACCCAGGCATTGAAGTCCCCCAGAACAAACCATGTGGGGGACCTCAACACCATGTCGATGATGAAGTCTGCTATCTCCTGCAGGAATTCTCCACCATCTCCTGGTGGACGGTAGAGGAGGAGAATCCCACAACCTACACCCTCTCCCAGGATATACTCGAAGGATCTGGTACTTCCCAATGGCACATCCACAAGGGCCCAGCTCAGTCTTAAATATAATGGGCACACCCCCACCCCTACAATCCAACCTTGGACGGTGTATCACCAAGAACCCAGCCAGAGTTGCTGAGGTCAATACAGGGCCTGCATTTTCGTTCAGCCAGGTCTCAGTGATGCAAGCCAGATCAGTTGTTCCAACAAGATCAGCTATTATAACTGTTTTGTTCTTAATAGAGCTGGCACTGCATAACACCACCAAGGTGGGGTGAGCTGTCAGGGAAGACCTTGGCACCTGCCCGCTGACATCGGAGCCCTTGGGTATGGAGACAACAAAAACATGGCAATGAGCGACCAGCATGATCCTCTATTTGATTTACTACCACATTATTTACAGTTTTTTCACTTACTTGAACCTTGTTAGCATCCAGTTTGTTTTTTGAATTCTTATTCTCCTACCCACAGCTGCCCCCCATTTGTACTGTCTTGGCAACCTCCCAGCCCCACCCACACCTTCTCTGCCACTCACCTTAGTCCTCAGTCATCTCAGACTTCCCTTTCTGAAGTGGGGTGAGGGGAGTTGGCCAGGCCCCCTCCCCAAAAAACGACTTGTTTGCTGGAGGTGGGTGGACAGTCAGTGCATCTGGGCCCAAGAGTACCAGCGTACATTCACCCTGCACGCTGCAGCCTTTTCCCTGTTCCACATCCCCTCCCACACAGATGCCGGGTGCTCGCATATAAAATGCTGAGACATTCTACAGAGCACCCCCACCCTCTTTCACTCTCCACCTGTGCCTCCAACAGGGATCAGCCAGGTGGTGGTTGAATAGTGGGAGAGGCAGCCCTCCCTCCACTAAGGACACGAGTGACCTCCTCCCCTGGCCAGCAATACTGCAACTTGGACTTAATCCCGAACCCAAGTCACTGGTGTCACAAGCAGTAGTGCTACTGCTGAGCTGATGGGCTAGTATGGCTCCAGTTTTAAGGGGTGGGGGTAAATACATGCCCCTCCCGTATATTCTCACACAATCCTATTGTCAGTGTTGGTGCAAATGCTCCCTGCTGCGGGATCACAAGCAAAGCTACTCTACAAAGCACTCACCTCATTTACCCACATACAGTGCAACTTTTTTTGCCACTGAGGACTAGAAGACACTAAATTCTGGCAAGTCAACAGACAGCTTTAGTTCTTTTTTCCCAAATTATTATTTCTTCTTCTGATCTGCTGTGGGGCCCACACATGACCAGCATCCCCCCAACCTTGTCACCAGCTTTCCCCAAGTACACAAGTTCCCCTGTGGTTTCCCTCCATGGCCTGACCCTCCAGGGGGAAAACTTTCCCAAGCGGGAGCAGGTCCATTCCAGAGGTGAGTCCCAAGTCAACGGTGCCAGGCCTGTGAGGAGCTGGCCTTGATATGGTCACTGGGGTGGTTTCTCCACCTGCTTTTTCCACAAAGGACTGCCATCATGAAGTGATGCGTCGGGCAGATGCGTAGCTGTGTGCAGCACACATCGGTGTCCACAGCAGTACCCAACCTCTGAGGTAGCTTCTACATGGGCTGTCACTATGACTCTGCTGGATGGCAGTCGAGCAGTGGAGGACGGAGTGCCCCCCACCCTGAAGGAGGAAAGCTGTTCAGTGGGATGCTCCTAACTTCTTCCCCTGGCTAACCTCCTCCAGCCACACCCTGTTCCCAAGCCTGGGTTGCCAAAGTAGTGAGTGGATATCTTGCCACTGAGCTACCTGGCAGCTTTATAGGTCTGGTTCTTAAAAGAGCTAGTATTCTCTTGAAAACATTTTATAAATCTACTTCATCAGGTATTACAATATGCACCATGCATTTCTGCTTAAAGTTGAACCAGCATAATATTCTGTGGTGATTTGCATATGCAGACCATGATGCTTTGCATTGTGGGGACATGTGTGATTTTGTATTACAATATACTGTATAGTGTACAGTGAGCTCTTGTTCTGCATGGATTTCCATCCTTGCTAAAATGTTGTTGTATCACAGGTCAAAAGTCATGGAGCACAGCTATACCCTTCTATGGTACGACATATCAGCTGATCGGAAATTCGTGGGCCACCTGCACTGAGAACCGGCACATGCACATTTTGTTTTTTTATTTTTAATGAAGCTGACAAGCAGCCGGGTGCAGGAGAGGATGACCGACTCAACACAAACTTGCAACAGAACAAACACAGGTAAGTCCTGTGTTAGCTTTTTTCTTTTATCTTGCTGTTTTTAAAACATGACTGTCAAGTCTTTTCAGCGCAAGTCTTGAGACGGCTCACCCTTTCACTTTCGCCACTCACTTGGGGCTCCCCTAATAACAACAACAAACAAATACTATAAAAAAATACTGGTTGGGCAACCACATGCCCAACCAGCCAGTACTGCCACCTCAAGCTTCTGATTACATAAGACCTCTCGAGCGTCACTCTTGAAATCTGATATAATCAGAACCCCTCTGTGGCAGCACAGCCTGGTTGTACATGACCACCCAACCAGAATTCTCTATTTACTTGATAAACTCTTCCTTGGAATCTGCAATACATTTTTGCCATCTTATCTATGTACTCTATTAATGCCTATTAACACCAGGAATTAAAATTGTCTAACATCAACAGCACAATGACGTCATAGGCTGGCAGTACAGCCTACAGGCTAGAGTAATGAGCTGTGACTGAGTTCATCCAGCAGACCTGGGTTTGACTCACAAAACCTCCAGTTACATACTGTGTGACTCTGAGCAAGTCACTTGACCACCCCAGTGCTCACAGGTCTCTCCTGAAAACAGGCACTTATGCCTAGTGGGCTATACCCGGTTACCAAAGAATAAAATAAATAAAACAAATACAGCAGTTGTGGGGTCAGCTGGAGACAGTCAGATGTGTTTGAATCGCACTGCGGAAGAAGGACTTGATAATGTGAACTTCCTAGAAGGCTGGTAATGAGACCAAGCTAAAAACCTCGAGGATACAGGTCAATGCAGTTCTAATAAAACAAGCATTTATCAATGCCGAATGTTTGCTTGCTGGCATTGGCAGTGGTAGTGTAGAAGTTACAGAGCTGCGTAATAGGAATGGCAGCGAAGTATTGAACTGAAGCCAACCCCACCACCACCCTGCAGAGAGTGACAGGCATTGGGGTGTGCGTTTGGGTCATCAGGCATAACGGCCATGCCATTTCACCACACCCCACCCTGCAGACACTGACAAGTGCCACGGTGTTCCTTGTGGTCTTTGGCCCTTATGCGCACCCCATTTCATTAGGAAATATGGTGAGATGGGTGCGATATAGGAGAATGGGGTGAACTTTGGGGTCGAAGAGTCCAAGGCATACCTCGATGCCTCTCAGTGACTGCAGGGTGT
The DNA here is from genome assembly GCA_016271365.2 of Neoceratodus forsteri. Taxonomy (NCBI): domain Eukaryota; kingdom Metazoa; phylum Chordata; order Ceratodontiformes; family Ceratodontidae; genus Neoceratodus; species Neoceratodus forsteri. The sequence continues at coordinate 426,109,371 of JADMNL010000024.1, read as the reverse complement.
GGAATGGTATGAGCATCACAGGCAAGAATCCAAAGGCACACCCTGATTCCTGTCATTCTCTATAGGGTTGGGCGTTATAGTTGAAAACCCTAATACCTCAGGCATTCGTTGGTATTTTCACTCCAAATTTTCAACATGTTTGTTTTGTGACCCCACCTCGAACAAGGGGAATATCAGTTTGTTAGCTGAAAGCTGCTTATGCACAGTGACTATGGCATTTAGCACCACAGGTGCAAAAATATTCCGAACAGGATGTAAAAAATTACAGCTGTACTCTTTCATGGGGAGGTGTAAAAAATGGCTATGTTGCAAATGTGTAGTAAAAATATTTAAAAAAATGGTGAAGTCACGAGCGTACATAGAAACTGTGCAACGCACAACCGTAATATAATTAGGTTGGGAATTTCTTACAGCAGATTGTCAACTCAGGCATTTTGGTGCCTCCGATCATGAACAGTGTCACTGTGATTTTCTTTATCTGTGCCGAACAATGATTTCCCACAGTGACCACACATCTCTGCACTGAAAGTGTGAAAACACACTTCGGCCATGTTGTGAAAAATGGCAGCTGCACTGTTCATAAGGAAGTGTGGAAAAATGCCACTGGTGAAAATCTGGACTGAAAATATTACAAAGTCATGAACTAACGAGGGTGCGTGGAAACTGTGCAATGCTCACTCGTAACACAGTCATGTCATGGACTTTTGTCACCAAATTTTCAGCACAGCCATTTTAAGACCTCTGCTCACGAACAGTGTAACTGTGATTTTCTTAATCTGTCCTAAACATTGCTTTCGCACACCAACAGCACCATTGTGCGCTATATGTGCGAAACACATTTTGAGCATATATGAAAATTGCAGCTGTACTGTTCATAAGGAAGTTTAATAAAATGGACATGTTGAAAATCTGGAGTGAAAATATTAAATTTGCAAACTTACGAGCATGCATAGTAACTGCGCAACGCACGCTCGTAAAAGTCATTTTTAGGAATTTTTTCACCAAATTTTCAACATAGCCATTTTAAGACGTCTGCTCATGAACAGTGTCACTGTGATTTTCTTAATTTGTCCCGTACATTGATTTCGCACACGGACTGCGCCATTGTGCGCTACATGGGCGGAAACACGTTTTGGGTGAGATGTGAAAAATGACAGCTGTACTACTCATAAGAAGGTGTGGTACAATGGCAATGTTGAAAATCTGGAGTGAAAATATTGAAAATTTGCAAACTAATAGCGTGCGTAGGAACTGTACAACGCACGCTCGTAAAACAGTCATTTTTTGGAATTTTTTCACCAAATTTTCAACATAGCCATTTTAACACCTCACCTCATGAACAGTGTCACTGTGATTTTCTTAATTTGTCCCATACATTGATCTCGCACACCAACTGCGCCATTGTGCGCTACATGGGCGGAAACACGTTTTGGGTGAGATGTGAAAAATGGCAGCTGTACTACTCATAAGAAGGTGTGGTAAAATGGCAATGTTGAAAATCTGGAGTGAAAATATTGAAAATTCACGACCTTACGAGTCGCGTGGGAACTGCGCTAATGCTGCGCCTGCATAACAGTCACTTTAGGACTTTTTCCACCAAATTTTCAACATAGCATTTTAAGATGCCTGCTCATGAACCGTGTCACTGTGATTTTCTAATTTGTCCCGTGACATTGATTTCAAGACAACGACCGCGCCATTGTGCACTACATGGGCGGAAACACGCTTTGGGTTAGATGTGAAAATGACAGCTGTACTACTCATAAGAAGGTGTGGTAAAATGGCAATGTTGAAAATCTGGAGTAGAAAATATTGAAATTTCGAACTTCACGAGCCCGCGAGGAACTGCTGCATAACGACGTCAGAACAGTCATTTTTGAATTTTGGCAACCTTTTCAGCGTGGGGTTTTGAGACCCTTCTCATGATTGATGTTACTGTCATTGCGTTATTCAGGCCCAAAGGGTGATTTCGCAGTCACTGCGCGGAATCACCCTTCGGGCCCGAATAACACCATGACAGTGACATCATTCATGAGAAGGGGTCCCAAAAACCCCAAGTTGAAAATTTGGTGCCAAAATTCCAAAATGCCTGAGATATGCAATAAGTTGAACCCTCCTATTTATCCCATTATACAGCTTCCGGCATTTCCTCAGTTCGCGTCGCCTTTGAAGAGTGCAGACGGTTCTCGTCCACTAAAGATCGTCGCGCTAGCTCCAGAGGTAAGTATAAGGGTGAGGGGGTTGAAGCGAGGGTGGGTGCGGGCTGTGGAGGGGGGCGAGACGCCACCGCTGGACAGTTTTCGCTTTCAGGTAAAAATAAAAAAGACGACGGATTGTTTGCCACGCTGGGGTGGGCTCCCGCGTGGCACAAGGCGACGTTGGGGGCTTCAGGCGACGGGGATTGGGCACTCGCCGGCCTACGTACTTGCGCTGGGGTGGGCTCCCAGCGTGGCACCCAGTACGCTGGGAGACAGTGCAGCCGACGGGGATTGGGCACCCTGTCGCTATATGATATTGCCACGCTGGGGTGGGCACCCAGCTGGCATTTGAAGCCTTTGGGGAGGCGGGGGAACGGCAAGCCGGACGGGATTGGGCACCCCGGCTATACAGTGCGTGCGTGGTGCATGCCTGCTGGTGTCTGTGGGGGGAGCTGCTTGGCGTGAGCATCTTATCTTTCGCTGCTCACTCAAGCGTGCACCCCTTTCAACTGTGACGCTACCGCATTGTGATTCTTGGCAGACAGCTCCAAAATGCATTGGCTTACAGGGCCGCGCCTGCCAGCACACACTGACTTGAATTGGAGGAGGAGGTGACACACCTCCGAAATCTCCGATGATGGCACTATGTTTCTTGCACATGCGTGCAAGCAAACATAAAAATGGTTTTAAACAGTTGCTTATGATAAGGCTAAGTAATTATTCATGCATCCAACATGTGTTCTGACTGGCTTCTGTAGAGTGTGTTAAGTAAGCAATTAAAACATGACAGGATGTTATTTGTCTGGGATTTATGCATGCCCAAGTGCATAATGAGGCATGAGGCACTTGCGCGGAGTGCCTTTAGCACCTGCACGCGCATCAACCCCAGACTATCAATGACATGGAGTGCTTTACTGCACATATAAAATGGGTAAACTGAAAAACAATTTAAAAACAAACAAAAAAAAATTTAAACTAAAAATAGGTATTTTCTTTCAAAAAAATTAACTGATAAAAATTAGTCCCTCCCTACCTGTCAATCACTTGTCTTTTCACACATTCAACAGACAGAATGTATGTTTGTTATGGAACACAAGAATTCAAGCTTCAGCAGAATTCCTCTGGCAGAATGTTCATCCCTCACACACACTAGAGGACGGTATATGCAGCCCAGGTCTCAATTTTATCTGTAGCAGTGAAAGCAGAACAGATTGCCCTGGCAAGCAGATAAGGACATATGGGGATTTCTCATGGTCACCAAAGAAACACCAGGAATTAAAACTGTGAATAGTACTTTGTCTTTTAAGTTTGTTTACGTGTATTATGAGGGTATCGTGAGACAAAAAATGTTTATTTCTTGAAATATAAGGAAGTTTTACTTTTTAGGGCCTTGTTGAGGTTTTCAGTGAGTAAGGCAGTAGCCATGTTTGTAATGAGAGTCAGAAGTGAGTTAAGTGGCTCACTAATTCTGTGATTGACCCAAATTCCAAAACCCATGGCCTGAACTTGTTCCAACCCATGCCTTTCTGGGGGATTAACATATGGGTCTTGGAGCTTATTTAGCCAATCAGGAAGCAGGACATTTCCAAACTATTTTATGATCCCTTAGAAATGCCGGTACTGCTTAGAGCGGTTTGTGCATTTGTAAACTTTCTTTTTTTAAAACAAATGCTATTCCCCCTTACTAATACAATTAGATTTATAACTGCAATAATCCTGTTACAGCCAGGCATTTATTTCCATAGTCTAAACATCCTTGCTAAGGTACCGGCCTTCGACTGCACCTCAGGCCATCAACCGCCCCCAGCCAGCTGTTCGACTCTAGTAAATACCCAGTCATTCTGGCATTTCATTTTTCATTTTTATACCTGTAGGCATGATGAGCAATAATGCCCGTTTTCACATGTGGCAAGTCTCGCATAAAACATCACATATAAATACAGACATACAACAAATTGAAAAAACAGACAATTTCAAAAACAGTACCAAATATAGGCAGGCTAACATGACATCATCTATGCTGTGAAACAGGTGCATTCATTTTGAACATCAAACTATTTTCTAAGTCCCGTTTTAAAAGTTTGTACTGTCGAACAATTGGATTACTGCCTAAGCAGATGCTAGTGGTGCTGAAATACTGCCCTAATAAGTCAGATAGTGCGGGATTGTACCCCAAAACTCAGATTTCAGGTGCCAACAAATACTGCTGACATCCTGGAATGGATTTGTTTTGATATGATCCCTTCTATGGATCTGACCACACTTGTTGGGTCTGATGGATCCGATGATCAATAAATCAGACTATCCAGCGGATCTGACCTAGGACACATGGATCCAAACTCAGATGTCAAACATAGCTACATAAATTTCCAACTTTGGATCCTTGAGCTGAATTTTGTTGGATATTTGCCGGATCCCAGGCTGGATACCAGCACTATCCAAGAGAGGCTTTGTCGGATCCACTGAAGCACTACCTGAGCACCATTAGTGGATGCATACCCTTCCCTATACGATTACTGTATAGGTTACCATAAGGATCCAGTATGTAAACTGCTGGGTTATAGTTAAAATAAACAAACAGGGAGATGCACCCAAAGCTAAAGGAGACCACAGTAAAGATCAGTTACCTACAGTAACAGCAGGTCTTCGAGAGACTCTCCTCCACTGAGCCACATCACAAAACTGTAAGCCATCAGCGTCAGAACAACCTGGACATTTTTGCAGGCTGAGGCTTCCCATGTCAACATGCCTCATGGGTGCCTATATAACATGGGCATCCCCCAGCATGCCTCAGTTCCCTGCCAGAGACAGACTTGGAGGATCATCGAATTGGCAGGGACTGAAGTGACCAGGACCAAACTAGGCACACAGCAGAGGACGTGGAAACCTGAGTATGAATGTCATAGGGGGCATCAGAGGAAAAACAGCTTGAGAGAGTAGGCAGTATAAGTCACCCATCATCTGATTTGGGGGGGGGTAGGCAGGAGGGACAGTCCTGATTCAACAGGAGAGACTCTCTCAGAAGATCTACTGTTACGATATGTAACTATTCTATCTTCTTTGAGGAGATCTTCCTCGATGGAGCCACATCGTGGAACGATTCCCAAGCAGTACCAAGCACAGAGGGAGGAAGGTAGGACCTAATGATCTTGAGTAAGGAGGCCTTGAAAACACAAAGGTCACAGCCAGCATGTCTACAAGAGACGATGTCCAGACTGTAGTGTGTAGTGAATGTACAAACAGTACTCCAAGTGACAGCAGTGGACACATTCTTAAAACAAGCCACTTAAGTAGCCACCTCGCAGGTGGAAAGATCATGAACAGGACCAGGAATCTGCCTACCACGCTTTTGGCAGCAAAACATAATGCAACTGGTCAGCCATTTGGATAGGCCTTGTTTAGAAATCAGAGAGCCCACCATTCAGGATGCAAAAGCAATAAACTGTTGAGAACATTTTCTTACAAACCTTTGTACGATCCAGGTACCAACGCAGCATCCTACGGATGTCTAGCGTAGGTAAATGATGTTCCCTACTATCTCTGGGACAGGAAAAGTAAACAGGAAGGTCTACTGTCTGAGTTAGTGTTCTTTCAGACACAACCTTCAGGAGAAAATGAGGGCTGGTAGGTAGGGTAACACCATCCTTGTGAAAAATTATAAACAGAAGACCTGCACCTCAGAGATGTGTCTAGCAAACATCACTGTCACTAGAAACAGTGTCTTCTAAGACAGCAAGTGCAGCTCATTAATAGCCACAAGCTCAAAGGGAGGCCCAGCGAGGGTCTCTAGGGCAAAATTAAATAAACCACACCAGAGACAGATCTTGGACCGGGGGTGCAGGAGGAGGATACCCTTAGAATCTATGAGAAACCTCCAAATGGGCCACAGTCTTGCCCTCTGTCAGGGAACGGAAAGCTGAAAAGAGTGGCCATTTGGACCTTTATTGAGAAGTAACAGTCCAGAGTCCTTAAGGGACAAGAGGTAGTCCAGCACTTAAGGAACTGGACATGTAACGTGATTCAGTGCACGCCCTGTACACCACACAGTCAAAACAAATTTTCATTTTTGTGAATAAGTGTACTAGGCAGACGGCTTTTTAGCCACCAAGAGAACATCAGTCACTGCCAGGGAACCTCTGAAATGGGAGAGCTCTATGTCCTCAGGAGTTGGGCGTGAAGGTGCGGGGACTCAAGACCTGGGTGCACCAGAGCACCCTGCTCCTTTCAGAAGTCCGGTTTGCAGACAGAGCGAGACAGGAGGCTCCACCACCAATTGCTGGAGAAGCAAACACAAAATTTGTCAAGGCCAATGAGGACCCACCAGAATTAGGGTGGTATGTTCAGGCCGCAGCTTAATCAGAAACTTCTGTATTAGAGGGAATGGGGGAAGCATACAGAAACCTCCCTTTCCAAGAGAGGAACATGTCTTGCCTGAAAACTCCAGGCCCTGGAGTGAACATGCAGAAATGCAGCAGTTTTATGTTGCATGGAGACACACAGGTCTCTATCTGGACGACCCCATTTTTCAAAGAGGGCGTCCATGACGGAGTCTGAGAATTCCCATTCATGGCAGAGTACACTGGCTTGATCCACCACTGCATTCATGGTCCCAAGGAGGAATGCTGCTGACAAAAATATGTTGTGTTCCACCAGCCAGTGCCAGACTCTCACTGCCTCTCTGCAGTGAGTGTACGAATGAACCCTGCCTTGTAGGCTGGTATAGTACCTCACCGACATATTACCTGTGTGAATCAACAGCTGATTCCCCAAGAGGAGGGCGGCAAATGCCTGTAGGCCATGCAGAACAGCCCTTATCCCCAAAGTGTTACTGTGAAGCACTGTATCTAGAAAGTCCTATTGGCTGGGTTCTCAAGGGGCCCAAATGAGCACCCCATCCCATCCCAGAGGCATCTGTGGTCATCCCAAGCAAGGGGAACAGCCTCAGGCATGGGGATCCTTTCTCTAGGCTGAAGCAGTGCAGCCACCAGAATATGGAATGATGGAGAGGAGGCGTGACCTGTATGAGATGCTCCAACTCATCGGAGTGCTGAGCTCACTGTGCTCCAAGGAGCCACTGCCAGATCCTCATATGTAGGTGGCCCAGCAGAACTGTCAGGATAGCAGCCACCGTCAGGCCAATCAGTCTTGACAGATACTGGGCTGACACAAAGTCGCTTGGCATAACCAGCTGTGCTTGTGCCACTAGTGCCATGGCATGGTCTGAGGGCAGGAACACCCAACCAAGACCGTGTTTAGCACAGCTCCTTTGTACTGGAGCTTCTGGAAGGGGGTAAAGACCAACGCTGGCTTGCTGACCAGTATGCCCAATTGTCAAACAATTGCTGGGTCCAAAACAGTGTGTATACAATGGCTTCCCAAGACAGGGCATTTCACAGCCAACTGTCTATGTAAGGGAAGACATACAGATCCTCCCTGTGAAGGGCTGCTGCTACCACAGCAAATACTTTGGTAAAGACAAGCAGCGCAGAATACAAAGCAAAAGGAAAAATACAAAATTTGTACTGTGAACCCTGAAGCATGAGTGCTGGGACAAGTCCTATTCAACATCTTCATCAGTGACATTGCGCAGGACCTAGAAGGCACAATTTCACTGTTTGCTGATGACACAAAGCTCTGTAACAGAGTAGACACACCAGAGGGTGTAGACAGAATGAGAAGGGACCTGCAGAAACTTGAAGAATGGTCAGGGGTTTGGCAGTTGAAATTCAATGCAAAAAAGTGCAAGATAATGCATGTGGGGCACAAAAACCTGGCACAAGATATCAGTTTGGGGGGTGAGGATATAGCATGCACCAAGCAGGAAAGGGATCTTGGGGTTATCATCTCTGATGACCTCAAGGTAGGAAACAGTGTGACAGGCAGCAGGTAAAAGCAAATAGGATGCTGGGATGTAAGCAGGGCATCACCAGCAGGAAAAGGGAGGTCATAATTCCACTATACAAGACACTAGTGAGGCCCCACCTGGAGTACAGTGTACAGTTCTGGAGACCTTACCTACGTAAGGACATAGACAGGGTACAGAAGGTTCAGAGGAGGGCAACAAAGATGGTACATGGATTGCATCACAAGTCCTATGAGGACAGGTTGAAGGAACTGAACATGTACTCCCTGGAGGAGAGGAGGGAGAGAGGGGACACGATAGAGACATACAAGTATCTCACAGGGAGGAACAGGGTGCAGGAATACACTATTTTTAAGCGAAAAAGATGTTCCAGGACTAGAGGGCATGGGATGAAGTTGGAGGGAGGACGATTCAGAGGAAACGTGAGGAAGAATTTCTTCACAGAATGGGTGGTGGACAAGTGGAACACCCTGCCAGAGGAAGTGGTGGGGGCTGAAGCAATCACGGGATTTTAGAATGCATGGGATAGACATAAAGGAATTCTGGAGGTCAGGGGTAAGGGGCAACAGACTTCTAGGAAAACATAAACTGAACTTACAAGCTCAAATGGGCAGACTGGGTGGGCCACAGGCCCTTATCTGCCGACACTGTCTATGTATCTATGTATGAACCACAGGTATTTTGTGGGACTTGAGGATCTTAACGTAAAGATAAGCATCCCTCATGCCCAGAGCAACCATCCCATCCCCCTGTAATAGTAGGGGCAGGAGGGATTGCAGGAAGACTATTCAGAACTTCTTGTATTCTATGAAGATGTTCAGACCCCAAAGGTCTAATACTGGGCTGAAATCCCCAGTCCAGTTTGGAACAAGAACCAGAAGCAGTAGCCTTTTTCTTCTTTTAAATTCAAGTTTATTGAAAAGCATGGGTATAGTTCACATAGAATGGACTAACATACAGAAAGAGATTATACAGCAAATAGATGGACCACATCAATTGCATCCTGCAATTCTAAAATAATAAGTGTCTCCTACATGGCAATTCAGCTGTAGTCAAATATCTGGAATTGATCCTTATAAGTAATTGATACAGTAGAGGCCTAGACTCTCTATATGTTAAGTGTTTCAACTTGTTCAGTTCTTTTTTCCATTTCCCCAATGTCCGCTCTCAGCTGTGTTGGCATTTGGTCTATTTTATTGACCAACTTTGCTGTTTGCAATATTGATGCTCTCAAGTCTGGGCTCTTGTCGTCTGCTGGGTGAGAGTCATCTATGCAGCCTTCACGGTCTCCAACCTCCACCGTTAAATGTTTTTTTTTTTCCTTGATTTAGTAGCTCTTTTAGCTTTTGTACTGGTGTCCCCAGATTCCTTGGTGAAACATCCTTTCATCCTTCCTGGGGAATCCATTTTTTTTTTTTTTTAACAGGTAGATGTTTGTTGCTATAGATCTAGAGGCTGACGGAGCTGTAAAATCAGGCAGCCATTAGGTTGCTGACATCACCAGAAGTCCCAGAAGTAGCAACCTTGATTTATTTGTGAAATTGGGACCAATTATACAGCCTTTTTGCAGAGGAGGGACTGAACCTCCTCCACCAAGGGGTAAGATGACCCGGAGGGTAACAGTTTGACAATGGTGGATAACTGGAGGAATAGTACGGAGCTCCAAGCCGTGTCCATGCTGAACCACCTTCAGTACCCAAGCATCCGTAGTTATCTCCCTCCAGTTTGGTAGAAAGAGGAAGATACAGACCCCTAGCAGTACTTCTTGTGGCAGAGGCGGCATATTTGTAGAGAGGAAGGCTGAGGCCGCTGGGAGCCACAACTGGGGCCTCCAAAATTTCCATGGCCTTGACAGGCATAAGGCCTGCAAAAAGAACCATGACCCCATCTGTGAAGCCTCAGGTTCAGAGTAGTAAGGGATCTAAAAGTCATTCTAGAAGACTGCAAATCCTGTGAAGCATTTTCAACATCACTGCCAAACAACTGTTTACCCCTGAAAGTGCCATTCATTAACACGCTACTGCACATAAGAGGAAAAAACAGCCACCCTCAGCCAAAAGTGGCGAAGGAGGCAAATCAAAGAGGCAGCGGCCCTGACAGCAGCATCAGAGGCATCATAGGTCAATTTGAGTAGGTGCCTATTTATCATCCTATTAGCTATGGTTTCCTGAACCCAGTATCTTGCCTGGACCATGTGGCAATTTTTCAGCCAGGGTGGCCACTGTCTTCCAAAGGCAAGTCTGATATTTAATCACAGAAGCTTGATAATTACCAATTCTGAGGCTTGGGGAAGCGGAAGTAAATGTTCTCTTCCACGTCACATCCCGCTTCTTCGACTCCTTGCCCAGAAGAACAGAGCTTGTGCCTTGGATCTGTCATGAGCAGCCAGAATCACTGCTGAGTTCATTTTAGACTGTGAAGAATAACATGGCTTTGCAGAAGTGGCCAGATATTGTTTATCCACCTTCCTGGAGATTGCAGGTAATTAAGCAGGCTTGTACCAGGCCGCCAAAGTAGCATACTCAAGTTCCGAATGCACTTATAGGTTATACAAGTTCGAGGGACGTGCCCATTAATGAACTCGCCATCATTTAATGATGGCAGGAACATTACTTATCATCCATGTATCGATCGAGTTGGTATTTAAATTGATCCATACTTTGGCTCATTACAACCTCCGTTGGGGGTATATTCCATCTTTGTAGCACTCTTTGTGTGACAAAGTGTTTCCTTCGTAAGGTTTTACATGTTTTAGCATGCAATCTTAGTTTGTGTGATCTAGTACACTCAATTGGTGTTTGTTTCATCAAACAATATGTTTCAAAAAACATATCATCCTTAAAAGCCTTATAAGCCCAGCAGAGTCCCCCCCCCCCAGTATTTCTATGTTCTTGAGAGAAGAACCCTAGATTTTTCAGTCTATCTTCATATCCCAGGTGTGATACTTTGGAAATGGATTTAGTCATTCTACGCTGTACCGACTCATATGATTTGATATCAGTGATTGTCGTAGGGGAGGAGAAAGGGGCACTGTACTCTAAATTATTCCTAACCAAACTAGTATATAGAGGAACTAGAACATCAGCTTCCCAACTTTTAATATGTTTTAGAATGCATTTAAGGATACCGTGGCATTTTATTTTTTCAGTGATGTTAATATAAGGACTGAACTTCATACTATTGGTAATAGTGACCCCAAGGTCTTTCTCAGTTTCAGTTATTTAAAGTTTGGAATTATTTATATAATAGCTAGCTAGTTTGTTGTTGCTTCCAAGGTGCATCACTTTACACTTGGCTAGGTTAAAAACTAGTTTACTGTCAACTGCCCAGGTATAAATGTGGTTTAAATTGTCCTGTAGTTGTTCTATAGCAATATTATTGACTATACATCCTAGTTTAGTATCGTCTGCATATTTATACAACCAAACTCCACTGTTTGCCTGCATATTCGAAACCATAATATTAAATAATGTTGGTTCGAGTACAGACCCCTGTGGCACCCCACTACTCACTGTACCCCACTCAGACTCAAAGCCTCTCAACACAACCCTTTGTTTCCTATCTTCCAACCATGAAATATCCATTTTATAATAAATGGATGTATTGCAAGTTTCTGAAGCTGTTTTGTTAAGATCTTATGTGACACCATTTCAAAGGCTTTCTCATAGTCTAAAAAAATTACATCCACCGGAAATCCGTTATCCAGGGCTTTACTGACTGGCTCAAAAAAGCTAATCAAGTTGCTCATACATGACTTACCCTGTGTAAAACCGTGTTGCGTTATATCATAGTTCCCTACAGTGTGGAGATGGTCAATGATTTTGTGTTGTAGTAACCTTTCCATAATCTTACCAATACAAGATGCTAAGCTTATTGGTCTATAATTACCAACTTCAACTTTATTGGATACAAGTTGAGATGATATCTCTTTTTCAACTGCATTCAACACTTAAAATGTTTTACGTACAACACACAACAAACATTTAGACAAAATAACAGTTAAATAAATCTTCATTACCAATATTATTCTTTGATCCTTTTTTTGTAAATGGGAGTAACATTGGCTAATTTCCAGTCATCCAGAGCAGTGCCTTCTTTTATTGATGTATTAAAAAAAGAGTGAGTATATCATCCAATTCTTTAGAGAGATTCTTAATAAACAGACAGAATACCATCTATCCCAGCAGACGAACTAGGTTTAGTGTTTTTTATTGCTTTCATGATATCACTCTCGGTGAAAACTATTATAGGTTCATTTGTTGGCATATCCTGTAAACTATAGTTCTATTTTGTTTTAAATATGCTAACAAAGTACTTATTAAACTCATCAGCCATTTGTTTTTCATCCGTGACTAATGTGTCTTGTATGAGAAGTGGTCCTGCCCCAACCTTACTTCCTCTAAGAGAGCTGATAGAATTATAAAACTCTTTTTTATTATTAGTAGTCTCTCTTACCAATTTCAATTCTGAGTCTCTCTTAGCAGGACTTACAAGTTTTTTAATAGTGTTGGAAATGCGCTTAAATTTCAGCCGTGCTTCATTGGTAGGGTTTTTCTTCTATTGGTTAAAGGCCCTTTTTTTCTTTTAATACTCCTCTTGATTTTAACATTCCACCATACAGGTACTCTCTATTTTTTATCATTACATTTTACATGTCTTTGAACCCAAGTGTGTATGCAGTAATCGATTTTTTCTTTAATAACATTCCACATATTATTTGCTTTGAGACCTTTAAGGTCTTGTTTCCAGTCCCATTGCCTAAGATATTGTTTAATAAGTGGGTAGTTTGCTTTATGGAAATTAAGAGATTTTGGTATCACCAATAATATTAGATCTAGAAGTAAAGAAATCCCAACCCATAACTGAGTGATCACGGTCACCTAGGGGTTCTTGTATTATGGGTGGAGAATCGTAATTTATAATGTTTGTAATTATTAGATCTAATATGTTTTCTTTCCTGGTTGGTCTATCTACAATTTGTTCTAGGTCACTCTGAACCACAAAGTGAATTAATCTATGTTCGAGATTGCTATGTGCAATAAGAGTTGACCAGTTTATATAAGGTAAATTAAAATCACCAAATAGGATAAACTCAGGAGTAATAGTCATATTATCCAAAGTGGAGAAAAAATTATCACTAGCTGCAGTATCTAGATTGGGTGCACGATACCCACACCTATAGTTAATGGGTTATGAAGGGAGCTTATTGTAACTAAAATCAGTTCACAATGTGTCCGATCACCTTTTATTTCACAGTATTGTAGATTATTTTTAATACATAATGCAACACCACTGCTTTTTTTTAGATGGTCGATTTTTAAGTACTGCTGAATACCCAGGTATATCTGTATCCTAATCTCCATCGGCAAACCAAGTCTCGGTAACTGCACATACGTCATTATCATTTTTATTTAACCTATATCTTAGTTCCCATAATTTGTTAATTAGACTCCTTGCATTCACTAGCAGTGTCTTAATAACATTATTTGGATAAAGGTACCTGGTGGGTTTATGTCCAGATACAGTCTCACTTGGTGTTAGAATATTAGGAAAACTAGTATCATTATGGCTGGTTATAACCCCATGGTCCCTGCATGATGTTAAACTTTGGTGAACATTCTCCCCCCCCCCTCCATACCTAGTTTAAATTTTTAGAAATAAAGTTGTTAAGTTTGTTTCCTAATAGACTGTTCCTTTCCTACTTGTGTGTAATCCATCCCAACAGATTAGATATTTGTTTTCTACAAATTCCTCCCAATAGGTGATGCATTTAAAATTTTGTTTGAGGCTCCACTTTATTATCCAATTATTAACATCATTGATTTTCTTGTTTAGGTATTCGTTGGCTCCAAACACAGGGATTATTTCTGAAAAAGCAAAGTTACAGTCCCTATCCATTAAGGTGTTTGCTAGTCCTACAAATTTTTCCTTGATAGTCTGTGCACTTTGTTGGTGGATATTATTTATCCCAACATGGACTATTTATTACAAGTGGTTTATGGCCTCCATCTCTCAATATGTCTTTGGACATCTTAGTAATGTCCCTGATCTTGGCACCATGGAAGCTGGACACAGCTCTATTTGCTTTATCTTGGTCGCATATTTTCCGATCTAAATGCTTTATCATTGAGTCACCTAAAAGGTAAATTTGTTTAGGCTCCGTTCCTGTTACAGTTTCTATGTCCATAAGATTTACATCTATTTGGTTTGTGAGTTCCTGAGGGATTACTACTATGTGTGGGACCTCTAACGAGCTTGAGGATACTGTCTGAGAAACTATAGAGGGGGTATAGATTGGTGGCTGGTCACTTAGTAGGTCAAAGCGATTTCTCACTATAAGGTTAAATTCGTTAGCTCTCCTTCCTTTCCTAGGTATCTTAGAGCTTCTCACCTTGTACCATTCCTCATCTGCTTGGTCAGTATCACCTACGTCCCTAGTTCGCTTTCTATTTACTTGCACACTTTCATATGTGGCTAAATTTGCAGGGGTGGGGGGCCTTGCTCAGACCAAAGGGAAAGCTAGCATCAGCCATTATTATTAAAGGACTATGAGATTCTTGGCTTGGTGCTAAAGTAGAATCACCAGTAATACTATTCCTACAATTACTTAGCTCAATAGCTTCAGTTTGATTAGAATAATTCATTCTAGTAGCTATTAATCGTTGGCTTTCTTCGAGATGAACAAGTCTAGCATTGAAAAGTTTTATCTCCTGTTTCAGGTCTTTGTTTTCAGTGCATTTTGTACAAACAAATGTTATGTCATGTAATACATTTGTGTCAAAGCTAAACATATGACATGAATCACATTTGACTCCTACTAGTCAACTGGTTGTGATCATGTCATTCATTATGGGATCTGTGTGTTTAAACTGTAGTATAGCAGGGTAATCTCACTTTAATTCAAAGCAGGTAACTTTATTGCCTCAGCAGCTGAGCTCAGTACTCCCACCCTGTTACTCATGCAACTAGATTACTACAATACATTCCAGATTCTTACCCTGTCACATGGCAAAACTGCAATACTCTGGGCACACCTTTCAACCCACTAAACACACAAAACACTCACTAAGATGTACGTGTCTTTGTGCGCATTTTCGCGAGCAACGGCGGGCGCTCACCCTGCTCTTGCTTGCCCTGCTCACAGAGGGCAGAAAGATATAGCATTCTCATGACCCGGAAGGAACTCCCAGGGGTCACGAGTTGAAGTGCTCTTAGTAAAGCCCCAAAATGTTTAAAACAGCCTGAGGTGTCCTAAAAACACCTAAGTAGCCCTGCAAATGTTGCCTCAATAACAATAAAGAGAACTGCAATGAGTAGTAGTTCGTACTGTAACCCACACAAACTACTAGTTCCTCTTCCTGCTTCCTGTGTTACCAGGGAAACAGGGCTCGATATAAAATCAGCTCAAGCAACAATGCAAAGTTTCATTTATGGAAGTATAATCACAGTTGGAGAGGCTGCAACCTCTAAGAACTCATAGAGAATCTTCTTGGAAGAATCTTCTTCAGCCTGGAACCCAAGCTTTTCCTGAACCTGTTTGAGAAAAGCCTGACAGGAGAGATCCTCAGGTGATGTTCTAGGTGCGTTTTTCACACTGTCCTCCAAGCAAGAGGACAGAGTGGAGCTTGAGCAAATCACCTCTTTGGCCTTCTCTTCATTAGTAGCCTCCTCCTCCATGAATTCTGGACTGTATTCCAGTTCGTCGACGTCAATTGTCATTGGCTGAGGATCAACGGGATGGGGAAACAAGGTAGGAGGATCTGATGATGGGAATCCATACGATGTCAGCCTATCTGAACCAAACACAGAGGCAGGGACAGAAATCTGAAGCGTCGGATGTTTATGTCAGAGATGGGCTATTAGCGCCAGAGGTGCAGACGGTGCAGGCATAGACCATGGCATCGGCAGCAGGTGCTGAAACAGCTCCGACATTGTTTGATGAATGCCTGTGCTCCATCGGGGCCTGAAATGATAGCCAATGGTGGGGCCAGCAACGGGATAGTGCCTGATGGCAGAATAGGCTGAGAGTCCCTGGGTCACAGGGTGGACGAGCCAATGCCATACCCCGGCCTTGGTGTTTGAAAGACAGCTGGTGGGGGCGGCAGGCCCCATGGCCAGAGCCTGGGACCCATCTTTATCTGCAGATTTACCCCATCTTAGAGATGAATGGAAACAGTCTTTTCTGCACTTATCCCTCTCAGAATGGTGTATTTTTCCACCGATTTCAAAGACTTATCCTTTTTTTCTCCCCAAAGAGTCAGCGATCCGGGAGACTGACAGATCAGGGAACCAGGAACAGAAGCAGCTGACAAAGGTGAAGCCACCTTTGCCGCAACTTGTTTCTCCATTTCTTGAATCAAAGAAAGTTCTCTAAAGCTTTCTTGTGATGTCTCCTGGTTGCCCGGTTAAAGCCCTGACAAACTGAGCAGGCTTTAACATTGTGGGTTGTACAAGGGCAATGGATACAAAAGGAGTGGTTGTTGTCTTCACAAACCATTTACGTCACCACAACAGCAATAACAGAACAGCAGTTCCTTGTCTTTCAGCGGCAGCAAAACTGTATTAAAATAAACTTTAAGAAGTAACAGTGACAGTGAATGCTTGCAAAAAGTTTTGATGGAGTTCTTCAGCAGCAGTCGGTGGACCGACAAGCATCTGACAGCGGGAGAAATAACAGGCCTGCTGGGGATGCCCACATCACATGAGCGCCGAGGCACTTCGATGTGGGTGGCTCCAGCCTGCCAACATTTCTGAGGGGTCCCGATGCCGATGTTTACGTTTCCATGATGTGGCACAATGAAGGGAGATATCCTCAAAAAAGATCAAACTGTTCATATATATCTCAGCTTAATTTTATTTATATACGTTGCCAAATAGTAAAAAATGTGTTATATAGTCACAGTTTCCATCAGAGCATGATGTATGTGCTGGCAACGGTCATACTGCATTATGTCGGATGTTTCACCCAAACCCTACTGGGCTTCATCAGAGATGACGAGACACATTTTAAAGAGAGAAATTACAGCTCACGTACATCATAAAAGGGGTTGAACAAGTAGACAACATAACAAGGGAAAGTACACTAACTCCCCAAAAGATGGGCAAATGAAAATATGAATAAGTAATATGTATTTATTACCACATATAGTGATATAGTGACTGTCCAGGAGAAGTAAAGGATAGTACAGGCAAGAACTTGGGTATACTAAGCATGGATGCTAATTTGAGATAAGGGACTGAGGCAAGGTGCTTGCATCAAAAAGAAATGACAACAAGGAGTACACTGCGCTGAACCTTGTGTCAGTCCTGATTTTCAAATGCAGTCTGCACCCCAGGGGGGCTACCTGCACCAAGCCAGAGGCTGTGCCATGGCTGACAGGGGGCTTGCGCCATAACACAGCTACAACATCCCTTTCTGTGGGATTGTCAAAATGCTCACACTGGCCGTAGGACTTGCAAGTACTTAGACGACCCATAGCTGGTCTATCCGCTGATTGCGTTGACACAGATACCCTAGGCAGGCAGGCTGGCGGGTCCACTGGACCCCGTGCGGGCTGCAGCTGCACAGGATCACAGGTTGATGGCAGGATACAATCAGGCAGGGGATGACTGTGTGCCAGGCAGAATCACAGCTTCATAGTGTTCTCCAGCCTTATCCAGGTGATGTGTTGATGGCAGCTGTGTGCAGCCAGTATCTGGCTAGGATCACCACACAAAAACAGGTTGCACTCACCCACCATACGTGACCACTCTGTGTGCCAGCATGGTAACTAGAATGGTGAGATGGCTCTCAGTACGAGATGTATGGCAGTACAGTGTGTCCAGCAGCTCTGAACTGTGGGAGAGAGTACATCTGAGAAGTGACCGTCCATAGCTACCAGTCAACCAATGTACAATGCACTCCCCAGCCATCAGCCATGTCCCAGTGCCACACCTCTCTTGCCCCCACCCTGTGGCCTGCAATGCCCCGCAGCTGCCCCTGGTGCACCCAACCCTGGCATCCCCTTCCCAGCGCTGGGGACTTTGGCACCTGGACCAGATTTCTACCACAATCCAGTGCAGGGTTTCTGGTGCATCGGGTTTTGATGCAAGGTGCTGTCTGCCGCAGCTTGCGTTGGTCTACAGCCCTTCTGAAAGTTAAGCCCAATATCATGAAGATGGTCTCAGGGTGTTAAATAGATGCCCGAGGACAGAAAAGGATATTGTGGTGTCAATTTATCTACCAGTGCGGAAAGATGAGAAATTCCTGGTTACACCCAGTGGATCATTCCTTTGCTCTTGATGTAAGTACTGCTCATTAGGTAAAACAGACAAATGTATTTAGTAATCCAAGTACACAGGAACGGTATGAGATAAATGGATTTATGAACTGTGACACCCAAGGGGCGATTTACCGGTTAGAATGTACTTGTGGGACTTTTTTTTTTCTTTATGTTAGATGAACAGTATGTCAATTCAAGATGCAGGTGGGGGAAGTGGGGGAACAGTTTTGGGGGGGTCAGGATATAACATTCACAACTATTGAGAAAGTGTTGCTGGGCACAAGGGGTGGCAAACTGGAGAGGTATATTAGTCACCAAGAAAGTTACCGGATTGCTAAGCTTGGCGCCGGGGAGGGGGTCTAAATAAAAATACAGACCTCGCAGCATTCTTACACTTAGTTTCACTCCAGTCCTGTACTAAAATATGCTGGCTATAGTTTCTGATATAGGAAAGAAATTTAATTTATAATGCTGAGATATAGGTCTAAAAATGGTAGCTGTGATCGTGCGATATAAACCACCCATTTTTCTGTAAACAACAGCATGTTTCTTCTTTTCATTACTGATGGGCTCCCACATATGTGAAGGACTTCTAAGGATATGTACATCAATGAGAACTTTTTTAGTCATGATGTGATGCCAAATTACAATTTTTTTAATGAATTAGGAGTTTCCTTTCTTAGCTTATATTTTACGTAATGGTAACCTTACGTACGAGCCAGGTAATATCAGCCATGAAATGTTTTGTATATTAATGAACTTATTTTATGTGTGGGCATGTAAGAAATTGATTGCAGAGAGTTCTGCACAATGTATGTATATGCCTTTAAGACTCACATTTAAAAGGGATGTATTTACCTTAGTAATGTTATCTCTGAAGAAGCCCAATAGGGTTTGGGCGAAACATCAGATGCGACGCAGTACATCCATTGCCAGCACAGATATCATGGTTTGATAGAAAGTGCAAGTGTATAACACATTTATTTCACCATTTGGCAGCAAATTTAAATAAACAGGCTGAAATACACGTGAACAACTTGTTACTATGGTCTTCTCTGGCACTGGGTGCATCTCATTTTTTGCAATACTGTATGCTTGTCAATGCATTTTAGTGCTTCCGAGTGAGCTGCCCCCCCCCCCCGACCACCACGCTAGTGGGGAAATCACTTCTCTGGGTTATATTTAGAACAAATCTTCAGTAAAACAAAAAAATGTTTAAATTGTGATGTGGAGGCATCCATTTTGTGGACAGGAAGGATGCAGTGACAACATCTGCCTTACCAGCTCTAACAGTGTTCAGCGAAGCAGTTTAAAACAAATTATAAAAAGGGTCTGGGAAGAATAGGTTACTCACTTGTAACCGTAGTTCTTGGAGGAGTATATGGTTCATATCCACACTCTAGCAGTTCCACTGGAACAATGTCATTGGCCGGAACATCTTTAAGCTAACCTCCTCCCATCACCTGGGCGGTATATCTGACTCCACCCTGTGATGTCAGATCTCAAATGCTGGAAGCAGGCTCAGGTGCCACTTTCCAGGGGAGGCCTGGTGGGTTGCGTGAATGTGAACCATATAACACTCCAAGAAAGTATAGTTCGGTAATAACTTGAAGACAGGGTAGAATAGGACCCTGTCCCAGTTGTTATGGAGAAAGTGTTTACATGCAAGGATATATTTTATTCTCCCCTTTTCTGTCTTTTGTCTGTCTGGTTGCACAATCAAATTTTCCTGTGAGATCTAGGATTTGATCACCCCGACAGTCTCACAATTCTTTGCCTCTCACTGTCTCTCAGTTTTCTCTTACTGTCTGTTTTGTCTTTTCCTCCCTTGCATATCTACAGATAGAAAAATAAATGCAAATCATTATGTGGAAATGTAACTGATATTGGGATCCCTTTTGTTTAGAAAATATATAGCGTTACTGTTGAAATGTATATAATTATATTTTGAGATGACTGCAAAAAGCTATTGTAAACTCAAGAGATTACCCAAGTGCAAAATGTTAAGCCTTTTGCAGAAGAGCTGTGAAAAAAGGGGCCTCAGCTCAGGCACACCGTGTTCCTGCCTTGCACCTGCCTGAAACATACAAGAACAGCATGCTTGTTAAGAATGGGGGTTGGAAGGACTTATAAGAAAGCTGAGCTGCAACTGCTTGAGAGAGAAGAATGGACACAGAGATTGAAGAAAAACTCAGAACGGACTTTTTCTGGATTTTATTTTGGCCTTTTTTTAAATAGTTATACTAAACAATTTTATTTTTTATGTTACTACTGGTAGAAACAAATACTCTTCTTGTGAATTCTACAACTGCTCCTGGTTTTCCTATGCTTCCTGACTTGTGCCTCGACAACAAACTTACTGTAACAGTAGATCTTTGAGGGTCGTCTCTTGTAGCAGGTAATACTTTTGGGTAGTCGCCAGAGATCGCTGTGGTGCATGGCAGCTCTTATAGCAGTCTTTTATCAGGGGCCACCCACCGATGGCATCATCATCCTGCTACCTATATACGAGTGGGCGAGCCTGGTATCCTTAGTTCCCCGTCAGATTCAGCTCACTAAGCGAGGACCAAGGGGATCCGAGGTACCAAAGGTGTCCCCTCCCATGTGCTAAGCGGAACAAAGTCATTCTCTTAGAGAAGGAGGGGGACAGAGGGAGGGAACAAACCTGCTGCAAGAGACATCCCTCAAAGATCTACTGTTACGGTAAGTTTTTACGCAACTGTACTATCTTCCATGGGATGGTCTCTTGCAGCTGGTAATATTTTTGGGATGAATCCCAAGCAGTGTACCCAAAGAGGGTGGAATTATGATAGGAGGCCCTGTAGGACTGCTCGGCCAAAGGCCGTCCTTCGACGGGAAGCAATATCTAAATTGTAATGCTTCACGAAAGTGTGAATGGTGGACCACGTGGCTGCACTGCAGATATCAGCGATTGAGGCTCCCTTGAAGCAGGCCACTGTGGAGGCCTGGGCTCTAGCGGAATGGGCTTGTACTGATCCTGATAGGGGCTGCTTGTATTTGTTGTAACAAAATGTGATGCAATTAGCCAACCAACTGGAAATGGTTTTCTTGGCAACAGGGTAACCTTCTCTCGTAGAGGCGAAGGTGGCAAACAATTTAAGAGTTTGTTTCTCAAAGATTCGGTACAGTTTATATAGTACCTCAGTATACGACGATCATCTAAAGTGTGTAAGAGATGTTCACCCTGATTGGAATGGTCCGGGTAACAGACTGGCAATTCCATGGTCTGGTTTAATGTATGTTTTGAAACCATTTTTAGCAAAAAGGAATGGTTGGTGCGGAGAACTACCCTATCCTTGTGGAATATTAAGTAAGGTTCTCTACACATCAGAGCCTGAAGCTCGGAGATACGCTGAGCTGAAGTAATGGCCACTAGAAACACCATCTTCCAAGAGAAGAAGCAGAGCTTAGCGGTAGCCACTGGTTCAAAAGGTGCCTGGTTGAGTTTCTCTAGTATGAAATTCAAATCCCAAGGGGGTGGGACGCTTTATAGGAGGTTTGATATGAAGCATACCTCTAAAGAGCATCTTGGCAAGATGATATTGATACAGTAATTTGCCGTCATAGGGTTTATGATAGGCCAAAATAGAGGCCAGATGAACCTTAACAGAGGAAAAGCTAAGGCCCTTATTGGCAAGTGAAGCCAAGTAGTCTAGTACTTTGGGTAAAGGACATGAAAATGGATTTATGAAAGGTGTTTCCATTTGGCGTTATATGTTTCCCTGAAGCCAAAAGAATGTCAGCCACAGGCGAGGAGACCTGAAGACGTGTTATGAAAACGTCCTCAGGAGCTAAGCGTGAAGGTGTACAGCCTTCAGGTTGGGGTGAAGGAGGGTGCCCCGCTCCTGAGTCAGGAGATCTGGTCTGATTAGCAATGGAATGGCATCCACCATGGATAGCTGTTGGGAGTAGCGGGAAACCACACCTGCCTGGGCCATAGTGGGGCTATGAGGATCATCATGTCAGGTTTGAGTTCTAGTTTCAGTAGAGTCCATTGCAGGAGTGGGACCAGGGGGGGTGGCATATAAAAAGTGTCCTGTCCATGGTTGGGACAGGGCATCAGCAGACAGTCCTCTTCTGTTCAGGATAATGGAAAAGCATTTGGGGAGTCTGTGATTGTCTGGGGAAGCAAAAAGGTCTAGGTGCAGGGTCCCTCAGAAGCAGAAGATCATCTGAAGAACTTTGTGATGAAGGGTCCACTCATGAACGGAGGACTGGCAACTGAGAATGTCTGCCAGGGTATTGTGGCGTCCTGGAAGATGGACGGCAATTACTGTGAGTTGTTGGAGTGTGGCTTCCTCCCAAACCTTCAGCGCCTCCCTGCAGAGAGCACGAGATCTGGTGCCTCGTTTGTTCAGACAGAACACCACTGATGTGTTGTCTAACTGGATTAGTAAGGGTCTGGGATGAAGGTGGTGGGGGCGAAAGGCCTGAAGGGCCAGGCGAACCGCCCTCATTTCCAACAGATTTATGTGTGGTAAAACGGTGAATTGGGGCCATTTGTCTTGAGCCCCATAAGGGCCCGAGGTGAACTCCCCAGCTGTCCAGGGAAGCATCCGTGGTCAACATTTGCTGGGGAGGAGGAGCCTGAAAAGGCATGCCCTGAGACAGGTGGTGCCAGTGTGTCCACCAAGCCAGGGCGGAGCGGATGGATAGGGTGACTGAGAATGTCACTGAAGTCGTCCGACCGTTGATGCCATTGATTCTGAAGCACCCACTGCACTGGTCTCATATTAAGATAAGTGTATACTACTGTGGGGATGGCAGCCGCCATGTGCCCCAGAAGACATACGAGACTTCTGGCTGTTATGTACTGCTGGGTTCAAGCATGTGAAGCCAGAGAGAGAAGTTTGTCTTGTCTGTTGGTAGGGAGGTAAGCCTTAGCTGAAACAGTGTCTAGAAGTGCTCCTATATACTGGAGTGACTGGGAAGGCTTTGGGTTGGATTTGAGCCAATTTATGGTAATGCCCAGATTTTGGAAAAGGGTAAGGGTGGCCTGGAGGGAGAGAAGCAGATCCTGTTCGGAATGTGCTTTTAACAGCCAATCGTCTAGGTACGGGAAGACGAAGTGTCCGTCTCTTCTCAGGGTCACCGCCACTACGGCAAGGCACTTGGTGAAGACTCTCTGAGCCGATGAGAGTCCAATAGAAAGTGCTCAAAACTGGTAGTGGTGTCCCAGCAATCTAAGGAACCGGTGGTGGGCGGGGTGGATGGGGATGTGCAGGTACGCATCTTTCATGTTCAAGGCACATAACCAATCACTCTTTTTTTAACATCGGTAGTATGGATATTGTGACCATCTGAAACCTCTTGTACTGAATGTGTAAATTCAGTTGTCTTAGGTCTAGTATCAGTCTGAGGTCTCCCGTATGTTTGGGGACCAGGAAAAAAAATGGGAGTAGAATCCTTGATGTAGCTCCAAAGGAGGAACAGGATTCACAGCTTTTTTGTGTAGAAGAGCCTGAAGTTCCTCTTGGAGAATAGGAACATGGTCGGGCAGATAATGGACTGAGTGGGGTGGGTGCAGGGGAGGTGGAGATGTAAGTTCCAGTGTATGCCCCGTACATATGATTTGAAGTACCCACTCGTCTGAAGTAATGGCTGTCCAGGCCTCCAGATAAAGGGCAAAATGGCCCCCTACAGCTTCCGAGGCCTGAAGAAGGAAGCAGGGGGTAATCCCTAATGGGTCACTGCGCGGAGGCTGGCCCACACCGTCCAGAGGATGGGAGCAGGGCCCCTTCGATGAAGGCGTGGTATTCCTGGAGAAGGTGTTAGAACGTCCATGGGAACCACCTCGATACACCCCTCTAGTCTTGCCTTTCAGTTTTTGAAAGTTTTGTGAATGGGACTGGCATGAGGACTGGGGAGGTACGGTACATACCATGCACTGTACGGAAAGTGCGGCTTGACACCTGGAGATCATCCAAGAGTGTTTGGGTGCCTGGGTCAAAAAGTTTAGCACCATTAAATGGGGCATTAACCAGTTTGTGTTGAATATCTGGTTGTAGACCAGAGACACAGAGCCAGGCATGACGGCGGAAGGTTACACCCATAGCCGTTGCACGGGACAAGGTATCCACAGCATCATATCCACAGTGTAAGAGATGTCAGAAAATGTAATTTTCAGTGGATATGGTAGCCAGTAATTGGTCTTTCTCCTGTGAAGGAGGGAGTTTATTTGACTACTTCAATAGCCGAGGACCAGAGAGTACATTGGTATTTCACCATATGTCCCATATAGTTCAAGATTCTCAGATTCAGTGTGCCTGTCTGGAAGACTTTCTTTCCTAGGTAGTCTAGGCAACAGGATTCCTTATCTGGAGGTAAGGAGCTCATGTGTCGGGGGTGTTTAGTATGATCATAAGTTGCAGCAATAACTACTAAATCTGCCTCGGGGTTAGAGGAGGAGAATGGGTGATCGGGGGAGCCTGGTACAAATGATCCACCTTCCGAGGAAGAGATGGGACAGCAGAAGGCTGATCCCAAGCTGCAAGCACCACATTCTGGCATGTTTGGATGAGTAGGGGTACCACAATCACCGGGTCTTCTGGCAGTTCAAGATAGTCTGCCATGTCTTTTCTCTGCTTATTATGTTCAGTAGTAGAGAAACCCATAATTTCCTGTATCGGAACCATCATATCGTGAAATGAGGGGTCATCAGGTGGGGAAGCTGCTGCATGGTGGGTGGGTTCCTTATGCAGATAGGATTTCGTAGAGAGAGAGGACGGAGAATGAGAGTCCCATTCTTGAATGTCAATATTCTCCAGATCCTCTAATAGGTCATCCGGGAATTTTAAGTCCTCGGAATAACATTCTTCCTCATAATCTGAAGGGAAACCAGGTGGGCCGCTCACCAAGAAAACGTTATGGTGAAGGTGTGGGTGACCGGGATGGGTGATCCCCAGTAACAGGAGCAGAGGCTGTGAATGCCTTATTACCTTCAGAACCTGCTGTACTACCACATCCATGTCCATAGAAATAGTGGTGGTGGGCGGGGGGTTTGTGAAACCAAGGGAATAATAGAGGAGAGAGGACGTGAGCAAAAGGAGGTCTGGAGCCCAGATGAAATAATCCTAGATTCCCGGTCCCAATCAGGCTGGCCCCTATGAACAAAAGCCCTTGGGGCAGCTGAAAAAGTAAAATCCATGGTATTCCCTAGAGTCCCAGGGCCCGCCAATGACTGGGCTGAGACAGAGGAAGATTTGACATGTTTAACAGCCATCAATGAAAGACGAGGCACTGTCAACAGGGCAGCGATGGTATTAATGTAAGATTCCATTGACACAGCCGCTAGAGCACTAGAAAGCACCGTCGATGAGAGAGAATTAACTCCAGTTGACGAGGAGGCAGGTTTAGCAGGCATCATCAATGAGGGGAGACCTGAAGTGGTCGCAACTAGCGCTTGGAAGAGGATGCAGTAGAGTATTCTTCACATCTGTGCTTTGTGTAAAGCACCAGATGGGGGGGGGGGTCCTTGGGACGGACCTCTTGCTTCTCTAAGAAAGCGGATTTTTGTTCTATAAGGTAAACCTGGATATTGAGCAATTGTTGTTGATGAGTTGCTTGGTTGAATTCCTGACAAAGTTCACAGGAAAATGATTTGTCTGTGTGGGTCCCAAACAGCGGACACAGACTGAATGGTTGTCGAAACGGCAGAAGTTTTCTACCGCAACGACAGGAGCGAAATAAAGGTGATTTGTTTGATGGTCCCTCTGACATCCGTCGATGAAGAGGGAACGAGAAGAAACCGTTCCTGTTTGCTCAGTTTCTTGTCGATGACTGCCTAAACTTTGCACTAGCTGCTGCGTGCGAGCTGCAGATGGCGGGAAAATGAACTGAGGATACCAAGGACCACCCACCCATACAGGTAGAAGAATGATGATGTCATTGGTGGGCGGCCCCTGGTAAAAGACTGCTGTAAGAACTGCCGTGCACCACAGTAACCTCTGGCGACTACCCAAAAGTATTACCTGCTGCAAGAGACCATCCCGTGGAAGATCTACAGTTACAGATGAGTTACCTATTCTTGTAGGGGCACGGATATGGTTCACTTATCCACACATTGGCAAACTCCTAGCAGTTCTCCGGAAGGGGGGAAGCAAGGCACGCACTCCTATTTTGCAGAGACTAGAGAACTGAGGTCCAAAACCAGCATCCCGGCGTGACTCAAGATCCATGTGGTAGTGGGAAATAAAGGTGTGTGCTAACTACCAGGTAGCAGCCCTATGGATCTCCTGTAGGGGGACATCCCTGGAAGCAGTCTCCGAAACAGTGGTATGTCTGGTGGAATGAGCCCTCATCCCTACGGGAGGCTCCCAACCAACCGACCTATAGCAGGGATTGATGCAAAATGTGATCTACTTTGCAATTGTCCGCTTTCCTGTCAGTCTGCCAGGCATGGCTTCAGCATAGGTGACAAAAAGCTGGCAAGCCTGTCCTCAAACTCCAGCTGTGCACTCTACATAACAGGAGAGTGCCCTCAGCAAGTCCAGGGTATGAAGCCTGTGGTTAGCCCCCAAAGATAGGCTGGTAAAATACACCAGTAGGTTAATTGCCTAGTTAAGGTGAAAACTCCAGTACCACCTTTGGGAGGAACTACAGGTTGGGGCAAAAGATGACTTTATCCCAGTGGAAGACCAGACAGGGCAAATCCACCGAGAGCACCTGGAGTGCCTCAATCCTTCTGGCTGACGTAATGGTCACCTGGAAGGCTGTCTTCCACAACAGGTGTGACATCTCACACTTGTGCATTGGCTCAAAAGGCTTGCCCTTGTGCATAATCAATACCAATAGTAAGTCCCATGGTGGAGGTGGTTTATGCACCAGAGAGGACAAGTAGTCCAGGCCCTTGAAAAAGTGCCCAGCCACCTTCTCCTGGGTCACCATCAGCTTATCAGCCTGCACCCAGTTAGCAGATATGGCTGCCAGGTGAACCTTAAGGGTCATCGCTCGCAGTCCCAGTTGGGAGAGGAACCAGAGGGAGTCCAAGATACTAGCTACTGGACATGTATGAGGATCCAGTCCCTTGCCCAGACACCAAATGGAAAATCTCTTCCATTTAAAGGCACAGCATCTATGAGTTGTCTCTTTCCTGGAGGCCTCCACAACGTGGAGAACATCTTCGGGGAAACTCAGACATGGAATTCTAGCCACTCAGGAACCAGGCCATTGGGTGCAGGGAGTGAAGTTCCAGGTGGAGGACCATCTCCTGAAGTCTGGTCAGCAAGTCTAGGTGGAGAGGGAGTCAATGTGGAGACCTGCTGCTGAGGCTGAGAAGAGCTGGGTACCAGAACTGCTGACGCCAGTATTGAGCTATCAGGATCATCCATGCTTTGTCCTTCCTGACCTTGACCAGCACCTTTTGGTTCAGGGGAAGGGTGGAAAGGCATACATTAGGCCTGTGGTTCAGGGCCTTGTGAAGGCATCCCCCCCCCCCAAAACACTCTCCCGGACTTCGGGGATGGGCACAAAACAGCTTCAGTTTGGCATTCTCCCAGGAGGCAAACAGGTCTGCTGAGGGTGAACCCCATAGGGAGGACAGCTGGTTTACCACCTCCTGATTCAGAGAACACCCATGCAACAGAGACCTGCTGCTGAGGCTGAGGAGATCCAGGTACCAGAACTGCCGAGGCCAGTCTGGAGTTAGTATCATCCATGCCTTGTCCTTCATGACCTTGACAACCACCTTGTGGTTCAGTGGGAAGGATGGAAAGGCACACGAGGCCTGGTGTCCAGGGGCTTGTGAAGGTATCCCCCATTAATGTCCTAGACTATGGGGGATGGGCACAAACCAGTCTTAGTATGGCGTTCTCCCAAGAGTCAAACATGTCCACCGAGGGCGAGCCCCACAGGAAGAACAGGTGGTTCACCTCCTCCTGATTCAGAGACCACTCATGCAACGTCCTTCCTACCCAACTAAGAGCACCTGCCAGCTGACTGTTCTCTCCCACTGCATGGATCACCATGAGATCAGAGCCTAGGCTAAGCACAAGGGTCCAGGTGCAGAATGCCACCTGAAACAGGGGAAGGGTGTGTGTGTTGCTCTGTCTGTTCAGGTAAACATGGTTGTGGTGCTGTTCATCTGGATTTGAACAACCTGACCCCTGACTAGAGCAGCAAACCCTATCAGAGCCAAGTGCACTGCACAGACCTCTAGCAGGTTTATGTGGCGACAGGACTCCCTAGGGGACCAGAACCAATGGGTCACATGGTCTTCACAGGTGTGCTCCTGCCCTACCAGGGATGTGTCTGTCATTAGTGTGACAGTCAGCTCTGTGCAGACAAAGGGGATTCCATCCTCTACATGTTCCAGGACAAGCCACCACTGGATGGCATCCCACACTGGCTGGGTCACACTGACCGGCTGCTGGTCCAAGTGGCCTAGGTGCTGGGACCACTGACAGTCCAACTTCCAGTGAAGGTGGCGCATCTGCCAGTAGGTCCAACATACCACACTGGTGCAGAATGCCATGTACCCCAGCAGCCACAGGAAATCCCAGGCCAGGCACATGAGCCCCACTGAAATAATTGGGCAATGGAGGTAAGATCCTCTGCCCTGTCCACCATGAGGTGGGCCCTGTCTGCAGGGAGTAGAGTTCTGCCCCGATGAATGTGCTCACCTGCTTTGGTACCAGTTCAGACTTGTCTGGGTTGACCAACAGGCCCAAGCCTCGGTAAGTCTGGCGAGCCAGATCTGTGGCTCTCTCCCCAGCCTCTCTGGAAGGACCAGCTATCAGCCAGTCATCCAGGCAGGGGTACACTCTAACCCCTACATACTGCAGGTGGCCTGCCACCACTGCCATGCATTTGGTGAAGACCCCAAGTGCAGAGGAGAAGCCAAATGGCATGACCAAGAACTGGTACAGGACCCCTTCTACTTGGAAACAGAGGAGCCAGTAGTGGTACCCATGTACAGGAAAGTGGAAGAACGCATACTGGTGGTCCAAAAACCAAAACCACATGTTTTTCTCCAGGGATGGTATAATCTGACTCAGAGTGACCATCCGAAACTTGCTTTTATGAACATAAGAACATACAAAAGAGCCAGCAGAAGAATGCCATTTGATCTATCAAGTACACAACACAGGGGAAGAGTACACAATGGGGACTGAGATACTAACAACAACAAAAATGGAAAGAGACCTGGGGTAGTCATATCAGATGACTTAAAGGTGGGCAAGCAATGTGAGAAGGCAGTAAGGAGGGCTGGGGGGATACTGGGATGCACAGGGAGAGGCATCACCAGTAGAAAACAGGAAGTTGTTATCCTTCTGTACAGACAGCTGGTGAGACCCCATCTGGAGTACTGTGTGCAGTTCTGGAGACCCAATCTCCACAAGGACATAGACAAGATGAAAGCTGTCCAGAGGGAGGGCAACTAAAATGGTGCAGGGTCTGCACCGGAAGACATCTGAAGAGACTAAGGAGCTTAATATGTATAGCCTCGAGGAAAGGGGGACATGATAGAAACGTTCAAGTACCTCAAGGGAATCAACAAAGTCCAAGAGGGTAGCATCTTTCAAAAAGAGATATGCAAGAACAAGGGGCACAATTTGAAGATGGGGGGGCGGCTCAGAGGTAACGTAAGAAAGTATTTTTTCACAGAGAGGGTTGTGGATGCATGGAACGGCCTTCTGGAGGAGGTTGTGGAGTCAACAACAGTGGTTGAATTCAAGCATGCATGGGACAGCCATAAGGCAATTCTAGGGGATGGGGGCAGAAAGAAGTAGGCTGCTGGTTAACTAGGATCTGCAGCTTATCCATTAGGTAGGGAAATGGGCAGACTGGCTGGGCCAAGCGGTCCCTATCTGCCGTCAAATTCCATGTTTCTAAGTCTGCTCGTTATTGCAGGGTCCGTAGCTTATGCCATTAACCCTCACCCCTCCCAGTAATCCCTTTCCCTCTGACTGCTCCCCAATGGTCCCATGGGTTCCCATTATGCCTATCCTATGCCCTCTTAAAGCCGCCCACTGTCTTCTCGGAGACCACGTCCTCCGGCAGCAAATTCCATGTGGCCACCACTCTCGCCGTAAAGAAATGCTTTCTAAACCTCCCCCCACCAGCCTTAAACTGTGCCATCTCGTGGTTTGGTTCTCTCTTAGCTTGACAAGACCTTCCCTATCCACTCTATTTATCCCCTTCAAGTATTTGAAGGTCTCCATCACATCCCTTTTCTCTTTCCTATCCCCCAGGGAGTACATTCACAGGGCTCCCAGCCTCTCCTCCTAAGTCTTCCCCAGCTCCTGAGAGTCAGAGGGCCAGCTGTTGGGGGGAGGGGGGGAGAGAAGGATTGAGCATCTGAAGGTGGTTGAGCGCCCGGCACATGACTGACCTCTGGCGGAGGCTGGGGGAATGCAGCCGACGGCACCTCATGAACTGGAGGTGGGGACAGACATTGGTGTAAGTGCCCTTGACGTCACTGCACATCCCACCTCCCGGGGTGAAAATGGCATAAAATGGGGCTGAGCGAGATGCCGCCTCCCCCCCCCACACCACAGGTCTCACACCATTGCCCGTGGCACCACCGGGGACGTATACCTGTGTCCGACAGGAGGGTGAGTCCCTTCCCAAAGGTCATGACCTGTGGTGGCAAGCTAGGGCATAACCCCAGGATGGAAGCATCCCAGGGCCGTATACCAGTGTCCAACAGGTGATTGTGGGTCCCTCCTATGACCCTCTGGGTGGTAAACCAGAGCGTATCTCCAGTAGGGTAAGTCCGCGGGAGGTAGGTGATGGAGCTGGAAATGGGGCTGGGCTGATGGGGGCCAGTCCTCGGAGGAGCAGAAAGTGTATCAAATTAAAAAAAGTGTTCCCCTGCTGACCCATGATCATCTTGGGTGCCCAGCTTTGGACTTTCTCTAGCAAGCTGAAGTCCTTCTTAAGGTATGGGCACCAGTATCTTACCCCATATTCTAGATGCAGTCCTACCAGCAACCTGTACAAGGTCAGTATGACCTTGCTCTGTTTACTACTGATTCCCCTGGCTATACACCCCAAGATCCTGTTTTCATTCGCTGCTGCCTTTTTGCACTGTGAGGAGTGCTTCAGTTCGCTGGTAATCACCACCACCCCGATCCTTTTCTTTCTCCATTGCTGCTACCCAAATCCCCCCTTCCCTGCCCTGAAAATACTCGGTTGTAGGATTCCTGGCTCCAATGTGCCTTTTAGTATGTACTGGCTGGGGCTGTGCAGATCCAGTATGGGGCACCAGCCCCCATCTGTTTCAGGACCAGGAAGTACCAGGACACCTAACCATGACTAGCCATGGCATATGGGACACAGGCTATTGCCCCCTTTTGCAAGCTGAGCAGTGTCCTCCCTGAGGGTGGACAGCATGTCCTGAGACACCCCAGAATCTCAAGATGTGTGAAGGTGAACCCCCCCATTCCGTCAATGGGCAGCTTTGGGGGGGGGCATAGGTGGCTGCTGCTGGAGGGGAAACACCACCTCTGCCCCCCCTTTGGACCTTGAGCCCTTGACTTCTGCCTGGGGCAAAAGGCTTGGAAGTGCCCCTACTAGGCTGCAGACAGGGAGGCTGTGACTGAAAGGACTGGTACTGAAAAGACAGCTTTTTAGTTTTTTTTTTCTTGGTCCTTCTGGTAAGAAGTCCTACAGTCAATAGTGGCACTGCACTTCTCAATCCGGGTGAGATATGCTTCCAACCCAGGGCCGAAGAGGTTGGTGCCCAGAAAAGGGACATCAGCCAGCTTATGTTGGGTGTCTGCCATGAAGGTGGACAAATGCAGCTGGGCCCTGCAGTACATGGAGACAACTGCTGCTACAGCATGGGCTCAAGAATTGACCATGTCCAAGGCTGTCTGGAGCTGGTGTTTAGCCAATGACTGACCCTGGTCTCTGATGAGCTCTACCTCCATCCATTACTCAGGAATGATGATAGTTAGCCACCAAAACAGCACAGTTATCCTGCTGGAGACCTCGAGTGCCCGCAGCATACACTTCTTAGTAGTATGGTCAATCTTACAGGACTCCTTGTCCAGAGGCTTTTCCTCCCCTCCCCAGTGTCTGAATTTACAGAACACCAAATCTGTCACCAGACCTTTTGCCAAAGCATGGTCTGAAAACTCTGAAAGAGAACCCATGGGACCATGAAGTTGCGAACCATACAGGCAGAGGGTGCCAAACAGGACTCTGGATGTTGCAAAAGCTCCAGGGCTGTCCCAAAATGGCCCCAGCCACAGGGAAGGCAACCCTATGCAGATTGATTCCAGTCAAAAATGTCTGTGACAGGGTACTTAGCCCTCTTTGGGACTGGCTCAAGTGTGATCAACATGGATTCTGAGTAAGTCAGAGCAGCTCATCGAAGGACACCAGGCCATGTTCGGTGGAAGGCTTCTCAACGGAGCTATGGTTGAAAAGCAGAGTCCCTGAAGAAGTCACAGACTCAGTTGGAGTCATTTTAGGACTCCTTGAAAACAGCCCTTGGCCACTGTTCTCCACCGACCTGGGAATTCTCACCCAGGGTGATCCTCACAGACAAACGGCCTGGCAAGCCCATGGCTAAAGAGCTGGCCTCCTTGGTCAGAGCGCCGACTGGTGGCTAGGTGGCAGCTCCAAACTAATCAGTGGAGAAGCAGGTGTGGAGAGCACCTGTGAAATGTGGACCAGCAGGATAACCACTGGCAACTGTCAGGGGACGGAGGCAACCAGTTTCAAAGTAAGGAGAACTCCAACAAATGAACATGTTAAGATTCAATTAGAATATAAATCTACTTTTTAAAAAGGAATGAGTCCAAAGAAATCAGAACACCCAAAGCAGCGGCACTTCAGCGCTTCACCCAAAGGAGCTTCGTCAGGAGAGGACAGAGGTGATCCTGCCCCGATGGCCCACTGTGGCCAGAAAAATTCCTTGTTTACCTGTGCATGTCGCGTCATTGCCACTCCCCACCCAATGATGAAGAGGTTGAGGAATTCCGACAGCGACACCTCCTGGTCAAGAGAGATCAAGAGTGCGAGCGCCTCGACCGTGGCCTTGACTGCCTAACGGCCAGCCTACAGAGAGGTAGGTCTTCCTGCAGTTGGCCATAAATTATGCATTTACTGACACTGAGCAATACAGGAAAAGACCTGACCCCGGGTAGAGGCTGGTCCTGTGGTGGATCGGATGGGGCCACTGACCCATCTACGTCCTCGTGAGGACCAGGACCACAGAAGCCTGCAAGACAGACTCCTTGGCCTTGTCTGACAACTGGTAGACAGGCTCTAGAAAGATTTCAACAGCCTGCTCAACCACAGTCGAAGATGACGGACTCAACAGTGGAATCGAAGAGCCCATGACCAGCTTGACCCGCCCCTTGGCCATGGGGCGCTCGACAGAAGTCTAGCAGTCTGGCGAGTCAAGGGACCAGGAGGATCTCAACTGTTCTTGGTCCCACGACCGGCACTGGAGGCACTTGAATTTTGAACCACGGAGGGC
Organism: Neoceratodus forsteri; assembly: GCA_016271365.2. Classification (NCBI taxonomy): domain Eukaryota; kingdom Metazoa; phylum Chordata; order Ceratodontiformes; family Ceratodontidae; genus Neoceratodus; species Neoceratodus forsteri. The sequence continues at coordinate 426,075,594 of JADMNL010000024.1, read as the reverse complement.
AGGCCTCTCCCCCAAGGTCTGGAGGGACAGACACGTATCACGGAACTCGCCCATGAAAGACCCTCCAACGCTGGTCCCAGGGAACAGCGCCTAGGATGAAGGGGTACCTGCCACAGTGGCTGCGGCTTCCATCTCAAGGGTTGCAATTTGCTGACCCAACCTGGCCCACAGCCGAAGCCTTCTTGAGTCCCTTAGGGTTGTCCTTTGGATCCCTCTCCAAAGGCCAACCCACCGAGCTGGAGCTTCCTGTCCTTGAGGGTTTCAGGATGGATAAGCGCAGGCCGCACTTGGCCACGTTATTTTGCCCGCCCAGGCAGCACACGCATGTGTTGCTGAGATCAATGACTAATATCTTCTGCCGGAAGTTAACGCAGAATTTGAATCCTGGTTTCTTGTGTCCCATTTTTGGTCCAGAGATGGAGTCGAAAGAACCACAAAACAAAAATTCCAAAACATTTCGAAAAGAAGACGTTTGCCTATGGTGCAGAAAATCCTAAGCAGGAGCATGAAGGAGGTGACCAGTTCCTCCAGCGGAAAGAAAGATCTGACGTCATGGGGTGGAGTCGGGGGATATACTGCCCAGGCAGTGGGAGAAGCTTAGCTTAAAGACTCCCTCCCCTCCAATGTCTGTACTTCCCCACTACGTCATCCTTCAACTCTGCCCTCCAATCTCATCTAGCTTTATCCAAGGCTTGCACCGGTCTCTAACCACTCCGAATGTATTTGCTCATACCCTTGATTAATTTGACTGCACCTCAGATCTGCCCACACCTCAAAGTGTACTTGTCTCAACTTATTTTGTACTTTGTTCCCTACTTGTAATTTGCAATGTTTTATATTGTACCTTTCCAGACTGCTCTCTAAATCTGTATCCGTTTTTGAGTAATTGTGCTTTGCACCCTCACGGGCCATACCTGAAAATAGGCATTCAGTTGTCTAGTGTACCTACCCAGTTACCAAAAAACAAATAAATAAACATTGTTCCAATGTGACTGCCAGAGTGTGGATAAGTGAACCATATCCACGCCCCTAGAAATACAGCTTTCCGATTGGCTAGAAACATTCTCAACCTTATGTTAATCTTTAACACACATGTAAGGCCTAATCATATGTTGAACAAGGTTTAAACCTATTTAATTTTTTTTATTATAATAGAAAAAAGGCATCACACTCTAGGAGCATGTTGCACTCAGCTATGCCTCATGCTGAAGTAAAAGCCCTGGTCATGCCTTATTGCTTAGCTGCTCCTACAGACAGGGATCCTGTCACATCGTGAAGAAAATCACTGGATTCTCATATTACTTTATGCAAACCCAGGGTTTTCTTCACACTGTATAACAGAATTCCAGTCAGTACAGCTCAACTGTTCTCACCTGCAGCGCTGCAAGCTGTTAACACTGGTGAGGCAGTGACATCATCACAACACTCCTCTTGTCCACAAAATGGATGCCTCCACATCCCTATTAAAAAGTAATTTTCAATGTTTTATTGAAGTCCTTTCTAAATGTATCCTTTCCAACCAATTTCGGTACAACTATAGTAACTGTTCAAACAATAATAAAGGGAATTGCACACTTTCCCTTTAAGTTGCAGCTGCACAGGCAGAGGCTTCTACAGTGAATTATGGCCCAGAAGGGCCCAGACACGCTTTATCTTTTTTCTCCTCACAATAAAATCTTGTGCTGTAAGGGGAGACAGTGCTCCCTATAGAGAGCTCGTGCACTGACCTTAATTGACTGATGAGCACCCACTGTATCCTAGCAGCCTAGCTATGGACCCACAGCAATCACTTTTAAAAACAAAGGCTGCCAGCCCGGTGGTGCCAAGGGTTGAGGCGCTGGATGCCACACCTCGCACCATGCCGGCAACCCAGGAATGGGAGCGAGCTCAGGCCGCCGAGGGTTGGCCAGGGGGAGAAGGCTTGAGCGACTGACGACTGCTCGCCTTCTCCGGGGGGAAGGTGGGTTCTTACACCAGCAGCGGTGACCCCTGGCGGAGGCTGGGGAGTCGACAGCTGCTGGAGTCACTGGGCCTTGAATGGTCGGGGAGTGCGTGAGCCACGGACCAACCAGCTCGGGGGACGGGAACTTGGGGTGTGGGACTTCGGAAGCGTCTGTGCCTTCGCCTTGATGTTGGGGCATATAGTCTGGAGAAAAAAGCCCCTCCGGAGTCGGGTAGATGGAGTGTCGAGCTGGGTCCTGATATGCCGCCGCCTGCCTGCCTTGAATGAGGGACCTGACGAGATTCCAAGGTTCCGGGGTGGTCCCACCCCGACCCCGGGCGGGGGGGGGGTAAACTGCACCATGATGGAGGACCCCGTTCGGTCAGGTAAGGCAGAGGTAGGGACAAGCTTCATTGGCATCTCCCGAAGAGGCGACTCTGGAGGGGAGGGGGGAGTATAAATAATTGAAAAAAAAAAAAAAGGCTGGAAAACCGTAAATCAGTCAAGGTAAAAACTTATATAGTCCATGGCTCCCCCCTCCTGATTCCAAGACTTTGTAACATGGAGATGTTGACATTAACTCTGCCTCTCTGTATGACAGGTCGAGAAGGGGGTGACCAGGAAACTTACTTCTCAACTGAGCCTGATTTTGTCTCAAAAATGTCCTCCATCCTTCCTAAATTTGACATTTCTATCACTGAAAAGTACATATCTGAATCATAAAATAATGTCGGCCATTAATGTTACTGTCTAGTTCTCATTAAGAAAATGCTATTCACACAAAGCAGTGTATTGTATACAACTGCTGGAAAGGATATTACTGTTTATTCTGATGTGTCCAGTTCCTAATTTTGGTTATTTGTCCCAGATATGTGCGACAGAGGTTAAGAAGTACATAATGATTTTTGAATGAGGATGCTAGGCACGGCTTAAATAAGATTTTTCCTAATTTTCTAGATGTGATGGCCACAATGAGAAGGGGGGGCTAGAAACAAAGCCATGCCATACCATACCATGGCTGAGATGGGGGGTCCATAGGCCCCCCCCACGGGGAAGGGATGAAGAGGCAAGCCCTTGGGACGAGCAGAGGCAGGGGAAGGAAGGTGGAAGGGCTTGGTGGTCAACGCTAGGTGCCTAGCAAACAAGATGGAGGAATTGACAATCATCATTGCCACGACAGGCTGGACATAATCGTGATCAGAGAGACGTGGTGGATGGAATTTCACACGTGGGAGACAGCTATTCCTGGATTCAGACCGTTTAGGAAGGACAGGAGGGACAAGGAGGGGGTGGCCTTATACATCAGGGAAGATATAAGGGCGATAGAGGGGCAGGAGGACAATGGGGAATTTGAACTCCTAAGGGTGACACTAGGTAGAAGGACAAGGGAATCCTTGATACTTGGAGTTGCGTACAGACCACCCATGTAAGGGGAAGAACAGGATAGAGTGATGTCGTGGGACATTGCAAGGATGGCCCTCAAGGGGAAAACACTGCTGGTGGGAGTCCTGAACCTCCCAGATGTTGACTGGACCATCCCAGATGCAGCTTTGACCAGAAGCAGGGAGTTTCTGGAGGTGCTGCAGGGGGTGTTACTTCAACAGTTGGTCAGAGAACCAACTGGGGGAACAACCTGCTGGACGTGGTCCTGACAAATGGAGAGAATGTGGAGGTGGTGGTAGTGGGGGAGCAGTTGGGGAATAGCGACCATAGGAACATTGGGTTTAAGGTGAGGGCAGGAAGGGGGGGAGCCGAGCCAGCACAATGTTGCAGGACTTCAGGCGAGCAGACTTCGAGAAGATGAGAAATTAGTGAGGGAGGCAATGGAAGGCATGGTGGAAATAAAGTGGAGGAGTTATAGGGAACAATTAGAGACTGGATTATGGAGGCCACACAGGTGTGTATAGGGAGGGTTGGGACGGGCACAAGAAGCAGGAGGCCACTTTGGTCCAATAGGGATGTAGCGAGGGTGGTCAGGGGCAGGAGGAGGGCGTTTAGGAAAAACAGGAGAAGGCAGAGGACAGGGAGGTTTACAGGGAAACAAAGAGGCTAGCGAGAAAGGAAATTAGGAGGGCAAAGGCTGAAGCAAAAGAAAGGACAGTGAAGCAGGGAAAGAACAGTAATAAAACATTTTTTAGATATGTGAGAGAGGAGGAAGACTGGCTATGGGATTGCAAGGCTTTCGGGGGAAGGAGGGGAACCATTCGAGGAGGACTGGAAGAAAGCAGAAGGGTTAAATAAGTACTTCTGCTCGGTATTTACGGAGGAGGGGGAGGCAGGGGACCAGAGTTGAGAATGAGGGGGGCATAGGAGTAGTAACAAGACCCTGCAGTATGGAGTAAGTTAGGGAGGAACTGAGCATGTTAAAGGTGGGCAAGGGCATGGGCCCGGAGGGGCTGCACCCAAGAGTAATCAGGGAACTGAGCGAGGAGTTGACTGCCCCACTGGCGAGACTGTTCAACCCGTCTTTGGACACCAGAAGGGTGCTGGAGGACTGGAAGAGGGCAACTGTTGTGCCGATTCACAAGGGGGGGTAGAAGAGAGATGAGGGAGAACTACCGCCTGGTCAGCCTCACTGCAGTGGTGGGGAAGGTCACGGAGGCCCTCATCAGGGAAAGAGTAACGGAATACCTGGAGGCAAACGGACCTCTGGACAACAACCAGCATGGGTTCACAAGAGAGAAGTCCTGGCAAACCAACTGAACTGAATTCTATGACTGGGTGACGCAGGTAATTGACCAGGGGAGTGCGGTGGACATAGCCTAGCTGGACTTCAGCAAGGCCTTTGACACTGTACCCCACAGAAGGCTGGTCAACAAGTTAGAAAGTATGGGGGTGGGGGACAAAATAACTAGATGGATAGAAAACTGACTGGCAGATAGAAGCCAGAGGGTGGTAGTAAATGGGGTGCACTTAAGGACAGGGCAAGTGATGAGTGGGGTACCCCACGGATCGGTGCTGGGGCCACTCTTATTCAGTATATACATATGTGACACAGCCGATGGACTGAAGGGACATGTGGCCCTCTTTGTGGACAATACAAAAATCTGCAACAGGGCTGACACTGAAGGGGGACTGAAGATATGAGATAGGACCCGAGGACATTGGAGGGGTGGGCGAAGACCTGGCAACTAAAATTCAGCATCAGGAAGTGTGCAGTCACTGGCCCAGTGGCGCTGAGGGTTGAGGCGCTGGACGCCACACCTCGCACCACGCCGGCGACCCGGGTTCGGGTATGGACTCGGATTGCCGGGAGTCGGCAGGGGAAAGGAGGATCGAGCGTCCCCATGGATGCTCTCCTCCTCCTTCGGGGAGGGATACCAGGGGTGTTTTAATACACCCGATGCCCGGGAGAGCCAGTGGAAGCACCGACTATTGGGGCAATGGCTTCCACTGGGGGGGAGCCGGGGAGGACGTCATCAGGCACTTGGCAGGCGTGCGTATGCACGTTCCGGCCGAGCCAGCATCCTCAGTGGGATGGAGGGGAAGGGACAGGAAAACCGGAAAACCTCCCTCAGTGTTCCAGATGATGGCCGCTCCAGCCACCCAGTCTACAATCATGGGCAGACCCCGTCGTGCAAGGTGCTCCGTGGAGGAAAAAGAGGCAGTTAGGAGTCACCAGAGGCACTCTAGGGGCAGACCCAGTGAGGGACGGGGTGGCACTGAGCAAGCCTGAAGGAGTGGAATGGCGAGGGCGACCAGGAGGGATAAAAAGAAATTTCAAAAAAAAAAAAGAAGAAGAATTGTGCAGTCATGCACCTGGGGAACAGAAACCCGAGGACAGGATACACACCGGGGGGTAGTCAGGGTTACGTAATAGGAGAGGGATCTAGGGACAGTAGTCTCCAGTGATCTCAAGGTGGGGAGCAGTGTACAAGGGAGGTGGGGAAGGTTTACGGACGTTGGCAAGTATAAGCAGGTGAATCACTAGCAGGAGGAGAGACGTCCTGGTGCCCCTGTACCAAGCCACAGTGAGACCGCACCGTGAGTACGGAGTCCAGTTTTGGAGGCCTTACTTGTACAAGGACATTAACTTGATTGAAAGGGTTCAGAGAAGAGCAACCAAGATGGTGTAAAGGATGAAGGACATACCATGTGAACAGAGACGTAAGGAGTTGGGGCTCTACATATTGGAGACCAGAAGGGAGACAGGGGACATGATAGAGACCTTCAGATACATCAAAGGGTTAAAGAAAGTGGACCCAGGGTGATTACTCCACATGAGGGAGGGCACCATTACAAGGGGCATGGCCCGAGACTAGCAGGGGGGCACTTCAGAGGTAATGTGAGAGGGCGATTCTTCACTGAAAGGGTGGTGGATGCCTGGAATGGGCTTCCGGAGGAGGTGGTGGGGGCTGAGACTGTAGCGGGATTCAAGAGGGCATGGGACAGGCATAAGAGGCTACAAATGGGTTGGGGGGTGCTCAAAGTTAGCAGGAGGAAAGGGGCAGACTGGACGGGCCAAGGGGTCCTTTTCTGCCATCAAATTATATAAATATCTAGGATGGCCTATGCCATGATGGCCTCTAGGTCTGGAATCTTATTTCCTAGAGTTCTAGAATTTGCACACAGGGTCTTCCACATTTTGTTCCCACTCTGCTTGTTGCTCCCCTTTTTTCCTCTTTGCCCTCCCCCTCCTTCCCCCATCTCTTTTTAATGCTCCTGTTTCCTTCCCCCTTTGTCTCCACCACCCTGCTTCCTTTATTAATTTGCACCCTTGGGATTCCTCTCCCCTTGGATTCTCCTCACTTTCTATTCAGCCGGGGGGGGGGGGAACAGTTTCTGCCTCCCCGTTTCCTTCCACCAGCACCCTCGACTACATTAAATGTTCAACAAAGTATCATTTAAACCGTCCACTGAGGACTGCATCTCCCCTTCCGGATGGATGCAGGTCATAACCCTTGTATATACCCTTATCCTCCAAGGTGAGTTCCCAGTACAGCTGAACCCCTCCGCTCTGCACCACTCCATCAGCCACGAGTTGAAGCTCCTGGTGTGGAGAGCCCTCCCCTCTGCCCTGTTGTAGACAGGCAGCACCTCAGCGAAAACCACTGAGCGAGCTATCTAAGACCCTCCAAAAGGGGCAGGGACTCCTACTCTGGAGCTTTATCCTAAGTATTGAGAGCTTTATATCAATAAAACAGTTACACAAAATTATAGTAAGTTAGTTCAAACAGATATACATAGATACATACATAGACAGTGTCGGCAGATAAGGGCCTATGGCCCACCCAGTCTGCCCATTTGAGCTTGTAAGTTCAGTTTGTTTTCCTAGAAGTCTGTTGCCCCTTACCCCTGACCTCTAGAATTCCTTTATGTCTATCCCATGCATTCTTAAATCCTGTGATTGTTTCAGCCCCCACCACTTCTCTGGCAGGGTGTTCCACTTGTCCACCACCCGCTCTGTGAAGAAATTCTTTCTCATGTTTCCTCTGAATCGTCCTCCCTCCAACTTCATCCCATGCCTCTAGTCCTGGAACATCTTTTCGCTTAAAATAGTGTTTTCCTGCACCCTGTTCCTCCCTGTAAGATACTTGTATGTCTCTATCATATCCCTCTCTCCTCCTCTCCTCCAGGGAGTACATGTTCAGTTCCTTCAACCTGTCTTCATAGGACTTGTGATGCAATCCATGCACCATCTTTGTTGCCCTCCTCTGAACCTTCTCTACCCTGTCTATGTCCTTACGTAGGTATGGTCTCCAGAACTGTACACTGTACTCCAGGTGGGGCCTCACTAGTGTCTTGTATAGCAGAATTATGACCACCTTTTCCTGCTGGTGATGCCCTGCCTATACATCCCAGCATCCTATTTGCTTTACCTGCTGCCTTGTCACACTGTTTCCTACCTTGAGGTCATCAGAGATAACCCCAAGATCCCTTTCCTGCTTGGTGCATGCTATATCCTCACCCCCAACTGATATATTGTGCCAGGGTTTTTTGCCCCATATGCATTATCTTGCACTTCTTTGCATTGAATTTCAACTGCCAAACCCCTGACCATTCTTCAAGTTTCTGCAGGTCGCTTCATTCTGTCTACACCCTCTGGTGTGTCTACTCTGTTACAGAGCTTTGTGTCATCAGCGAACAGTGAAATTCTGCCTTCTAGATCCTGCGCAATGTCACTGATGAAGATGTTGAATAGGACCGGTCCCAGCACTGATCCCTGTGGTACCCCACTGGTCACTCTTCCCTCTGTGGAGTGACAGCCATTTACCACCACCCTCTGTGTCCTGCCACCCAGCCAGTTACCTACCCACCACACTACTGTCCTGCCCACACCCATATTCCCCAGTTTGTATAATAGTCTTCTATGTGGCACAGTGTCAAAGGCCTTGCTGAAGTCCAGATAGGCCATGTCCACTGCCCTCCCTGATCCACCTCCTAGTCACCCAGTCAAAAATTCAACGAGGTTGGTCTGACATGACCTCCCCTGGTGAAACCATGCTGCCTTGGGTCCTGGAACCATTGACAACCAGATGTTCCACAATCTCTCCTTCAGTAGTGCTTCCATGATCTTCCCCACTACCGAGGTGAGGCTGACTGGTCTGTAGTTCCTGCTTCCTCTTTGTTCCACTTTTGTATAAGGGGACTACATCTGCTGTCCTCCAGCCTTTGGGTACCTCCCTGTTTCCAGTGATTGGCTAAACAGGATAGCCAGAGGTTCAGCCACCACCTCTCTTAGTTCTTTAAGGACCCTGGGGTGCACCGTCCTGGCCCCATTGCTTTATCAACTCTTATTACTTCCAGTTCCTTCAGGACCCTTTCTCGTGTAGAGGGACTTGTGTCCATTTCTGCACCATTCTCACCCCTTGTACTCCCTTCAGACCCATTACCCCCTCTTCCTCAGTAAAGACTGAGCAGAAATACCTGTTCAATATGTCAGCTTTACTGTTGTCATCCTCCACGCGGCTCCCATCCTCCCCCTTCAGTCTCACTATCCCTCCCTTTGTCTTTCTTTTTCACTTATGTACCTGTAAAAGGTTTTGTCCCCTCTACCCACTGATTTTGCAATGTGTTCTTCTGTCTGAGCTTTGGCTTCCCTTACTGACCTCCCTGCCTCCCTTTGCTTCTCCTGGTACTTCTCCCTATCCCTTCTGCCTGTGTCTTTTTGTATTGCCTGAATGCACTTTTTGGCTTTCACTTTCTTTGCTACCTCTTTGGAAAACCATAATGGTCTCCTCTTCCTTTTCCTCTTGCTAACCTGCTTAATGCATAATTCTGTTGTTCTTGTAATCCCCATTTTAAATACTGCCCACTGTTCCTCAACCCTGATTCCTGTCCCATTCCCTTAATGCCTCTTTCAAGTATCGCCCATTTTCCCAAAGTCTGCCCCCTAAAATCCAGGATACGTGTTTTTGTGTGGTTTGGTTCTGCTCTTTCTGTGATTTCAAACCACAATGACTGGTGGTCACTGTTACCCAGGTGCTCCCCACTGTTCCCCCATCACACTGTCCCTGTTTGTGAGCACAAGGTCCAGTATTGCCTTCTGCCGAGTTGGTTCCATGACCAGTTGCTTGAGGAAGGCACCCTGAAGGGAGTCCAGGATAAATCTGCTCCTAGCTGATGCTGCTGCTGGGATGCTCCAGTCCACGTCTGGAATATTGAAGTCTCCAACCAGTACTACCTCACCCTTGTCTGCCATCCTTTGGATGGCTAGCATCAGCTCCCTATCTGTTTCTTCCTCCTGGGCGACCCCTTTAAACCTAGCCTGTGTTAAGTATGCTTGTTGGGTTTGCCTGGTGTTCTGCCATAGTCTTACCCGATCTAGGTGATCCCAGTCAATTTAGCCTGTGCTGTTTAGTAAGTGTGGTCAAGTGTACTAGTAACAACTGCTTCCTTAGCTGGGTGACCTTACATAGAGTAAGCCAGTCTGATTCTACCATAAGGGTACCAGAGGCGTTGGTTTGGGGCGGCCTCGCTGGTTAGTGTCAGAAATAAGGGTTATCTAAAATGGATACAACATATTTACCATAGCCCCCAAGCATATATCCGCATAAATGGAGATCTCTCTTCCCCCATACCAATGCAGCGAGGCACCCATCAGGGGTGCCCTCTATTCCCACTCCTCTTCGCTCTCTACATGGAGCCTCTAGTAGCGGGCATGAGGCTGGAGAGACAAGTGGCGGGAATCCCATTAGGACAACAGGAATACAGAACATCCTTATTTGTCGATGATGTCCTTCTGACGGTAATATCCCCTGAAACATCAATACCAGCCATCTGGACTATATTATGTACCTTTGAGAAATTTTAAGCTTAATTTAACCAAGGCGGACGTCCCCCTCTTGAATTTCACTCTTTCGAAGTCACTGAGAAGAACTTACCCCTTGAAATGGCAATGAACTAAAATGAAGTACCTGGGCACTCATATTCCCAAGAACTTAGACAATATTGAACTGGTTACTTATGAACCATTGTCCACACAAATACAAGATGATCTGAATAAATGGGGAAGCTTCATCTTACTTTCTTCCAAAGGATAGAAATAATCCAAATGAACATCCTTCCCCGCTTGATGTACCTATTTCAGAATATACCCACGCTTCCCTCAAGATTCTATTTCAGATCATGGAATAGGATGGTATCCAATTTTATATGGGGGATAAGAGACTCCGGATGCCTCTCTCTATACTTCAACTCTCCCTGGTACAGGGGGAGTTAACCTCCCTAACCTGGAATTATATGCCAAGGCAGCTTTTTTGAAGACCTCACTCCTCTGGTTGTCCCCATCCTTCATGGCTTCCTGGAAAAGCATTGAGTTTAACATTAATGACCTGCATGACATTAAAAAAATAACGTTTGCCACCAGAGGAAGATCTCTACAGCTTCGTCTCCTTACTAAATATACCGACAATGTCTTCAAAACTTGGCATCAAATCAAACACCCCCCAGCCCTGCACAATTTGTTCTTCTTAAATGGGTTAATATCAGACAATGAACACTTTACACCCATACACTCGGATGTGGGTGTCACCTCCTGGCGGAGATTGGGACTGGCCTACATTTATCAATTCCTAGCTCCAAGTGGCATTCTCCCTTTTGAAAGTTTGCAAAGAGACTATGGGCTCCCCTCCCGAAACTTCTTTAGATACAAGTCAAGAACTACATACTGCGCCAAAGAACAAGTGTCTCACAATTACCTACTCCCTTACCAAACCTGCTGAGTATGTTCAGGGACATGACAGTCGGTTCTACATGGGGGCACATAATAGGTTCACTATAATGAACTCTTCGGGAAAACCTAGGAGATTCAACTCAAATGGTACTGGAGGGTTGGAGAAGGGATCTGGACCTGCAGGTGATGGATGACTCCTGGATGGAAACATCAGTAAGTGCCATAAAAATAACATCCTCCAACATTTGGAGGGAATTTGCGTGGAAGTGTCGGAGCAGGTTCTTCTGCCCCACGGCAGTCCTAGTGAAATACCTTCCAGCCTCCCACAGGGCCTGCCGGAGGAATGTGGATGCCAATTAGCAGACCTTGGCCATATCTTTTGGTCCTGTCACATGCTGACACCGTTTTGGTGCTCCTTACAGGAGGTGGCGCTCGACTGCTTAGGAGACCGGGTGGAACTAACACCGGAAATGGTTCTGCTGTCCATTTTCCATGAATACCACCCACCCTGGAATAAAACTATGCTGCTTCTTTACCTCCTGGCAGCCAGAAAGGCGATAACGCGTAGGGGGATGTCCACACACATACCAAATCTACTGGACTGGCGACAAATTGTCATGTATATGTATGTATGTGTGTGTGTGTGTGTGTGTGTGTGTGTGTGTGTGTGTGTGCCGCCTGTGTGTGTGTATATATCGCTTGGAAGGACTAATGGCAGTGATCCATGATAGGCTTTCGCTCTTCAGAACCAGACGGCAAAAATGGATGTGGCGCATGGCGCAAACTGATGAGGATTTTGTCCTTTAGTCTGACTGGAATGGAGGGGATTAAGGGGGTGCCTCCAGGAATTTTAATTAGAAAATAAACCAGCAAGCAGGGAGACCATTAGTAAAATAACCCGAATATTAACTCCTATAAGAGAACACAGCCTGGATCACTTTGCAAGAATGTCTTATTGAAGAGTATGATTCTTTCCCTTTCTATTTTTTCTTATATAATGTATTAATTCAGTTCAATAGTGAACCAATGGGACCTATTTATGTGATATACAAGACTACGTGCATTTCATTTCTAGTAATGTAAACATGAATTATGATGTACAGTACTATGTAATGATTCTGTCTATTTACATGTGATGCTTAGATTAATAAAAAAATAAATAAATAAAAAATAAAAAGAAATGAGTCCACTAAAAGAGACTTACCAGTATCAGCCCCAGCACCTGAAACATAGGTGCCTTACCTCCACAGCATGCTTGTAATGTGAAGATGTCAGGAAATAAACCATTAAGTTAAAAACTGTATCCTTCGTAAAATTAAGTAAACCAGGTCCTACGGACTTCCTGGTTAGGTGCTGCCCATTCACTGGTACATGCTAATGGAGATGTTAGGGAGAGCGCGGGGGCACGCTCCATTATAGTCAATGGGTGGCGTGTTTCCAGTCGTTTTTTAATATTATAATGGCCACTTGGTAATGAAGCGTGGGCACTGGTTGACTAACAAGGCCAGGGAGGCGAGCACAAGGTGGAATTCTCCTCATGGCAGCAGAATTCAGGAAGGGCTATGGGGGGAGGGATCAAGGTCAGGGGAGCGCAAGGAGGAAGTCACCTCAAGGTGCAAAAGGCCAGGAGAGGGCTATAGGATTAGGGAATAGCTTAGGGGAGCAGGTCCAGGAAGGCATGTCAGGTGGCACCCAAGAGTCAGGCTCACCTAGGACCAAGAGGACCAGCGGGGATCAGATTGATAATGTGAGCACCAAGGTACTCTGGGCAGACTTAAAGGGGTGGGTCCAACACAGGGGAGTAAGGAATCTGGGGCTCTGTTAACAAAACCCACCGGAACTAAAGGGTCCTCAGAAGGGAGGTAGGAGGGGAGTTGAGAAACACAAGACAAGAAAGAGCAAGACAAAGGCAGGAAAGGGAGCTTGCAGCAAGGCAGCTGAGGGGAGGGGGGCAGGCAAGGGAGCTGGCCGCAGAAGGTGGGTCAGAAAGTGGGTTAGTGAGGAGGGAGAGGAGCACAGGACCCATGGGCAATGGGGCTGCAGGGATAAGTACAGAGGGGTAGTCCCGGAAAGGGCGAGACTAACAGTGCAAAGAAGAGGGATACCAAGTCAGGGATGGGAGGCATGGGGTGGGGGAGATAGGATGCAGGGAGGATGAGGGTGGAGGGCCGCAGGTTGGCCAACAAGGTGCAGATCCAGTCCAGAAGAGGTGGAGGATTGGGTCTCCACTGTTGGGGACTCCATTGTCAGAGGCATTGGTGGGGGAGGGGGGTCTGGGCATCTTGCTTACTGGGCATGACAGCAGCGGAGATGATTCATCACATCCCCTCCTGGGGGAAACTACAGGATAAGAGAACCTACCTGGTGTTCCACTTGGACACAAATGACCTTGCGGGGCACAGTTTGATGGAGGTGCAGGCCAGGTTTGATGCATTAGCAAGGTTCTGCAGCAGCCTGAGTTTTAGTTCAGTTGAATTCTCTGAGGTGTTGCCTGTTCCAAAAGCTAACTCAGAAAGAAAGTAGAGGATTAAAGAGTTTAATAGCTGGCTGTCAGGATGGTGTACCCAGAAAGGCTTTGGGCTGGTGGGGGATTGGAGGACCACATGGCAGGATGAAAGCCTATTCGTCCCAGACAGGCTACACCTAAACAGGGAGGAGAAGGAAGTGCTGAAAGGAAAACTGGCTGGATTAGTTGAAAATCACAATTTAAAACGAGTTGGGGGAGGTTGCAAGCTAATCCCATAAATTGGAGAAGCAAAGGAGCATTTCGCCCCAGAAATGGAATGCCCAGTGGGGCTGCAAGAGACGGAGGGTTGAGGGGGAGAAGGATTAGGACAGGAGAGGGCACCAGGGCGACTACAGTTTGGAAGGCCATGTGCACAAACGCCAGGAGCCTGGGCAGCAAGGTCCCGGACCTGGCAGCAGTCATGGCTGAAGCAAACCTAGACCTGGTGGGAATCACTGAGTCTTGGTGCAATGGAGGGCATGAATGGGATATGAACATAGAACATACCAGGGTATACGCTGTTTAGAAAGGACAGGGTCGGTGGGGGGTGGTGCTCTACATGAGAGAAGAGATCCAGGCAATGGAGATACAGGGCGGGGGGAGACCACAGAGGCATTATGGGTCTTGTCCATGGGGAGGGGTGAGGTGGTACGCACTGGAGTGGTTTACAGGCCACCAGGGCAGGAGGAAAGGGTGGACAAACAGATGATGGAGACAACTGTAAGGATGGCAGCTAAGGGTGAGGTACTGCTGATGGGGGACATCAACATGCCGGATGTGGCATGGGCCATGATGTCAGCAGCATCAACCAGAAGCTGGGCAATTATGGACTCCTTTCAAGTTGCCTTACTCCCGACAGATGGTTGGGGAGCCAACTAGGGATGGGGCATTGTTAGATGTGGTACTAACGAATGGGGACAGGGTAGAGGAGGTAATTGTGGGGGACAATCTCAGTACAAGCGACCATGGTATGGTGTGGTTCAAGGTATACATGTCAGCCGACATAAACCAGACCAAGGTAAAGGTGCTCGACTTCAGAAGGGAGGATTTTGGTCGGATGGGAGAATATGCTTAACAGGCACTGGAAGAAGTGGGGAAGACTGGGGGTGGAGGAAGTGCGAGACTCCATAAAGGGGGCCATAGTGCAAGTCACAGACTTCTGTGCAAGAAGGATGAGCAAAAAGAGGAGGAAAAGGAAGACTCTGTGTTTTTTTGTTTTTTTTAAATCTTCTTTGTCCCCCTCTGAGCTGCCAGCCACCCAGCACCTCAGCCCAGTCACGGACTTCCACCCGCCACATTGGCCGCGACCCTCAAATACCCGTGACTTTCCCCTCATGGCGGGGCTGCGACACTCACTGGCACAACGCCACAGACATCCGGATAGGTTGGAGGGCCAGCCTGGGGGGCTAATTGAAGCCGTGGTGGGCTTCATCGAGAGCAGCCGGAAGCCGTCTCCTTTTTCCTGGTTTTCTAGGGAGGCAGGGACGTGCAATGATGTCCTGCATCCACCCCGCCTCCTGTGCGTACAAGCGCTGGTAGCTGCGTGACCCCCAGCCTCTGCCAGGGGTCCTTTGTGCGTCGGGCACTCTCCCCTAACCCTCCCCCCAGAGGAAAGCAGTTCATGGGACGCTCTATCCTTTTCTAACCCCCCCCCACCAGCCCTCTAGCAACCCTGGTCCATTCCTGAAGCTGGGCCGCTGGCATCGCAAGCGGAAATCCAACCGCTGTGCCGACGGGCTGGCCATAACCTCTGTGGTTCAACGGGAATGTGGAGAAATGTATCAGTGCAAAAAGAAGGGTCTTCAGGAGGTTTAAAACGATGCAGGAGGAGGATTGGGAAGAATATCAGACTAGGCAGAGGGAGGTCAGGACAGCAAAGACAAGGATGGAGGAGAACATTGCAAAGGAGGTCAAGAAAGGGGACAAGACCTCGTTTAGGAATATAGGCGAATAGAGGAAAACAGAGAAGGGGATACCCAGTCTGAAGAACGAGGCAGGGGAGAGAGTGGTGGGGGACTAGGAGAAGGCTCAGTTCTGAATAGCTATTTCTGTTCAGCATTTATGAAAGAGGTGGAATGGAAGGTGGGTAAAACCTAGGAAAGCAGAGGTCATGGGGAAGGGGTAAACATGACGCCATTTCGGGAGGAGGAGATCCTGAGGGAGCTTAAAGACTTGAAGACTGACAATACCATGGGGCCAGACGGGGTGCATCCAAGAGTCTTGAGGGAACTGAAGGATGTACTGGCGGCTCCCTTGACTACCCTATTCAACAACTCCTTAAGGTCGGGGGTGGTGCCAAATGATCGGAAGCAAGCAGATGTGGCACTCCTTCACAAGGGGGGGTAAGGAGGAAGTGGTCAACTACAGGCCACTGAGCTTGACCTCCGTGGTTGGCAAGCTCATGGAAAAACTGCTCAAGAAAAGGATCTGTGGCTACCTGGAGGCAAACGGCCTTCGGGACCCAAGGCAGCATGGGTTCACCAAGGGCAGATCCTGTCAAACGAACTTGACAGAGTTCTTTGACTAGGTCACTGAGGTGGTGGATCGGGGGGCTTGGTAGATGTGGCCTACCTTGATTTCAGAAAAGCATTCGATTCGGTGCTGCACCAGACATTATTGCACAAAATGGGCTGCACGGGGTTGGGGAGGTGGTTACAGGGTGGGTAAAAAATTGGTTGGGGGACAGGACACAGAGGGTATTAGTTAATGGGGCACTCTCAGTGGAGTCTGTGGTCACCAGTGGGGTTCCCCAAGGGTTAGTGTTAGGACCTCTTCTGTTTAATATCTTTATAGGGTATATAGCAGACGGACTGGAAGGGAAAATAAGCTGGTCTGCAGACGACGTAAAGGTTGGCAATAGAGTGGACATGTAGTAGGGGGTAGAGATGATGCATAGAGATCTGGAAAGGTTGGAGAGGTGGTCCAATGAGTGGCAACTGTCGTTCAATATGACAAAGTATAAGATCATGCACTTAGGCAGGAAAGCAGAGTACCGGATGGGAGGCAGATCCCTGCAGGTAACAGAAGAAGAGAAGGACCTAAGCATCATCATCTCAAAGGACCTGAAGGTGGGAAAGCAGTGCAGGGGGGGCAGTGGCAAGATACAGCAGGATATTGGGTTGCATAGGGAGAGGGATCTCCAGTAGAAGGAGAGAAGCCATAGTTCCCCTGCACACCCAGCTGGTCAGGCCGAACCTGGAGTACAGGGTCCAATTCTGCAGACCATACCCCAGGAGGATGTGGAGAGGACAGAAAGAGCTCAGAGGAGGGCGATAAAGATGGTGAGAAGGATTGATCACTTATCAAACGAGGAAAGACTAAGGGACCTGGGGATGTACTCACTGGAACAGAGGAGGGAGAGGGGGGACATGATTAACACTTCTAAATATTTCAAAGGCATCAATAAGGTGCCTGTGGAAAGCCTTTTCAACTAAAGGAGTGACTCAGGCGAGGGACATGAATATCAAATCGGGGGCAATTTAGCAGTAACCCTAGAAAGTATTTATTCACTGAGAGGGTAGTGGACAGCTGGAATGGGCTGAGGGAGGTGGTGGGGGAAGCGGACAGTGGGAGGGTTCAAAGGGCATGGGTTAAACACGGGGGACCTCAGGATTGGCCTAGTGGGTACCTAGGCAAACTGGGTGGGCCCAGCGTCCTTTCTGCTGACACATTCCTGTGTTCCTATGCCGCTGACCTGGGTTTGAGAACAGATTTGGATCGTTCTGCAGCTGGCTGGGGGAAGGAGGATTGAGCATCCCATGGATGGCTCTCCTTCCTCGGGGACTGCATACTACTACTTGCCAGCACACTGGGAAAGCACACACTTGCACCCTCAGTCATTGATACTGCGAGTGCGTGCCTCAGTGCATGAATGGGTGTTATTGTACACTGGCAGACCTCAGGGCAAAAATGCCTGAAGGAAAAAACCTCATCTGTCAGGATGACACTGGTATCCTCGCAGTCCCTACACCGCCAATTGTGGCATTCACCCACCCAAAGCTAGCACCGTACAAATGGTGAGCCCAGACCTGGAGATGGTAGATGACGGGTCTGGAGGATGCCAGCAGATGGGAGCAGGCTAGGCGCAGAGGAGACATAGTTAAGAAGAGCTATGACACAGGATGTGACTAGAAAGAGTTTGTGAAATTATTTGAAATTTAAGCTCAGAGGTGGGTGTGCTTCAGCGAGGACAGTTAACTGTATTTACGGACACATCTGCAGTATGTACATTTACAGTGCTGTTAATTGTCCTTCATGCTCTAAAAACTGGATCCTGTATCTCAGTGGAATTTACCTAGTTATCAAATAATAAATTAAATACTAAAACAGAATTACATACAATGAGGTTAGCTAATGTAGGTTTGTGGTTCACTTTTTGTTGACAGACCCCTTAAAACATAAGCATGCTGTCCACCGTTATATTAAAGAGCTACTGGAACCAAAATCAGCAGAAAGAAAAATGTAACAAGTAGTCAGTTGTAACTTTTTCTTTTTGCTCATTAAAAATTTTCTATACAACAGTAGTATGCTGAATATGTGGAATGGCACACTGCTTGGAAGCTGACATACTGTATCTACTTCTATTCCCCCACTACTTCATCAGCTCTATGATCTCACCAGCAGTGACATCACAGGTGGCTGCTCTGGCAGCTGAGTGGCTCTTCCTGAGTAGCTGCGATGTCATAGTGAGTGAGGTCACAATGATGATAATGTAATGGGAGGAACAGAGTTAGATATGTCTGGTGCCAGACAGAGCGCTGTTCCACACATCCCACCAACTAACATCAGTTAAAAAAAATCTTCTAATTAACCAAGGGGGAAAAAAAAGTACATCAGATATAAAAGGTAATCGCTATTTTTGAAAACTAATATTAGTTTTAGGCATTACACTAACTCTTAAAATATATTCCCACTTGTGTCTATTTTGCTGTGGTTAATCTTTGTCCTCTGTTCTATATTAGGACATATTTGGAAATCAACATTTATTTTCAGAATTTTCTTGGTGAACTAACATTTTTGAGAGTGCTGTTTTCGAATAGGTAATTTAGGAGTTTATGTCATCGCTGCATTACACAATATTACCAGCAGAGGGCAACGTCGTCCTTGTTTAGGAGCTGTCTTTACGTTCCTGTAGGGCACCAGATATATTGTGACTATGATAAACTAGGATTATAGCAGCTTTGCCATCACTGGCTCCTAACCTCTTATTCCCACTCTCAAACTAAATCAATGCAAGTTTTACAAACAAGTGTTCTGTATTTCTTAGCCCTCTACTTGTCTCTGCTAATTAAGCTTAACACAAAAACAGTTTCTTTTTATTTATTTAAAAGTTTTACCAGGAAGACACACTAAGCAATAGTGCTCGACTCCAGGTACGTCCTGGGGGAAGGGGGCAGAGGAAATGTACATACACTGGGCAACAGAACAAACAAGCAATTTGCAATAAACACAGGGTAATGTTGTACATGCTTAGTAGGATAACAAGTATACAGACAGCAGTATATACAGAGCAGTTTTTTGGTCCGTGTTAATCTTTGTTAAGGACATTTACATGAAAACCGGATCTTTGTCCCTCCAAGTTAATCAGCTCTTGCTGTTTATTCCCCAGCTAGGGTCATAATTCTTCACCTGTGACATTATGATAGTTTCCACAAGAACATACAATTTCCCAGAGCCCTGACATCAGTTTGCAAAGAAGCAGCAAGATTAAACAGTTGCAATGGACAGAGAGACAGTTTTATGAAAATGTAGTTAGTAAATAAGAGCAAAGATCACAAATAGAAACATGGAAACAGAAAGAAACAGGAGAAAAAGACCACTGGTTTATCCGGTCTGCCTATAAAACCCTAACCCAGGACTTATTGTCCATACAGAGTTCTAATCCACACTATCCACCCTCACGCTACCTGCAATAATGCGACCTCCCTGAGCGACCAGTAAGCCCTTCGCTCTGTCCCAGCCGTGTCTGAAACCACTGAAAGGTTTGGTGCCCCCCATGTCAGCTGACAGAATGTTGCATGGCTCCACCGCCCTTTCTTTAAACTAAAACTTTCTCACTTCCTTCTTGAACTACCCCTTCAGTTTCCACTCGTGTCCTATGTTCTTGATCGGTTACTTGTAGTTCCGGCCCTGAATTATTTTGGTCACCCTATGTCACAAAGTTTCCAGCCTGTCTTCATCTCTCCTTAGGTGAGAACTGTAGAACTGGGCACAGTACTCCAAGGGGGCCTCACCAGATCTCTAGAGAAGCAGTAATACCCCTTTCCTTTGGCTGTCAATACCCCTTCCTGTACACCCCAGCATCCTGTTTGCCTTAATGTAGGCCTTGTTACATGGGCTTCGTTGTTTAGGGAGTCACTGATGATGACCCCCAAGGCTCCTTTCTCAGAAGTCTTGCACAGCTTACCCCCCTAATTCAGTACTCCGTCCTGGGGTTCCCGTCCCCTATGTGCACCATTTTGCACTTTATGGCACTGAATTTCAACTGCCAAACCCTTGGCCACCTCTTTAGCCTTAGCAAGTCTCTCTGCTTCTCTCTAACCCCCTACTCACTGACTACTCTGCCACAGAGCTTAGCGTTGTCTGCAGAGAGACACATCTTGCCCTGGATTCCTTCTCCCACGTCACTAATGAACTTATTGAAAAGGACTGGACCAAAAACCAATCCTTGTAGCACCTCCTGGTGACCTTCCCCTCTTCTGATTTGACTCTGTTAACCACAACCCTCTGCCATCTCCCTTCTAACCAGTGTCTCACCCATCTACACTTGCTCATAACAAGAAAGATGGGATTGTTAGGCTCGAGAAAGGGGACAGGTGGGTAGAACAGAATGGGGGCAAAACAGGAGTACCAAACGAGTACTTCCATTTGGTCTTCGACAGGGAGGGAGATGGACCAGTGCCACTAGGGGGAAGAAAAGGAGATGGCGGAGGGGGAGAGAGCATGGGTGTTTTGACAGAGGTGGCCAGGGTGAGGAAAGGATGCTAGCATTAAGGGTAAATAAATCCCCAGGCCCAGATGGTATACACCCAAGGGTGCGGAGGAACTTGCATATACCTTGGCTGGCCTGTTCAGAAGTTCACTGGTACTGGATGTGGTACCACAGGTCTGGGGAATGGCACATGTAAAGGGCAGTCCCAAGGATGACCTGTGGAACTACAGCTGTTAAACAGAACAGTCAGAGGTGCAGCCAGTATTTCTTCCTTGAGCTCCTTCAATACCTTTGGATGCACCCCCTCTGGCCCCATTGCATTGTCCACCATCAAATTAGCAAGTCCGTTCAGGACTCTTGCCTCCAAAAAAGGACTAGTGTCCACCCCCCAAGCTTCTGCTACTTTTTTGAGGCCACTCCCTTTCTCCCTCCTCCACTGTAAGGAAGGGTGAATGGGAAGACCAGCAGGATGTTGGGGTGTATAGGTAGGGCCTTCTCTAGTAGAAGTAGGGATCCTGTCCCTGCTTGCTTCCTCCTCCATGGCCTTTTTGAGACCCCACCCCATGAACAAGGGCAGTGGAATGTTTCAAATCTGGCCCAAAGGGTGATTTTGCAGTTGCTTTGCAAAAATCACCTTTTGGGTGGGATTTACTAACATACTAATTGCCAGCAGATTAGGCCTTATGGTCTATCGAGTCTGCTGAACATCTTCACTTACCGGGTTCATGATATGGGGTCATAAGAAGGCCATGTTGAAAATGTGAGGTCAAAATATTAAAAAACAAAGTTATGAGTGTACACTGAAATTTTTCTACACTCGCTCATGACTTTGGTGATTTTCAATATTTCTGACCACAAATTTTCAACATAGCCATTGTTTCACACCACCTCGTGAATGTAACAGCTGTCATTTTTCAAATCCTGACCCAAATGCGTTTTTGAATCTGTGGCGCAAAATGGCATTTCAGTGGAGATCTGAAAATGTTCACCTATCAGTTCATGAGGTGGGGTCATAAGAAGACTACGTTGAAAATTTGGGATCAAAATATTAAAATACAGCAACGTTGTGAAGGTATGTAGACATTTTTCAACACTCGCTCATAACTTTGGTAATTTTCAATATTTTAACCCCAAATTTTCAACATAGCTATTTCTTCACACCACCTCACTAACCAGACAGCTATCGTTTTTCAAATCCTGGCTCAAATGTGATTTTGCACTTGTGGCGCAAAATGACGTTCCGCCCAGTATTTTATAAACGGCACCCGTCATGTTCAGGGGGTCATAACAAGACTGTTGAAATTCCAGAGTCAAAATGTCACACAAAAGTTATAAAGTAACATTGTTTGCAGGTATGGACATTGGCCCAGTGGGGACCTTGTTGCCTTCCCATGTCAGTGGCCTAAGTTCAGGAGTGAGCTGAGTGAGCCAACTGAATGAGCATAGGCTAAAGGGAAGGCACTGTAGTGTTTGGCCCCAGCCCCAGCCTTGAGAGGGACACAGCAGTGTTCTGGCACATACACATCTTGTGGTGGGCAGGGGCGCCTTCCCTGCCAAGGGGTTGATGTGCGTGTTGAGGCCTGATAGGCCCCCATGCACTGTGTCTGGGACAAGTAGGATGGCACGAAAAATAAGGGTGGCAAGAAAAATGAGGGGAAGTGTACCTGGCAGGATGAAGGTCGGGTCACTGCAGGCCCCACACCAACAACAGGCCCCCTTACTGCTGTAAGCTGCCCAGCTCCATTACCCTCCATCTTAGGAACTTACCTTGTACCTTTGTTCCCCTCCAGTTCCACCATGATGGGCATAGGAGGGGGATGGACGTCTACATCCCCCCTTTACTGACGGCCACTTTGCCAGTGTGTTGTCCTACATGGTGTGTGAAAGGTGGCGGCTTCACCCTGCCCTGGTGGCAGTCGATGTGCAAAGCAATTTGCCCCCCATCCCACACACCCCAAGAGGAGAGTGGGAACGGGGACACTGAATCCTGTACACATCCTCTATGCCGACCTCCATGAGTGACTCAAGTTCGCTCACGAACAAGGGTCGGTGCTGTGGTATCAGTATCTACAAGGGGCCATGCCTCAGACAGCTAGTATTGGAACCCACTCGGGAGGGAGCAATCTTAGACCTGGTACTACCAAATGGGGATGGAGAAAGAATCTCAGATTTAGAAGTGGGTAGCCATCTGGGAACAAGCGACCACCAAACAGTGTGGTTCACGATAAACACAGCCATACAATCAAGCCATACAAAAGCAACAGTACTGGACTTTAGGAGGGCTGACTTTGGGAAAATGAGAGAGTGCCTCAGAAAAGCACTAGCAAACAGGCAAGAAGGAGGGGTGGAGGAACAATGGGGAGTAATCAAAACAGCCATCACAGAGGCAACAAACCTTTGTGTAAAGCAAATCAACAAAACACAATGAAGGAAAAAACCACTATGGTTCTCAAAAGAGGTAGCAGGGAAGGTTAAGGAGAAAAAGATAGCATTCAGGAAATATAAGGAAACACAGAAGGAGCAGGACAGAGAACTTTATCAGTTAAAGCAGAAAGAGGCTGGGAAGGCAGTCAAAATAGCAAAGGCCCAAACCGAGGAAAGGATAGCCAAGTCTGTTAAGAAGGGGGAGAAGACCTTTTATATGTACATTAGGGAGCGAAGAAAGACCAAAGGAGGGATACTGAAGCTTAATAAAGGGGAAGGAATGTGGGCAGAGGGTGACAGTGAAAAAGCAGGGATTCGGAATGAATATTTCTGCTCAGTATTCACAAAGGAAGAGGAGGGGGAGGTACCTAAACCAAACAAGAGAAACACTCTGAAGAAGGGGGTTGATACCAGTCCATTTACAGAAGAAAGGGTTCTGAAAGAACTAATAAAATTGAAGGTGGACAAGGCAATGGGGCCTGATGGGATTCACCCAAGAATTCTAAAAGAACTAAGGGCAGAACTAGTCACACCGCTGACTACTCTCTAACAAATCATGGGAGGATGGGGTGGTACCAGAGGACTGGAGGAGGGTGGATGTGATTCCTCTTCACGAAAGTGGGAGCAGGACAGAGGACGGAAACTACAGACCAGTTAGTTTAACCTCAGTGGTAGGGAAAATGATAGAATCACTTCTGAAGGAAAGAAATGTTGAGTACCTAGAAGCCAGTGGGGCACAGGACCCAAGGCAGCATGGATTCACAATGGGAAGGTCATGTCAGACGAATCTAATAGATTTCTTTGACTGGGTGACCAAAGTAGTAGACCAGGGAGGGGCTGTGGACATGACCTACCTAGATTTTAGCAAGGAATCTGATACAGTCCCACACAAAAGATTAATACACAAGTTAGCCAGCCTTGGAGTGGGTCCCAAGGTGGTAGCCTGGATAAAAAATTGGCTAGACAACAGGACACAAAAGGTAGTAGTAAACGGAGTCCACAATGAAGAAAGGAGGGTTACTAGCAGGGTACCATAGGGTTCAGTACTGGGACCGGTCCTTTTTAATGTCTTTACAAGTGACGCTGGAGAGGAACTGGAAGCAAAAGTATGTCTCTTTGCAGACGACACAAAGATCTGCAACAGGGTTGATACACAAGATGGAGTGGAAAGGATGAGAAGGGACTTGACAAGGTTGGAGGAATGGTCAAATGTATGGCAGCTCAGATTCAATGCAAAGAAGTGCAAGGTAATGCACCTGGGAAACAAAACCCAGGGAAGAGTACAAATGGGGGTGAGATACTGACAACAGTAAAATGGAAAGGACCTGGGGTAATATCAGATGACCGAAGGTGGACAAGCAATGTGAGAAGGCAGTAAGGAAGGCTGGGGGGATACTGGGATGCATAGGAAAGGCATCAATAGTAGAAAACAGGAAGTTGTTATCCCTCTGTACAGACAGTTGGTGAGACCCCATCTGGAGTACTGTGTGCAGTTCTGGAGACCCCATCTCTGCAAAGACACAGACAGAGTGGAGGCTGTCCAGAGGAGGGCAACCAAAATGGTGCAGGGTCTGTACCAGAAGACATACGAAGAAAGACTAAAGGAGCTTAATATGTATACCCTTGAGGAAAGAAGGGAGAGAGGGGACATGATAGAAACTTTCAAGTACCTCAAGGGAATCAACAAAGTCCAAGAGGGTAGCATCTTTCAGAAAAAGAGATGTGCAAGAACAAGGGGGCACAATTTGAAGATAGAGGGGGGACGGCTCAGAGGTAATGTGAGGAAGTATTTTTTCATGGAGAGAGTTGTGGATGCATGGAACAGCCTCCCTGAGGAGGTCATGGAGTCAAGTACAGTGGGGGAATTCAAGAATGCATGGGACAGACATAAGGCAGTCCTAGTGGGGGGTAGGAGGAAGTAAGCTGTTGGTTAACTAGGATCTGTAGCTTATCTGTTAGGTAGGAAAATGGGCAGACTAGGTGGGCCAAGCGGTCCTTATCTGCCGTCAAATTCTATGTTTCTAGTAGTTTAGTGGGGGCCACCCATGACAACATCCTCCCTATATAAACGTGGGCAGTCCCGCACCCTCCTCAGTTCCCCCCTGCTGGAGACCATATGCAGAGGACCTCCTCCAGGGGAACCAAGGGAGAGCTACAGGCTCACACCACTAAGGAAGGTGGAAACAGAAGGTGAACCAACCTGGAGAGAGAGAGAAAAGAGACAGGAACTGAGAAGCCCTGAAGCTAAGAGGGTGGGGTGGGGGCTGGGACGGCTTGACCTGATGCAAGAGATCCTCTCAAAGATCTACTATTATGATAAGTTCTTACGTAACTGTACTATCTTCATCGAGGGTATCTCTTGTATCATGCCACACCTATGGAACGAGTCCCAAGCAGTACTGACAGAGAGTCAGTCTAGGTAGCTGGAGGCTATAGGCCTAAGACAGGAGGCCTTGAAGCACAGCCAGGCTGAAGACTGCCTTTCTCCTAGAGGCAAGGTCCAGAGAGTAGTGTTTCGTGAAAGTGTGGTCAGTGTTCCAAGGGGCAGCGGCACAGATTTCAGCGGCTGACACATTCCACAAACAGGCAGCAGAAGTGGCCATGCCTCTGGTACAGTGGCCACGCACCATCCCAGGAAGTTCTTTACCGTACTTCCTATAACAGAAAATAATACAGTTGTCCATTTGGACAGGCACTGTTTAGAAACTGGTACAGCCTCTTTCCCAGGGGCAAGAGAGACAAACAGCTGAGAGGACTTCCTGCAGTCCCTCATACAATGAACATAATATTCGAGTATTCTATGTACATCTAAAGGGTGCATGGCTTGATTCAGAGTAAACCCAGACACCACCTTTGGTAAAAACTTCAGGCTGGTACACAAGGACACCCTGTCTTTGTGGAAAACCAAATAAGGAGACTCGCACATCAGAGCCTGAAGCTTGGAAATCCTTCGAGCAGAAGTAATAGCAACTAAAAATAACGCTTTCAATGACAGAAAGCGTAGTTCGCATGTCGCAGCCGGCTCAGATGGAGCCAAAGTAAGTTTTTCTAACATGAAATTTAAGTCCCAAGGTAGGACTGGATTGTGGATGGGAGGCTTCAGATGAAGAATACCTCTCAAAAATGTACAGACACCTCCAGTTGTGCCACCTTATGGCCATCAACGAGCACATGGAAGGATGAAGTAGCAGCAAGGGGTACTTTAATGGAGGAGTACTGCAGGCCAATGTCTGAGAGGGACAGCAAGTACTCCAGAATCTGATTCACTGGACAAGTGAAAGGATCTAAATGATGGGAAGCCGCCCACAGAGCAAAGTGCTTCCACTTCATGGAATAAGTGGCCCAGGTGGAAGGCTTCCTAGCAGCCACTAGGACATCAGCCACCTCCTGGGATACCCCAAATCTAGCCACGGCTACGTCTTCAGGAGCCATGCATGAAGATGTAGTGACTTGAGGTCCGGATGGATCAGGGTGCCCTGCTCCTATGACAGCAAGCCTTTGCACAAGGGCAGGGGAAATGGAGGTTCTGCCGCCAACTGCTGCAGTAAGAGGAACCAGATCTGATGAGGCTGGAAGGGAGCAACAAGGATCATAGTCGCTCCTTCTAGCTGAAGCTTGATCAGCACCCTCTGAATTAATGGAAAGGGAGGGAAGGCGTAGAGGAATCTCCCTTTCCAAGAGAGGGACATTTCTCACTAGAAAACTCCAGGCCCTGGAGCAAGCGAACAGAAAAGTGGCAGTTTTGCATTGAGTGGTGATGCAAAAAGGTCCCAACTCTGGATGACCCCACCAGTCAAACAGGTCTTCTACAACCAAGGTCAACAGTTCCCACTCATGCATCCTGAACTGCAACCAGCTTAGTCCGTCTGCCAAGACATTCTGAATGTCCGGAACACGAACTGCCAACAGCTCTAGAACATGTTCTAGAGCCCAGTAACAGACCCTCATGACTTCTCTGTACAGAAGGTATGAACGGGTCCCCCCCTTGCTTGTTCATGTAGTGCACTACACTGATGCTATCCATCTGTGCGAGCAGGGGCCCCAAGGACAGGTAGTCCTGGAAGGCTTGCAGGCCATACAGAATGTCCCCCATCTCTACATTTATGTGGAGAAAACTCTCCACCGCAGTTCAAGTACCTTGGGTTTGGTAAGGGAACAGATGGGCTCCCCAGATCATCCCTGAAGCATCTGTGGTGAGGATCTGATGAGGGGAGGCAATCTGGAAAGGAACTCCTTTGAGCAAACTGCTGGGTTCCATCCACCACAGGAGCACTTTCTTTACTGGTGAAGTTACTAGAACCTTCTGTTCTAGGTCATCAGTGCACTGATCCCATTGGACTCTCAAGAGTCCACTGAGGGATGCGCATGTGGAACCTCATCAGGGGAACTGTGACAATGACTGCAGCCATCAAGCCCAACAGCCACAGTAATGTCCTGGCTGTGACATACCGAGCGCTGTGAAGCAACCAGGCCTGTTCCATCAGGCATTCCACCCTGTCTTGGTGCAAAAAGGCCGCACTCTGTGCAGTGTCCAGTACAGCCCCTATGTACTGAAGGCACTGACAGGGGGTCAAGACTGGCTTGGGCAGGTTGACCGTGACCTCTAAAGCATGAAGCAGTGGTCTGGTGCATGCTAGGGTACAGAGCAGTTGCTCCATGGACTGAGCTTTGAGCTACCAGTTGTCCAGGTAAGGGAAGGGAAGATGTACAGTTCCTCTTTCCTAAAGGTTACTGCTACCACCACCAAACATTTGGTAAAGACCCATGGTGCAGAAAATAAGCCAAAGGGCAAGGCCCTGAACTGACAGTGCTCCCCCTGGAACAGGAACCTGAGGTACTGCCTATGCATCCTGCATGTCTATGGAGCATATCCAGTCTCTCTTGTTTAGTAGAGGCAGCAGGCCTTGAAGAGTCACCATCCTGAATTTCTTGTACTGGATGTTGAAATTCAGGTTTCTTAGATCCAAGATGGCCTGCAAATCCCCTGTGGATTTGGGAACTAGAAAGAAGTGGGAATAGAACTGTGTTGCCCAAAAGTATGGTGGCACCACAGAACCCTGTGTTCCTCTGATCTGCGGGAACTGGTTCTACGGCCCTTTTCTGCAGCAGCATGTGAATTTCCTCCAGCAGCACTGGAATGCAATCTGGATGGTAGCTTGAATGTACTGGAGGTAGATATGGGGGCCATTCCAGAAGCTCTAGTGAGTTGCCTTGTTCTACGAGCTGCAGGACCCAAGCATCTGTTGTGATCTCTCTCCACCTGCTCAGGTGGAGGGAGAATTGACCCCCTACCACCGCTTCCTGCAGTACCAGTGGGTGGAGGTCTGGCAAGGAGTCATGCTGAGCCAGGGCCAGCGGCCGGGGCTGCACCTCCACCTTCAGGTGCCTTTCTGGTGGTGGAGGTGGGGGTAGGCAGGGCTGTGGCTGCTTGGTGCTTGACTGGCTGTCGGGTACACAACTTGTGTTTGTGGGAGGCTCAATGAAATGGCACCTTTTGTCCACCTCTAGGCTATGTATTGTAAAGTGAGTGGACCGACCGCAGGGTCCTCCCAGAGGCCTGCAGGTCCGAAAGAACATCCTGTACATCCACCCCGAAGAGCTTGTAGCCACTGAAGAGGACATTCAGGATGGACTGTTGTATGACAGTAGCAAACCGGACACCCTGAGCCAAAAATGTCTTCTTAGGCAGATGCTAACTGCAGCTACTCTAGCAGACACATTGGAGATGTCATAGGTGGCCCTCAAGAGGTGTTTGTTCACATCTGTCCCAGACTGGAGGAGTTTAAGAAGGTCCTGCCCCTGTGGACCCTCAGAGAGGGCCTGAGCTGTGGCTTTGGCCTTCTTCCAGAGAGTATTCTGATACTTGACCATATGGGCTATGTAATTAATAATTCGGAGTGCCAGCGTGACAGAAGCATGGACCCTCTTGCCCATAAGATCCAGCTTTCTGGACTCCTTATCCAAGGGGAGAGAGCTGAGGTCTCTTCAGCCTATCATGGGCCGCATTTATTACCACTGAATCTGCCCTAGGCTGCTTGGTGAAAAAGGGCTTCCCTGAGGGAGCCTGGTACAATCTGTCTGCCTTTCTGGGCATCGCCAGGATCATATTTGGCCTGTACCAGGCGGCCATGGTGGCATCCTCAAATACAGCCAGCAAAGGAGCAATAATCAAAGTGTGTGTGTGGTGGGGGAGAGATCTGGCAATTCCCAGTATTCGGCCAGATTTCTCCTGGTAACATCCTGCTTCTCAGCAGCAAACCCCATAGCTGCTTGCAGCTGCCTCACCACAGAGATGAAGGAGGGATCAGCGGGGGAACCACTTGAAGGAGTCCTCACCCCCTGAGGAAATGGTGGCAAATGAACTGGAGGAGCGTTCAGACCCCTTTTCCTTCTCCTCCAGTGGCAGGAGGTCAGGATGGTACTCATCCTCTGCACCAGGTTCTGAAAGGGGCACAGACAACGTCAACCATGAGCATGCAGGATGCATTGACGTAAGAGACTGGGGCGCAGGGACAGGCCTAACAGGTGCAGGCATTGATGGGCAAGGTGGTGCATAAACTCCCAAAAGGAGGAGAGCATAATCTGGATGTCAATGGTCACTGGTGTCACTGGAGCACCTGGTGATGCCGACAGGAGAAGCTGGTTCCCCAGCATTGGTGGTATGGCTTGAAATGTCGATGAAAGGAGCGGAAGACCCGATGTTGGCAGGGGAGGCCGGAGACGTCGAGGGGGTGGGGGGAGGCTGGGTCCCCGACATCAACAAAGTGTCCCAGGTAGGCGAATGGGGAGGCAAAAAGCCCTGTGTCGATGGGCCAGTGCCTGCTGAGAAAGGCCCGGCCAAACTCCCTGACTGATGCCCCTGAGCAAGAAGGGGTCTGCATGGGTCTTTGAGGCTTTGACGGGGAAGGCTGGATCCCTGGTATTGACAGGATAGCCAAAGGTATTGACAGGAGAGGCAGAAATCTCGATGTCGCAGGCCAGCACTGGCTGAAGCAGATCCAGTGGAGCGCCCCATCAGTTGCCCCTGGGCCAGAAGAGGTCTAAGCGATGGGCTGGAGCGTTGGTGGGGGTGTCAGGAGGCCCGACGTCAACAAGCAGTCACCGGCTAAGGAAGGACCGGAGGGAAGCACTGCCAAGGTCGACCCTGAGGAAGAGAGGGTGTGGGCGGCAGTGGGAGTCATCGCTGAGGCGGTCAACAACCATTCATAGTCAGCGCCGAGCGGCAAAAGTGCACCAAGACGTTTTTTCCTTACTCTGCTCCCTCTCCCAGCGCTTGTGTTTACCAGATGACATGTCCCAGGCCTTGGAGGAGTAGGAGACTGTGGACAGAGCTGGCGAGGCAGAGAAGCATCTTGCCTGGAGCTCCTTCTCCATTTGGGCAACCTTCTGTTCCAGAAGGAAGGATTCTAAGGCCTTCTTACGGTGCCGCCGGGGTAGCCTGGTTGAATCAGTAGCAAACCTTGCAGGCTTTAGTGTCACTGTCAGTGCCAAGACAGCAGTTGCAGGCGTCGTGATCATCCTTACTAGATCTTCTTACTGCACCCACAGTATCTGAAGAGTTTCTTGGGGTCGATGACATAAACGGCGATGGAAATCACTTTAAAAAATAAAGTGATTTACAAACTAGGGTGAGAAATAAAAAATAAAGTAGAAAGAAGAGATTTGGTGGTCGACTGAAGCGGCGTTGTCTCTGTGGAGTCTGACGTGCGATGGTCGATGGGGAAAAAACTGAGGAGGGCGCGAGACCACCCATGTTTATATAGGGAGGACTTCGGCATCTAATGTCGTCGTGGGCGGCCCCAAATAGACTGCTAGCTAAAAAGTTTCCATGTGGTCCTAGTACCTGGCGGCTATAGTTCCATAGGTGTGGCCTGATGCAAGATATACCCTCAGTGAAGATCTGCAAATATAAATTATGGGTCTTACCACTCACTAGATGATATAAATGTGCTATTCCACTGCAACCCATTATGTATATTGAAGCAGTATAGCACAGTGGGTTAAGGCTCTGAGCTGCAGATCTGGAGACCTGGGTTTGGATCCCACAGCCACCTAGGTGCATACTGTGTGACCCTGAGCAAGTCACTTAACTTTCTTGTGCTCTCAGGTCGCATCTGGAAACAAGTTTCGGCTTAGATGCTGCTCCTGGTTAAACAATGTTCCCTTTCCCTTATTTGATTTATACCATACTATTTTAAGATTTTTATTAGTGTTTACCTCATTTTACCTTAAAACTGCCTTTCTTTCCATTGCAAACTCTCTATCTGGCCCATTGTTCTCTGTGTTCGGTTTCCAGTTTCTAAATGAAAATAACATGTTCTAAGTCGCAGGACACATATTTTTACAGTGTAGTGTCTTGTCTTGGGCTTTGAGCCTCTGTTCCAAAGTACAAAGATTGAAACCAGAATGGTTCAGTTGGCAGGGACTTACCAGCGGACAGAACTCCATGATGAGTAGGTAGGGAGTAACCTCTGTACACTGAGCCAGACACTGGAGCAGGTTCGGATGCTGGAGCGTCCTGAGGCAGAGAAGAAAAGACAGGGTGAGAGAGAAAGGATGGGCAGTATGGCTACTGTTTTGTGTCGCCACCCGTTCGTTTTTTTACCAGTCTTAAAGCAGCAGTGCAGCAACAAAAAAATTATGTTTTTCGAAAAAGCTTAGTTTTCAGCTTTAATTAATAAAAACATCAGAATACACGTTAACTCTGGTTTTCTAGATGATTCCCAGTCTATTCACTATATACTTTTATTTTTTGATCCTAACAATTTTTAATGCTATTTCTAAGCCAAATGAAAAAGCCATATGATAAAATATCTAAATTCTGGTAGCACTGGACAGCTGTGCATGCAATTAAAAACACAAGATGTCATGGAATATGCTACTATTAAATAAAAAAAAATAGGGTAAAATGTTTTGCTGAATTTGCTGTACTGCTGTTGCCTTAAGACGCAAAGAAAAGTTATGTACTGACTGTAACTGGTGTTCTTCCTGAATGTCTTCTCCACTGAGTACCACTAATAACGTCTGAGCGGTCTTTGGCCAGAGGACCAACAATGGCTACTGGGCACGGCTCCTACAAACCCCATGTGGTGCCGTGTGGTAGCCAATAACCACTGTCAGCTCCCTCACCAACCACAGTTCTGTTAATGAACACAGACCCCAGTTAATGCTGCACAGCCACAGGAGAGGGGTGCTGACAGTGGGCAGCTAGCCCCAAAACTATCAACCACTACAGAAAAACCAGCACTCCAGCAGGAATAAATGCCAGCACAGGTCATGTAAGGTGCAAATGCTGTAAAAATATTTTTTCAAAGGCAAGCCAGAGCTGCACCAAGAAAACCCTGGTGCAGCTCTGGCTTGCCTTTTAATAAATGTTTTCACAGCATCTGCACCTTAGGCTACCTGTGCTGGCATTTATTCCTGCTGGAGTGCTGGTTTTTCTGTAGTGGTTCACAGTTCTGTTAACCAGGAGAGAAGCAAAGTGGGGAAAAAACAGGTTAGAGCTTGAGAAGCTCTCTAGCCCAAACAGATAAGGAAAGGATACAAGGAAAAAAATAAAATAAAACCAGACTACCAAATTAAGAAAAAAGTGGGTACACTAAGGTGGTACAGATAAGGTAGTCTGGGCATTGAGCCAGAGCCTCAGAATTCACCACTAGCCAGGCAGCAACAGCAGGCTCAGGGAGGTAGTTGGTAAAATGGCCGCAGTCCAGTATGTATATGAGCTCTAGCCAGCAGGGCAATGGAGAAGCAGGATAAGACCCCTTTGCAATGAGATGGCACGACTGTGCCAATCAGTAGGGCTGCAAGTAACTCCTAGTGGGCAATCAGCATCCCACCAGGA
Organism: Neoceratodus forsteri; assembly: GCA_016271365.2. Taxonomy (NCBI): domain Eukaryota; kingdom Metazoa; phylum Chordata; order Ceratodontiformes; family Ceratodontidae; genus Neoceratodus; species Neoceratodus forsteri. Next base: position 426,042,832 of record JADMNL010000024.1, on the reverse strand, counting down.
AAACAGACTTTTTATATAAAGTAAGGCTGTCCCGCCAACGAAGGAGGAAAGGCAGACAAAAACAACTGGTGTACGGGCACTGCAGGGTACCCAGCCTGAAGGAGTGGAGGTATGGCCATCTCCCTAGTTATCTCTTAGCCTACTGAACATGCAGGCCAGAACATGGTGAAAGGAGCAGAACATGTCAACCAAGCAAACACCGGGAAGACTGCCTGGCATAGCCAAGAAAAATCTACAGCAAAAAACGTCAACCCTTTTCTTTCTGCAAGCAGCAGGGAAGTGCCCTGTGCTAAGGGGTTATTTTAGCCGGATCCAGTCTGGTGCTTAAGCACACATCCACAGAAAGGACTGCTGCAAGTTAAAGTTAAATCTGGATGGCACCCAGTGAGTGCAAGTCTCATTTAGAAATTAACAGGGACATACCAGGAATAATGGAATGTACCCTGGGCAGGAAGGGAAGGGGAAGACAAAAATACGTTTTTTTTTTTTTAAATGTGTCCCACAGGGGACAACTAGGGAGTGGCAGGAAAGAGGCCCTGGCTCTGCTAGAGAGGGGGATAATGGGCGAGTATGGTACTCAATGGAGAAGATATTCAGGAAAATCACTAGTTACGGTAAGTATATAACCTTTCTATCTTCCATGAATAAATCATCTCCAATGACTCCCAATGGGTCCGAGCACCAAGCTTCCCAAATCTGAAGGAGGTTGGCTCAACTTGAAAGTGCCTATGTTCCACAAGACCTGCGTGGAGGAGAACACCTGAGGGCTGGGGTTCTTCATAGGTCTGGCGACCCCTTGACTCTAGGGGAGAAGAAATTAAGCCCCCTGGTAATTTAACTTAAGCACCTTACACCAGGCCAAAGGTGCCAGTTGGGACAGGTGAAGCCACACTATCCGTCAAATACAGATTGCTGCTTCTCGCAGTCTGGAGGCCACCTCACTGGCATCGTAAGATGCCCTCAACTGGTGCTGTTCTACCTCCAGATCCTGGGTAGAAAGGTCGATGACCTGCCTGACAGCCTCACACTGTGGCACTGCAGCCAGCAGGCTGTGCAGCTGCAACCACAGGCGACAGTCACAGGTTGCCATATGGGCTTAGTGTGCAGACTCACACATAAGAGTGCATACTGAGGTAAAAACCTTCCTTCCCAGTGCATGCATGGGCAGAATCCACATTTGCCTGTCATTTACCCCAAAGACTCTGTGGCCCTGATGAGGTTGGCAGTACCTGAAGCCCTGACTTGGGGGTGAGATACATCACCTGCATACCAGTGGGTGCACTGTATCACTTGAGAAGATCTCTGGCCATGGCAGAGAGATGCCTCCTCCATTGCTCTGGGCCAGAAGAGGAATGACCATAGTGTCAATATTGGAAATCCCAATAGTCCCAGGGGTAGGGCTGCTGGATGGCAGCTAGTGTAATCTTGCAGCTCGAGCATCTGCAGCATCTTCAAAAGGAATCACTGGTACAGGGCATATTCAGCAGAAGAGGCCAAGTGGACCGAGAATGCGCTGTCCTCTGAGGAGGATGGAGATATGGCGCCAGTTCCGGACATGGGCAGCACCAGGCCGAAGGGTCTGTACTTGGCCCTGTCTGACTCCCTATGCCAATCTATGGCACCAACCCACACCCAGTGCTGATCCCATGTTAATGGCCCCCCAAGGGCCTAACAACAAGGTCATCCTCTCCATGAAGCAGCAAGGCCATTCTCTAAAGGAGGGGGTTGAGAATCCTGGTCTTGAGAGCCTTGGCCTGGGCTGTGGAACACTGGTGGGTGCCTTGCCTGAGGGCAGGGCTGACAAGGGTTGCCTGAACAGAGTCCCCTTACATCAGAAGAGTGACCCAATTGGTGCCCTTGGGGAGAAATCCCCAGCTGAGGAGACCAGAGCAGTACAGGTCCCACATGGCGACCCCGGTTCTCACCAGTGACAACACTGACATGACTCTGGACAGAAATGTAGCCAAGGGTCATCATGTGACTCAGAGTCCCAGAGGACAGGCATCTCCTCATCATTGTAGCGGACACCGTGCTCTGTGCTGACATCAACATCAGCCCTGGTGCCGCCGCCACCCTCCTTGGTGTCACAAGAATGGAGTCAGGGACTGGCACCAGGCCAATGTCTCTGTCAGTACCATACTGTGAGCTGGACCTAGGCCCAACACCTTGGCTGCCCCATCTCCAGACTCTGAGTTGTCCCCTTCCCAGATGTCACTAGTGACACCATGAGCGGGAACAGGCCCAGAGTCGGCTCCGGCACCAGCGTCAGCCTTGGTGCCAGAGCCTCCCTGAACACTGCAAACAGTGTCAGGGAAGGCCCGGCGCCGCCACCAGAATCATCTGCCACTTCATCACCATGAATGGTGACAACAGCACAGGTTACACCAAGAGATGGCATCCAGGCTGGTAAAGAAGGAGCAATAACAGAATGTGAACCAGTAAATCAGCTTCTTCAGAAAAAAATGGCTTGTATGTTCAATACCAATCCCCTTTAATAATCAGTCTGTTATTTTCTTTGGGGGGGAAGCAGGGAATACTTGCAAAATTATGACATCACTGGTTAACAGTCTGACAGAATGTGAGTGGCTCAAGTTGACCCAATGGAGGAATGGTTGCACTTCCACCCTTCATACCAGTGACCCACGTTCAATAACAGACACAGGTCACTCAGTGGGCTGGTGAGGGAGTATCAAGCATCCAGTGGCAGTTCTCTTGCCTCGGTGAGGGGTGACACTAGTTCCCGCTGTAGGGACAGCCACCTGGTGGATGCCGGGTGGCAGCACAGTGGGAGTGCAAGCTAATGAGGAGCATGGCAGGATGGTGACGTACTGGCACACACGTCCTGACATGCCAGTCCAGGGGGAGAAAAACCTGGACAAAAATGGATGTCTAGCAGTTCCTAGCCAGCACCCCCTGCAGGCTGTCACATGACTCACGTGGCTGCCCACCCAAATGAGTTCTGCACAAGTGATGGATAACCAGTAAGTCCGTGAGGTCTATGATGGGGCTGGAAGAGTGCCGTCAGGCACACCCAGAGGTGAGCGGATCTTGGCCAGTTAATATAATTTTTTTTTATATTCAATGTTTTATTCAAAAGTAATTTACAGTTTGACGTAAGAGCAAAACATCAACATACTATGCGGATTATCAGATGTGAAAATGCAAAGGTTAGAATACCAGAGTGCTACAGTGAGTATATAAGCAGTAAACATTTTATATTTCGTAGTTTACTGCAATCTCCACTTAACGAACTCGTCTCTCCCAGGTGGCTCTTGGTCAGTTAAGATGGTTTATCTGTAACTGTTCTTGTTTTGTAACGGTTTTGTTCCTGTATGTTTCAATGAAGTTTATTCAATTTAAAGAGCTTGCAACGCTGATGAGGCAAGAAAGAAAACAGAACTACAGCAGCTACGTCAGCCTCCAGGTATTAGTACCGTTCCACATGTCACATCTAGTACTGTCAAGTAGAAAATCTTCTAATTAGGGAAAAAATGCTTCTAATATAACAAGTAGCCACTGGGTACTTAGAGAGAATATAACTACCCCCCCCAAAAAAAAAACACACACATGTGAAGAATAAGTTGGTTCGCACAATGAGGTAGGCACAGTGACATCATGAAGAACAAGGGGGAAGACAAAGTGTTCTGCGAAAGCACTGTACCCATGAGGCGCGAGAACTATGCTTGTTCTTCATAATCTGAATGCAACCTAAACACATTATTCTCGTACTGAAACAGAGCAGTATTCGGCATCCTTGTTCTCTACTGATAGTTCATCTAGACAAATTACCAAAATTTTGTCTAGAAGAAATTTCTGCTTGTCTGGTTTCGCCTTCACTTTTAAAAGACGCTAGTGCGAGCGGCTCCCGCTAGCAGGTGCTGCTGATTATTAGTGTTCAAAGCCGTTCTCAACATTCTAACACTGTGAACAACTTTTTTAGAAATGCTGGAAGAAGAGGCTCAGTGTGTATTATAAAAAATTATTTGCATTTTGCAAGGGAGTACAAGTTCTTTAAGTGCTCATTTTCTGAAAACTGGAGCCGGGATAGTGTGGGACTCTGAACAAGTGAGGGGCAGGTTTTCCACAGACACCCACCTGTATGGGTGAGCCTCTTCCAGGAACTGCATCTGGTCCTGCACACTGGCACTCGCTTTCAACTCCTTCACCACCACCTGGGTCGAACTCAGGCCAGAGTTCACCTCGCCAAGTAACAGCTGGGATAAAAAAAAAAGAGAAGAGGAATAATGAGGACTCGGCTGCTCTAGCATTTTCAGAGAGTGCTTTAAGAAAACAAAAAGCAACTTAACTTTCACATGAGAGAGAGAGAGTCAAAACAGAGCTGTCCTGATCATTTCTAATTTGTGGGGGGTGGGATAACTTTTCTTATCTGGATTATATTTAATTATGCTTGGCAAGGTTAGATGCAAGCCTAGACTGACTCTCTACACTGAGGTTCTATAGTATGTTTGCAATCCACAGCGGGATAATTAGCAAAACAAAATAGAGGACTTAACATTTTGCAGGCTGTAATTATGAAACTAGCAGATAACGTTTCAGTGCTAAGCTCCCACAGAAAGCCTGCACTTTCGGGGCTGAGCAGCAGCACGTTCCTTTGCCTCCTGGCAGACCTGGCATCCCACACTTGAACCATGGGGAGGGGGGCAAGAAATGCTATTTTACAGACGGGGACATGGAAACCGCTAGATGACAAAAGAGCATGGGTACATCGTGTTCACTTCCTAACATTCAGGAAGCCACAGCATTTTTTTTTTTATTATGTAAACTATCGGAAACCACTGGAAAATTTCCTTCCCCCAGTGAGTGAAAATGCTGTACAGTCTCCATGAGGAACTGATCTGACCTGTGCTTAACAGATTCAACACTCCCTACTTGAGCTGCGGCCTCTGTGAACTTGTCCTATAGGGTTACCACCCTCTGGGTAACACAAAACCACCTCACATTACCTCAAACTATACCCCCCCCCTTAAGTGTAGGGTATGCCTTCTGGTTCTACTGCTCTAAACAAGTTAAAAATGTTCCCCTGAACCATCTTATCCAATCCCTTTAAAATGTGTTATTTAGTTATTTGAAATACTCCAACCAGGATAACCCCATGAGATGCAGCATCTTATTTTCATGGGGGTCCCATAGAGAAGCTTTCAAACACTGAAAATCATACTTTCCTTTAAGTTCTATTTTTCCAGCTAAAACATATCTAACCCATCTTCATAGCTTGACCACTCCATTTCCTTTAACACTAGCTCACAAGGCAGCTCGACGGCACCACCACCTGCTAAGATGGTGATCTGGGTTCGGTAACAACCCCCCAAGGAAATCTCTCCTCCCGGGGGGAGGGGGGTGCTGCATCCTGCAATTTGACTGCCACCTGGTGGAAGACAGGTGGCTGCATGCTGGGAGCACATAGAAGGGGAAAAGGGCAGCAAACCACTGCCAGGCATGCATGTATACGCACCACTGCATGCCACTGCCATCAAGGAGAACACCAGAAGCTGGAGGAAAACAAGATGTATGGCACCCACCACTGCTGTGGTCCTGGGTAAGCAAGTCCATGAGAAGGTTGAGACGGGCCGGGAAGTATTGTGGTGGGGGCCCAGAAAAGTGAATAAAAATAAAAGCTAGTATACTGTCAGAAATCACTATTAACTTTTAAAAATAATTAACAGTATCTGAAGTACTTTTTTCCGTTCCCTGTTGCTATTTAAAAGATTGGCCGCACTAGATGGGATGTGTGGAACAGTACTCTACACGGAGACAGACATATCCAGCTCTATTTCCCTTCACGCCTGATCAGCACTGTGCTCTCACTGATCATGACATCACAACTGACCGAGAAAAGCCAACCTCCTCCTACCAGGTTGGTCGCTCCTGATGTTACAGTGGGTGAGGTCGCACTGCTGATAAGATATGAAGGGGAACTGCGCTAGACATGACAACTGCCAGGCAAAGTGCTACTCAACATATCACACCTTGTACTATCACGTATACAAGCTTCTAATTGTCAAAAAGGGGAAAAAAAACTTCACAAATCAAAAATAACAACCGACTTTCTTTTGCAATTTCTGTTTATTCCCCCTGTACTCTGCCCCAAAATTCCCTCCAGGCCTTCAAGGTTCCCACCAGTCGCCTCTTACCTCAGTCATCAGTGCCATCCTCCACCGAGCTGTGGCTTGTATCCCCCAGGTGGGGTCAAGGTGGAGGGGTTTTACCCCTGAACTATTCTCATTTCGTCAGGCAGCCTCCATGGTGAGTATTGAGCAAGGGGACTTGGCAGTACTGGAAGCCCTTCACCTTTCAGATGCAGAGTCCGTTCATTTTCCTTCCGTTTCTCCCTCTCCCTATGGAGCAGAGCATGTAAGAGCTGCAAGGACGCATGCATGACAAGCGTAGCACCATCCGCAGCCTGCTCAGCTCCTCTTTCCCCAGTCTGCCGCTACACTGCTGTCCCCTGCATCCAGGTAGTAGTGTTGTAGCGGTCAACAGTACCCCCCTCGAGAAAGAAAGCGTTTGCTGGGACACTCTATCCTCCACGCTCGCCAGATCCAGGCGATGTGAGCTCAATTCCCAAAGCCAGGTTGCCAGTGTCACAAGCGGTAGTGCTATTTCTGCACTCACGGGCTGGCCACAACTGGCTAATTTCAACAATTATTACAACTTTTGGTCTGCTGTTTTTGAGACTACTCGCTTTTTAAAGGAAAACTGCATATATCCACAAGCACTTCCTGGCCAATAACTATCCCCCAATATGCTCTTTCAGGCAATAATGAAACGGTTTCCCCAACTTTAAATATATATATATATTTTAACCCTTACTGTGCTGTGGGCTGATATATCTGTCCAGAATTCCTATATGTTCTAATTCTGTTGGCAGTCTAAGGGTTAAATCTTATAAATTCTTCTTCTTAACATCAGTTTGAAAGGCTGCGCACCTCTATCTTGCAGGCAACCTTGTGATCCACTCACGTGAGCCATGCTAATATGCTCTGACCACTCGCTGCACATCAGCACAAAGCGAGCAAGGGAAGTGCGTGGCTGTGGGCAGAAGTTATGAAGAAGAGTTCGTATGATATAAAAAGCATTTTAAGGATAGAGAAAAAATGTCATTATTGCCTATAAATGCATATGGGGAGGGATGCAGGTGACCGAATAGCATACGAGGTGCTGGAATAGGCAACGAAAAACAGGGCAAACTATGGGTCTACTGGTTCTTTTCTGCTGACAAATTCTGTTTGTCTCTAGGGGCACAGTCATGGATATGAGCAATTTTCCTTTAATAATTGTGTTACACCCTGCTGCACCCTCTCAATTTCTGCAATATAAGCTTGTTAAACTGCAGGGGCCAACCAGTGCACTGTTAAGGGGCACTGCCCAAATGGATCCCTCAGACCATAATAGCACCACACACAAATTGTCCAGGTACAAAAGGCTGCAGCTTTCCTTAGACTTTATAAACATATTACAGATAAACCATCACCATGAAAATATATGGCTCCGTTATTCGTGATGTCATAAGGTCAAACCACACTTGGGGAAAATAAAGATATTTTCAAAGAGGACATAGCATATTCGATTTATGCAATGTTTGTTTCTTTAGTTTGGTACTTTCGGATGATCGAGCATTGTCTTCAGGTTCAGCAAGTGGCTTGTTTATTTGATGTACCTGGAATCAGCGTGTTGTTACATCATTGCTCATCTGAAGAGAGGGCGCTGTCGCACAGCAAGCATCAGGGGACTTGGTCGTGTGAGGGAGTGGTGCAGCTTGTGGACTGTGACCACAATAATGATGAGGGTTGCAGCAGTGAGATAAACAGACTGCCGGTCGGGCTTGCGGAGATCATCTGTGAATGCCACAGAGAGAGGTAGGAGCACTGTGGATGAGGGAATCTGAAATGTGGAGACATTTCAGGGGAAACTAAGTGTGTCACACAAATGTAAATGGCAATAAAACGCAAATGAAGAGTTTAAAATGTGTTAGTGGGACTGAGGCGCTTAACTGGAAGTACTGAAGCGGGAGCTGGCAAGTGACTGAGCAGTTGAGGTAGCAAAACAGTATTCTGCTGCTCATGCTGCCAGCTCCAGCCAATCTCAACCTATAGAGAGGATATTTTTCCTCATGGGGACCTAGAGTGAGACTATTTCAATATTCTGACTCACAGTCCCAGGGAAATAAAAATATCAGTGATATGTGCCCTTTAATGCACTCACAGGTGCTGCATAAATATACACATACAACAGTAAGGACCACTGGGGCAGCAAATTCATGTATTCACCTCAGCTTGACCTGTAACCATGTAACATGGAGGAACTCTGGCCCATACGGTCAGACAAACCTGTATCGGGTCAGGTCTCTCCACATAGACGATGGCAGAAAAAGGCTCTTGGTCCATCCAGTCTGCCCATCCTACCCAACTACCCTGCCTTGCCCTAGTGGCAATTCTCCCCTTTTTTTACTGGCTCCCCTTCCTATAACTATATCCACCTACCTCTCCCATCCCTGCTTGAAGCTGCCAACTGATCTGGCCTGCTGCACCACTTCTGGTAGCTTATTCCACCACCCTTTCCATGAAGAAGTGCTTCCGGAAACCCTTTTTGAATCTCTTCCTGCCAGCTTTAGTGAATTCCTCTTGTCACTGTGTTTGAACTCAAAGAGAATAGTTCCTTGGCGTCTGCTTACCCCATGCAGGTACTTGTACAGTACGTCTCATGCCTCAGTCATGTCATCCCTTTCCCTCCCTTTCTACCCATGGTGTACCTGTTTTAAGTCCTGCAGCCACTCCTCATATGTCAAATCCCCAAGGCCATGCACCATCTTAGGTACCCTGCGCTGGGCTGTAGGTAAAAACAACCAGCACTCCAGGCTCCTGACGAAGAAGTATCGTACCCCGAAGCGCTGAGGCTGGTTTCTGTACATGGAAGCCTCTGGGTGAAAATGTTCACTTTGTGTATGTTCTATAACGATTTTTGAAAGAATTAATTATGCACAGTAAAAAAGACTTGATTTTCCACCAAAGTAGCCGCCGGTGGAACTGAGTGAGGCGCTGGATGCCACACCCGCACCATTGCTGGCAAACCGCCCGGGAACAAGCGCCACTGGGGGTCAAGAGGGAGGAGAAGATTAGCATCCCAAGGACTGCCTCCTTCTCCGGGAGGGGATTTCAGCAGTTGGCGCACGCCTGGCCCCTGGTGGAGACTGGGGGGCAGCTCACTGATGGTGCCAGCGTGGGGTCAGAGGCAGGGCAGACGCCTGCTGGGATGTGCATGGAAGCATGTGCGCTGCCGGAGCCGGTGTCACTGCACACTCCGCCTCAGAGGGGGCTGTACACTGGAGGAGAAAAAGATTGCTCCTGCAGGATAAAGGAGGGCGCCTCACAGGTCCTGCCTCCAAACAGCCACAGCGCCGGCCACACTGTATCTGGTCCTCAGCGGAGTCTGGGGTGCACCGCCAGGAGGGAAGCCCTGGGGGTATCGGTCCGCGTTGGCTGGTGGATGTCGGGGAATGGGACTGGGGGCTCCCTCCAGAGATGGGGCCATGAGACAGTAGACAGGGGCCAAGCGGTAGACATACTCTATCTTGATTTCAGCTAGGCCTTTGACTCTGTGCCCCACAAAAGATTATCAAGAAGTTGGTGGATCTCAGGGTTGGGGAAAAGATGGCCAGATGGGTGAAAAACCGGCTGAGGGACAGAACCCAGAGGGTGGTTGTGGGTTATCTGGCACCAGAGAGGTAACCAGTTGGGTCCCACAGGGCTCGGTGCTGTTCAATGTCTTCACCAATGACCTTGGGGATGGCATTAAGGGTAAAATGTGCCTATTTGCGGATGACACCAAGCTCTGCAGGAGAGTGGACACAGCTGAAGGGATACAGAACCTACAGGAAGATCTGGAAAAGTTGGGGAGGTGGTCCAGGATCTGGCAGCTTGGCTTCAATGCCAAGAAATGCGAAATTATGCATATTGGAGCCAAGAATCCCAGGACAGAGTACAGTACTACCTGGGTGGAGTCTCAAGTATCAGTATCAGAGGAGGAAAAGGACCTGGGAGTGATGATCACTAGTGACCTGAAGCACTTCATGCAGTGCAAGAAAGCAGGAGCAAAGGCAAACAAGATGCTGGGATGCATATCTAGGGGGATCAGTAGTAGGAGAGAGGAGCTTATACTGCCCTTGTTTGGGTCACTGGTAAGGCCGCATTTAGAGTATGGAGTTCAGTACTGGTGCCCACACCTCAAAAAGGACATTAACCTGCTGGAGAAGGTCCAGAGGAGGGCTACAAAGATGATAGTGGGTCAGCAGGGTAAGGCATATGATGAGAGGTTGAGAGCACTGAACATGTACTCCCTGGAAGAGAGAGAGGGGACATGATTGGGACCCTTCAAGTACTTGAAAGGGATAAATAAGGTCGCTAAGGAGTTTGTCTTTAAGCTGAGTGGCAACAATAACATGAGGGGGCACAGTCTTAAGCTGGCGGGTGGGAGGTTTAGGAGGGAGGTCAGTAAGCACTTCTTCACAGAGGTGATGGACACTTGGAATGTGCTGCCAGAAGAGGTCATCTCATTGAAGACAATGGGCAGCTTTAAAAGAGGCTGGGATAGGTATAGGGGGAAGGTAAGGATCATGGGTAGGGAGGATAGGAGGTGTGGGGAGGGAGGGCAGGGACAGTAACTCAAGCTGTGGACCCTGCAATATGAGCAGACTAGATAAACCAATTGGCCGCCTTCTGCTGGCTTCTTTATATGTTCGTATGTGAGCAAAAAGGCACATAAAATGATAGGTATAAAAAAAAAAATTCCACCAAAGCCTGGAGTGCTTGTTGTTTTTACATACGATATTATTCATTTTCCAGCACCCAGTTCTGCCAAGAGTACTGCCTTTTGTGTTTTGTGGACTGACCCTGCACTGTGTTGCCTCCACTTTGTTGCAGTCTTTCCTCAGGTGCGGCCTCCAGTACCTTGCGCAGTATTCCAGGTGCAGCCACACAGAATAACTTCACTCTCAGAAAACATTATACCCATTTTAATGCACCCCAGCATTTGACTTTAACTCTGTTAGTGCTGTCGTACTGCATATTCTCCCTATTGCATCATGAGTTTTAAGTACTGGAACTGTGCTTCTAAAGGCATTTCATCACTATATCTGGACACACACCATTAAAAAAGACAGGTTTCTTCCAAGATTAAAAGTTGACCTGAGGTTATGGACAGAATGAAATATTGTGATGCACTCAGCGATACAGTATTTAATTATCTGTGCAGTATAACACAGTTTTTTTTAAGATTGCCCTGAGGAATAGAGGCTGTCACCTTTTGTTTTCTTCAGCTTCACTTAAGATTATATATATTTTTTTCTAATTTCTGATCAGGAAAATCATGCACTTGGGGCATAGAAACCTGGGGGTTATGTACCAATTGGGAGGAGAAGTACTGGCAACCACCAAACAGGAAAGGGACCTGGGGGTAATAATTTCTGATGACCTAAGGAAGGTATCCAAGCAGTGTGATAGGCTAGCAGAATGCTCAGGTGCATAGGGAGGGGTATCACCAATAGGAAGGAGGAGGTAATATTAACCCTGTACAGATCACTAGCAAAACCCCACCTCAAGTACTTTGCCCAGTTCTGGAGGCCACACCTCCGGAAGGAGAATGATATGGTGGAGGCAGTACAAAACAGGGCTACCAAAATGGTGCAGGGCCTACGTCAAAAGTTCTATGAGGAGAGACTCAAGGAGCTGAATATCTGTACTCTCTGGTGGATAGGTGGGAAAGGGGGGCTATAGAGCCTGCATTCAAAAAGCAAGTTCACAGCTCCTCAGGGCTCCACTACTCGCCCTCCCTCCGCCACACAACACAGTGGAGCAGTGTGTCCGCTCCTCGGGAGTCTGCATTCAAACAGTAGGCTCACCACTCCTCAGGGCTCCACTACTCGCCCTCCCTCCACCACACAACACAGTGGAGCAGCGTGCCCGCTCCTCGGCAGCCTGCATTCAAACAGCAGGTACTGCAGCCTTTTCAGAACTAGCGACAGAGCTGTGGTGATTGTTATCTTCCTTGCTGTTGTACTGCTCTGATGACACTGTTTATGACGATTTGCTATGCTGTATCAAGTGCCAACTCATAGCCTGTACAGAATCTGCCTGGCTCCGCCAGTACTTTAATTGTATTAGACCGCTGTGTTTGTTCCACTGTGTGGCATTTGTTGCTGAAATATATATTTATATTTATTTTATTGAATTTTGTTGACCAGGTAAGCCCACTGAGACAAGTCCCTTTTTCAGGGGCCACCCGGGGGTGGGGATACAGATGGTAACCAACTGAAACTGAACCAGATTAAGCTGTTGGTGGAATTTCTAGTGAATGTAGGAAATTTGGACAGGACACTGGGGAAATTTCCCCTACTCTTTTCAAGAAGCGCCATGGGATCATTAATGTCCACCTGAACAACCACCAGAACAGGCAGACGGGACCTCGGTTTAACATCTCATCTGAAAGACGGCACCTCAGGAGTGCAGCAGCCCCCTCATGCTGCACTACAGTGTCACTACTGGGATATTAACCCAAGTACCAGGTGTGGGGGATAGAACCCACAGCCTTCTGATCTCCCAACCTCAGAGGAGAGTGTGCTACCTGCTGAGCTACCGACACTGAATCACTATCTGTACCTGTTTAGATTTCTAGCTAATGCAGAGTTGCTCCTGTGTGAGTACTGTAGTGTGGCTCTGGTGTTATTTGCACACAACTGAAGTGGCCACCTTCCCATTGTCTATCCTGAACTTATCCACCCATCCCCACCAAGACTTTCCAGGTTCCCACACTGCCCCTTAGCCCGTTATCCTTCTAATTCCTTTCCTCTCTTTCCTTTTAGGCTCACCGCATCTCTTGCCCTCACTCCACAACACAGCAGAGTAGCGTGTCCACTCCTTGTGAGCCTGCATTCAAATAGCTGGTACTGCAGCCTTTTCAGAACTATTGGGAGAGCTGTGGTGCAGTACCACGCTTCGCACAGCACTGCTTCGTCTCTTCCTCCCCAGTATGCCCCAACCACCCTCCCACCCAGGGGTGGTGCTGCCTTTAAAGGATCAGTCATAACCAAGCAGCCCACTTTTGCTCCCCTTCCTGAAAGTAAGACTGGACCCTCCCCAGAGCCTCCTCCCATAAGGTGGCTTGTTGGCTGACTATAATTCTGAGAAATTTCACCCGCCCCCTAGACCCTCTCCACCTGTCCTTACTGCACTACTGACACCTTACTCCACACACCCACTGCACCTTGTGCCATTAACTAAGCTGACTCCCCCTTCAACTAAGGTACTGCGCTCTTGGATGCATCATAGACAACGTCATTAGAAGTGGTAACCTGTCTCCCTACTCGTCCCTGATCAAGCACAAATACGCGTCCAGGTGCCTCTGACAATCCTCTGTACTGTACATTCTATGTCTTTTCTAAATTACTGTAAATGTATTATACATTCTATGTGCCATCGTTATGGCCCGGTTCGTGCCTGAAAATTGTTCACTGGATCAGTGTGCACACCCGGTAAACAAATATATAAATAAATAAGTTACAGGAAAGTAGCATTTTCCATAGAAAAAGAAGCTGGAAGACGGGTCACACTACAAAATTTGGGGGGGGGGAGGTTGGCAGGAGGCTCAGAGGCAATGTGAGGAAATACTTCTTCATGGAGAGGTGGTGGATGCCTGGAACAGCTTCCAGCGGAGGTGGCGGGTGCTAAAATGGTGATGGGATTCAAGTATGCATGGGACAGATACAAGGGAATCTGCATCTGTCCAGGAGGGGGAACTAGGATCCTAGGTGATAGGTTTAAATGCTTCATTGGCAAGCATTTAAACTAGCCAAGGGGGGAAGACACTGAAAAACCGCAGGGAATCCTAGCCCCCCCCCCAAAAAAAAGATCAGGGTAGTAAGTGAGGTAAACACCAAGACAGAGATGTCGATAGGGAGAAGGGCAGGGGTAAATGGAGAAAATGACAAACACAATAAGGACATGGATGGGGCAAAAAGGGCAAGGACATCAAGAAATGGAGGGTAATGAGTACCAATGCCCGTAGTCTGGGCAACAAGCTCCCTGAACTGGTGGCCTTGATGGAAGGGGGATGCCTGGATATCGTAGCAGTCACAGAAATATGGTACACAGAGAACCATGACTGGGATGTTAACATACCAGGGTACACAACCTACAGGAGAGACAGAGAGGGGAGAAGAGGGGCAGAGTAGCTCTATGTAAGGGAAGGGATAAAGCAACTGAACAAAAGAGTAAACAGGGAGGAGAGGAGGCACTGTGGGTCACCTTAGAGACTGAAAATGGCACCACAATCCGCACAGGGATTGTATACAGACCCCCATACCAGGGGGAGGGAATGGACAAGGATATGATAGAAGGCATCCTTAGGATAGCAGAGAAAGGGGAGATACTGTTGATGGGGGACCTAAATATGCCAGATGTTAACTGGAGCACCTTTACTGCAGCCACACCCAAAAGCAGGGCCATTCTCGATGCCCTTCGGGTGGCATGCCTTAGACAGCTAGTTTTGGAACCCACTCATGAGGGAGCAATCTTAGACCTCGTACTCTCAAATGGGGATGGTGAGAGGATCTCAGATCTAGAAGTGGGTAGCCGTCTGGGAACAAGTGGCCACCAAACAGTGTGGTTCACGATAAACTCAACTACAGAGTCAAGCCATACAAAAGTGAGGGTTCTGGACTTCAGGAGGGTGACTTTGGCAAGATGGGAGAGCGCCTCAGAAAAGCACTAGCAAACAGGCTAGAAGGAGGGGTGGAGCAACAGTGGGGGAAACGTCAGAACTGCCATCACAGATCAACAAGCCTTTGTGTGAAGCAAATAAACAAATCGAAAGAAGGAAAAAGCCACTACGGTTCTCAAAAGAGGTGGCGGGGAAGGTTAGGGAGAAAAAGATAGCATTCAGAAAGTATAAGGAAACACAGAAGGAGCAGGACAGATAACTGTACCAGTTGGGAAGCAGGTAGGGTAGCCAGAATAGCAAAGGCCCAAACTGAGGAAAAGATAGCCAACTCCGTTAAAGGGGACAGGAACTGATTACTTAAATGCAGCTGTTTGAAATGTCTCTATTTTCATAAATTATATTAATATCTCTAAAGGATTCCTATTTAACCACGTCTGAATAAAATTTGAAGCTGTCAGATGCGTTTTGTATTGTTTTCTATGTATGGACAACATTCTGTGCAGTTCCTTTCATAGAACCAAGAATTTGGAGTTCTGACTTCTTCATAGTTGAGAAATGTGAGCATGAACTTATCAGTACAGTGTCCATGGTTCTGAAACCCTGAAGTGATGCAAGTCGAAACTCCAAAATTCTTGGTTCCATGAAAGGAACTGCACAGAAGGTTGTCCATACAAAGAAAACAATACAAAACACAACTGGCAGCTTCAACTTTTCTTCAGGCATAGTTATATAGGAATATTTTAGATGTATGAATATAAGTTATGAAAATAGAGACATTTCAAACAGCCGCACATAAGTAATCAGTTCCTGTCCCCCTTTAAGAAGGGGGATAAAACCTTTTATAGGTACATCAGGGAGCGTAGAAAGACAAAGGGAGGGATAGTAAGGCTGAATAGAATGGACGGTGGGTGGGAAGAGAGGGACAGTGAAAAAGCAGGGATACTGAACGAATACTTTTGCTCAGTAGTCACAAAAGAGGAGGAGGGGGAGGTGCCTAATCCAATTAACAGAAGCACTCTGGATAGGGGGGGTCGATCCCAGTCCTTTCACATAAGAAAGGGTTCTGAAAGAACTCCTAAAACTGAAAGTGGACAAAGCAATGGGGCCTGATGGAATTCACCCCAGAATTCTAAATGAATTAAGGAGAGAACTAGTGACACCACTGACTACCCTTTTTAACAAATCATGGGAGGATGGTGTGGTACCTGAGGACTGGAGGAAGGTGGATGTGATACCCCTTCACAAAAGTGGGAGCAAGACAGAGGCAGGAAACTACAGACCTGTCAGTTTGACCTCTGTGGTTTGGAAAGTGATGGAATCACTTCTTAAGGAAAGAACCATCGAGTACTCACCATAGTGAGTCGGCCTGCCAAGCCGGCAACAGGGTGAGACTCTTTGGTCAGAACCCTGAACAGAGGCTGAGGTGGCACCACTTGAAGTGGAGGAGAATCAGACACAGGGAACTGCCAAGCCACATGGACTTGTGTAGAAATGACTGATGAAGGCCAAGGGACCAAAGGTCTACCCCTCCCACCCATGGTCCACTGTTGCGAGACGAGCTCCTCACAGCATCAAAGGTGACACCTCCCTGATGCCGGCCCGGTGGCACTGAGGGTCGAGGCACTGGATGCCTTACCTCACGCTCGCCCGGCGACCGTGTTAGGAACGAGCACGAGCTGCAGGAGTTTGCAGGGTTGGAAGGACTGAGCATCCGAAGACTGCTCTCCTTCTCCGGGGGACGTCAGTGGTCGGCACTTGACTGGCCCTAGTGGAGACTGGGGGCAGTGTGGCAATGCTGCATAAGAGGGGCAGGATGGGGCAGCTGCTTGGATGAGCGCATGCGGATGCGTGCACCCTCCCTCTGCTGGCATCACTGTACGCCCCTCCCCACAGGGGAGAAACACAAGAAAAATTCCTCGGTAGCATGAAGGTTGCCCCAATGGCGCCGCCATGGAAGGGCACAAGTTAGCTCTCTCCTGGGCCCACCCTCCAGGTCTCCACAGTGGTGGGGTAAGTACCCTGCTGCGATGCAGCCGGGGGAGCTGCGACGGGAAGGTCTGCACTCTGGCTGCAACTGGGGCAGCAGCCGTGAAGGTTGGCTGGAAGGGGGAACCAAAGGCACAACCCCCCCCCAGCCGAGAACATAAAATAAACTTTAAAAAAAAGGTGACACCTCACAGTCAAGTGAGTGTGTGAATGATGCCACCACCTCGATCGGGACTATCAACCCAAAGACCGACGACAATGGTTTCCAGAGGGTCAGTATAAACCACTTGCTTCAGCAGGGTAATCACTAGTGGTTGTGGAGGCACACCCACCAGCGAAGGCAACTCTCGAGGCAACTCAGCCAGTGCTGCTGACTGAGCCTGGTTCTCCCGAGTGAAGACTAAGAGCATCGGAGTCCAGGAGACTGGTTCCTCGATCTCCTCCACCAACCGGCTGACAGGCTCGAGAAAAATCTCAATCACCTACTCGACTGGAGTCGAGGCGAACAAGCAAAACAGGGTTCCTGTGGAGCCTTCAACTGTCCCCTTGACTGGAGGAAGATCGACCAAGGCCAAGCAGTTAGGGAAGTCGAAGAAGTGGGAACAGCATGATCTTTCACAGTTTCACAACCTACAATGGCGTTGCTTTTTATGATTTTGCTGTGGAGAGAAGGGCTTTCCCCAGGGTCCGAAGGACCGTGCACATATATCTGAAATCAGAGAATGACCCTCTGACACTGGCCCCAGTTAGGAACAGCACTGTGTCCGACTTTGCAAGTTCACATCCCCACAACCCACCTGCCCCTGGCTGCTGAACTTGGGTTCAAGATACTAGCAATGGTATTGCCCCTGCTGGGACTGATGCTAAGGTTGCTGTGGCTGAAAGGACCGATACTGAAAGGCTTTCCTTTTAGGTTTCTGTCCCTTCTGGGAGGAAGCCAATGAATCAAGGATAGCACCAGATTTCTCAATCCATGAGAGATGCCCTTTCACCACAGGGCCAAAGAGATCAGTGCCCAAGAAGGGGACATCGGCCAGCTTATGCAAAATATTCACCATAAAGGCGGAAAGCCTCAGCCAGGCCCTATGATGCAGGGCAACAGCTGGCACAGGCACAGGAGTCATCCATATCCAAGGCCCTCTGGAGCCAATGTGTAACCAGCGACTGACACTTTTCTCTAACTATCTTCACCGGCAACTGTTTGTCAGCAGGAAGATGGGGAGAAGGTCCCCCAGCACTACCTGTAGGGAATGGCCAAAGTCTGCTATCAAGACAGCACAGTTAGCCTGACAGAGATACAGTGATGCAGCAGCATACAACTTTTTAGCTGCATGGTCAGTCTTCTTAGACTCTTTGTCCAGCGGCTTGTTCATGTGTCCTGTCCTTGCCCCCCCGGCCCGATTTATGGATGGCAGAGTTCAAAACCAAGCCCTCAGCAGAGGGGTGGCTGGAGAACTCACAAATGGAGCTCAATGGGACTGCGTACTTACAGACCATACAAGTGGTGTCAGACAGGATGTTGAATGCTGCCAAAGCTCCACTACTGGTCACAAGATGGCCTTAACGACGGAAAAGGCAACCCCTGGAAATTGTCTCTGTCCAGTATGTCAGTAAACAGGTATTTAGCCCGCTTCTGAACTGGCTCAAAGGGCACATTCATGGACTCCAATATGAGTTGAATCAAAGCCCCAAAGACACTGGCCTCTGGTCAGAGGTCAACTCCTCGATGAATTCCTGGTTACACGTATGTGTCCTGGTCAAGGCCATGGATGACTCACCTTCAGAGTCTGAGGATTCCTCGAATATGACCCTTTACCATTTGCCACCATGCACCATACTAGTATCTTCAGACTGGGTGATCTCCACCAACAACTGGCCAGGAAAACTGGCCACAACATAGGACTCCTTGGTTGGCGCCCCGAACAGGGGTTCCAGTGGAGGTGGCTCCACCCCAAGGAATGGAGGAGCAGACACAGACACTGCTGAGAAGGATGGACCAGCATGGGAGCAACCGGCGTAGGCCAAGGGACTGAAGGTCCATGGGGCAGAGCCCTACTCCTCCCTATCACACTCCACTGTTGCCAGAGGAGCTCCTCGTAGTGATGATACACTTTTCGTTGATGCCTCTCCTCATTCTAGGAGGTCAAGGTGCACCAACAGTGATGCCTCCCAGTCAAGCGGGATCAAGAACACAAGAAATGCCTCAACCTCGACCGTCCTTCAAAGAAGTGGCTGAAAAGGTAAAGGTTAAGAGGGTAGCATTCAGGAGGTATAAAGAGACACAGAGGGAAGAGGACAGAGAGGTGTATTAAGTGAAGCAGAGGGAGGCAGGGAACGCAGTGAGGAGCGCACAGGCACAAACTGAGGAAAGAACCGCCCATGAGGTAACTAAAAGGACAAGACATTGTTTAGGCACATAAGTGGAAAGAGGAAGAATAGGGGAGGGATTGTGAAGTTAAAAAGAGCAGGTTTGGACTGTGCAGAGGAGAATATGAAAACGTAGAGATCCTAAACGATACTTTTGTTCAGTCTTCAGAGAGGAAGGGGTCACATAAAAGCAACAGGAGCACTGGGAGAGGGGAGGTAGACACAATTCCATTTACAGAGGACAGAGTCCTGAAGGGACTCCCAAAGCTGAAAGTGGACAAAGCCATGGGGCCAGACAAAGTACACCCAAGGGTACTGAGGGAGCTCAGGGAGATACTGACTGCACCACTGAGAGCCCTTTTCAGCAATTCACTTGAAACAGGAGTACTTCCAGGAGACTTGGGAGGGCGGATGTACTTCAAGTAGCAGGGAGGAGGCTGGCAAACATAGGCCAGTCAGCCTGACATCAGTGGAGGGTAAGTTAATGGAGTCGCTACAAAAGGAAAGGATTGTGGAATATCTTGAATTCAGTGCGTTACAAGACCCATGGCAGCGTGGACTCACGGGTGGGAGGTCATATCAGACAAATCTGGTAGACTTCTTTGACTGGGTGACCAGGGCAAAAGATCAGGGTGGGGAGGTGACTGTGGCCTGCTTAGATTTCTGTAAGGCTTTTGACACCATTCCACACAGAAGACTCGTAAGGAAACTGAGCAGTTTAGGGCTGGGTCCTAAGTTGGTAAACTGGGTAAGAAACTGGTTAAGAGACAGTCGACAGAGGGTAGTGCAAAACGGAGTTCAATCCAGGGAAGGGAGGGTGACCCGTGGCGTGCCTTGGGGTCAGTACTGGGACCAGTCCTCTTTACTGTCTTTATAAGTGACATACAGATGGGTTTGAGGGGAAGGTATGCTTCTTTGCAGATGACACTAAAATCTGCAACAGAGTGGGACACTCCAGAGAGGGTGGAAAGAATGTGCAGAGATCTGAGAAAACTCTAGGAGTGGTAAAGAGCATGGCAGCCTGGTTTCAATGCAAAAAAGTGCAAAATCTTGCACCTGGTGTACACAAACCCAGAGGTAGAGTACAAAAGGGGAGAAGAGATAGTGACGGTCACCAAACAGGAAAGGGACCCGGGACTAATCATATCTGATGATCTCAAGGTGGTGAGACACTGCAATTAGGCAGCTGGTGGGGCCAACAGGATGTCAGGGAGCATGGGGGGGGTATCACCAGTAATTGGTGCTGCCACTGTATAGATTGCTGGTGAGACCCTGCCTAGAGTACCGTGTCCAGTTCTGGAGACCACATCTCTGGAAGAACCGAGGGAGCTAGGGATGGGGGAGAAATTAGTACGATCAGGGGCTGAAATCGGCACCAGCCCGCTAGCCAAATGCTGGTAGATTTTGTGTCGGGCTAGTAAGATTTTCCTTTAACTAGCCCTGTGGGCTAGTACTAGAGAAGGTAACATTTCAATAAGTACATGAGCAGAGCTAGTGGAAAATCCGTGGGCCTAGTGGATTTTCCCAGTCACTAGCCCTGCTGGTTAGTGGCTGCAAAACTTGATTTTGACCCCTGTAAGATGGGTTGAGAACGGATTGGAGGGCAGGCCACATAGGGTGGTGGTGGTGGGGGGGTAGCCTCCAGTACAAAAGAGGTCACCGGCGGGGTTCCACAGGGGTCGGTTTTGGGCCCGGTATTATTTAATATATTTATAAGTGACATTGGGGAAGGCATTAAGGGCACAATATGCCTATTCGCTGACGACACCAAGCTCTGTCGGAGGGTGGACACCCAGGAGGGGATAAAAGAGCTAAGGAAGTACCTAGCCAGACTGGAGAAATGGTCAAGGATTTGGCAGTTGGGGTTTAATGCCAAAAAGTGAAAGGTGATGCACACAGGGGCAAGAAACCAGAGGGCAGAGCAAGGGTGCCGGAAGATATTAAAGGCTGAGGGGGCGGAGGATTGGAAGGACACTTATGAGGGTACAAAGGGCACTTTCTGTAAACTAGTTTTTGCTATACAAAATTAAAAAGTGGGGGTCTGCCGCGCCTTCCGTCCCCCTGGTTCCTACGCCTATGGAGCAGAGTACTACATAGAAAAAGTACAAGTAGCCAAGTCGGAGGAAGTAAAAGACCTCCGGGTAGTAATTACTAGTGATCTGAAGCATTCCATACAATGCAAAAAGGTGGTGGCAAATGCCAACAGGATGCTGGGATGCATCACAAAGGGTTTCAGTAGCACGAACAGCAAGGTTATTCTGCTGTTAAATAGATCACTGGTAAGGCCTCACTTGGAATATGAAGTGAGGTATTGGCACCCGTACCTAAAAAAGACATTAAATTGCAGGAGGGGGTGCAGAGGAGAGTAACTAAAATGATCAGGGGACAGCAGGACAGGTCATACGAGGAGAGGCTAGGAGTCCTGAGGATGTACTCATTGGAGGAGAGGCGGCGGGGGGGGAGGGATATGATAGAGACCTTCAAGTACCTGAAGGGAGTAAAAGTAGAGTGTGAGGGTCTCTTCAACAAGAGAGAAAACACCTCCACCAGAGGACACAGCCTAAAGCTGGTGCGGGGGGAGAGATATAGGAGGGAAGTGAGGTAGCACTTCGTCACAGAAAGTGTGGTGTCGGCCTGGAATGAGCTGCCAGAGGAGGTCGTGGCAGCCAAGTCAGTGGGATCATTCAAAAAAGCCTGGGACAAACACAAAGGGAAGTCGTGGGACATAGGAAAAGGTAGGGGAAGGGAGAGGGAGAGAAGGGGTCACGGACACTGGTGTAGGGTAAAATACAAATCAAACAGACAAGACAGACCAGGTGGTCTCCTTCTGTTGGCTACTTCTTATGTTCTTATAGACAGAGTGGAGGCTGTCCAGGGGAGTGCAACTAAAATGGTGCACGGTCTGTATAAGAAGCCCTACAAGGAAAGACTGAAGGACCTCAATATGTACACCCTGGAAGGGAAGGGGCCTTGATAGAGACCTATAAATACCTCATGATGGCAATATGAGGCACAGGAGAGAAGTATTTTTCAGAGGAAAAGATGCACTAGAACAAGGGGGCATGCAATGAAGCTAAAAGGAGGTAAATTCAAGAGAACTGCGAGGAAGTACTTCTTCACTGTAGAGTAGTGGATGCCTGGAGCACTCTTCCAGCAGAGGTGGAAGGGGTGAAAACAGCTGTGGGATTTAAGAATGCCTGGGACAGGCACAAGTGAATCTTAGTGGAAAGTGTGTGTGTGTATGTATAATCAAGTATGGTCTGCAGTGTCAATATAGGCAGGGAAAAAAGGGCAGACTAGGTGGACCAAGCAGTCTTTATTTGCCATCAAGATTCTGTTTCTATGCTGATGACCGGCGTCCTCTGGGGGACTGGTATAAACCATCTGCCACAGCAGGTTAAGTACTTGAGGCATGACCGCCAATGGAGGTCTCTCTTGATGCAGCCAAGCTAGGGTCACCAACTGCGCCACATCCTCCTGAGTGAGGACTGGGACAACCGAGGTCTATGAGACTGACTTCTCGATCTCCTCCAACAGAAGGATGACATGCTTGAGAAAGATCTTGACCAGAGTAGAGGTTGATAGGCCCAACACGGTTACAGTGGAGGCCAGGACCATGCCCTCGACCGTAGGGAGCTCGAGGCTGAGCAGTCAGGGGAGTCAAAGGAGCAGGAAGAGCGCAATAGTTCACAATCCTGTGACGACAGTGTTTGTGTTTTCTGCTGCAGTGAGAATGGCTCTCCCTGAAGGTCTGAAGGGCCAGACACATTTCCCTGAACTCGTCAGAGAATGACACACTGATGCTGGCCCCAGCTGGGAATAGCACCAAGACCGACGGGTAACACACCACAGCTGTTGCCACCTCTTCTTCTATGACCGTAAGCTGAGCAGCCAAACCAGCAACTGCTGAGGCCTTTTTTACTCTTTCGACTAACCAAGAGTCAGCTGAGCCTTCTGGTATTTGACGGATGCTGGCAGCAAGGCCCAGCACAAACTGCATCCCTCAATGTTGTGGTGATCACTCGGTTGTACAAGCATGTGTTGTACGGGTCCTGTGGCCAACATTTCTTGCCTGCAACAACTGCAGAACTAAAACCCCATTTGTTTGCTCTCCATCGTTGACCGCGATCAAGAAGTGGAGCCAGAAGACTTGCAGAGCAATTTGTAGTGGAAATATTGACTTGAAAAGTCAAAGATTTGCGAAAGGAGTGCTTGAACAACTCAAAATCCATATACGCAAAACAACAGTATTGATGGCTGAGATGGTACTGTCATTTATTATGCCAAGTCATAGACCATCGTGGGGACGTACGTTATTGCCCATATATTTGGTGGCAACCAAAATGAATATTTATCACCTAGAAAAATTAACGGCCGTCCTTCATGAGTAAGTGGATTCCTTTACTGCTAAGCAGCTATCTACTATAAATCTCATCTGTTACTACCCCGAAATGTCTTACCCACCACCCTCCCTCACTGTGAAGCGATTAATGAAACCTTACAACTTGGCTTTAAGAAATTACACAGTCTGTGCCTATAACCCTCCTGGTGGTGGTATCACCGGTCTTGAGGAACTCCTCTCCAAGTAGACAATACCATCATACTAAATGAAGTACTTATACTGGAGGACATCAACTTAAACTGGACCAGTAAATCAAACCAGGTCTCTCACACCGTGGTACAAGGCCACAACCTTCACCACCTAATCACAGACCCAACTAGGGTCATGGCACCCTCTCGGTCCAGTACTCTCACCAACCGGGCCCTTACAAACTGCCCTGCTAGTATAGTCTGTGCAGGTACCCTTGCAGACACAACAAGTGATCACTCCCCAATCTACTGCATCTGGCGCTCTATTAGTAGCCCATCTCCTCCTCCGAAACTCATCATCTTCCGCAATCTGGCTATCTTTAACTTGACACAGTTTATGCATAATCTCTCTATGATAGACTGGCAACCCAGCTACACCTCAGATAATGCACAGTCTGCCCTAGACCACTTCCTGGCCCGGTTTGGTCTTCTCCAAGACACCCATGCTCCCAGAGTCACACGTCGTATTCGTGGAACCAAAACAAAGTGGCTAACTAAAGACCTTCTCACCCAGATAAGGGCTAGGGACAAAACTTGGTGGCATTTCAAGGCCTCAGGGCTTCAGTCCGACTACAATGACTACAGTTCACTGCGGAACACTTGTAAAAGGAACATTCGATTAGCAAAAAGCTCCTTTTGCAAAGACTTACTAACAAAAGCCGCAGGTGACCAAGAAATTCTGTTCAACCATAAAAACCCTCCTTGGAGCTAATCACACGGCCACTACAAGTGATATGCTGCTAAATGGCATACACTGCAATAATCCAATGATGATCGCCAACTCCTTCAATCGCCATTTCTCAGACCTATCTAGCTACCTGGCCTCTTTCCCTTCAGGACACACTCCTCCCTCCCCCCACCCAGGGATACTGAACCTCTACTCACGCATCCTCCATTTAGGTTCTGAATCATCACAAGAGAAGTTCTAAAACTGCTACTCTCCATCCCTGACAGCACCAGTTCGGGGTCTGACGGCTTGGAACCTAGGCTCCTGAAAGCTGCTGCCCCTCTCTCAGCCTCCCCCTAACAAAAGTCTTTAACCTATCACTATGCAATGGTACAGTTCCCAATATCTGGAAAATAGCCAGAATTATGCCCATTCCTAAAAAGGGTGATCCTAAAGTAATCACTAATTATCGACCTATAGCTATTCTCTGTGTGCTTAGCAAAATCTAGGAAAAATTAGTGGCAACCCAATCCATAGCTTATCTTCAGAAGCATAACCTTCTCTCTTGCTCCCAGCATGGTTTCCGCAAAGGCCACAGCACTACCATTGCACTCCCAAAACTTACAAATGACATCTATGCTTTCATGGACTCGGGCCTCCTGACAGGTGCAGTTTTCATCGATTTAACTAAGGCATTTGACCTGGTTAACCATACCCTCCTCCTTGCAAAACTACGTTCCTTAGGCTTCTCTGCCGACATAGTGGCCTGGTTTAATAGCTACCTGTCCGATAGGAAACAGGCTGTAGTTTTCAACTCGGCTATATCTGACCTCTTGTCTATGTACATTGGCATTCCCCAGGGCTCCATACTTGGCACTCTGCTTTTCTCAATCTTTATTAACGACCTTCCACTGCGTGCACCTACCTGTTCATCGCTGCTCTACACGGATGATCTTGTTATTTACCACGGTGCAAGAAACATCTCTGACATAAACCACGCTCTTGCTTTGGAATTCTTAAATATTCAGTCCTGGCTAACAGAGAACAACCTTGTTCTCAATACAAGCAAGACACTCTCCATGCTCTTTGGCTCACCTACCAGACTTAAAGCAAACCAAAACGTCCTCAAAATATCGTGTGCTGATGGTTCTCCACTGGTCAGCGCTACCTCCTTTAAATATCTGGGCATTCTTCTTGACAAATCTCTGGATTTTGATCTGCACATCACCACCACCTGTAAATCTGTCAATGCAAAGATAGGAGGTGCCTACCGTACTAGCTATGCCCTCACCCCATCGGCTAGACTAGCTGTGGCACAAGGCCTTCTACTCCCAGCCCTGGCCTACGGATCAAGCATTTATCTGCCACAAAATCCACCCTCCATAAATGGGACACCACTTATAATACTATCTGCCGCTATGCCTCTGTATCTCCACGATACAAACACCGCTGCCAGCTCTATGTTGACCTAAAATGGTCCTGCCCTTCTGCCCATCGACTCCAGTCCTATGGATCTCTAATTGACAGTATTGCCAGATCAGGCCTTCCCCAATCCCTCGCCACTCTGCTTCACTTGCAACCCCTCTCCTATGGGCTCCAATCTACTGACCAAGCCCCTCTACATATCCCTAGATGCAAAACTAATATGGGTGCATGGGCTTTCTCATACACGGCTCCAAAGTACTGGAACTCCATACCTCAAACTATTCATCAAGCTTCCACCCACGCTAGCTTCAAGAAACTTCACTGTGACCACCTGCGTGCTACCAGCCCCTGCACTTGCTTTCATCCACCTCAGACCATCCTTTCCCTGCCCTCCGCGCCCCTTGGCAACTACTCTTCTGACACCTTACTCCACTTCTATTAACACCCCCCTCAAATGTTTTCTTCATCCCTTACCATCCTCCTCTGCCTCCCACCACTCCCCCCTTCCCTCTCCTCCCTGTTTCTACTATCCTAACGCTAATGGCCACATAATGGCACTTATTGTATAGTGTACATACTTTTCTTTTGTAATGCTTTTCTCACGTTTTTCTGTATTTTGTTTTTTTCTGACTGTCTAAACTGTACTGATTGAATCATGCTGAAGTACGTTTCTCCTAACTCTGAAATTGATTGCATGTTGATCCCCCTCCTCGCTGTGCTACATATCTCATGTGCTGCGTCACATGTAACCTCTGTAATCCTGGGCCGCCTATTTCCCGTGTTGGCCAGCATCCCTTTAGGGCAACCATCTCCCCCGCAACCCCCTCATCAATTAGCTTCGCAGGGGACCTCATTCTATTAGGCTGCCCTATTTTCCCTCTCTGCCATGGTGTCGGATACCCTTTCTTCCCACTGCCCTTGTCCCGCCTTCCTCTCCTCACTTGTACTCTATAAGCTACAACCTCTATACGCTGCACTTTAAATACCTATATTTGCACTTGCTTTACATGTCTGATTCATCCAAGTACTGTTTTTGTATATTGTAACTGCCTGTACCGATGTCTACTTTTGTATGAAGTGTTGTCTACTATAAGCAAAAGTGTCCTCTGTGTCCAGGACCATCTTGAAAATTAGCTTGCTCAATGACGCAACTGCCTGGTTAAATAAAGTATGATTGATTGATACGCATGTACTTGTATACTCATGTATTTGTTCAACTTGTATCTTCGCGTGTCGTGCCTAAAAAATAGGCATTCTTATGCCTAGTGCACCCACCCGGTTACCAAAAGCAAATAAATAAATAAATAAATAAAAGTGGGTGGGGTTCATGACTCAGCTTGATTCTGATTTTGTCCCCTGAAGGACTTCCTGTGGCTCATGGGGGAGGGGTGCTGCTCTCACTGAGGAGGGGGTCCCAAGAGGGCCTAGTAATTAAATCTGACAGAAAGAAATACCTTGAATCTGTATGCTGTGAAGATGTCTAAATATACAGAGAAATAAGCTTAACTAATATAAGAAAATATATTACAGAAGTTATTGTCTTGTAACCCAGTATATTGTACGATGGTGAATGTACACCACGAATCAACCCTGAATTATATGTATTATGCTGTGTGTCTCATAAGTTAATTAAAAATTATATTTAAAAACAAATTCTTATACGCTAAAGAGCTGCAAAGAAGGAGACCCGTTTCTTTCCGGCAGAAAGAACGATTTGATGTCATCAGAAGGAGCCAGAAGACACACCACCTGGGTAGTGGAAGGAGCTTAGCTTAAACACTTCTGATGACTCCGCTGTCTTAAAGACTCCCAGTGTGTGGGTGTGAACTGTATCCATATTGTTAGAAAAAGGCTAAGTCCCAAAAGCCCAAATATTCAGGTCCCCTTTATTGGCTCTGTAGGCTCAGAAAGGACATCGCCCACACCAACCAGCATACTTTCCGTTTCTCCTGCATGGGAGCCAGCCAGGACATGGCAACCTGTGATGCCTGCACCAGCTTAGGACTACCAGATGTTACAGCATCAAGCTCAGAAGGTGGGACAGCTGTTTAAGCCAAATAAAAATAAGTCCCCGACTTCGGGAGCAGGCATCGTCACATGTGATCCTTGGGTACGTCCCAAGACCACTGGTCCCCTCGCTGCTCTTCAGAGTCAGCTAAGGTGCTGAGCTCTTTCTCCCCAAAATGAGCTGGGGTGGTGACAGAGTCTCAGATGGTAGCACTGGTGGACCCTCGACTCCTACTGGCAGAGGGACTACCCACCTCAGTCTGGTAGCTAGCATCACTTTCACTACCTGCTGCCATGGTCATTACCAACTTCTGTCACAGCAACACTGACGCCGAATGGCTGTGCCAATTGTGCCATCAATGCAGTGCCAGTGCTGCCCTAGCCCTTGACGCGGACACTGCTTGCTATGTCAGGGACAGCACAGGTCTCAAGCGGCATCAGCCCAGGTGCTACGGCCTCTGCTGGCACCTATGTTAGCACTGGCCCCAGATACTAAGGGGTCCCTGCAGCAGTGCCTTCTTGGAACCAGTCATTATCCACCCTCCACCCTTACAAGCCACCATCAGCGTTTGTGCCACTTGGGTGGGAGGCTTTTCTTGCTCCTCCTCTGGAGCGAGGACAACAAAGTGTGCCACATAGTCCAGGACTGGGCACAGTATAGTGAACCCTTCAACCAATCTCTTTAAGGCTTCTGCTTCATGTATCCCAGTCATTATTTAACAGGGTGGCTAAGACCTTCAGACTTCTGGATCTGTTGTCTCAGCAGCAGTTCTGGTAATTTATGGAGAATGTGCAGACCTAGTTTAGGGAAACCAACCAAGGGGTGTTCCCAGAAACCCTCCCAGCTTCATCCTGTCAGGCTTCCCACCTCCTCACCACCAACATCATCCTCGGAAGACAACAAATCTTCCCTTTACATTTCCTCCACCACTGAAGACTTGCTCTTTCGGTGATTCATGAAGGAGATAGAATGACTATTTGGTGGCACAAAACCTAATGTCCTAGGCTTCCTTTCATGACCTAGTTTGGACACTGGTAATTCCTGCAAACCATATAGCACTGGGAAAGGCAATTACGGCAGTCTGGAAATGCCCCTGCTCCACATCCCCGGCTCAAAGAGACATCGAGGCAAGATACCAGGCTCTGAAAGAGGTCTCCGGGAGATCTTAGTCCAGCCATAGTAGCAGTAAAGTCTCTCCTGACCCCATTGGGCAAAAGGCCCATCCCCCCAGCTCAGCCATACCACCAGCACTAGAATCTAGACAGGTGGATGTGCTGGGGAGGAGGATAATGCTCTCAGCCAAATTAACACAGACCACAGCATCACAAAAGATGTATATGGCAGACTACCAGCGCTGCCTGTGGGTTCAGATGCATGCCTTGCTCTCTGGGCTATCTGTGAATGACTAAGTGCGGGGCAACTCTGGTGCTGCAAATTAGGACATGGAGACAGCCTGGCACCAGAGGACAGCATCACAGCTTTAGTGGTGGCCTCGCACTCAGCAGCATCAGCTGTCTAAGATGGTTTAGTTGCCCTTCAAAAGGCCATAATTGCTCTGTTCCGGTGGACACAACTTTTCTCCTAATGAATGGTGCAACAGCAGTCAGAGCCAGCAACACCTTCAGTCCCTCTGGATCAGCTGCACTCACCAGTTCAGCAGATGGATCAGAATGATACAGATGACCCTATTTCTCAGCTTCCCCCCACTGAGGACTGAGGCCCCTGGCTTCAGGGTTGAGCCTGCTCCTCCCTGTAATGGAAACACTGCCGCTACTCGACCACAGAGTGGGGATCTGTGGAGAAGTTTAATTCCTAGATGATAGGGCTAAGTAGGGTATTCAATATTAAACCCCTAACTTTGCACCTTAGTAGCTTTGGCAGCGTTTGATGCAATCATCTGAAATTTTGCATGAGTTGTTTAGGAGGCAAGATCTAAATCTGTGGAAAGTTTTGTGATGGCAGTTTATTCAGTTTCTGAGATCTGCACATGTAATTTTTCTCTAGATGTCTAATTTTTCTTTCTACACTTAACATGGGATTTTTTTTTTTTGCTCTCACCTACAGCCTACACGGAATGGAATTTTTTCCCAAAACTTTCAGGATACAGGTATGGTGTCCTAATGTAGTACCTTTGAAAGGTTTCATGAAAAAATATGAAATGGTTCCAGGGTTATAAGGCTTTAAACTTGTTTTTCTGTTCTGAGCATGCTCAGTAGGGTTTTTGGGACAACGTTCTAATACGACACCAACAATTCTGTGTTGCCAGATCGTTTTTGGTTTCCCACCACTTGCTTCTCACAGCACAAAACATTTTTCTGTGTTGTGAGAACTGCCATCTTGTTTCTTTTCGCTGCAAACTAATAAGCATGGAAAATACATAAAAATGACGTCGTTTTAAACAAACGCCAGAACCTAACTAAATGGGACCCATTTAGCTACATTCTGATGTTTGTTTCTTAATTAATGGCCTGAAATTAATTTCTGGGTGCCAAGCTTAGCAAGAGGAGCTATTGACCCACGTTTTCTGTACAAGAACAGTGGCACTTTCTTGAGTTCTGCAGCCACAGCTGAAACTCGTGCTGTGAGCTGCTCTGACAGCAGTGAGTCACCATTTTCCTGGTGTCTAGTGGCACCCCCCACCCTCTGATCGCTGTCCCCTTATGTATGTCATGTTTCCCTGGTGTCTAGTAGCATCACCCACCCTCCGATCGTTGTCCCCTTATGTATGTTATGTTTCCCTGGTGTCTAGTGGTACTCCCTCCACCGCCATCCCATTATAGTTTCCTTAGTATCTACTGGCACCCTCATCCTCTGTTCGACGCTCCCACATTCATGTGGGAAATGTTAGCTGTAATAAAGAAAACTGTCCCTTGATTTTTTTTTTTTTTTAAACCTGTAAAAAAAGAAAATAGTTCCTCACTTATCTGACCCCCCCCCCCAACCTCCCACTCGGCACTCACTACGCGACACCCCCACAAACTCTCACTTACCTGAACAGGTCCCACGGCATATATTCACTCTCCGATCGAAGACACGTCTTGCTCCTGGAACTGACAAATGCTATATGAGAAACTAAGGTAGGTGCAGTTCAATGTTATTTCAATGAGGTTTTGACCTTTAATGCATAACTCTGTCATTTCTGCATATTTTCAACCTAAATTTTCAACATGGCCTTTCTGGGAGCCCACCTCATGACCAATGGAGGTGGAATTATGCCATTATGCCAAACAAGCCTGAAAGGCGATTCCGCAGCCATTTGGAGAAATCACCTTTCGGGCAGGATTTACAAAATTCACTGCCATTGTTCATGAGGTGGAAGACTATGTTAAAAATTTTGCGTAAGCAGCCCAGTGGCACTGAGGGTTGAGGAGCTGGACAACACACCTTGCTCCACGCTGGCGAGCCGGGTTCGGGAACTAGCCTGGGTCATCAGGGGGTTGGCAGGGGAGGACTAGGACTGAGCATCCAACTACAGCTCTCCTAGTCCTGGGGATAAGGGGTGGATGTACACCATGCTCTGCTGGTCCCTGGGGACGCCCGGAGGTACTACAGAGGCACGGGTACCTAGTGGGGAGAAGCACGGCAGACGTCTGCACGCAAGTGCGCTGACGTCGTGGCATGCCCATGCTTCCATCGAGGGAGATAAGGGGAAAAAGGCAGCACAAGCCTGCGGCAGCTTAATGGCTGCAGTTTCACTGACCGACTAACGATGCCTGGATGGCATGTGCCTCACCTGGCGTGGGGGCTATGGGGGCCCTTTCGCAGATGTAGATGCGTCTGCCAGCTGGGCATGTGAGCTTCGGGGTCGGAAGTGAAGCGGAGGAGCAGTGGCTGGATGTGGAGCAGGGCTGTGGCTGCAGGTAGAAACTGTTAAATGATAAAAAAAAAGTTTGGGTAAAAGTACGTAAAAATGGCAACGTTATGAGCGTACATTGAAATCTGTCAACACTTCCTCATAACTTTGGTAATTTTAAATATATATATATATATATATATAAATAAATATAAACTTTATATTTATTCAGTTTCATAATGAACCAACATATACATCCTTTGATTTCAGGTCGAGGATACATCATACATATGATTATGGTAGGCAATACTTAGCCCTATATTCGTTGTCACAACGCTGTGGGGGAAATGCATTATTTTTACAGGTATCCGTTGGATGAAACAAAATAAGCCATTGCAGCAAGATCATGGACAACCCATCGAAAATGAGTATTTGTAAGTTCAGACAATCCCTTCTATGAAGATGGGTTTATGTCAATGACTGAGCCCTGGAGTCCATGACATCACAACAAGCAGAGAACTATTCCCTTTCAAAAATTATAGACGCATCCCCATTTAACTCCCAAGCATCACAGTATTATGTACTAATTTAATCATTGAAAATGATAACACAAGTGATCAAACCCCCCATTACAGTTCTTAAATCTGTAATTATTCGTTATTATAAAACTTAAACCATACTTTACCACCAGATGGCAGCAAAGACAACATTATTTTAAACTTTTCTTGCATCTGTGTCGCAGTAACTTTTAATATAGAAATGCCCCAGCGAAACTGTAAATTAGAATATACTAGGGGACTGCGACACAAAGTGTAAGTGTTCTAAATAGTATTAGCACAATCACAATCGCTACCCTACTAGACGCTAACAGCAGTCCCAAAGCCTTTTAAATCAACTCCTAGAACAAGGAGAGGAAAACAGTTACTAATTTTACTGTGTAATTGTTCAAGTCTTGGTATCTTCTACCTCCAAATCTGCAGACTGTTGTGGGGCGACAAAGTCTTTCTGGATGCTTTCCAGCTTACGACCAGTGTCAGCAGGGTCACTATAAATGAATGTTTTACCTGTGTAAAGGATCTTAAGTCTTGCAGACATCTGGAGGGCATGATTTATTCCATGCTCCCATAGTCCCACACTAACTGCGTCAAAGCCATGCCGTCTCATCCTCATGGCATAGCTGAGGTCGGGAAAACAATGTAAAATGGCTCCATCTGGCAGAGAAAGAGAGGCTGCTGCTTTGGCCTTTTGCAAGATTAAGTCTCAGACGTGCACTCCTGTTGTCGAGACCAGAAATTAATGGGGGGAGATCCAGATTGCTGGGCTTTTGTCGGGGTGTGATTCGGTATGCCTGTACAACAAGGTGCTCCGCTTGTACCTGAAAGAGGTCAGACATCAACTGCTGCATATACACAACCTGATCTACTCCTTTATGGCCCTCAGGTATTCCCAGAAAATGGAGACTGCACGCCTGAGCTCCGTTCTCTAAATATTCCAGTCTAGTTTGAAGCAGCTTATTTTCTTTCAGAACTCTGCGGGTTACCACAGTAGCTTTAGCCATCGTGTTGGTAAGGGTTGAATGTTCCGTTTCTAAGGCAGTGACTTTTGTTTCCACAGTTGTTAATCTTGTGTCATAGGCTTCCAGTTTTCTGTCTATTCACTGCACTGACTCCAAAATGGCGTTAACTGTGGCCTCCAGATCCCTGGGTTTCCCGCTTGTCGGCGTGCCACTAGAGGTTCCACTGGTAGATGGCATAGAACTTGTTCCCCTGCTGGAATCTTTTGAACTGTCTAGTGTAGGTCTTCCCATTGTAGGATCAAACCCAAATTTCTCCTGTAGCATCTTAGAGATAGCAATTATCTAACAAAGTGTTTAGCTTGGTTTAGGTTTCTCCAAAAAAAAAAATCAGTTTTAATCTCTTATTATCATCAAGGCTGACGGCTAAATGAGGAGCATCTTCTCCGGTCGGCTGCTGGTCACACCCTTAATTTTAAATATTTTGACCCTATATTTTCAACATAGCCATTTTTTTGCACCACCTCATGAATGTGACAGCTGTCATTTTTCAAATCCTGGCAAAAATGTGTTTTCGTACCTGTGGTGCGGAATAACCTTTCAGTGGCACATAATCACATTTTGTCAGGGATTTGAACATTTTCACCTACCGGGTTTCATGAAGTGAGGTAAAAAAAAGGCTATGCTGAAATTCTGGTGTACAAATATGGTAAAATTACTAGGTTATGACTGAACATTACAGTATTTCAGCATTCACTCATAACTTCGCTCATTTTCAATATTTTGACTCCAAAATTTCAACAAAGCAATTTTCCACATCACCTCATAAACATGACAGGTGTTATTTTTTTTAAATCCTGGATGAGATGCCTTTCCACACTTTTGGTGCAAAATGACATTTCGGTCAATATACTATAAATGCTACATGTCTCGTTTATAAGGGCAGTCACAAAATTATTATCTTGAACATTTAGGATCAAAATAAATAAAAAAAAACATTGTGTGAATGTGTAAAGTGTGTGCCAGGCCTTGCACTTCTGTAGGCAGACGGATTCAGGATTTTATTTAACTCTAAAAACTGATTAGCGTTTTGCTCATAAAGTGCTAAAACTTTGTGAAAATTAATAGCTCTTGCCTCACTGTGTTTAACAAAACACAGCACTTCTAGAAAATCTATATAAATACTTTCTGTACAGTTAGTATCGTCCCAAGAAAAAAACTGCTAATCAATTATTTAAAACCCTGGGATTCTTCCCATGGCACTGGGACAAAAGTGCCCTGCACATCTGCTCCTGTTCACTAGGTCCCAAAGGGATCTGCGTGAATGAGAATACGATTCCACTATCTCAAAAAGAAAGGAAATTCTTTGCAAAAAACTTTGTTAATGCACCAGTTAGGGTAACTGAACACCACAAAAGTAGGGAAATGTGGTATTAGGGTTCCCAACCCTAGCTCCCCACCCCCACCACCCAAGCAGCAAAAGGAAATCATCATTATGGTTTTGGCTTCCTGAGTCTTGGTGAACCAGGGGTTGGGTCTTCCTTGGATCTTCAACCCTAACACTCACCCCGTTCCATGAGCAAATAAGGCCAGGTGTGATTGGTTTTCTTCAGGCAGAACGCACAGGTTGTTGGCAACGTGAGGAGGCACAGTTCTATACGTTTAAACACTATATCAAAATGAGGTGAGTGTTAGGGTTGAAAACCCCAAGGAAGACCCCAGCCCTGATTCGCCAATATTCGGGACAGCCAAAACCATAATTATTTTTTCCTTTTGCTGCTGGGGTGGGGGAGGGGGGTGAGTTAGGGCTGAAAACCCTAGTGCCACATCTCCCTACTTTTGTGGTGTTAAGTTACCCTAACTAGTGCATTAACAAAGTTTTTTTGCAAAGAACATATATACAGTATACACACACACACACAGAGAGAATACATGTGGAGACAAATCCAGTGTCATAAAAAATGTTATCTCTACATATGCATGATTCATTTCAGAACCTGGAATTTATCAAGCATATGTTGGATAAACACTAGCTGTCAATCCCCCCCCCTCAAAAAATAAAACACCAGCCTACTGTATGACAAGGATATTAAATGAGGACCTGTGTGATACATTATTTATCTACACTCTAACAGTTTGACTTCAGGCACTTCACTCGTGGTTTATGCCACTCCTGAGGCTACCTGAGGTCAAACTGCTCTTGTGTAGATAAATAATGCATCATACAGGTCCCCGTGCATATCCCTTATATACATACATATAACTATAAATGTATCTATTTATGCACTAGCTGAGGAAATAAATGTAGTGTGATAAATCCATTTATAGTATGTACACAGTTACTACATTGCCATCCATTTATGAACATACTTTCTACGTCACCCCGTCGACTGGCACTTCTTTCACTTTCATTCCCACAAGTACTTCAAAGAGGACAGCTGATCTTCACACACCTGATATGTAAAACACCAAAACCACACTTTACTTCTTGCAGCCTGTAGGACCTCTTTTTTTTGGTAAACGTGAAGCTGAGCTCCATTTACTCACTCCATCACAGCCGTTAACGCAAACTAATGCATCCCTTCCCCTGTCACCCACCCACCTCCTCATTTTGGCGTCTCACTTTATGGCTGTAGACGTACACCCTATTTACCAGACTTTGTAATACACACTTAAAAATATACTGCTCCACATTCTTTTTTTCATTCCTACTTCAACAGGATGCTTTCCCAGGACTCCCAGGACTGTTCTTGTTCCGTTTCCGCTGCCTGCTGTCGTCCTCGCTCCCGCTAACCCATCACACATTCAGCGCTAACTAAATCGGTCTCTGTTCCCATACCCTGCTGATCCTCTTCTCAGGATCAGCGCCAGCAGAAACACAGAAAGCCAGTACCTGTTTTAGCTGCTTCAAAACTCCCTGCATACATTTCTAGTTTCATGGTGCCAGTACCGCTTGCTGTCATCAACAACACTCTCTGTTTGTGGCTCTCCACACGTTGCTCAACCTTCACCCCGCAACTTGCAAGCAAAAAATATAACCACAGGCAAACTACAACTGGCCTACTCCACCTGCCTGCAGCATGTTGACGCGTCCATGGCAACAGACACACAAAGACACTAGTCCACAAATAATCCCACAAACTATTTTACATTTAAAAAAAGAAAATAACTAGAAAAATAAACTCCTACCCTTTTGCATAAATGGAACATGCAGAGGAGAGCTTGTATGATATCTGATTTGGCGTTTGAGTAGTATGTCAGACAAGCATAAGCAGGTATGCGTAAACACATCACGAATACCAAACTCTGCTGCAGCCATCGTTAGCTGACTGTTATATGGCGTGGGGCTCTGCCCCCTTCCTAACACATATCACAATGATCATTAATTTGAGGGGGGCAGAGCCCGCCTCCACTTCTATATAATCAAAACTAAACCACAAAAAGGTACTGTGCGCCATGACATGACGTGACGTGACTTTGTATGTAAGTAGCACTACAAATTTATCGTAGCCTGTCAGGGTGACCAATACTGTATACAACCCCCCTTGATTTATCTGTTTTACCTCGGCCACCTCACTCGTGGTTTATGCCAGAGGTCAAACAGCACTTGTACAGATAAATCGGGTATCAAACCGCTCCCCCCTTCATATCCCTTATTACATACACAAGAACAAGATGCTTAAATAACTCTGTTTCACAAGTGAGAACAAGATAAGCTACCTCCTTTCCTACCCTCTTCTTTTCCCACTTCACGGAGTACATCTCTGTTTTTTTTTTTATCCCAGTGGAACTCACATTTCTTTCTGTCATACCACAATTTTCTCCTTTTCTGTATCTGATCTAAGATTCTGACTGAGCCCTCAATGTGGCACATCTTGTCTTATTGTGACCCTCTGATGATATGTCAAAAGGGCTATTTACAGCTACACCCCAATGGTCTTTCTCTTGCTGACACATTTCAGACCCTACTTCTTAGAAGGTTTTATTGTTTTTCCCCTGTTCCCCTTTAGTCCTTATGCCTAACATTCTAAATATCTGAACAGATAACACTGCCAAAAGCTAGCCTGCTGTCCCCAGCAAAATGTAGTCCTCTCCATCTCTTCATGTAGATAACTAGATTCACCCCACCCCCGTATTCACAGTGAAATGCCATAGAGTTTACGACTTAAATCTATTCCCGACTCTGGACATGCATGGAATACCAAATCTATTTCACACAGTCCTGCTTTTTCTGCTTAGTCTAACGTCATAGACCTCACAACACCCAGGGTTTGCAGCCAGCCATGTGTTTTTTCTTTTCTTTCCTTCAATTTAGTGGTTCTGGGTTGCATCCTTGCTTACCACATGGATGGGAACTCAATTTGAGTCTCTTCATTCCTGGTAGGGGATCAGCTACTGAGGCAAAGTGCCAAGAAAGCTTTTCCTCTGTCCGTCACCAAGGCATGGTTCCTTCTGACAAGGTCCCTTGGTTCTCTCCCCCCCCCCCTATTTTTTCCAGTATTGCGAATACTGTACTCACTGGATTGCACACATTTGCTATCCAACACCTGGATGTCCCATGTCTGTAAGGGGAGACACCTTTATATACAGACTGCCTTGCAGCTTGGCACATGCAGATTACCCCGGACAGCTAGACTTCTTATCTGCTGCGCTTTATTTACAGGGTATTCCGCCTGACAGCTTTTAAGAGGGCAGTTGTGTGGAGTCGTCGCCTTATTCTCTCCCTCATCTTAGGCTTGTGGCAGACAGCCCTGGCGTATGTCTTCCTATACCGTATATGTTATGTATAACCTGCCTCCCCTTCAGGGAGTGGCACTCTGAGGAAGGGGAAGCTCTTCCCTCCTGTTAGGTGGCTAGTCGTTTATATTCAGTTTTTCTTTTCTCCATCTACTGTGTATCAGTTTTCTTTATCCTAATCTCCTGCAGTCCTAGTGTTTGTCCTTTTCACTCTCCTTGCTAACAGAACTGAGGCAGAGCATCAATGACAGCTACCGGCTCCAACATACGGTGTCACGCATGTGCCAGTGCAGACACCGTTGTTGGTGCAGGATGCCCTGACAAAAAAGTTTACTCTCGCAGGGTTCTAGCACCTCCCACCCTAAGACCAAACAGGGTGACTGTATGAAGAAGATACTCTACGAGACCTGTAGTTATAGCAACTTTCCTTTTCCAATACTTGATGAATGTTTCGGGGTAAACATCCTTTTAAAAGGTACATTTTACTACATACAAAACTTCTTCCTGAGGAATTGACATCTTGCTTGCCAAAGGCAAACGCGACCTGGAGAATACTTTTACTATACAACAAGTTCCTGTCTCAGGAAACCATATAAAACACCCCCATAAGAAGGCATGTCAAAGTTTGCATCCCTCAGAGCCCAAGAAGTGATCAATCAAAAACTTTCAACGTACGGCATTCCAGAAAAAAGTGCCATAAAGATCCCATGACACTTATTGTAAAAGTAGTGCGATTTTTATTTGGAAGAAAATTATACCATGAAGAAACACAATCCTCACACATTAGAATAATGGAAGAAAATCCATAAACACAAGATAACACAATAATAACAAACAAATAATAACACAAAAATAACACAAGATGTGGGGATTTTCCCTGGTGTTCTGGTCAACATTCTGCTTGACATTAAAACCACGTAACCCCCTCCCAAGTAAGCTGTCACAGGTCAGTATGCCTTTTATTGTAAACCACAAAAAGGCCTCATTATGTGTAATGAGAATTCTAAATTGATTCAACTGATACTGGATACACGTTGCCTACAGCAAACTGGGATGGAAACTGGTACCAAAAACTGAATTAAAAGGCCACAGTTCTATATCAGAGGCAGATACACTCACTGGCTGCGAGTTTTCTCATATAGCGAAACCACTCCTTGATGTAGGAAGGCAAGGATGTCTCTGTTATTTTGTTAGTCTTTTAAAACCCCAAAGCAGCAGCCACCGTCCATAGCTGATGTGATCTGTACAGGTTATGTAGCGATGGACAGACTCTTAGGATAAATAAGTTGGGATCTTAGGTTATTCTGTTGTTATGGACTGACGAGATTGTGTCAATAAGTTTATTCCATACTGGCAATATTTTGGGACAGTACCACACAATATGACTAGGAGAGAAATGTTTCTCTGAATATTTCCAATATGGACCTTCTAGAAGTAGGTCCACGTGCTCTGCTACTGCTAGGGTACGGCGAAACTGATGCTGCAATACGTTTTAAACTGGATAAGTTGGCCCCGACTGTGTCCAAGTAAACAAGGAAAGGCAGCCAAGGGAATCCATGTTCAGGGCCAACATGGAAAAGGGATAGAACCGATACCAAACTGACAAATGCGACTACACGAACACCAGAAAGGTCAAAAACCCCGAGGCTTGACTGCAGGATACAAAATAGCGTTTCTTCAGTTAAAGCAGCAAACTCACCCCACTGGCATCTGCTAACATTTCCGCGCAACTACGATCAGGCATCTGCGCGAGAAACCACACGGGTAGTTTTCTGCGTGAAGCGTGCAGTGCGGTGAGATACGTTACTGCTTTTAATCGAAGAAATGCGGTTATATATCCCTACAAACAAGCCTCTGGTTTTTTGACCTTTCTACTGTTCCCGATTGTCTCTACTGCTTTTATTAGCATCATTCCATGGTTAATGCCAAATATCAGGGCTAGCTGCAGACTTGGGTTCTTTCTCTAACTTGATACAGGCTTCGTCAGATGGATTGAATTTATTTTCAGACAAGATCTACGCCTTTGCTGCTCCTGCAAGAAGGAACAGGAGGTAAGCTAATGTAAACTGAAAATGCTGTATTGCTTCGCATCCTCATCTGAAATGTTTTAGAACCCAGGTCCCCCAGTGTCCCAGTGGGCAGCACATGTGCTGCTTTCCATGCTAAGGAACTTGGGTTGGATTCCCGAATCATGGGGTTGTAGCAAGGTGGACGGGTGACAGGAGTGTAGCCCAGGTGCATGCACATTGCCTGTGGGGTGGGTTTGGCACCTTCACCCTAAATGTGTGACTGCACCCAACAGTTCAGGATGTGGTAGGCACAACAACATAACCCCTTCCTCAAGAAAATTCCCCCAAACATGGGGTGAGTGACATAGGCTGTCCAACCCTGGCCAATGTTACCATCTCACATGGCCGGCTTCTAGACCCTCATCCCCCAGCAATCCATTAGATGCTGTCCTCCTATCCCCCATCTCAATCTGCCACTGGGATCAAGGCCTGGGATCCAGTGGTTCGATTCAACACTAGAAGTGATCATCTGGTGACTATGGATGAAGGGGGGATCCCACCAGAGGGAGGGTCTGGGAGATTTTAAAAAATCATAAATATTTTTTTTAAAGTTTCCAAGTCCACATACTTTAATATGTATGAATTCTGATTTGACAGCCTTGATAGTAAATGAAAAAGTCAACAGCTACACAAAACAACTATGAATAATTACAACTCCCTAGGCATCTGATCTCTCTAAGAAGTAATTTTCTACAAAGTGCTACACATTTTTCCTTTTGCCACTCAAATTACATTTTACACTAGTTACTTTCATATACATACTGAATCTTACATTTCAAGATATTTCACTGTTCTCAACACTTCCCTGCACCTATCTCATGCTGAAAGTTAGTTTACCACTGACTGAGAAAACTGAAAAACATTACATTTATACCAGACTCAGCTCATCGTTTACACACTGTCTGCACTTCTCTGCCCTTTGCTCTTTGTCGCAGGATCCTTGTCCCCTGGAGTTCACATGGACTGGACCGGATACTCACTAACGGGGACAGTGTTGCAGACGTCAAGGTGGGAGGCAACCTGGGGACCACAGTCACCATACAGTTTGGTTCAATATAAAGATGGCTGCTGAATCAAACCACACAAGGGCAAGGGTCCTGGATTTCAGGACAGTAGATTTGGTAAAGATGGATGAATGCCTCAGGGATGAGCTTGTCAAGGGGAGTGACCTAGCAGGGGTGGAGGAACAGTGGGCAAAGTTAAAAGGTGGCACAGTGAAGGCAACAAACATTTGTGTCAAACAAGTGAGCAAAAGCAAGAGGAAAAAGACTGCTACGGTTCTCGAAAGAGGCGACTGAAAAGTAAAAACTAAAAGGGGACAGTAATACATAAGGGACAAAAGGAAAGTTTGTTTTTTTTTTTTTCAGAAAAACAGGTGCTCAAAAACAAGCTATGAAGCGGGGGTAGAGTCAGGAGAGATGTGAGGAAGTACTTCACAGAAGGAGTGGTGGATTCCTCGAACAGCCTACCAGCAGAGGTGGTTGGGGCAAAAACAGTGGTGGTGTTCAAGAATGCAAGGGATATGCATGAGGGAATCTTAGTGGAAAAGGAAGGAGGGGAGGGGGGATGAGCCAGAGATCACGTAGGGTTTGTGGGGATACTGCAAGCAGCAAAAAATGGGTAGACTGGGTGAGCCAAGTGGTCCTCACGTGCAGACAAATTCTATGTTTCTATGAGGTTCTGGCACTTAATCCTAAATTGTAATCCTCCATTTGCAACCTCGCAGTTTGTTGTTGTGGAAGTGATTGTGATGTCACAAACTGAGGACTGTGACTTCAGCAAAGAATTAAAGCAACAGTAGACCAACTGTAGTAGATAGGGATCCGGTTTCCAAGCAAATGAACGTAGTTATAAAGTATAAAATTAATAGAAGTACAGAAATACATAAAGTAACTGAATTGTGTCAAAGATTATAAAGAAAAGTAACAAACCCACTATAAGCCCCCCATCTCTACTTATCCACCCAGGATAGCCCAGTGGAGATGTACCATATCAATTCCATTAGGGTCCTGCTTCTACACCAATTTGTACAGCTGGGAAGCACTGCAGCACCAGGCTGTCAAGTGAGTTTCCCCATTGTCACCCAACAAGCCAGTGGCGCTGGTGGGATTCGAGCCTGGTGTCTCCTGTTCCTCAGTTCGGTTTCCTAAGTAGTGGAGTATACTACCTCTTCGCTTGTATCCAAAACCTTTACATTTTTATTTTACTTTGCTTTTAAGCTGAAGTGCATATGTGTAAGAACACCACCTCACAGGGCCCCTCCTGTGGCCTAGCAGTTACTGTGCTGCCTTTTGCTTGGGGGATTGTGGGTTCGATTCTGAGCCTCCAGTTCTAACCAGCTGTGGCAGGAGCTGGTGAGGTAGTCCCATGGACACACACTCCTCTCTGGAAAGGGTCTCTTGCACGCCTTGCAAAAACTGCCGCCCCACTCGGC
Organism: Neoceratodus forsteri; assembly: GCA_016271365.2. NCBI lineage: Eukaryota > Metazoa > Chordata > Ceratodontiformes > Ceratodontidae > Neoceratodus > Neoceratodus forsteri. Next base: position 426,000,513 of record JADMNL010000024.1, on the reverse strand, counting down.
AGTCCAAAGTGATGGGAGCCATTCTGCAAGGAACCCCCTTAGACCAGTCTGCATCGTTCCAGCAATGGCTGTCAGAGTGGGGCCCACTGATGGAAGGTCGTGGAGATGCAGACACCAAGCCCTGCTTGTTTCTGCTTACTGGTCGGACAGGATGCACAGCCATAGTATGTGGCAGGATTCAGCTTTTTGGGGGTATGGCAGGCAAGAGATGGGGTGTGTGCAGGGGAGAAAAGTGAAAGACCAAAAAACAGAATGATAAAAACAACAACGAAGAAGCCCACTCACCTTCCCAAACCATCCCTGTCCAATCTCCTTCAGGTACAGAAGGCTGTGACGTCCCAGGTCCGTAGACTTGAGCAGCTGCACTGAAAAAGAAGACATAAAGAACAGATGTGTATTGCAGCCACTTAAGCTTCAAGAAGCTGTCTCTCTTTGGTGGTTATTTTTGCAGCCCCCCACACACACACACACACACACACACACACACACACAACAGGTTACACACTCACTTTAGTTGCAACAGTTGAGAGTGCAACTAACTGGAGAAAGAACACAGTCCTCTCCCCCCACCCCACCCCCTTTCACTTTTGGCCTCTACCAAAATGAACAGGGGGGAAGGGTCTTCTGAATATAGCCACTTTAAGCTATCTTTTTGGGGGGCAGGAGGATGCAACACAGTCAAAGAAAGCAGAGTGGTGAATAGGACTGGTGATCCTGCCTAGGTCTGCCGAAAGAAGCATTCAGATGCAACATGCTGTCCATATCAGTATAAATCCAGTTTAAAACAGCAGTGTTTGTTAATTAACATACACATTTTTCAGTAATAAAGTTGGTCTGGCAAAAATATCAAGATTTACATTTTCTTTCATTCCTGAACCAAGATATGGGATCTTGAAGTTTTTGAAAGTTGCGGCAGCCATGCCACATGCCACGCCCACCATTAAAAACATTTAATATTCTGTGCTGTTTATTATCGGAAACATGCAGAAGAATCTTCCTAATGCAACTACAGCATGAATCTAGCATGCACATTCAACAAGTAACACCAGGGGAAGAGATTTTTTTTTTTTTTAAATGGTGAATGGGGGCCATCTTTAATGACGTGAGTCATTAATTACAAGATCAGCTATAAAAAAATCGCAACACACCTGAGACAAAAAAAAAATACACAGCATGAATCTTAGGTTGTCAGAAATACATTTATGCTAAAAAAAAAAACGACATGATGAATTTTTTCGCCGACTAACAAATACTGCTGCTTTAAAAAAAAAAAAAAAACACAGAGTGCAGGGTAAAAGAAAATGTTAGTAATTCCCAGAGAGCTGTAGCAGCCTCTACATATATATATATATATATATACACATCTGGGATGAGCCTCATTTCAGTCCGTCAGCAATAATGAGCGCCATGGCAGGAATTTATTTAGAAAGACGATACTTGAGGGAACAAAAGCAATAGTCAGATCCTAATTCCTTCCGGTTTTTTTTCACTCCCATAAATATTTTGTTTTTGCTCGAAATCTTGGCCTTTGACCTCTTATTACAGCAATATCCAAATCCTGAAGACCCGACTGTTCCAAAGGCACAGAGAGCTCAAGGTAGGGTCTTCTGAAACCACCCCCCTATTCAACAACTGTAAACAAAGAGAAGGAAGAACCCTTGACAGCTCCAGAATGGCAGAGAATCCAAGTGTCTGGCTCAGAGATGTTCTCCTTAAAGGTTGAAAGAAGAAAAAAGCCACCCTCCCCCCAAACTGTTTTGAACATCTACGTTAAAAACACCACCCCATCTGCAGCTCTCCTCTGGACCTGATCTCGCTAAAGCTCAAAACAGAAAAAGCAGAAATTACCCTTTCTCTCCGTTCTCCTTCTAGATCAGAATGGAGTTGTACTGATAGTCCTATCTCAACAAGTCTTGTATTGTAAGGCCGAGGGAGATGATCATACCGTCCCTCTGGTCAATGTCAGCATTACCGCCTCTGCGCTATTATAGAAGCCTAGCATTCCAAGCTCACAGTCTGGCTAACTGCAAGCAATAGGACCATTGTCTAAGAACCTCGCACAGCCCTGCACTGCTTCTTGGCACAGAGACCTTCATACTGTTACAGTGACATCAGAATGAGTTGTAAGTGAGAGGGGAGAAAGAGAGAAAAACAAAGGGGAGGGGGGCTGGATTCCTCTCCCACATCAGGCATACTTTACCAGAATTTGAGGGAGTATGAAACTGCACAAAGGTATTTTGAAATTAAATGGCTTTACTGTTGGCCATGCAGTGCAAACTAGACTTGCACAAAAGCAGAATTGTAGTCATTTCATGTCTGGTCACAGAGATAGCTGCAATATTTTTTTTTTTTTTTATGTATAGACATGACATGCATGGAATGTCCAGTTTCAACAAACATGTACAGGGTTACACCATCTTAGAGCAAATGACTTGAGGCTCAAATTGATTTACCCAAAACAGCCTAATCAGAGATACATCTCCTCATTATCAGTGGGGCAGTTCTGGGCACTGTATTAGAAAAATGGACATAAAGGAGCTACGAAAAGTAAAGCGAAGACCTACAGAGATGATTTAGGGGCCAGAGAACATGAGAATGGGGCATCTAAGGTTGTTCACCCTGGAAGGTAGGAGACTGAGGGGGAGATATGATGGTGGCACACAAAATTATAAGATTATACAAAAATACACATCAACGCCGAGTGACTTTTAAAATTCTCTATTACATCTAATTTTGTTGACCTCTGGTTTTTGCTTCCTGCTGGTGTCCTGCTCCAGACATCCACTAGCTGCCCAGGACTACCTCCATCCTCAAACGACATGAAGCCTTAGAATGCTTCAGTTTATCCCCCATGGCCAGTCTCCTCCCTTCCTTTTGGCTCTGCCACTGCCCAGTTGGAGGGGGAGGAAACTCGGTCTGGTGCTCCAGCATCAGGCATGAGGCCAGGCATCTGGAGTGCTGGCAAGCATGGGCAGTGATCTGCTGGCCCTTCATGCAGTGCCGATCTTGAAGTGCCCTTCCGATAAAATCCTACTACTACCCAAACTGCGTGCTCGGAACTGCTCTAGGGGCAGGGGTGCCAGGCAGTGGGTGGTCACCCACACCACCAATGGCACCTCCACCAGGCTATCCCTAGATGTCACCATGTGAGCAGCACTGCACCACACCCTCTGGGCGCAGAGCGACCTCAAGGATACTCGGAACCCTCCCTGCCACACTGCACCACACCCTCTGGGCGCAGAGCGACCGCAAGGATACTCGGAACCCTCCCTGCCAGTCTCTTCTTACAGCACAGACTACTGTGCTGCAGAAACTGGGAGCAAAAGTGTTAAGGAGAGGGGGGCATTGGGTGGGATGTAAAGAAACTTTTTGCTTTAGCCAAAGAGTAACAGGGTAGTAGAACAGATTACCAGAGGAAATAATTTGATAATTCCCAGAGTTTCAAGATGAGACTTGATACCAATCATTGAGAGGTAACATTAAGAGGCACTTTCTCTACCAGAGGGTGAAAACCCTATAGAACAGTCTGCCACACTGGACATGAAGATAACACAGGCCTTAAAGATAAGCTTGGACACATTTCTGCTTACCAAGGGAATCATCGGGTACCCTCCCTGGGCAGTAGGGTGAGCAAGGAATCCCTATAAACTGGAGTGGCACTTTTCTTTCAAGGCCGCTTCTCTCAAACTGCTGTCACAGACAGCTCGCTGATTCTTTGGCAAGACTGCGACCACGCTGGGTCTGCCGTCTTTTAGTCTGCTAGCATGAGCTGAAATTTTGCCAGATTTTGGCTTACTTTATGTTTATTTTTAAGCCATTTCAGTTGTTTTAGTACCCCGAGTTAATTTATTTTTAAGTTTTCTTTTATCGTATTTCGTCTGCTTGAGTACAGTGCTGATGTTTCTCCAGATCATTTGCAGAACTGGGGGTGCGGAGAATCTGAGGAGCATGAGCAATCCGAGGAGTGATCATCCTCAATCCGACTGTGTTTGCACTGTTGCACTACTGGTTATTACATCGTGGCCACTCAGTTTAGCGACTCTTCATGGGAGTTGGGGCAGGGGGTGAAGAACTTCAAGTTTTGTGGTTTTCCTTGGACTAGACCGGACCTATGGAATAGTGGATTTACAAGTTTTTTGGATTTGTGAGTACATCGACCTTGCTCTGCAGCCTGTCAGCTTCTCAGCTCTACTACTTTGAGGAATCCTTTGCCGTACTGTTCGAGTACGAGGGGAGAGTCCTACAGTCACCTGTTGGGGGGCCACAGCCCCATTTTAGGCTCGGGCCAAGAACGCCCATCGTCCGGCCGCCGAGGAGTCGGCAGGGGAGCATAGTGCTACCCTAAGCTGCCTGGGGGGGGTTTTAGCCTGAAGGCCGACCTCACGGTATCTGTAGCTGTTGGTCTCAGGCCTGGGGGGCGGGGCAGTGGGCCTCCCGGTGGGGCAGCTAGACACATCTGACCTCTGTTCGTTTGTGCTCACTGAAAACTCTCTGTTGGCGTTTGGAGCCACCAAGATTGTGGATTCTGAGCTCAGTTCTGCCTGACCAGGGATTTGGTCCTACTGGATCCATTGGATTTTTCGATGCCGTTCTTTTCACTGCCCCCTCCCACTGCAGTATTTCTCTGCTGTGTGCCTACTTACTTAAGGATCATCTCGTCTGGCTCTTTTAAGTGCAGCAGTCCTTGGAGGGTGGTGAGAGTGTCCTAATGCATGATTTTCCAACTTTTCAGTTACTGCTGACTTCTCTCCTATTTCTGTGTGAGAGACAGTGATGGAATTGAAGTCCTCTGCTTAACCCAGTCTGGTGTGAGCTTTCCGAGCATTGTTTGCACTAGACTCTTATTTTTATAAGTGACTGGTTGCTCCCGATTTCTGCCTGCTCCTACTGATTTCTGCAACCTCAGGACTGGTTTTGTTGTTTAATTATTTGGGATTTTCTTCTCTTTTTTTGTACTGTATGGTGGTTTGGTTTGGGTTTTTCCGGCTTTAATAGGATGTGTTGGCATTTGGCTCTCCCGGTCAGGCGCTAGTCTTCCTCTGAACTTTGGGGCCTCTGGCCCTTTATTTGCCCTCCACTTCCGGATGTTGTTTACGGGCGGTGTAGGGCTTTTGGAATTGTGAATAAAAGGCGAAGGAGGGCCAGGGGCTCCGAACCTTGGGGGAAGAGTGAGCAGGGGGCCGAATTGGGGTAGTTATGCCCAGGAGATGCCCTGGGGTGAAATGGGTCCCAGATCGTGGTCCACCTTATCTGGTTCCCATACCCAAGGGCTCCTGTATTTCAGGGCCGGTAACCCAGACGGTTCCGGAACCCCATCCATCTCGAGTGGTGTTGTGCAATGCCAGGTCTATAAAGAACAAGACAGCAATTATAGCTGATCTTGATGGAACAGCTGACCCTGCATGCATCACCGAGACCTGGCTAGATGAAAATGCCAGTCCAGTTTTGGAGGTGGCTATTCCAGCCGGGTTCTCGGTGATACACCACTCAAGATTGGCTCACAGGGGCGGGGGTGTAGCTATCTGTTTTAGAATGGAATTGGACCTTGCAGAGGTTCCAGTTGAGGGTTCCGGATCGTTTGAGTGTACTGCGGCTGCAGGTGTGGGGTGCAGGTTCCTTCTCATCTACCATCCACCCGGGGGTGAGGGTATTTTCCTGCAGGAAGTTGCGGACTTCGTCACCGACATGGTGTTGGAGTCGCCCAGGTTGATGATGCTGGGCGATTTCAACACCTGGGTCGATGATGAATTCTCACAATTTGGTCAGGACTTCCTTCAACTTATGAATATGTTGGGCTTCACACAGGTTGTTGACTGCTACTCATGTTCATGGTCACTCACTCAATCTGGTTTTCCTCTGGGGAATGGAAGCCACCAACCTGGTGGTGGAACCAGTTGGATGGTCTGACCATGGCACTATAAGATTCAATTTCCGAGCTCCCCCTTACAGGCCTGCTCCTGTGGAGATGGTCAGATATCGCCTTCTGAGGGATGTTACTCACATTGGACTCTTGGTGGTGCTTGACCTATCGGGATGAACTCAGAGTGGTGTCGGGGATTTATTCCTTGGTCTCATTCTCTCAGCCATGTGGGGTTCCTCAAGGCTCTGTGCTGTCCCCTATGTTGTTTGCGGTGTATTTGCTGCCGTTGGGAGACATTGTAAGATGGTAAGGGCTGCTGTTTCACTGTTATGCAGATTATACCCAGCTCTACCTGTCTTTTGCTCCCGACCAGGATAGTGCACGGTTTTTAATAGCTGCCTCGTGGAGCTCCAGGACTGGATGTGGGTCAGCTGGCTAAGGCTGAACCCTGAAAAGACTGAGGTGTTCGTGGTGGAGCTAGGTCGCAGGATAGAGAGGACGGGAGTGCGGTCTGCCTCCGGGCTATGGCTCAGGGGTAGCCAGTTCCTGTCCTCTGTTCAGGTGCAGAATCTGGGCATGATATTTGACGAAGGGCTGACACTTTGTTTGCAGGTGTTGGCTGTAGTCAAATCCTTTTTTTACTATCTGAGGAACATCGCCTGGATTAAGGACCTTGTTCCATCTCGCGATCTTCCAAATCTGATCCACACCTTTGCGACCTCTTGCCTTGACTACTGTAACTCCCTGTACCTAGGGCTTCTGGGGGTTAATATCCGTCACTTGCAGCTGGTGCAGAACGCTGCGGCCAGGTGACTGGTAGGGGTTTTCCGGACCAGTCATATTACCCCTGTGCTGCGCGAACTGCACTGGCTTGCCTGTTCAGTGGCAGATCACCTTCAAGGTCGGTTTACTGACCTACAAGGCCCTACACGGTCAGGGCCCTGGCTACCTGCAAGAGTTCCTGGTTCCTTACTGCCCCCACCAACCCCTCTGCTCAGCAGACGAGGGATTGCTAGAGGTTCCCAGCATTCGATTGAAAACATCTGGTGCGAGAGCTTTTAGTTATGCAGCCCCCGACCCTGTGGAATTCTCTACCTCATCAGATTAGAGACTGCCTGACTCTGGAGAGCTTCAAGACGGCCTTAAAAACGTATTTATTTAGCCGTGCTTTTGGAGACTAGTGTATTTAATCTGTAACTTTATTTTACTGGCTTATTTCAGATATTTTATTGTTCTATTTATATTTACGTTTTTAACTTTGTACAGCTCTCTGATACTTGTTGAACAGCGCTTTATAAATAAATTTTATTATTTATTATTATAAATTGGTATGTGTTTGCACAGCATACTTATTTCATCTCGGCTTGTGAAGCAGCAGAGCAGACATGATGAACCCAAGTCCCCTTCCAACATTAATATACTAGGTTACTGAAGGGAAATGCATTTCAGGTTATTGATTTTATGAGTACAGATGAGCCGCACAGTATCAGTATGTCTCATTACGCCCATGTGTTAGTAACCTGCTTCTAGCCACTTGTACAGCTCCAAGGGGAGCACTGCAAGGAGGACAAGTGACGTGTACTGTACATTTGTAATACTTGATCAGGAAAGGCACACTAAGTTATGACAACTTGTTTTCGGATGCATCTAAAAGTGGGTGGTGTGGGGCCGGGTATGTGGACCGGTTTTACTGACAAGAGAAATGCTGGCCAGGAACCACGGAAAATCCCCTAACTTATAAGTGCCATGAGATCTTTTAACTGCCATGTGGCTAGGAACCAGAGATGGGCAAAGGGGACTGCGGTTTAACATCTCATCTGAAGGGCAGCACCTCCGCACCCCACTATTACTGCACTACACTGTCAGTACTGTGTATCAGCTTAAGATCCTGGTGTGGGACTAGAAATCGCAACCTTCCAATCTTCCAGCCCCCGAGGCTAATGTGCCAGCTACTAAGCGACTGACACTGTATGGATGGGAGAGCCACCAAAGGCAATGATAAAGCCACAAAAAATTAGCATAGTTAGGTCTGATCAGAACTTTCAAAACCTTTTATGTGTGTGTCTGCAGGGGGGCATTATACAAACTGACAATTTCATTTCAGTCCATAAACGATCATCTGTGAAGGGAAATGATGTTAAAATTCATTGAGAGTAGAGGGCTCCCTGATGGTCCCCAGTGGGTAGCAAAATGCGCTGCCACACTAGCAACCAGAATATGGAAGCAGGCTTGGGAGCCAGCCCGGCAGCTCGGAGGGGGGCACTGCTGTGTGGCAGTGCTCCCAGCCACAGTGGGAAGGCACCAGGTTCTGCTGCACTAGCAACCCCTGCAGTGGGGCAGAAAACTTGCCTCCTCTGCAGGGGCATGCATTCTAGCATGGGGAAAACACCCTATGCATCCTGGCCGACAAGTATGACAGCACTAATACTCTCAAGTGTCATTCCATGTGGATACCAGCTGGCATGACAGCAGGGGATGGGGTGGTAGATGAGATGGGGGGGGGCAGAAAAACTGCCCAATGGCAGGTATAGGCAGCAGCCAGCGGCCACAAGCCATATACAAAAAAAAAAAAATAATAATAAGAGTGGTACTAAATCTCCTGTGTTGTGATTTGGTCTAATATTAGATTTGAAATATTAAGAGCAGAACTACCTTTAGGTTTTCATCAGTACTGTCTGCCAATCCTGAACAGCTGTTTAACATCAATTGTCTTGTGACTAAGGTGAACCAGAATGCAACATATTCTGATCCCTGACCTTATGGGACAACAGGATGTTCAAAAACAGCTGAGTAAATGGAGAAAAACCCAGAGGGTCGTATTTAAAAGGAGCACAGCTTTAATTAATGGGGCGAGAGCCACAGAGGACAGGGTAAGTACCTAGAGAAAGTAGATGATGGGGCTGGAGGGTAGCCTGTAACTATACGGGGGTCAATCACAGAAAGGGGCATAAACAAAAAATAAAAGTTGTGGAGGGGATAAAAACCTCAATTTAAAAAAACAAATTAACGAGAAGCTGCCCAACTCAAGAGTCAGCATTATAAACAAATTCTGGTCAGATCCACCACGGCTGCATAATGAAGTTAGTGAAGTTGTGTGGAACTATTAAAGAGGTATGGAGAAACAACACAATGATTTGTAAGTAGTAAGATTTGTTTTAGTTTCTGTTCTAAGGAAGGCATACACATTATCAGGAATATATATGGAGGTGTACATGTTAATGGAAGGAATAGGAAGCTTACAAAAGAACCCCAGAGCACATGCCACTGATGAACAGGTTACTCACCTGTAACAGTAGTTCTAGGAGTGGTATATGTTGTTCATCCACACTGTCTGGCATAGTCCCTTTCCCCTTTAAATCTTGCCAGAAGTCTTCAAGCTGGCTCCTCCCACCCACCCGGGTGGTAAATACCTTGGCTCTGCCCCATGACGCCAGATCTAGCCCGCTGGAAGCCAGGTTGTGCGCCTAAAGCCGGGGAGGTCGGGTGGGTGCGTGTGGATGAACAACATATACCACTCCTAGAACTACTGTTACAGGTGAGTAACCACTCTTCTTCTAGGAGCGTGGATATGTTGTTCATCCACACTGTCTGGCAGACTCCAAGCAGTTCTCTGGGAGGAGGGAGGCAAGGCACACACCCCCTACTTAGGGAATAGAGATTTGAGAACCGAGGCCCCAAAACCAGCATCCCGACGTGACTCTAGGTCAATGTGGTAATGGGTAATAAAGGTGCTTGCTGACTTCCAGGTAGCGGCCCGACAGATTTCCTGGATAGGTATGTCCCTGGAAGCAGCCGTATGACAGGTAGAATGAACCCTTAGCCCTTTGGGAGGCTCCTTACCCGCCAATTCATAGCACAGACCTATGCATGATGTGATCCATCTAGCAATAGTCCGCTTGGCTGCAGGTCTGCCAGAAGCGGCTTCAGCGTAGGTGACAAACAGCTGGCGAACCTCTCCCCGAATTTCCGCCGTCCTCTCCTTATAATAGGAGAGAGCACGTCTGAGGTCCAGAGTATGGAGCCTATACTCGGCGTCCGAGGTGTAATTAGGGTAATATACTGGCAGGGTCAACACCTGGTTAAGGTGAAACTCTGACACCACCTTGGAAGGAATTTCGGGTGGGCGCAGGACAACTTTGTCCCTGTGAAAGACCAGATAGGGGAGTCCACTGAAAGCGCCCTAGAGCTCCACCGGCCCCTTCTGGCTGACGTGATAGCCACCAAGAAGGCCGTCTTCCACGACAAGTGCAAAGTGCAGACTTGTGCATGGGTTCGAATGGCTTGCCCATGAGCTTTGCCAAAACCAGCAAAAGATCCCACGGAGGTGGAGGTTCACGCACCGGAGGGGATATGTGGTCCAGGCCTTGGAAAAGCGCCTGACCACCTTTCCTGAGCCAACGTCGCTGACCGACCTCGCTCGTAGCACGATATGGCTGCTAGGTGCACCCTAAGGGTCGATGACCGAAGACCCCCTTTGGAGAGGGACCAAAGGAAGTCTAGAATGTTAGCCACTGAGCAGGATAAGGGGTCCAGACCTTTACCCTGACACCAAATGGAAAATCTCTTCCATTTGAAGGCATAACATTCCTGGTCGATTCTTTTCGAGATGCCTCCACCACGGTGTAGACATCCTCAGAAAGACCCAAAGCCTAGAACTCTAGCTGCTCAGGAACCAGGCTGTGAGGTGCAGGATTGAAGGTCGGATGAAAGACCTTCCCTGGTTCATTGATATCAGGTCGCGTGTACATAGCTGCTCCGGGGCCCCTGCAGCTGAGGCTGAGGAGATCTGGATACCAGAACTGGCGTGGCCAATCTGGGGCTACCAGGATCACCTTCGCCTTGTCCTTCCTCACCTTGAGTAACACCTTGTGGATCAAGGGAAATGAAGGAAAGGCATAAAAGAGGCCTGGGGTCCACGGCCTCGAGAAGGCATTCCCCTGCAGCGAGCCCTGCTGAGGGGGGCGGGCATGGAACAGCCTCAGCTTGGTGTTCTCCCTGGAGGCAAACAGGTCCACCAACGGTTTACCCCAACGAGAGAACAGGTAGTAGGCTACCTCTGGATGGAGAGACCACTCGTGGGATGTCTGGCCTAAGCGGCTGAGAGCATCCGCCAGTTGGTTTGCAACTCCTGCCACATGGATGGCTAGGAGATCCGCCTCCAGCCGGCTGACGAAGGTCCAGATCCGGAGCGCCTCCTTGCATAGCAGACGGGAGTGCGTGCCGCCCTGTTTTGAGGTAGTACATGGCCGTGGTATTGTCCGTCTGGACTTGAAACCATTTGACCCGGAGCTGAGGAGGCAAGCTGACAGAGCCAGTCTGACCGCCCTGAGCTCCAACAGGTTGATGTGGCATCGGGACTCCTCTAGGATCCAGAACCCGTGAGCCCTGTATTCCCCCATGTGGGCTCCCCAGCCCATGAGAGAGGCATCGGTCATAAGGACGACCGTCGGCTCGGGGCGGACAAACGGGATCCCTTCCAGCAGATGATTCGGGACGGTCCACCATTGTAGGGCGTCCCACATCCCCTGGGTGACCGTGACCAGCTGGTCGAAAAGACTCTGACGCTGAGACCACTGGGCGGTGAGCTCCCACTGGAGGGGGCGCATGTGCAGTCTGGCCCAGCGGACCACCGACGTGCACGCCGCCATGTAGCCCAGGAGGCGCAGGAAGTCCCGGGCAGGGCGTGAGTGCCCAACCAGAAATGACTGGGCAAAGGAGGAGAGAACCTCCGCCCTGTCCGCCGGGAGCCGAGCTCTGGCTTGACGAGAGTCGAGCTCTGCCCCGATGAAGCCCATCACCTGAGAAGGTAAGAGTACCAATTTGGCCTCGTTGATCAGAAGGCCCAAGTGTGAGCAGGTTCGGAGGGTCAGGTCCCTGGACCTCTCCACCTCCTGAAGGGAGGATCCCGCCAAGAGCCAATCGTCCAGGTAGGGCATCACGAACCCCGTGGACGCGAAGATGGGCTGCCACCACTGCAATGCATTTGGTGAAAACCCTTGGGGCCGATGACAGGCCGAACGGCATGGCTCTGAACTCGTACAGGGTCCCTTCGACCCTGAAGCGGAGGAACCGCTGATGAGACGGACGGATAGGGACGTGGAAAAAGCCCTGAAGATCCAGTGTGCAGAACCACATGTTTCTGCTCCAGGGATGGTATGATCTGATTTAGAGTTACCATCTGAAGGTGCGAAACCTGAGATACCGATTCAGGTGCGTGCAGATCTAGAATGGGGCACCAACCCCATCCGCTTGGGCACCAGGAAATACCTGGAGGCAAGCCTGGGTCTGAAGGAGGATCCGTCCTCGGGCCACCACCTCTTTGAGGAGGTAAGCGCAATGTCGTCTCGGAGGACCGACTGGGCGACTGAGATCCGCCTCTCGTGGGGCACGGGCTCGGCTGGGAGGGTACTGCTCAATTCTAAGGGCAGACCCTGCCCGACCACTTCTAGGACCCATCTGTCGTGGTGATACGGACCAGGCGGGACCAGTAGCGGAGCCCGGCCACGGGAGGACCCAGAGCTGAAGTGACGGTGCGAGGACACCCCCGGCCCGTCACTGGGCAGGCTTAGAGGAGGAGGGGGCACCTGGACCAGCGCCTCGGCCTCCTTTGCGGGGCTGCTGGGGACCTTGCTTGGGCCTAGGGCGCCAAGCCTGAGCCTGCTGCTGTTGTTGACCCCCTGGAGTGGCTGTCTGACGCAGGGGAAGACTGACGAAAAAGGCTTCTTCCGCGCTCTGCTGGTTCTTACTTGAAGACCCTTAACGGATGTAGCATCTAAGGTGACATTAGATTGCTCGATGCGCTGCAGGTGACCTGCCATCCTGGCCCGAGAGGTCGGGTGCCAAGGAAGGGCACATCAGCTAGCTTGTGCTGAGTATCCACAGGAAAGGAGGATAACCTCAGCCAAGCCCTGCGGCAGTAGATACCGCTGCAGCTAGTGAACAGGCACAGAATCACCCACGTCCAGGGCAGTCTGGAGTTGTTGTTTAGCAACTCTGCCCTGGTCCTTGACCTCTTTGACCGTGGTCTGCATGTCAGCTGGGAGGTGGGGAGAACTTCGTCCAGCGACCCCAAGAGGGCGTGAGAGAAGTGTGCCATAATCACGTGAGCTTGCCTGACGAAGGCCCAAAGATGATGCAGCATAGACCTTCCGGGCGAGTGGTCCATAAGTTTGGACTCTCTGTCTGGAGGCGGTCAGTATCGCTGAGCTGCCCGTCTGCCTGCCTAATGAGGGCAGTCACAAGGCTTTCCACGAGGGTGCTCAGTAAACCCCGCCAAAGACCCTGTGGGCACCGCGTAGTTGCATGCCATGCGGGCAGATGGAGCTGGGCAGGAGGCTGGACGCTACCAGAGTTCCAATGCCGGACCAATAATGGCTTCGGCGACTGGAAATGCCTCCATAGGGGTATCCCCCCTCTTAAGAATATCCGTAAGGGGATATTCCGCCTTTTTCTGGATAGGCTGTAGGGCCATCCCCGTCGATTCAGAAATGAGCCGGAGGATGCCCTGGAAGGAGGAAGGCCCTTCTTCCAAGCCTGACACCGCCAGCTCATCGAAAGAATGAAGGCCAGTGTTATCGGAATCGGAGAAGTCCCGATATAAAGGCTGGCCACCTAAGTCCCTCGATCGCCTAGGGCGATCAGGGGTGACCATAATTGATAGTTCGGGGAGACCCAAGACTGTCGGGCCTCTTGAGGACCCCGAGGGCAGCTTAGGTGGAGGTTCCACCAAAATTGGTGGGGAACCTGAAACGGTTGTGGTGGAAGCACGCACAGAGCCCCGAAGAGACGGCACGGAGCAATCGGTGTCTGAGGCGGCCGAAGAGGCTGAGGCAAGAGATAGCCGGACCACCGAGGGGCGGCTTCGACCTGCTAGCAGAAATTGCTGCCACATGAGATCCTCGCGTCGGCTTTAATTTTCATCGAGGCCTCTCCTGCGTCCGAGGAGGAAGGGAGCAGTGGCGCGCCTCTTGTGCTTGTGTCCTTTTTGGGTCGATCGACCGAAGAGGACTTGCTCTAATCGAGACCGACGGTGTCGGCTTTGTCGTCGAGAGAGACTGGCTCGGTGAAACCGAGGCTCGGTTCTTGTCCCTCGATCGGGAGGCCACAGGCGGGTCTCCTCGTCAGGGAAGGAGAATCGGCGTTCTCTCAAGAATCATCGACAGGAGTCGGTGATAACGGCTCGATCGGGTCGAGAATAATCTCGGCGGATCAGCCCGACTCCTCGCTCGCCCAGTACAGGCGGAAGGTCCCTGAAAACCCAGCGGCGAGGCAATTTCGACAAGTCGAGACATCGGACCGCTCCTGATCCAGGGGCGTCTTCTTCGACTCAGAGAAGATTTGAGGATCCTTTTCTTAGAGCGGGATGAGTGCGAGCCGAGGGCCTCACCCTTGGTAGGGAGAGACTGGCACAAATCCTAAAGGAACCTGAAAGGAAGAGCCCAGATTGACGTAGCGAAGAAACCTCGGCTAACCGAGGAGCTTGAATGCTTCTTCCTCGAAGGCCGCCATGCGCTCGAGCTGCTCGGCGGATCCGCAGCAGCGAGAACCGCCCCTGGCCTCCTGGATTTTACGGTGGGTTGCGGAGCTCGGTCTACCCAGCTTCAGGCGCGCCTGACGATCTTCCAGGACGTTGAGGTGGAAGGAAGCGCAAATGGAGCACTGCGAGGTATCATGAACAGAACCGAGGCAGTAAACGCACGAGAGGTGGGGATCGGTGCGTGACATTTTCTGTCCGCAAGGACACCGGTGAAACCCGGGGGATGACTTGTCATCCATGTCCGAATCAGAGTCGTAAACTCCAACGAGTTTCAGAGCGAGAAGATACGGTGAAAACCATCGAAACGAATCCAGGGCCTCAACACTGCAGAAAGCACGAGGGAACCTGAATCTTCCAGCGGAAAGGAAGATCTGGCGTCATGGGGCGGAGCCGAGGTATTTACCACCCGGGTGGGTGGGAGGAGCCAGCTTGAAGACTTCCGGCAAGATTTAAAGGGGAAAGGGACTATGCCAGACAGTGTGGATGAACAACATATCCACGCTCCTAGAAGTATGCATTATCCCAGATGATACTGGCCAGGCAGCCAAATTTTAAAGAAAACACAATTGCACATACCCCAACAATGCAAAGGATCAAGGGAAACGTATGCAAATCCCCATGATGGTACAGAAAGTGGCAGTAAATGAAAAAGTAATGGCTGGCATATGTTCAGCCTTGGGATTATTTACACAGGTTGTTTTTTTTTTGTTTGTTTGTTTTTTAGAGAGAGAAACAAGGTTTTTGTCCATGAGGTTAAACAATGTGTTGATCTCAAGAAGTCAGGTGTAATAATGATGGACTGTTAGAGAAAATGTGATATTAACTTTCAGAGGGGGGCGCCTTCGATAAGGGCAAGGTAGTTACGCTTGTGATAATAGGAATTGGGAGGCAGTGTAGCGCAGTGGTCTAAGGCTCTGAGCTGCAAATCTGGTGACATCCAGCAGACCAGACCTGGGTTTGAATCCCACAGCTTCCACTTGCATACTGTGTGACCCTGAGCAAGTCACTTAACCTCCTTGTGCTCCCAGGTCGCTCCTGTAAAAGCTGTAAAAAAAGCTTTCAGCTTAGTGTGCTATACCTGGTTAAACTAAATAAATAAAAAAAATAAAATAAAGGAATATTAGGGAAGTATGAGGTCTATGCAGAAGTGGAGTACAAATATGCACAGTTTCACAAGTATGTGCTCAGAGTGCAGGCAAATGTGATATGCAAGTTTGTTTCAGAAAAAGGTAAAAATAGTCATACATGCAATTGATACAAAGATAGATAATTACATAGACGTACAGAGAGAGAGACACACATGCAGGCAGAACAGGAATGGCAGTGAAGTATTGAAGTGGCGCAACCCACCACCCGTGAGCCGTGGACAGGTATTGGGGTGTGCCTTTAGGTCATTGCCCATAACACTTTCACGCCATTTCACCTCATCCTACCCTGCAGACACAGACAAGAGTCGAGGTGTGCCTTGGGGTTTTCAGACTTTACACTCACCCATTCCATAAGGAAATACGCTGAAATGGGTACAGTATAAGACAATGGAGTGAACTTTGGGGCTGAAGAGTCAAAGGCAAACCTCGATACCTGTCACTGGCTGCAGGGTGGGGATGGGGGTGGAATGGCGAGAGCATTACTGTTGACAAGCCCAAGTCACACCCCTGATGCCTGTCAGTCCCTACAGGGCAGGGTGTTATGGTCAGAAACCCTAATGCCCTGGGTGTTTCTTGGTATTTTCACTCCAAGTTTTCAGCATGGGCTTTGACCCCACCACATGAACAGTGACACTATCAGTTCATTAGCCGAAAGGTGATTTTGCACAGCGACTGTGCCATTTGGCACCACAGGTGCAAAAACACATTTTGAACAGGATGTAAAAAATGACAGCTGTACATTTCTTGCTTCAGTAACTGCTCAGCACATCTGTTGCATGACCTGCTTATTGACATTTTATATCTGCTATGCAATGTACTGCTGCTATGGCTGTATGGCTGCTTGGGACCGGGGGGTGGTGGTGGATGTCAAAATGAACAACTCTGAGACTTGTAGGAGGGCAGCGGCCAAGTCCAACAGGATGCTGGGATGCATCGCTAGAGGGATCACTCCAGAAGGAGGTAAGTGATACTCCCTCTGTATAACTGCTCGGTGAGGCTGCACCTCGAGTACTGCGTGCAGTTTTGAAGGCCACACTTAAACAGGGACACTGAACTCCTAGAGAGGGTCCAGAGGAGGGCAACCAAAATGATCTGGGGCTTGGGGGAAAGAACCTATGGGAAGAAGCTCGAAGAGCTAAATATGTACACATTGAAAGAGAGAAGGGACGGGGGGGGACATGATAGAGGTCTTCAAATACATGAAGGGGGTAAATAGGGGAGGCACAGTCACAGTGCTCCAAAGGAAGGGTGGCAACTACAGGGCATGGGTGGAGGCTGGAGGGGGGAGACACGGGAGAAAGGAGGAGGTGCTGCTTCACTGAGAGGGTGGTAGAACCATGGAATGTGCTGCCCAGGGAGCTGGTGGAGGCAGAGACTGTGGACGGGTTCAAGAGGGGGTGGGACAGGTACAGAGGAAGGGTTGTGGAAGCAAAGTCCAATGAAGTGGGAATACCCTGGACTGGGAAGAGAGAAGCCCGAGAAGGCGGGGGGGGGGCAGCAAGGTCAGCTCCCAGGGTGGGGGCTGACCAAATGAGCAGACACGAAAGGCCACTAGGCCTATTCTGCTAGTATGTTAGTATGTTTACTACACTAACATCTTGAACCATAAAACAGATGACTGCCATAACTAGGATGGCAGTATAGCACAGTGGTTTAAGGCTCTGAGCTGAAAATCTGGAGATCAGTTTGAATCCCACAGCCCCCACTTGCATACTGGGTGACCCTGAGCAAATCACTTAACTTCCATGTGCTCCCCAGGTTGCCCCTGTAAACAAGCTTTCAGCTTAGTTGCCACTCCTGGTTAAACAATTGAAAGGAAAAAAAATACAATCATTTTTCTTGCTTTATTTTACTACTACAAGCTTTGACTAATACATCCATCCTTATTTATAGCTCATGTGTCTGTGACCTAGGCAGAACTACACTTAAAATCTCACACACACATAAATAAATCATGAGAACAACATTTATTTTAGTACTATCTCCTTCCTTTTCAGGAGCCCATGACACTATGTATATATATTTACATCTTTTAACTTCAAAGCACTAAACCTATTCAAATGCAAAAAACACAAGACTTTATTCTCGTCACACATTACTGTTAAACTTTAGATCCCAGAATGGCCAAGAAACAATTTAGACGTCACTCTTGCATGCCGCTGTCACGCCCACTTCTCATGCAAACAACAATCAATTACAGAAACCCTTTCATTTTTATGCTATGCACTCTTACATCAGCAAGACATAAATCTTACAGAACTGCTAAAAAAAAACTAATTTATCAAGACTGGATTTCTGAATTAAAACCTGTCGTTTACAGTACCTATGTAAATAATAGTTTACTGGCTACAAACAATGCCACAGATATAACATTAACTAAATTTCTGTTTTACATGGAAAACATCCATATAATGAATTTGCCATAAAGGATTTGTGACCTTCTGTCTGCATGTATCCGACAAAGGAAAAGGCACCTGCTTGATCCTTTTTTTCCTATTTTATTTTTATGCCCAACTTGCCCATACTGTAAGAGCCCAATACTGACATGCTTAGAGTTTAAAAAAAAAAAAAGTCATGATGTCTGTGTGTGTGTGTGTGTGTGTGTGGGGGTGGATATGCCTAGATGCAGTTTCAGGCACTCCTTAATTACGTCCCCAGGCAGCTCTGACAGTCAGTTGTTCCAACATGATAGATCCACCTCATGCCCCTCCCACATGAACCAAAAAAAAAATGTGGGGGTGGATCTTTAGGAGCTTCTTGGGTGGAGGTGGGGGTTGATCTTATCCCCCCCCCCAAAAAAAAAATATGCTGCCTCCCACTACTCAGGTTCCAGTTCTTGTATCTCCCATTTAAGAAAGAAAATAGTGCACTGCAACCGTTGACTAACATGAAAGCGTATTTATTTGAGGATGGAAGACATTTCTTGGAGGAGGGTAAGGCAGAGGAGACTATTTACACCTTCAGTCAGTTCCACGGACAGAAAATATGACATCACTCCTTTTGAACATGCAAAACGTCTGCAGGCTCTGCCCACTGCAGCCGAAAAAAGGTCTCAAATGTTCCATTCTTATTGGTTGTCAGCATTCTGACAGCCTTACATTAATTAAGCAATAAGGTATGTCTGCGGGTTGGTTTACTGGCCTCTTAATCACATCCTGGGGATGTGCTGTGGCATGAGGCACAGTTGAGTGTCACATGCCACCAGGGTGTGATTAACTGGCTATTACCATAACCTTCAGACATACCTTATTGCTATTATAAAAAATAATAAAGTATTGTACAGATGTACTGTACCTCTACATGAAAAACACTGAAAAATAGTTCCTCTGCCTTGAATGTCGAGTGATGGAATATCAGACTTCAGGAGATCAAATTCTGAATCAGTGTCATGTTGCTAATAACATGCCCGGTGTCAGCATCATGATCCCCATGTACGCAACTGGCTCCTGAGGAGTCTGAAGAAAAAGAAAATCCACTGTCATGTCAACCGATATCACATTCAATGAGGAGCATAGTGTGAGCCAAAAAGCATTGTTTTAATTAACGCGAAGGACACACAGGTTTAAACCTTCACCCCAGTGTGTCGATGCGCTTCCCACTGCTGGCAGACTACCCTCCCTACATTCTTTACGTGTGTGAAATGCTTGCCCTGCCTTGTTCTACCCCAGCTGTGAATTGTGTGGGACCATCACCGGCAAAAATTGCAAGATATGGTAAATATAACAGGCCGCTGAACTCATGTGGCCATCCTCTAATTCCTACACACCCTCTCGCGTCCAGCCCAGCCATGTGGGATCTCGGTTTATATAAATAGGAATGGAAGACTATCACATTATCCCTTGTCCTCCTGCCCTCCTTCCCTATCAACAGTTATTTCCCCAGCAAGTGTCTAACTTTTTAGGAATGGGCTACGCTATCAGCTGATGTAGGTGGGAGGGTGGCTGTGGTAGTTGAACCCCCCCCCCAATGTGAATAGTGCTTAGCTGAACCTGACATTTTCTTCTTCTCTCCTACATCTGTTCCAAAGACTGTTGCGCAACAGCACTTTTACTCCTTCATTTTATGTCTTCCTGTCTCTTTCTAATCCCCCTTTTCTGTGTAAAACAGTCAGAATATGCTGCAGTCAGACTGGCCATCTGGCGCTGTGTATGTAAGCAATAAGACATGACAGGGTGTGCATGGAACATATTTTACCCGCCTGCGGCCAGGGGCGTAATGAGCACAAGGCGGCGGTGCCTTGCTGGCAGATGTAAAATATATTACATACACACACCTGAATGCCTATTCTTGCTATATAAAATGGGCTATTTTATTTTTGTAACAATTTTTATGTTAAAAACACATTTAGATAGGAATACACTGACATAAGTTAGTGTATTTATAGTAAAATAGTCCTTCCGCCTTTGTGTTCGGTAATTGCTTTAGTACATTTGTCCTCCATTGGGATCCGTGAGTTATACTGAGATGAGGAAGTGGGCAAGATTTTTTCTGATTAATTTAAGCTGCAACATGAGAAGTATGAAGTGGGAGAATTGAATTTAGTCTGGGGATGGGCGGGGATGGCAGGACAAAGCACTTTTTTTTTAAGCGTGGCTGGCGGGTAACATTTTTTTAGCAGATGGCCGAGGATAAGCTGCAACCGATAGCAGCAGAAGTATGGAGTGGGAGAACTGTAGTTAGGTCTGGGACAGGCAAGGATGGCAGGACAAGAAAACAAATTTTTTAAATGGAGCAGCGAGGATCACAGCACAAGCAGTAACATTTTTTTTTTTTTTAAACGGAGCGGGTGTCCTGTAATCCCAAGCAAACTACTACAGCAGGGCTCATTTTGACACTTTTGTCAACAGCACAACACTTTTTTACATTCAGGCAAAGTGACTATGTTAAAATCCTCTCCATCTACTCATTCCACATGCTAATAGTAAAATCTACTTTGTTTGCTCTAAACATCGTTCGGTTTTATAAAACGGGTAGGCTGACTAATTCAACTCGGTTTTCCTCAGGCTTGTCAAATGCAAAGATGGCAGACAGTAAAAATGCCAACGTTCCATGGCTTATGGATATTGGCCTTTTTACTGCCAGCCCCTTTTTTTACCCATGCATGAACATATTTCATGCATGGGTAACTAGCCAATCACATTGCTTCATTTAGCCTACCCATTTTATAATACAATTTAAACAATTTTTCATCCCCTTCCTATTTCTGCTCTTCTACGTCACGGTCCAGTTAAATATAAGCACTTTTTCCCTGTATTGCTCTTAAATGTGCAGAAATGGTCTAAATGAGCTGTGCAGGCTTAAAGAATGAAAGTAACTAAAGGTAGGCAAAGGTTTTTTCACAATGTAAAAAGCAAGCTGGGATTGACAGTCAAACTTAAGAAATTACCAATGCCAGTTTAAATGTTGTTTTCTTTAGGATATGTACAGGTGCAGATTGGAATATCCTGTTCTTGGAAAGGTTAAACAGTTAGCAAATTAACTAAAATACAGGGTAATAAAGAACTAAAATGTGGTCTACCTACACAATTCCCAGGAGTACCATGTCTCCAATCAGTGCTGGTGTCCTTGCAAGGTGCTGTCTCCTATAGAAAGTCAGCAGCACCTTTTTCTCTTATTTTATATGCTGCAGCTCCTAGACTACCTTTAAAAAAGGGGAGGAGTTGTCTATAATGCAGCCCACTCTGCAAGAAATGTGCAATATTATCTGTTAGAAAATGGGCAAAAGATTATCAGCTCTCTGATTGGCTGAGAGCTAAAACGGGGGTACATTAACTTACGATAGACGCCCGGTTAGAAAGAAGTGCCAATTCGAGGTGCCCCATTACCTAAGAATCTCCTTGGGCACCCTGAACTGGCAAAGTGAACAAACGCCATTTTTTTGCCCTCGCTAAATCACCGAGATGTCGTCAGTCCATAACAGGTCATGCGCCACCTTCCCCCACCTGCTGTCTCAGTGTACAGGTTAAATATAAGTCTTAAACATTTCTTACGTGATGCTTCTGCCCCTCGCTGTGCCCTGTCGTTTTTTTTCTCCCTTTGCCCTCGCTAAATCACGAGATGTCCTCAGTCCATAACAGCTCATGCTACCTTCCCCACCTGCTGTCCCAGTGTATAGGTTAAAAATAGTGTAAAACATTTCTTCTGTGACTTCTGCCCTCGCTGTGCCCTGTATTTTTTTTCTCGCTTTAACTACACGACATAGCTCATTCACCGTGTGTCTCTGCAGCGGGGAGGAAGGCAAACCATAACCGTCCAGGACATCGAAAGAAATTGCACCAATAAGGTGCACTAAGAAGGGGACACACTAACTGGGAGAGCTGAAACGCGCTGTTTAAATTTAAAAAAAAAAAACTACTCCACGAAGGGGGGGGGGGTTGCTACTGCAAATGAATCCATACAAACAAAAGAGACACTGCAACATAGAAAACAAGGCTTTTCATAGGCAGCAGCACCCTCTAGTGGCATATCCTAAAGGGACTATGTAACAGAAGCCCCTCTTTCTCATATGTTAATTACTTTTTTACCTATTTGTTCCTTACAAAATCATTTTTATAAATTAAAAAAAAAAAAAATGAAAGCCCATTTACTAAGCGCAATAATGCCCTCCAGGGTGGGCGGTATGGGCAATCCCGCCCACCCTGTCAGGCATTATTGCTTGCATAGAGCATTAGGGTGTTTATGTTGATGTCATAATAATGGATTATTTGTTATGCCTTTCATATATGTGTATTCTATGTAATTGATTGTACAAAGAAATAAGATGATTTCCTGGAAATAACTTAATAATTAGGTGGGGCTTTGAGCTAAGAGGTGGAGCTCCACTCTTTAAAAGAAGCCAGCCTACATCCTCAGGTTAGATGCTGTTAGGGAGAGTTCATGTGAGGACCTCCTGCTCTCTGTTATACTGTACAAGATTATGTTCCACTGCTAGACCCTTGGCGGGAAGCTGTGCTGTTTTCAAGTTTTATTTTGTTTATTATCGTAAGTTCGCTGCTGTAAGCTGTTGTTTTTTTTTTTGTATTACATTTTTTTTGTTTGTTTAATAACAATCATACCGTTTAGGTATGTTGTACTAAATTTGTTGATTCCTGTGTGACCCGATTTGTTCAACCCACAACAGTGGCATCTTTGCAATCACAGTCAGGGAACTTAGGGAGCCGTTTAGAATTCTGCTGTGGGATTCTTTTAAAAATGGAGACTTGTTCTAGCTTATCTAGCTGCAGGTGAAGCGGCTATACATGGCTATTAAAAAAAGATTAACGTAGGGCTACTAGAATGCCAGTATCCAATCAGAGCCCTCAATTTTTAATGCTCTTTAAATCATTTTAGTTACACTGTCATATACAGCCAGATCAGCAACGGCGCATGGCTTCTTCCTGTCAGTATTCCATTTTCTAGCACTGCTGAATGACTGGAATGATGAATTCTGGTTCTGAACCAGCATTCTTAAATAGTTGGTGATGAATTATTTTATAAAATGGGCAGTGCCAATCCTGTGTCCTGATTAGTCAATCGTTGTCCAGATCCATGCGGTACTTGACCGATAACTGCACGGGTCAGTTAACTCCTGGCAAAGAGAGTAACGGTCGAGAGTGCCACAATGCGCTGTGTAACATAATGCAAAAATGCGGCTTTCAAATACAGCAATGCCGAAACCAGCAAAACCCGCATTGTTTGAACCTAAGGAGGCAACAGCATGTGGAAACTCCTGTCCCACTTTATGAATTATTCATCTATTTTTGGAGTTTCTCTCAGTCTTCAAGTAGGACTAACAATTACCATGGAGACTGTGAGCCAAGTCACCGAATGTCCACATGAACAAAACAGTCGGTGATGTAATGAATTCATGAATTACATTTTAAAAATCACAGTCTTTTAACAGGTTTGAGTTTTAAACCATTTTATAAAATAATCCACTCCAGGGCATGCAGTTACTGTGTATTTAGAAAACTGGCTTAAAAACTGGCCCGGTGGCACTGAGGGTTGAGGTGCTGGAAGCCACACCTTGCGCCATGCCGATGACCCAGGTTCAGAAATGAGCCCGGGCTGCCGGGGGTCGGCAGGGGAGAGAGAGACAGGATCGAGCATCCGGAGGACTGCTCTCCTCTCTCCGGGGGTTAAGCTCAGCACCACAACAGCGCCCAGTGGAGACTGGAGGCACTGCAACGCCCAGGACTCAGTAGCGGGATGCAGAGCAGCGACGGATGACCCTGGCGCACAGCACGCTCGGGCTCTGCAGGGAGGAAGGGGGAGAGGGTGTAACACACAAGTAGAAAAATACCCTCTGCATTCTGATAAGCGAAGTGGGGTCCAGGGGTGCTAGCCAACCACGCCCAATGCTGGGCTCGTTCCTCTGCTCTCCTTCATCCCCTATCTAGATTATAGAGTGCCAGGAAGAGTAACCTGGCAGTCCCACCTCAGGGGACTATGAGCCAGGGGGCTGGGTGGCCCAAGAGAGTGGATGGAGAGTGGCCCAGGAAGAGTGAGAGAGGAGCTTCAGGCGGGCGGGATAAAGGGGGCTCCAAGAATCCTCTCCGGAGAGAGAGTTCGTGAGGTGGAGAAATAAAGTTGTAAAAAAAAAAAAAACTGGCTTGAAAATCTCTGAAATCTGACTGGCTGCCAGGCATTCAAGGGGGTACAATAACTTAGATAGAGCCCTGTAAAAAACTGGTACCAGCTGTGCCAACCCTATCACTGGTATCATGGTGCCAGTCCGAATTTTCAAATCGATCTGCTGCCATTTTTTCCTACTCGCTTAGTGGGAGAGTTACAGTGATGAGTTGGCACACCTGACACATTTATTTATTTATTTTTTAACAGGGCTGTAACTTACTTTAATCTGTAAAGACACCTTTACATACCGATGTGCCATACATCCTGCCACTTTTGTTCAATATCTTCCACAGCAAAAAAAAAGGTTTTCTTTTTAAATTAGTAGTGCCGGCACGTTGCGTGCTCAGCGCTACTCGTAGACAGAACCTCTGTCCCAGACTCGCCCCCGCTCCACTCCCGTTGAAGCAGAACATTCAAATATCTGTTTTTATTTAAAAAAAAAAAAAAAAACTTCTGCCAATTTCAAGAATCTGATTACCTGCAACTTCAGAAGTATGTTTCCCTGATCAGCAGATAGCGCTGCTACTTTAGTCGACAGAGACTCCCAAACCAGAAAAATAAAAAATCTGAGTAACAACGGGTTCAGACAATGGCCACACAAAGCGGCCATAAAAAAAAAAAAAAAGTGCAATAATGTTTTATTTATTTCGTTTTTGTTAACTGGGTAGGTGCCGTAGCCACAAAGCGACTATTTTCAGGCGCGACCCAGGAGGTTACAAACAAATAAGACATTTGTCATACAGATCAGGGAAATACAAGTGTGATAAAGTAGCATAAGGAAAAAACAACATAATTACAGGTGATAAGAGAAAAAGCACGTACAAAAGATAATGATGAGCAAAAGGTACAGTCATGTAATGAGCACTTACAACTTAGATACATGTAGGCATGATACGCAGAAATTCATATGGTGGTAGTAGATTTCCAAACATTACAGGCAAAACAATAAGTGCCGTGGAGGATAAATAGGTTCTGAATTTAATAAGAGAGCGAGTGGCAAGTGGGGTAGGGTGATCTAAGGGGGGTTAAAGCAAGTACACTGGGTACAATTTATGAGACAGCTATAGTGTAATCTTTTGAAGGCAGCATGAGTGGGTGCATAGCGAACTTCACGTGGTAGGGAGTTCCAGTATCTTGGAGCCATGCTAGAGGAAGTAAGAGTTCCTTTCTGTGTTCTACACCTTGGGGTGCAGAAAAATGAGAGTTCATTTGAACGAAGGCCGTACAAGGAGGGCTGTGGCACCAACATGGAGGCCAGTGAGGAGGGTAGATTGGATCTAAATGTTGTCGAGCAGAGACCCAAAGGCCAGATGTCTGTGAGTAGTGGGGAGGGCCGGTTTAGGTCTGAATATAGCAAGCAGCGGTGCTTTAGTCGAGGGGAGGCCGAGGCATAATGGCAAATGTTATTGTATGTGGTGTCCCATTTTCCTAGTGTGCTTTTCGAGGCATTTATATAGGTCACTGTGCCATACACCAGAGATGGAAGGAGGATGCACCTAGCTATGGCGAGCCTGGCTGAGGGAGTCATCACTCGACTGGTCCTGTAGGCATCCCCAAGTTTCATGTTTACTGCCTTGCACATGACCGCAATCTGCTCATCAAAGCTAAGAGCTTCGTCAAGTAGGACCCCTA
This sequence comes from Neoceratodus forsteri, assembly GCA_016271365.2. Classification (NCBI taxonomy): domain Eukaryota; kingdom Metazoa; phylum Chordata; order Ceratodontiformes; family Ceratodontidae; genus Neoceratodus; species Neoceratodus forsteri. Next base: position 425,974,724 of record JADMNL010000024.1, on the reverse strand, counting down.
GATACCTAAAAGAGGTTACTATCGTGAGGGATGAGCCATCAGCACAGCGAACATCATAGAGGTTATGGTTTAAGCAGAGTTTGGCGAAGGACCCAAAGAGCATACCCTGCGTTTTGTTTACATTTAGAACAAGCCTGTGTTTATGGATCTAGTCTTGAATGGAGATAAATGCAGAGGTCAGGCAACTGTTTATAGCTAGTATATCTGCTGATGAGGTATACAGCGCAAGATCATCGGCACACAGAATTGTCTGGCATGATGGTGAGTTGTGGGATATGCTGTTTATGAAGACTGAGAAGAGGGCTCAAGATGGACCCCTGGGGAACGTCAACATTTATGGAAGCTGGGTCAGATACTGCAGAGTTAAATTTCATCTGTTGGCATCTGTTAGTTAGGTAGCTGTGGAACCATTTGATGGACTGTGGGGAGAAGCTAAGAGCCGAGAGGCAGGCGAGCAGGAGAGGGTGATCCACCAGATCAAATACCTTGGAGAGATCTATGAACACTGCCCCAGTCAGAGGTCCTTGATCCATAGCAGTCAGGATATCATTTGTGAGTTCTAGCAGCGCAGTGGAGGTGCCATGACCTTTCCGGAAACCATGCTGCGAGTGTGATAACAGATTGTGTTTTTGAGAGATATTCCGTGACCTGGGTGGCCACTATTTTCTCCAACATCTTATTTAGCACTGATAGAATGGCTATAGGTCTATAACTTGCAATGTCCTTTCTGTCCCCCTTCTTGAGAATAGGGGTAACTTTGGCAATTTTCCAGATGATTGGGACATGTCCATGAAAGAGAGACATGGTAAAGATTTTGGCTAGGGGTGCAGCAACGAAAGGAGCGGCTAGTGTCAGTAGTTTCGGTTCAAGGCAATCAGAGCCAACACTGGTGTTGTCTGAGATTGATCCAAGATGTTTTAGGACTAAAGTCTTAGATATATGCTTAAAATAGAAAGGTGGAGTGAGCTCGGGCAGCCGGGGGTTGGCTGGGGGGGAAGACAGGCTGGAGCATCCGATGATGGCTCACCTTCTCCGGGGGAGGGAGGGTCTTTCAACCCAGCGAGCGGCGACCCCTGGCAGAGGCTGGGGGAGCGACGGCTAGCTGGAGTCACTGGGGCATGATTGGTTGTGGGCGCAGGCCAGCAACCAATCAGTCACAGGGGCTGCTCCTTCGAGGAAGGAGGGGGAGGGACGTTGCTGACATTGGCGTACGCGCCATGACGTTAGGGCTCACAATGTTCCCACAGAACAGGGGAAAAACCCCCATCGGAGCCGGGAAGATGAAGTACCGAGTCAGGTCCCGATGAGCCGGTGCCTGCCTACAGCCCCGGACCCTGACGAGATATACAAAAGATTCGGGGGTCCTCCCCCGCCCCAACCGGGGGGTTTCCGAGGGTGGATGGAGGGACTGGAGACTGTCAGGTAAGGCACCGACAGGGTCAGACTTCATAGGTGACTCCCGATGGTGAGGTTCCGCTAGGACAGTAGGAGGGGGAATAAAAAGAATTATAAAAAAAAAAAAAAAAAAATAGAAAGGTGGGTGTTTTGACATATGTGTTCCAGCAAAAGGTGGCCGAGCTTTTATGTGATGGAAAAGAGGCCATGTATTTTGACAAGTCAGCAAAGAATTTATTAAAAGAGTTTGCAATAGTTTGAGGATCATTGCAATGGACTCCAAAGACCATGTCATTATTATGGTAAGATTTGTTGGTCCCTAGGAAGGATTTGACGTGAGCCCAGAATTTCTTGGGGTCACCAGCAGCTTTGTTTAGCAGGCCTTTAAAATATGAGCTCTTTACTTGATGGATTAGTTTTTTTACACAGATTTAGCTGTACTCTGTAAGTATCATAGTCAGCTTGATGACCTGAGTTTTTAAAGTGGCTCCAGCTTCAGGGTGGGCAGTATGGGCAATACCGGACCTTCCAGGGGCTATTAGGGCCTCATTACGCCCTGGGCGGTACGGTATTGCCCAATACCACCCACCCTGCTGGGTATTACTGCTTGCTTATCACAACCCCCCCCCCGAAGACTGACGCTTCACGCTTCCAACCGTGGGGGTGGGGTAATCACCCAGTGACCGCACACCCTGTCGTGTATTATTTCTTACAAAATTCTCTCTTTCAGTGAGGAAAACATTCAAAAGGTACATTTCTAACACTTTTCTTTTTAAGTAAGTTTTTTGTAATAGCAATAAGGCATGACCAGGGGTTAAATTAACAGTCAGTTAATCACCAACTAGGGGCAAATATGGCACTCTACTGTGCCTTGTGTCACATTAGGCCCCCAAGGGGGGCAATTAACAGATTGTTAATCTAACTCCTGGTCATGCCTTATTTGCTTAAATAGCGAGATCAAGCAGAATTTGGGAGAGACATCCTCTGCGCCCCGGAAAACTGTCACACACCAGGAAGACTAACAGTTGGTAGATGGCTTCTTGATCAGGAAAAACATCTGACTGCAGTCAATGACCATCTCCCATGGGGCAACATTTTTTTTTGTTTTTTTAAGTTGTTTAACCAGGACTAGCACACTAAGCTGAAAACTTTTTTTTTATAGGTGCAACCTGGGAGCACAGGGAAGTTAAGTGACTTGCTCAGGGTCACGCAGTATGTAAGTGGAAGCTGTGGGATTGAAACCCAGGTCTGGTCTGCTGGATGTCACCAGATTTGCAGCTCAGAGCCTTAAACCACTGCACTATACTACCTCCCAAACTTATGTCTCTAGGTCTGCCGTGCCCCCCCCCCCCAAAAGCAGGCTCCCATCCACTCCAGGCAAAACAGGTTCCACTGCAAAAGAGGCTTCCCACTGGGTGCAGTGAATGTGAGAGTGAGTCAGTCAGTCAGAGAGAGAGAGAGAAAGAAAGAGAAGGGGGTAGGTGATGTGGTCTGGAATGAAGCCAGCCATATGAATGCCAGTACCCTGACAGGACCCAGCCTGGGGAGCCCAGTTCGACAAGAAGTGGAGGTAAGAGGCAGACCAGGGAAATACTCTGAAATATAAAATTACAAAAATATGTAGGGATGGTTCCTTATTTTTTTGTTGTAAGACAGGTGGATTTTTGGCATCACACAGCGGTTCCCTTCTCAATCTTCGCATGCTGTTGGTTGTTGTGCATTTGCTGAAAGGCTCCATCAGCAATCAGCAGTGTCCTGTTTACACCAAGTAAAGCTGCTGAAAACAGAAACTCCAAGGACAGTAAATGTGTTGAACTGAGGGAGCTGGAGTTCTCCATTTATTTATTCAGCCTTTTGGGGGTGGTGGGGAAGGGTTAACTATCGCCTTTTTCCTCAACGCTCAAAGACAAAGTTGCACCTATCCAGAATTAAGTAATGTGGCATACATCCGGGGGCGGCGTGCCATTTTATAATTATACATATCCAGGTCACAAACAACATGGAATGAAGCTGAACATTATTTGCAGCAAGTGGTGCAATGACCAAAATGAACACCCTACTTCTGAGCGACTTACCTCGATTACAAAACCTGGGAAGGCAATCATATTTTATACATATATATATATATATATATATATATATATATATTTTTTTTTTTTAAAACAACCTAGTCACCCCCATTCCACTGTTCGCGTGCATGCTGCACTCCCTAGTTGACAGCATGCACATGAGACGCATGTGGTCACCATGTCAGGAGGTAGAATTCTCCAGTTTTGTAATTACACTACAGCTTTATGCTGCAGTCCAAATAAAGCAGGTTATTCCTTTTATGATCCAGATGTTCCACCAATCTCTCCTTCAGTAGTGCTTTGGTGAAACCATGCTTCAAGTTTCACCGGGGGTTGGGGTCATGCCAGATCAACCTCATTTAATTTTTTGACTGAGGACAAGGGAGGTGAATCAGGGGAGGGGAGTGGATGTGGCCTATCCGGACTTCAGCAAGGCCTTTGACACAATGAAGACTGTTAAACAAAATGGGGGATATGGGAGTGGGCAGGACAGTAGTGCGGTGGGTGGGTAATTGCTTGGCTGGGTGGCAGGACACAGAGGGTGGTGGTAAATGGCTGTCACTCCACAGAGGGAAGAGCGACCAGTGGGGTACCACAGGGATCAGTGCTGGGACCGGTCCATTACGCAGGACCTAGAAGGCAGAATTTCCCTGTTCGCTGATGACAAGAAGCTCTGTAACAGAGCGGACATGCCAGAGGGTGTAGACAGAATGAGGAGGGACCTGCAGAAGCTGGAAGAATGGTCAAGGGTTTGGCAGTTGAAATTCAATGAAAAGTAGTGCGAGGTAATGCATATGGGGCACAAAGACCCTGGAACAACATATCAGTTGCGGGCTGAGGATATAACATGCACCAAGCAGGAAAGGGCCTTGGGGTTATTATCTCTGATGACCTCAAGATGGGGAAACAGTGCAACAAGGCAGCAGGTAAAGCAAATAGGATGCTGGGATGCATAGGCAGGGGCATCACCAGCAGGAAAAGGGAGGTCATAATTCCACTATACAAAACACTAGTGAGGCCCCACCTGGAGTACAGTGTACAGTTCTGGAGACCTTACCTACATAAAAACAGACAAGGTAGAGAAGGTTCAGAGGAGGGCAACAAAGATGGTACATGGATTGCATGACAAGTCCTATGAGAACAGGCTGAAGGACTTGAATATGTACTCCCTGGAGAGGAGGGAGAGAGGGGATATGAGAGAGATATACAAGTACCTTACAGGGAGGAACAGGGTGCAGGAATACACTATTTTCCAATGAAAAAGATGTTGCAGGACTAGAGGGCATGGGATGAATTTGAACGGAGGGCGATTCAGAGGAAATGTGAGGAAGAATTTCTTCACAGAAAGGGTGGTGGACAAGTGGAACACTCTGCCGGAGGAAGTGGTGGGGGCAGAAACAATCACAGGATTTAAGAATGCATGGGATAGGCATAAGGGAATTCTGGAGGTCAGGGGTAAGGGGCAACAGACCTCTAGAAAAACATAAAGGGAAGTCTGGCCCAGTGGCACTGGATGTTGAGGTGCTGGTCACTACACCTCACGCCATGCCGGTGACCTGGGTTCAGGAACGAGCCCAGGCTGCCAGGGGTCGGAAGGACTGAACATCCAGAGGACTGCTCTCCTCTCTCGGTGGAAGGGTGCCATGTCATCCCGCCTGCTGATCCTCTGGTGGTGGCTGGAGGGCGATACAGGTCAGGAGGCGGGGGCGGAGAAAGGAACCTGGTAGGGCTCCATGATGGTCCGCCCTACCCAAGGCCGACCCCAACCTCTGGATTGGGTCTCCAGGAGGGGTGCCACCTTCCTGGCCCCAACATGGGGGGTGGGGGGCAAGTCATGGGGAATCGCTAGGGTCCAGCAGGGCTCTGGGAGTGGGCGGGACCCAAGAGAGTCCTCCTCTGGAGGGCCAAAGACCCTGCCAGGGCTCAGAGGGAAAAAATCTGAATGGAAAAAAAAGAAAAACATAAAGGGAACTTACAAGCTCAAATGGGCAGACTGGGTGGGCCATAGGCCCTTATCTGCCGACAGTGTCTATGTATCTATGTTTCCAACCCCAATGCACCATGACGCCCCTTTACGATTTCCTGCACGGTCTCTCTGCCAATACAAGGCAAAATGCAGCAGTGTGAGCAGCAGCTCAGTGATTTTAGGTTAACTCAGAAGTTTAAGGCAGCCTGAAAAGTATGCCCTGGTCTGGTGCCATTGATTTTGTGCAACTCGTTTACCTACTTCCGAAGGGCTGAGATGACCCCAGGTGGGAAATGAACCTGCAATCTTTGGGTTACAAGTCCTGTTTTTGTTGCATTAAGCCATCCTGACCAGGACCGTCCTGGTTTAGCCGACTGAGTCCTAACCAAATGCTCCAGTCTAAAGTAAAACATTATGGAAGATGCAGCACAAAGCCCTTTTTTAGTTGTTGCTTTATTTTTTACTTAGAAGAAGATTTGCATTTCTACAGCGCTTCTCATACACAATGTATCCAAAAGCACTTGAGAGCAACTGATAAGTGGTGTGGCTGTAAACGTGTAGAGACTGTCATTCCACTCATCAGCACCCACACACAGCCATGGACAACTGTCTAAACCATCCTTCTAGGAACCAGAATGTTGGCTAAGACAGAGGGGAAGATCCCAAGCTGTTGCAAAATAGTGCCATGGGTTCCTTGACTTCCTCCTGGACACCCACCAGGACAGCACCATAGATGGACAGTAGGGACCCCAGTTTAGCATTTCATCCAAATGACAGCATACCCAGACAGTACAGGAACTTCTAGTACTGCACTTGAGTGTCAGCATCTTGGGGGTATTGGCACCAGTTCTGCTGTATTTTATTTTTACTGTGGAATGTGTATTTTTGGAACAACAGATAAATACAGTGAACACAGCGTCAGCGAATGCAAAATGTAAGACATGCAATGGAGGTATTCAGTGATAACAGATAAAGTGAATAAAAGTGTTGGTGAATGAGTAATATATAATGGGTGGTAGAGAGAGAGTACAGAGAATAGCAGATGTGCAAATACAGTTTCAAGAAAAATGTTATCAAAAGCAGCTGCAGCAGCAAATGGCAGAGTTACAATCTCAAGAACATACGGTTTGTACAGACTGTAAAAGACCAAAGTGTGTAAAAGGCCAGGAACTCAAGGTGCTAAAGTGTGAAGATTCAGCTACCAGTAGTGATAAAAAGAATATATATGTATGCTGATGGCACAGTGCATTTTGCCACTGGTGCCTCAGCCTACCTGAGCTGGAGTCATTATTTTAGTATGACTCTGACAAACTCCAACGCTGGTTCCACTTAAACCAGCTTGTGCTGAATGCCAAAAAGAGAATATCTACGTCATTTGGCACTGGGCAAAAGCTCACTAGCCTACCCATAACCCTCGCTTTTAAAATTCTGGATGGGGCCCTACTTAAAGAGCTAGTGTACTGCTTGGAATTAATAGTAATTTTCAGATGCAGTCAGCTATCACTTCCAGTATCTGAAGTATTTTTTTCTTTTCTGTTTGTTAATTAGAAGATTTTCCACCTGGCAGTACTGGGGTGCTGTGTGGAGCAGCACTCTGTCTGGAGGAAAAAAAGTCAGTTCTGTTCCTCCCACTACATCATCAGAAATGAGACCAAACACCTTGAGGCACCACAATCCTTGCAGCCTGAGCAGTGACTTTCACAAGCTACCGATCGAAATGCAGGAAATTGTGACATCACTAGTAACCAGGGAGAGCCAGTCCCTGCTGCTTCATGTGAAAGTGAAACCTGGCAGTGAGAAATGGTTCTCACTGGTTGCTAGTGATGTCATAGTCAGTGTGGTTTCAGTGTTGATGTAGTGGGAGGAACAGAACTGACTTTTTTTTTCCTCCAGACAGAGTGCTGCTCCACACATCACCCCAGTACTGCCAGGTGGAAAATCTCCTAATTAGCAAGCAGAAAAGAATAAATACAGGAGATATAAGAAGCGATAACTGACTACATTCGAAAGTTACAATTAATTGCAGGCAGTTTCCAGGCAGTACACTAGCTCTTTAAAGAGGCCGCCCACTTTAAGTACCTTGGTGTACACAGAAACGGCTCGGGTGGGCGAGCTGTGGCTCTGTGAAGTAGATTCTCTTGAAGCAACTAAACTATCTTCTTCGAGGCCATCTCCCTCCATGGAGCTACGCATATTGAATGATTCCCAAGCATTTCTACATTGCAGAGCTGGAGGGAGGGCACGTAGCTCCCCAAGGCAGGAGGCCTCGGAGGAGTGCAAGATAACTTTTCCTGCATTCTGTGGGGAAGGAAAGAACACGGAAAGGTGAACAGTCTGATTTAAGTTTAAGGTAGATACCACCTCAGGAAGGAACTGAGAATGGGTAAAAAGTGAGACCCTATTCTTGGTGAAGAACAAGGTACACAGGAGTCGTAATCAACGCTTGCTGTGTGGGAACCTTTCAAGTTAAAGTGGCAGCCACCAGGAAAAGCATTTCCATGAAAAAAAAAAAATAAGCTCTGGCAGCAGGTTCAAAAGCAGCTAGTGTACTGGACTCCAGAACCAAATTAATGTCCCACACTGGAACCAGACAACTCCAGAAGTAGGAGACCTTTTAGGAGTTCGTCGGACACCTCTAAAAGTGCCAGAATCTTGTCCTCTGAGATAGCATAAAAGATGGAAATAATAACCACAAGATGTACCTTCACTGAAGAGTAATGGAGGCCCGAGTCAGACAGGAACAGAAGGTACTAGAGTTCAAGGTCCACAATACTGGACAATAAAATGGTTCATGGAGCGAAAGGCACACCAAACTGAAATGTTTCCATTTTATGGAATATGTACGTGAAGCAGATGGCCTCCTAACCACCAAAATAAGTTTGAGACAGCTGGAGAAACACAAACTAGGGCAGTTCTACATTTTCAGGAGCCAAGCAGGTGCAGTGCCAGAAGGTCTGGCTGCAACAGGCTGCTGTGGTCCTGAGAAATAAGCCCCGCTTGTAAATGGTGGAGGACCAGAGGTTCAAATAACGTGGTATTGCACTGGAAAACAAATTTGTCTATACATGGAACAGTATCACCAGAAACAGAGGGGCTGGTTCCACCTTGAGCTTTAACAATACACTCTGTATTGGTGGGGCTGGATGGATTGCGTAGAGGAACTTCCCCTGCCAAGAGAGGGACAAAATGTCTTACGAAAGAACTACAGGCCCTAGAGCCAGTGAGCAAAAATGCAGCAGTTTTGCACTGTGTGGAGACACAAAAAGGTACACCTCAAATCGACGCCTTTGAGCGAAGAGCTCGGCAACCTTATCCACTATCTCCAACTCGTGGGACAGAGTGACCGACGAGCTGAAAGCATCCACCAGGAGGTTCAAAGAGCAGTGCATAACAGTGGCCACTCTTGTGTACATTATGCTGTAAGTACAGTATTAAAACATAACACTTGCGTATTAGTACTTACTTTATTGTTTTTGTAATAATATCTACCATCATATATGATTCAGATTCAATATTCTGGGGATTTTTCAATTCGGTGGTTTATACATTGGAAATGTATTCTTAATTTTACTAGCCATACATGTCTTTTGCATAGTAATTCTATTACGAATAGGTGTTATTCTAGGTTTGCTGAAGGGTAACATTTATGGGTAACTACCCTTTCATTTTCACCCCCTTTTCTCTGTTTGTCCTCCTCTTCCCCCCCGTCCCTTGCTGGTACCACTCCACTAATTCTGCTATGGAGATTTAAGTATTCATTAATTCATCAATACAAGATATGTAACTTCTCGATCTCCAGTAGCTGTATCTTAATGGCTAGTTGTTATTCCCACTGATCCAATGTTTAGTATTTGCCTTCCATAGCATTCTGCTAAAGCATTACGTACATTTTTCATGTATGTGATTCTAAATATGTATGTGTTCACTTTAGGTTTGTCTGTTTTAGCACCATTTCTCTTTACAGAGCAACTATCCAGGCCCCCCCGCCCCCAAAGCATGATGACCCCTTACCTGGCCTGAAGTCATATGCTGCAAATATGTTTTTAATAGTTGCACCTATTTAGGAAGGGAAGGGACCGTATTTTGGATCAGTGGAGCTGAGCCAAGCCGATCCCTTCTATTCCTGGGACCTCTTCAAACTGTGATCTGTGCCCCCCCATCTGCCCCTAAGCTAGCACGTTTTGCGAAGTCACTATATAGAAAGCATGGGGGCGTGCTACATAGACATGAATGGGGTTGTTTTTTTACAGCTAAATTTTTGTAGTTTAGATGGCCATTCGGAACAAATCATGGCCACCGCTTACCTAACAGGACCTGATCCTTGTCGACGGGCTCTGAATAATACAAGGAAGGCAGCGAGGACCCTGAGGAGGAACAAGGCACTAAATAATCGCCACAAAGAAGAGCACAGTCTGAACACTGAAAGTGCCCGGCATCACTGGTGCGCCTAGCGGCATCAACAGGGGAACCTGAATCCTCGGCATCAACAGGTCGGCTTGCAGCGTCGACAGGGGAGGCTAAAGTCCTGGCGTCAATGGGACAGGCTAGAATCCCACATCGATGGGCTGTCGCCAGCCACAGAAGGACTGATGGAGCCCACTGCCAGTCGACCCTGAAGGAGTGGAGACCTAAGCGGCAGGGCCTGTAGCCACAATGGGAGCATTAGGAGGCCCAGTATCGACAGATCATCGCTGGCCATGGAAGGCCTGGCGGGACTCACTGCCTAAGCTAATCTAAGGGTGTGGGTGGCAGGAGGTGTCGCCGCCTAAGCAGATGACACTGCAGCAACTAGCATCAAGTGGAGTGGCAACCGAGTGTGCAGGGGGACACTTATTTGTGCTCGGTCCTGCTCCCAATGCTTGTGTTTTCCAGACAATTTGTCACGGGCATTGGAAGAATGGGAGCCTGTGAATGGTGCCGGCGACACAGAGGAGCTTCTTGAGTGGAGCTCCCTCTCTATTCTGGCTACTTTCTGTTCCAGAAAGAAGGACTGCAGAGCTTTCTCACGGTGCTGCCAGGTAGCCTGGTTGAGGCCATGGAAGATCTCACAGGCCTTAATGTTGTGGGCCTTGCTGAGAGTGGCGCAGGCATCATGGTCGCCATTGCTGTAGATCTTTCCACCGCACTTGCAATATCGGAAGAGTTTTGCAGAGTTGGTCAACATACACGACGACAGGAATCACTTTAAAAAATAAAATAATTACTAGGGTAAGAAAACCAAAATAAAATGAAGAAATCAAGTAATTCAAAGATTTGGCAGTCAACTAAAGTGGTAGTGTCTTCATGGAGTTAGACGTGAAAGGTCGATGGCAGGAAAAGAACTGAGGAGGGAGCAGGGACGCCTTTGTTTTTATGGTGAGGATTTTGATGCATGACATTGCTAGAAGACTGCTAGCAAAAAAGTTTCCGTGGTCCTAGTGCCTGGTGACTGTAGTTCCACAGGAGTGGCCTGATGAAAGAGGGATCCTCGAAGAAGATCCACAGGCAGGGCCGCAGTAATGGGGGGGAAGTGGGGAAGTTGTCCGGGGCCCTGAGCTCAGGAGGGGCCCACCTGAGGAGCTGGCATTACCCTTGGCATTAGCTGGTTTAGGAAACAGGGGCCCATTTTGATTGACTTGTCCTGGGCCGCAAAATTCAAAGCTGCAGCCCCATCCACAGGACCCACATGAGACCAGCCAGCGCTGAAAACTGCAGCATTGGTGAGATTATACTCGTCGACGACATGCTAGAAATAAGTTACAGGACCTCTATGGAACACAATCCGGAACCGGTACCTGAGCCTGGTGCCTTGACAGTCACATCGACAACAGAGGCTGCCAAAGCAGCCTTCGATTTACCCTCACTATGCCTCAATGGAGACCTGGACCTGAAAGAGGAGTCATGGCAATGATGCTCCTAAGAAGAAATTTTCGTCATTTCCTTCAGTGAATGGTGCTTCTCTCTAGAAGGCGAAAGCATAATTGAACGGCAAGAAGACCAAAGGGGCTCCGATAAAGCCAGTTCTGTGGAACACTGAGAGAACCCCATCAGATGTGGAATCTGCATGCTTAGCATCCTCCGTCTTTAGCAGAAGTTCTCCAATGACTTTCAGCGGCATCTCCTCATGGCCTGGATGAAACCTAGGCAGACAGGACAGAATGTCACATGCGAAAGGGTCAGGCAGTGAACACACAATTTGTGAGTATCATCATGAAAAATCTTGGCACCGCACTGGCAGACACAAACAGCAGGAACTCAAAGGCGGCGGCAACAGCAAAAACGACATTAGCAAGACAAACCATTGAAGCTCTGCGACAGAAATCGATGAAAGTGCCAGCCTTTCAGCACAGCAGTAGGTTTACTGCTTGCAAAACTGGCGACCTAGATTTGAGAAGAAGTTCAGGATGTCAGGGGTTTGATGAAGGGAGGAGGATCGAGTGCCCCAGGATGACACATTCCCCCCTCTGAAGAGGGAGGGGCTGTAGGCTCCGCTGTGGTAGTGCTATCCAGGTGAACGCAAGTGGAGATGCAGTTGGAGCAGGCACAGAAGGGTAGATGGTTGCACTGTCAGAACACGAAGTACACTTTGCATGCATGTTCACTCACTGACATACGGCATGCTGGTATTTAAGGGAGAAAACTAAGAGGAAAAGCACCGGGATCAACAGCATAGAAACATAGCTTTTGACAGCACAAAAGGACCGCTTGGCCCAACTAGTCTGCCCAGATGTTCCCTGCCTATTCAGCCTCCAAAGACCCTATCTGATCTCCATTGACCCTTTCACCTCCCTGCCTCTTATCCAATATACGACTATGTCTAGCCCATGCACGCTTGAGCCTACCACTACTTCTGCTGGCAGTCTACTGCAGGCATCCACCGCATTTTCACTGAAGAAATATTTCCATCCATCACTTTATTTTTACTTTCATCTTTCAGAAAAAGAGACGTGCAAGAACAAGGGGTCATAATATGAAGCGGGGGGACTCCATGGTAATGCAAGGAAGTATTTTTTTCACAGAAAGGGTGGTAGATGCATGGAACAACCTCCCTGCGGAGGTCACAAGGGCAAAAACAACAGATGAATTCAAGAATGCATGGGACAGACAGAAGGCAACCCTAGTGGTAGGAAAGAGAAGGTAAGCTACAGATCAATTAGGATCTAGAGTTTATGAAGGTAGGGAAATGGGCAGCATGGGTGGGCTAAGCGGTCCTTATCTGCTGTCAAATTCTGTGTTTCTACAACGATACTGCAATAGCATAAATCGCAAATTAAACATAGTTAAAGCTGTGTGGAAGGAGTCCATGAGCAGCACTGTACTGTACCAAGTGGTGAAAGTACCTGGAAAGTCCATCAGAATCTCTGTTCCTCGAACAGGGAGAGAAGAGAAAATGACATGCCTAATCGAAGCGTGCACATACACGTGCATTTCAAAAGAAAGAAATTCATGAAAATTGTGTTAACGGCGAGATAAGGATACTTGGCACAACCGTATACAGAAACTGCAGCAGACTGCTATAAAACTGGAAAATATAACAGCATTCATTCAATGGGTATAAAAAAAACAATATTAGAGTACAGTAATGTCCCCCAAATAGAGAAAACTAGTGTCCAAGAGCTGGAGAAACCTGCATCTCTCTGCATGCGTGTTCCATATCACAGCCTGACTACCCACTCCTAGACCACTCTAGCCAGACCCCTCAGTGAACTCAGAAAACCAAAAGACCCGAATCAGAAGAAAACGTATCCCTTACCAACATGCAGAAAAGCAGGCTAAACAGCCAACCTGGCAAGGCACAGGGTGAATATTCAGATAGCGTCCTCCCCTTCGTCTGGTCCTTAGTTTTGGGTGTCCCTCAGTTCTCCAGTGGGCTGGTGCATGGCATTGTATCCACTTCAAGGCATCAGTAGGGTCAGTGAATATTAACATTTTTCTTTGGTGGGTGATCCTCAAATGAGCACGGAATACCATCCAATGTGGAGTTTCAGCCTCTCTCAACATGGTTCGCACTTAAGCATTTTTTTCTTTTGTCGACTGGCATAGTTTCGGTCCAGATACAGTATCACCAGCTGTCCATTGCAGAGCAGAGGTTTTTTCCCTGCATGCCAGAACAACCACACACTCTTGGGACCCCACTCTATTAAGCATGATAACTGTCCTCAGGGCTTCCAAGTTTTCAGGATGGACACGCACAGTCACCCGACAAGCCATCTGGATGAGCAGTGAACATTCCTTAGAAAAACAGAATCTGATGGCAAATAAGGACCCATTTGGCCCACTTAGTCTTCCCATTTTCCCTACCTACATTATTACTACAGACCATACTTGATCTACAGCTCTTTCTCCCTCCCCCCTTCCTTTCCACTATGATTCCCTTGTGCCTATGCCATGCATTCTTGAACCCAACTGTATTCCCTTCCCGCTCCTCTGCAATGTCACTTATAAAGACATTAAAGAGGACCTGCCCTAGTACTGATCACTGAGGTACCCTACTGGTCATCCTCTCTTTCTCTGAGTAAACTCAGTTTACCACCACCACCCTCTGTCATCTATCCCCTAATTAATTTCTTATCCAGTTTACCACCTCTGGACCCAGTCCTAAGCTACCCAGCTTGCTTACCCATCTCCTATGTAGAATGGTGTCGGAAGCCTTACTAAAATCTAGGTAGGCCACGTCCACCGCTCCACCCTTATCTAAATTCTTTGTCACCCAGTCAAATAAATCTATCAGATTCATTGGACATGACCCCCTCCCCCCCAATGAACCCATGCTGCCTCAGGTTTTGTAACCCAATGGATTCAAGATATTACACAATCCTTTCCTTCAGCAGTGATTCCATGAACTTTCCCACCTCCGATGTCAGGCTGACTAGCCTATAATTGCCAGCCTCCTCCCTGCTACCACTTTCGCGTAATGGGACTGCATCTGCCCTCATTAAGTCCTCTGAAACCACACCAGTTTCCAGTGAGCTGTAACACTGACTGTCAGAGATGCAGCCAATACCTCCCTGAGCTCCCTTAATACCCCTGGATGCACCCCATCTGGCCCAACTGCTTTGCCCACCTTCAGATTAGTGAGTCGCTTCCGGTCTCTCCCCCAAACAAGGACTAGTGTCCACATCCAAAGCTTCTGTTATGTTTTTTTGTGCACCCTCCCTTTCTCTGTGAACACTGAACAGAAGTATTTGTTCACAATGTCTGCCTTTTCCTGGCCCCATCTGCACAGTCCCGCCCTTCTCTTTTTAACCTTACAACCCGCCCCGGTCTTCTTTTCACTTACCTACCTATAAAATGTCTTGTCTCCTTTCCCTACCTCCTGGACTACTCTGTCTTCAGTTTGTGCTTTTGTGCTCCTGACTGCTTTCCCTGCCTCCTCCTGCGTCTCCTGATACACCTCCCTATCCTCCTCCTCCCTCTGCGTCTCATTATACCTTCTGACAGCTACCCTTTTAGCCTTCACCTTTTCACCCACCTCTCTCGAGAACCACAGCAGTCTCTTTTTCCTCTTGCTTTTGCTCACTTATTTGATGCAGATGTTTGCTGCCTTTACTATGCTCCCTTGTATCTTCACCCACTGTTCCTCCACCCCACTCAAGCCATCATCCCCCACCAGGTCATCCCTGAGACATTCATCCATCCCTATCGCGCCCTTCTGTGGTTCAATACTGCAGGCATCCTTATACTGAACCACACCATATGGTGGTGATCACTGGTCCCCAGGTGGCCTCCACCTTGACATTTACACAATGTCCCCGTACCAAGTCCAGTATTGCCCCATTATGAGTGGGTTCACTGACTAGTTGCCTGAGGAACACCCCCTGCAGAGAGTCCAGGATGTCCCTGCTCCTGGGAGGCTTTAATCTACATCCGACAGGCTGAAGTCCCCCACCAGAAGCACTGTCCCCTTTCTGCCAGATTGCCAGTTGTTTCCAACAGTACCTTATCTAATCCCTCCCCCTGTGCTGGAGGTCTGCTCACTCCAGTGCAAATGGTGGGTCCATTCCCTATCTCCAGGGTGACCCACAGTACTTATGCCTCCCCTATATTTCCCGTATCTCCGTCGCTTTTATGCTTTCCCTCATAAGCACCACACCCCCTCCTTTCCTTCCACCCTCTCCTTCCTAGACAGAGTATAGTCTAAGCGTGGCCATGTCCCAGTCGCGGCTGTCAGTCTTTCGCCATGACTCGATAATAACCACAATATCAAACCAGCCTCTGCCATGATGGCAGACTTCAGATCGCATACATGGCCTTCCAGATTCTGTTTCCACTCTGCTTGTTGCCCTCCGCCTCCCTCCCCTAATGCTCCCCTTCCCTTTGTCTCTACCACCCTGCTTCTTTTATTTATCTGCACCCTGGGGATTCCTCTCCCCTTAGGTTTTCCTTATTCTTTACTTAAGACTTCGGGGGAGAGGGGGCAGTTTCTGTCTCCTCGATTCCTTCCGCTAACCCCCTTGGCTAGTTTAAATGTTCATTGATGTGACATTTAAACCATCCACTGAAGATGTGGTTCCCCTCCCGGTTGGCTACAGGTCATCACCCCTGTACAGGATCTTATCCTCCCAGGTGGGACCCCAGCCCTCAATGTAGCCGAATTCCTGCTCTCTGCACCATTCCTTCAGCCAAGAGTTGAAGTTCCTGGTGTGCAGATCCCTCTCCTCCCCTATCGTATACAGGCAGCACCTCAGCAAAAGCCACTGAGCGAGTTACCTGGCTAAGATCCCACCCCAGCTCCCTAAACTCCTAAAGCCCTACATGTACAGGGCCCTGACTACTTGAAAGAGCTTCTGGTTCCCTACCGCTCTGGGGGATCGCTCTGCTCAGCTGGCGAGGGGTTGCTAGATACTCCAAGAGTGTGTTTAAAATCTTCTGGGGCCCGCGCATTTATGCACGCGGACCCTTCTCTCTGGAATTCTCTACCCCGACAGTTACGTGAGTGCATAGGGATTCAAATGTGCTTTAAAAACTTATCTTGGCACCAAGCATTTGGCGACGGCGTGGTGTTATGATTTCCATTTTACAAGTATGCTCAGATGATTGTGTTTTAATCAAGCTGCTGTATTTGGTGCAATATGATGTTTGTTTTTAAATCTGTTCGGCGTCTTGGTTTTGGAAAGACGCCTTAAAAATAAAGTTTTATTATTACTTATTAAACTCCCCCTGTACTATCCCATCCCTGTCCCAAGCCAGGCCATTAGTCCCCAGGTGGACAATGACATTCAGTTCTCCATTCTGTCTTGCTGCCCTAGCAATCCTCAGGATCCGCTTCCCATTCCTCTGTGCCGTGGCGCCGCATAGGCACCTAACCTGCCTCTCCCCCTCCCCCTCCTTTCCTATTCCCAAAACAACAGCCTTCACCAAATGTTGCTTCCTTATCCTCTGGGGTTCTCTACCACCCTCCTTGGGGTCTCCACTATTAGGGCACCCACATCCTCCCTGGTCACTATCACAAGTGCCTCCTCCCAGCAGTCCCGCCCCGCCACAGTGGCGCAGGAATTACGTAGCTGTACAGGTTGAGGAATGTGCCTCTGTCCCACCACCCCTACCCTTCCAGAGGCCACCACAGTCCAGCCATTCCTCCTCCCTGGCATCCTCTGATATAATGGTGCAGACTTGCTAGCCTCTGGGTGAGGAAGAGGATCCCAAATCCTAGCCAACTTGGCCTGGAGCCTAGGGACCTCCTCCCTCAACGCAGAGAAGTGTGTGCAAGGCAGCACTGCAGCTTCCAGAAGGTCCCTTTGAAAACTGCCACCCCACAGCCACTGCAATACACCACTCCCAGCATTCTCAACTTCTATTCTCCCTGTGTTACCTGGAAATACTTTTGTATCCTTACCCCTGATAGGATGCTTCTAGTTTTCCCCTTTTGTTTGTTTCTATTTATGTTACGCCATGCCTTGTTTAAATCTCTTTATACTCCTACCCTAGATAGGGTGCTGTTCCTGTTCTCAGTTTTGGCCTACCTTTTACTTTCTGCCCTTCCCAGCTGCACAGTAGTGAACAAGTACCTTACCTTAGTCGACCAGTGGAGACCCTTGTTTTTCTGCTTCCTTCTGCTGATGCCTGCCGATGCCTAAGACGCCAGTTACCTGTTCTACTCCTTTGTTGTTCCACTCACTCACTGGGACATGAACTTGACAGGGTGACAGAGCTACACTTCCAGCCACTCTAAGAAACAAGGGCAGATGATCCCCTTTGCGGTTTTCTGGCATATCAACCACCTGTATGTTAGAGAACCCGCTTGGTTCTCTAGTGATTCAAGTTGGAACCGGAGGGTTCCATTTTCTTTAACAAGGTTGGTGGTAGCTCCCAGGGCCATGTCAGACTGTTTTTTTCTTCCTGGGATTCAGTCTTAACCAAAGTGAGGTCCGACTCTAAAGAAACCAACCTGTTCGTTAGGGTATCGAATTTGTCAGCTAGACCAGAGACTGTAGCATCGAGGTGACTGATAATAAGCCCCAGACTTTGGAGTGTTTACTCCCCTTCGTCCTCTGATGCTGCTTCAGCATGAGTCAGGCCAGGCTTTGTGGCAGAAGCTCCAGACACAGGTTTGCTTTTCATCCTGTCTAGTTGGTGCTTATCCTTTTTAGATTCCCCATTTCATGGAGCAAGCTTTCCGACACCAAAGTTTGATGTTCAGTGAAAAGCTGCACCCCAAATTTGAAATGTAAGTTAGACCAGATGCAGTTGATTGTGGAGCTCTTTTTCCATCCTGCTTGGGCTCCATAATGCCCCCCCCCAATCACTCTAATTCCACCCCGCTCCCAGCTTTACTGCATGCCCATGGTCCTGGAGCTTGTTTTCATTTTATAGAGACTCCCCAGCTCCACCCTGTTTGCCCCTCTAAGGTACTTGCATGTTTCTATCATGCCACCTTTCTTTCTCCTCTCTTCCAGGGGGTACATATTGAGATCCCTCAGACTCTCTTTGTAGGGCTTCCCAAGCAAACCATGCACCATTTTAGCTGCCCCCCTCTTACTCGTCTATGTCCTTTCTAAGGTGTGGTCTCCAAAGGTGAACACAGTACTCCAGGTGTTTAGTGATGTTTGTACCCCCCCCCCCCACGGTGGGGTTTCTATGACCTAGATGCATTATTTTGCACTTTCTGGCACTGAATCCCAACTGCTATGTTTTTGGCCATACCTTGACATTTCCTAGATCCCTGTGCATTTTTTTTCCACCCCATCCTGAGTGTCCACCCTATTGCAGATTCTAGTGTCATCTGCAAAAAGGCATACCGCTACCGCTTGTGGCACCGGCGACCCAGGCTCGGGAGCGAGCCTGGGTTGCTGGAGGGTTGGCCGAGGGAGGAGAGTTGAGCATCCAAGGGACACTCTCCTCCTCTGGGGACGGAGGGTGCTGCTCCCACTGCAACACCGCCACCTGGGTGCAAACAGGTGGAGGCGCAGCTGGGAGCGCTACGTGAGAGGGGTGGACATTGGCGGGGGTCTAGAGTGGTGTCACGTCTCAGCGTGTGCCATCTCCATGGACCCCACTGCATGCTGCCGTCCTTGGGGGAAGGGAGAAACTAAAAGGAAAATGGCCCCTGCTTCCTCGCTCGGCGCCAGTGCTTGGATCAGGTGCGGCCCGACACCAGGGTTTATTGGTGAGGGATTGGCCTCCTCCTTCTCTGCCCAGGGGGGGCCAAACCACGGCAAGATGAGGGTAGCTCCGTCCGCGATGCTGGTAAGCCTGGGTGAGGAGTGGAGAGGAAGGGGGCATCCAAACAGCATCAATAATTAAAACAAACAAAAAAAAGGCATACCTTCCCTTCCAGCTCTACTTCAATAGCCCCTGTGAAGCTACTGAAGCAGACTGGTCCCAGTACCGAGCCCTGTGCTACCCTGGTCACACTCCACTCCTCAGAATGAGTACCACTAACCGCCACCCTCTGTTTCCTACCTTTTAACCAGTTCCCAACCTAATTTACCATTTTGGATCCCACTCCTAGGCTGGTCAGTTTCCTAATCAGTCTCCTATGCGGCACTGTGTCGAAGGCCTTACTTAAGTCCAAACAGGCACTGTCCACTGCCCTCCCCAATCTATCTTTCTGGTCACTAAGTCAAAGAAATCCATCAGACTCATTTGGCATGACCGCCCCCCTATTTAAGCATAAGAAGAATCTTAGGTATTCAAGAAGCTGCATGATGCTGGCTCCTTGTAGACTCTGCCCATCCCAGCTTGCCTTGGGACTCCCACCTTTGACAGATCAGACGGAGGAGTTCACTGCCTGGTCCGGAATGGAGCGGACACTAGTTGCAGAAGTCGCACTAGCGACACTACGGAGTCACAGTACATGCTTGAGAAGGGGTAGACGGGGGCTGGGTGTGATCAATCTAAGAAGGGCCACACTGCAGAAAAGGGGCAACAATGACAATAAAACAAACAATAAATAAAGTCATTTCTGCAGTCTAATGAGTGGTAGACGGGGGGGGGGAGACTGAAGAGGGAATGGGGCCACCCGCATTAGAGGTGCCACTGTAACACACCATCCTGAGCCACCCCAGTTAGGCAAAAGCTTCCAAGTGGTCCTGATGCCGACAGCTTAAAGTTCGATATGTGTGGCTCTTTGGAGGAAGAAGTCCTCAGCGAAGATCAGAGGCCCCTGTATGTCGGGCCTGAAGGTAGACAAAGAAACTGATGGGTAGAAGAGGGCCTGCCCTGGGACTAGCCTGAAGAAGAAGAATAGTGCTGGTAGCACAGATGAAGAGAATAAAAGAATAATTTAAAAAAATGCCAAAGTGAGTAAAATCATGAAAAATCAATACAAACTAAGAAACAAAATCTTGCGTAATCAGACTTGGTTCTGCTCGTCTTAAAAAAAAGCAAACATTTGTAGAAACACTTTTGTCTTGGTAGAAATGCATATTTGATATGAAATAAGCGAACCTGTGCTCCATCTGGTAACCATACCTTCATGTCTTGATTCCTTATGGGAAATCTGCCTGGGGACCACTGCACCCATTTACCACCACCAACTGGTGTGCAGTAATTCAAAGACCCATTCAGGTTCCAAGATTGAAGGTGCTGGGACTCAAACATCCAAGCCACAGAAAAAGTCTACACACTTCTGTGTAAACAAAATTATTTTTTCTTGTTTTTTTTTTTTAATTTATTTTTATTAAAATCAGAAGACAGTACAAACAAATCTGTACATACCAGAATACTCAGGCTGCATAGTGGGGAGAGTGACAGCAAATACTGAAAACACTGCCAAAAAATTAGTACACGTGCAGAAGCACCACTAGGATACTACAGAGTATATCTCACCTAAAAACTACGCTTTGTCTATAAAGTCCAACAGAAAAATGAGTTCCAGTCCATAATATCCAGCTACAAATTCATAGGGAACAACATTATCATCTGCTAATAATGTAAGTTATCCATCCTTGCCATTTAACCTGGAATCAGGGCAGCGTATTATGTTAGGATGTAAGATGTTCCGTGTTATAAATTTCATTAATTATCCCTTGAAGGGGTACTGCTAAGTACTGTAGTAAACTTGCAAAATGAAAATGATACTCCCTTTCACTCTGCAAGTTCACTACTTATCAGTATCCCTTCAGTGCTGTTTAAGCAGGTTTGCCTGCTACTGCTCCGCCCAATTTATGAATATTCATTATTCTGGGTACTCGCATGAGCTGAGCTCAGCAGCCAATCAGCTCTGAGGAAAACCACGCCGAAACATCAGCTGACTGGTGTATGCACATCATGTGCATGTACGCTCTGCACTATGGCTGCCCGGTCCACCGTTGAATCGGGAAGCACTCTGAGCGCTGGCATGATGTTTCTTTTAGAATTTTAGTTCTATTGGTTTTACCGCTGCCGCCGTTAATGCACTTTCTCACCATATGCTGAACACTTTGAAACTGACACTGGTTTGCACAGAATGAATACAATGATTTTGCCCATATCTGAGATAAGCTTATTTAATAGTATCTGATGAAAGCTTATTTGAGGGACAAAGTGCTAAAGGATTTGGGTTCTATTCCCCAAGTGTTTGCTTTGGTTTATTTCTCTGCCTGTGGAGCACCAGGCTCCATGCCATTGCTCAGGGTAACCTTCTGCCCCTCCTTGACTACTGCTCCCGTCTACTCCCTCATATCCCCCACCTTGCACTCACGACTAAACACTACATACAACTCTGATCTGTCAATTCATCCTTCAAGCTCCCCACCGGACCCACCACTGCACACTCTACCAGTCTCTAGATTGGCTCCCTTTGCAAGGTCACTTTGATTATGCTACGGGCTGCCTAGTAGACAACTCACTTAGAAACAAACTCCTATCCCCATACTCACTCCTCTTGACAGAGTGGCTTCTAGGACTCGTAGGGCGCATCTCCACTGCAATGGGAAGTAGAGCGTTCTCCATCTCTGCACCCTCCCTATGGAACAAGCTCCCACCATCCATCCGCTTGTCCCCCACACACCTGGCTTTCAAACAGAATCTGAGAGCCTGGCTCCTAGCTGCTGCCGACTGTCACTGTGCCCAGTAATAACACTGGGGCACCATAACGCCCACGTCTCCATGATGAGCAGGCATCCACTACCTCTGCCTTTCAATCATCTCCTCTCTCGTCTCTGTCTTTCTCTAAAACCCTCTTTTCCCTTTAAACCTCAAATCTCTAAAGACTGATGTGAGTATCTGTCTGAATCTGCACAGCTTTACAGATGTCCCGGTACCAAACTGGATTCGTGTCATATTATACTGTTACATATGTTCTTTTGCACAATGTAATGCGGCCCCTGTATTCATGTTATCATATATTGTTATGAATGACTTTTTCACACTATGTGTTTTCTCGCCACGCTTGGCCATTGCCTAACTCTTCTGCCATTGCAAATTACAGCTATCTAATGCTCATTTCTTATTTTCCACACCACCTCATGCTTAAGGTGTGTATTACCATGCCCTGTATGTACTGCTATGATCTGTGTTTGCCACATTGTGGCCCTGGTCGTGACTGAAAATAGTCCTTTGGATCAGTGCATTTACCCAGTTAACAAAGACATACATAAATAAATAAATAACCCATGTATATTTGTCGATATATTTTACTAGCACAGCAGGGGTTCGAAACACACACACACTTCCAGGCGAACTCTATCTATTAGAAGAGGTTATTTTGAGAGCTGGAAGAGAACGGTTTTCCAGGTTTGATAAGAAAATTCTGTACCTAGTTCTTGCTCAATCTATCTAAAACAGGTTGGGTGGCATCACCCAAGACATCCCTTAGTCCCCTGCACACACTGCCCATCAAATTTTGCCAGAAGGGATACCCATAAGAATTTGGGGGGGGGGGGGCCAGGCCTGGTATGGAAATTTTATTTTTTCTTCAAGAAAGCTCAAGCACTGGTGTGAACAAAAAACATGTTTATTTACATATAAGTAATTATGCTTCCTCCTTCCTCAAAATTCTGAGAAACAGATTCTACTAGCAGAGAAGTACAGTGAGTGCGCACGTGTGTGTTTAAAATAGAAGCAGAAACACGAAGAGACTTGGGAGTGTTGTAGTTATCAGGACAAGGGAAGGGATTTATAATCACATTCAGGAAAGATTATCTGTGCCAAAACTGTTGAAGTCCTTTTTTGGATTTTTGTAACTGTATGCAAGGAAAAACCCTGGGATTTTCTGGAAGTAATGGTAAGCCAAGAAAACATTTCAGGAAATCCGTTAAAGACTGGTCTCTACAACGCTTCAACAAATAAATCTTATATTTACATGATGTCAGGCTTGTTTGGATTCACAGTTTATTGACCTAGTATAGCCCAGCCGAGATAGAACATCTCGTTTTCAGCAGGATCTTGCTTCTAATCCATTTTACAGTTGGGAGAGAATGATGCAGAGGCAGGTCAGATGAGTTCCTCAAGATCACACAGTGAAGCCAGTGTCTGTGGTGGGATTAGAATTTAGAATTTCCTAATTTACGGATCCAAGCTCTGACTACAGAATCCCAGCGTCTTCCCAATGCTGAGTACTATTCTTATTACAATTTATCTAGTGAGATAGCCAAGCTGAGATGCAACATCTCATTTTCAGTGAGGAAGTGCTGGTGGGGGAGATGTTGTGGCCTCTTCTACTCCAGTTTTATAGCTGGTGGGCTGAAACACAGGGACTGTGAGTTGCTCATGATTACACAATAAGAGGCTGGAGTGGGATTTAAACCTCCATCTCCTGGTTCCCAATTTGTTGCCTTAAAGACTAGACAACACTGCCTGTGAAGCATGAAATAATCAATAAGAAATTAAATCTCTTTTTTGATTATCTGCCCTTTTCCTTTGCATCTCAATACCATATTCCCTCCCACCCAAACACAGGAAAGTACAGCTACGTAAGAACTTACTGTAACAGTAGATCTGCGAGAGGATCTCTTGCATCAGGCCACACCTCTGGAACTATAGCTACCAGGCACTAGGACGACACGGAAACATTTTTGCTAGCAGTCTTCCAGAGGCTGCACACGATGTCTGGCACCGACGCTGCTCCTTCCACATGAACGTGAGCAACCCTGTGGCCTCCTCAGTTCCCCCACCGGAGACCATATGCAGAGAGTCTCCTCTTGGGGAACCGAGTGACAGCTAGAAGTTTCTGCCATTAAGAAGGGTGAAACAGATGGTAAACCATCCTGGAGAGAAAGAAAAACAGGAAACTGAGACGCACAGAGACTAAGGGGGGTGGCAAGTGGGACAGCATGGCCTGATGCAAGAGATCCTCTCAAAGATCTACTGTTATGGTAAGTTCTTATATAACTGTACTGTCTTCATCAACAGTATCTCCTACATCAGGTAACACCTCTGGAACAAGTCCCAAGACGTACTGACAGAGAAACAGTCTGGGCGGCTGAAGGCTATAGGCCTAGGACAGGAGGCCTTGAAGCACAGCCAGGCCAAAGCCTGTCCGTCTCCTACAGGCACTCTCCAGACTGTAGTGTTTAGTGAAGGTGTGCACAGTACTCCAACTGGCAGCAGCACAGATTTCAGCAGCTGACACATTCCTGAAACAGGCAACAGAAGTGGCCATGCCTCTGGTAGGGTGGCACACACAACCTCAGGAAGGTCTTTACCATACTTCCTGTAACAGAAAATAATACAGTTGGCCAACCATTTGGACAGATACTGTTTAGAAAACTGGCATGCCCTCTTTCCCCGGGGTGAAACAGCAGCTGCAAGGACATCCTGCAGTCCCTTGTGCGAAGAACATAATATGGGAGTATTCCATGTACATCTAAAGTACGGAGTAATGGTTCCCCTGGACTGGCATGCTCTGGGTAATACACAGGCAGGTCCATGGCTTGATTCAGGGTACACTCAAGACACCACCTTTGGAAAAAACTTAGGACTGATACACAAAGACACCCTGTCTTTGTGTTAAAACCAAATAAGGGGACTCGCGCATCACAGCCTGAAGCTCGGAAATCCTTTGAGCAGAAGTAATAGCAACTAAAAATAACTTTCCACGAAAGAAAGTGTAGCTCGTAACTTGCAGTCATCTCAAAAAGAGCCAAAGGGAAGTGTCTCTAATATGAATTTTTTTACATACTTCACCCCCACCCCCCAATCAGCCCTCCTTCCTGACTGTTCTCCCAGGACTTACCTTCACATAGTTCTCCACAGCTTGCCCTACATGCTAGGGTGGCAGGGAGTTAATAGACTTGTCAGGATCAGATCCAGATTCTGGGAAGCGGCCGATTCGCCGGGTGCAGGGCCTGTGGAGGCAGACGCTCATCCTGCGTGCCAGGAGGCCTTTTTTTTCCATTTTCTCCTCAGGGGACATGGCCAGTGCTTGACGTCAAGGCCCATGCGTCGACATCCGCCATGTCTCCTCCACCTTCTAGGCTCAGGCTGCCTTTCCTCTGACTTCTACCAAAGGCCAGTAGAGCACTGAGCTCTACCCCACCCTGTCCCTCAGAGGAGAGCGGTCCTTCGGACGATCAATCCTCCTCCCTTGGATGGCCCTCCGACACCTCAGACTCGCTTCCTAACCTGGGTCATCGGCGTTGCAAGTGGTAGTGATACCACTGTGCTGGTGGGCCAGCCCTCTAACACAAGATTTAAGTTCCAAGGCAAGAGGCTTCAGATAAAGAATGTCTCTCAAAAATGTATGGGACACCTCCAGTTGTGCCGCCGTATGGCCATCAACAGGCACGTGGAAGACTGAAATAGCAGCCAGGTGCACTTTAATTGAGGAGTATTGCATGCCAGAATCTGAGAGGGCAAGTACTCTGGAATCTGATTCACCTGACAAGTGAATGGATCCAAATGATGGGAAGCCACACACAGAGCAAAGCGCTTCTACTTCGTGGAATTAGTGGCCCTGGTGGAAGGCTTCCTAGCAGCCACCAGGGCAACAGCCACCAGGACATCAGCTACCTTTTGACGAAGTACTACCTGGGTGGAGTCCAGGTATCTGCATCAGAGGAGGAGAAGGACCTGGGAGTGATGATCACTAATGCCCTGAAGCACTCCACGCAGTGCAAGAAAGAAGCAAAGGCAAACAAGATGCTGGGAAGCATAGCTAGAGGGATCAGTAGTAACAGAAAGGAGGTTATACTACCCTTGTGCAGGTCACTGGTGAGGTCACATCTAGAGTATGGAGTTCAGTGCTGGTGCCCACACCTCAAAAAGGACATTAACCTGCTGGAGAAGGTCCAGAGGAGGGCTACAAAGATGACAGTGAGTCAGCAGGGTAAGGCATACAAGGAGAGGCTGACAGCACTGAACATGTACTTTCTGGAGGAAAGAAGAGGAAGAGGGGACGTAAGTGGGACCTTCAAGTACTTAAAAGGGATAAATAAGGAGGGTCTCCTTAAGCTGAGTGGCAACCATAACACGAGGGGCACAGTCTTAAGCTGGAGGGTGGGAGGTTTAAGAGGGAGGTCAGGAAGCACTTCTTCACAGAGAGGGTGGAGGACACTTGAAACGTACCGATAGAAGAGATGATCTCATTAAAGACAATGGGTAGCTTCAAGAGAGGCTGGGATAGGCATAGGGGAAGGTAAAGATCATGGGTAGGGAGGATGGAAGGAGTGGGGAAGGGGGCAAGGGGCAGTAGCTCAAGCTGTGGACCCTGCAATATCAGCAGACTAGACAGACCAAATGGCCTTCTTCGGCTGGCTTATTCGTATGTTCGTATGTTTTGGGATACCCCAGATCTAGCCATGCATGAAGATGGAATGATCTAAATCAAATCGACTCATCTTTATTTTTATAGCACTTTTCAAAACCAAGGCACTGCACATAAAATCAAGTATAAATATCAGATAAAAGACAAGAACAGTAAATAACAAAATTAATCATTATCAGGGAAAGCTAAAGTAAAAAAATATGTTTTTAACTCCGTTTTAAACCCATCAACGGTCAGGCATTCTCTTAACTGACGAGGTAGAGAATTCCACAGGGTTGGAGCCGAAAAAGAAAGCACGGGCACCAGATGTTTTTAACTGCACCCTGGGAATTTCTAGCAATCCCTCATCAGTGGATTGGAGAGGATGGAGGGGGCAGTAGGGTACCAGGAGGTCTTGCAGGTAACCGGGTCCCTGATCATGTAGGGCTTTGAAGGTTAGCAAGCCAACCTTAAAGGTGATCTACCACTGAACAGGCAACCAGTGCAGCTCATGCAGCACAGGCATAATATGACTGGACCTAGATGTCCCAGTCAAAAGCCTGGCCGCAATGTTCTGCACCAGCTGCAAGCAGCAGATATCAACCTCTGGAAGCCTTAGGTATACTGCACTGCAATAATCAAGGTGGGTAGTGACAAAGGCATAGACCAGTGTTGGAAGATCATCCGCAGGAACCAAGTGTTTCACTCGGGCGATATTTCTCAAATGATAAAAGGAGGATTTGATGACAGCTGACACCATTAGATTTCAGCGTCAGACCATCATCAAAAATAGGTTACACACTCGGTCTGAGGTAGTGAGCTGTACGCCATTGATCAAGAAGCCCGATGCCTGTTCAGCCCCCAAACCCGCCCCCGGACGACCAGGGTCCAATACCAACACTTCAGTCTTGTCCAGATTCAGTCTCAGACAACTGGTACTCATCCAGGTTCTGATCTCAGTAAGACAGTTATTTAGCACAGAGACTGCATCAATCTGTCCGGGCAGAAAAGACATCATCTGCATAGCAGTGAAAACTCAAACTGTATCGCCTGATGATATCTCCCAATGGCAGCATGTACACTGCAAACAACATGGGGCCCAAGACGGAGCCCTGTGGGTGAGTGCCAGGAATACACTCCAGTGACAACTCTGAGACCTGTCCGTGAGGAATGATCAAAACCATTTGAGGATTGTACCAGACAGCCCGCAAGGAAGCCGCAGGCACTCCAGCAACACACCATGGTCTATAGTGTCAAACGCTGCAGAGAGATCAAGAAGGAACAGAATGGTACGTGCCTTTTGATCTCACGCCATTAGGAGGTCATTCAATACTCAGACGAGTGCAGTCTCGGTGCTATGCTTCTTCCCAAATCCGCACTGGAGAGTATCATAGAAATTGTGAGTTACAAGGTGATTGTCCAGTTGCAGCACAACCACCTTCTCCTCCTTAAGGGGATCTGGAAAGACCCCTCTCTCCAAGGAACTCCAGACAATTTCAGCAAGGACTGGGCAGATAACATCTACACATCCTACTAAGAGGGGTGTAGGGCCCGGATCCAAACTACAACTGGTTGGGCGCAGAGTCTGGATGATCTTCACAATGTCCATGAATTCCGGCCAGCAGAAATCTGACCAGGCAGACCGTGTGCATGTCACCTCCTGCCACTCTCCACAATCCCTCGTAGGAGACCGGACTGATGCCAGACCTGATGCTGGCAACCCTATCTGCGAAGAATCGAGCCAACTCCCCGCATTTCAGCTGAGAAAAAGCTTCTCTGGGTTGGAGGCAGATTGGATTGCACAATCTGTCAACAATCAGGAAAAGCTGAGCTGGTCGATTTTGCACAACAGAAACCTCCCTGAACAGGAATTCTGCCTTCTTTCGGGTGATTTCTGATTGATAGCCATCATAATGTGCCATCAACCTAAGCTTGTCAACATCAAGGCCAGACTCTCTTCATCCTTCGACCAACTCGCCTCAGCTCCTTCAAGGAACCATCAAACCAAGAGTTCCTTGGACGAAGAGGGAGGGGTCGAACACAAACAGGAGCTAACTTGTCCAGGGCATCTCCCACAGCCTTATTATAGGCCAGTATGAGATCACCTGAACTCATGCAATCACCCGACAAACCCGATAGGTCCAGTACCGCCGATGGATCACTAGGGGTAACTCCTCTTAAACAGCAGTACTGAACCATCTCCGTGGGGTAGACCTTTTAGGGGGGGACCCTGAAGCTGAACCTTATGGTGCAATAGTCCAACTGACTGGTTCCACCCCCAAATCAGTTATCTCCATACCCAGAAGAAAGACCAGAACCAACGAGTGACCCCCTACGTTGTCATCAGCTGGAGGAGATTTTGACCAAAATGCGAGCATTCATTATTGAACCAGGCATTGAATTCCCCCAGAATTATCCATCTGGGGACCTCAATACCATGTCGATGATGAAGTCCGCCATCTTCTGCAGGAATTCTCCACCATCTCCTGGTGGACGGTAGATGAGGAGTATCCCGCAGCCTAGACCCTCCCCCAGGATATATTCAAAGGATCTGGTACATCCTAATGACACATCCAGAAGACCCAGCTCCGTCTTAAATATAATGGCCACACCCCCACCCCTATGATCCAACCTTGGGTGATGCATCACCGAGAACCCAGCCGAAACAGCAGAAGCCAATACAGGGCCCGCATTTTCATCCAGCCAGGTCTCAGTGATACAAGCCAGAGATGTTGTTCCAAGAAGGTCAGC
Source organism: Neoceratodus forsteri (assembly GCA_016271365.2). Classification (NCBI taxonomy): domain Eukaryota; kingdom Metazoa; phylum Chordata; order Ceratodontiformes; family Ceratodontidae; genus Neoceratodus; species Neoceratodus forsteri. The sequence continues at coordinate 425,945,458 of JADMNL010000024.1, read as the reverse complement.
TATAATAGCGGTCTTGTTCTAAATATATCTGGCATTGCATAACACCGCCCATGTAGGATGAACTGTCGAGCAAGACCTCAGAACCTGCCTGCTGACTTTGGAGCCCTTGGGTATGGGGACAAGACAGGGAGAACCTCTGACCTGACTCCATTTTGTCCCAGGGTGCCTCCTGGACTCCACAACCCCATCCACTCTCCCCTTTCCTCTCCCCCACCAGGCCCAACTCTCCCCCCTTCTTCTGCGCTTCCTAGATATCCCCCAAAGCAAGACACCTAAAATAGGTGTCAGATGATAGTGGGGACACTCAAACGGACATAATTCCCTAAGCCTAGTGTGGGAGTAATGCCTGGCCATCGCTAAACCCCCCGATGCATAATAAAAATAACCACAAAACAATAAAAGCAAAATCACAGAACTCAAGAGACCTGATGTCCCACCCCAAAACAATAAAACTCAATAAATCTTATCTAAATAACAACAGTCTTCTAAAACCCTAAACTATAACAAATAATCAAAATAACAACAGAATAATAAAATAAAAATTCAGTCCCAAATTCAAACCCAACCCACCACAAATAATAACCATCTAAAAACGGTTAGGGCAGCTACAGCACTAAATGAAGTCATTAATTATTCTCCAATATAATTTCATTGTCCAGTATCTTCTTATGTGAAACTGTTTCCAAGAACTTGCCAAATCCTTTAAAACTTGATGCAGCAATGGGTAGCTCTCACCAACCCCTTGTCCAAAAGATAAGTCCAAAACATAGCCCTCTCACTGCCGTGAATACAGAGTCATAATAAATATTCAGTTCCTGACGAGGCTCTCTCACTGCCTCCAGAATAGAAAAATGAAATTACAGTACCTGCCAAGGGTTTAATCTGGAAACAAAAGCGGACCTGAGATCCAGATGGACCAGGGTGCTGTGCTCCGAAGTTAGCAAGCCTGTGCACAATGGGAAGGGGTACTGGAGGTTGCACCACCAACTGCTGTAGTAAAGGGTGTCACAAACGCTCTCAGCAGGTCAGGCCCTCTGCTCCCACAGTGCCAATCTCCAAGCGCAGTATTGTGAACAGGTAACAGCCAGGGTAACCTTCCTGTCTGCTTGTGGGTCCAAATCACCTGTGGTCTCAAATTCTGGAGGGATTCAAACTGTGAACCTTATGCTAGTGTACCCAAATGTACAGGCTCAGATAATCTGCACTTCGGGGGGGGATGCCAGATATCCTTTGCCTAAAAACACCTAACCAGGTACCCAAAATGAACCCTTAAAACTCTATAAAAGATCTTAGGTATATTCTTACCTTTTCCCAGTGTAGTAACACCATCAAGCTCTGAACAGTTTTTGTCAGTTTTAACCCTCTATACGTTACATGCAAAAAGAACTTCGAAGACACACCTAGGCAGTCTTTCAAAATAATATTTTTACTAAAATGGATAAAAATATGTAAAATTTAAACACAGGACACTATATCAAAAAGCATACTATCACTTAAAAGAAAACAAGGAAAAGTATGAACAAAAACTCCTACCATAATACAATTAGACTTTTTCTATCTAATGTATTGCCTCTGTAGTGCTTATAGTTAGAACTTGTTTCTTAAGAGCCCAAAAAGAAAATGTCTCTCAGTTGAGACAGAATACAGTTTAAAACTCTGTGTTTCCACCACCTTCTATGATGTCATCTAGCTCCTCCTTTTAGAATATAAAAATTACACAAACAATCTTCCTGTCAGGAGATATATTAAATAAGGTGACATCAGCAAAAACTCATTTCCCAACTATGACTCAATTAATATTTTCTCTGATCTTGAGCAGTTCCTGTTTTTCCAAGGAACATCAAAGGTTTTTACAACTCCGCAGTTTGTCACCTACGTGTAATACAGCTTTACAGGAATCAGTTTATCTGAAGTCATAAAATGTATATTTTAGTTTCCCAGCTTCAGAGGCAGGAGGTCATTAAAAAGCTATAAAATGCAGCTTCTCAAGGAAGTTAATTACATTACAGAGACCTCCTGGTTTAATGTATCCTGTTATTCTCACTAAATCCTTGGGGGGAACCCATGGCACAGCTGCCTTATGGAGACAATCACACGCTACATTTTTATATTACAAATATCAAAGAACAATCATAACCAGCTGGCCAAGCGTCACAAAGAGAACCAGATCTGATGAGGCCAAAAGTGAGCCACAAGAATCTGAGTCGTTCCTTCCATCTGAAGCTTGATTAGCACCCTCTGAATCAGAAGGAAGGGAGGGAAGGTGTAGAGAAACCTCCCTTTCCAGGAGAGGAACAATGTATCTCGCCAGAAAACTCTAGGCCCTGAATTGAGCGGGCAGAAAAGTGGCAGTTTTGCTTTGTGTGGGGGCGCCAAAAAGGTCCAGCTCTGGATGACCCCAACTGTCGAACAGGTCTACTACCGAGGTCAACAGCTCCCACTCGTGCATTTTGGACTGCAACCAACAGACTGTCTGCCAAGACGTTTTGGACACCAGAGACGCAGACTGCTGACAGTTCTAGACCGTGGTCCAGGGCCCAATACCAGACCCTCATCTCTTCCTTGCACAGTGGGTATGAATGGGTCCCCCCCTTGCTCATTTATGACGTGTCTTGACCCCGTCAGCGTTTCCAGTAAGGCAAGGCAAATTTTATTTATATGGTGCCATTTCCAACGGCTCAGAGCGCCTCACAGCTCATAAAAATAAAAAAATAGTCTGGTCACATATTCAAAAGTACATCTGATAAATACATCAAACTATAAATAAAACAGTAGTAAATAATAAAATCAAAAATTAATTAATAATCTTGATAGGCCTGTGTGAATAAATGTTTTTATTCTGTGTTTAAAGGTACCCACAATAGGGGCAGAACATGCTACTTCTGGGAAAGAATTCCACAGTAAAGAGACCGCAACTCCAAAAATCCTATCCCCAGACCATTTTAAATGAGAATGGGGACCACAAGTAAACCCGCATCTGTGGACCGGAAGGGGCAAGAGGGGGTATAAGACTTAAGACGATCTTTCAGGTATCTCATGCCCAATCCACGTAGGGCCTTGAGTGTTTTCAAACAGGTCTTGAAGATGGTGCGCCATCAAACCGGAAGCCAATGCAGAGCCCACAGCACAGGCACTACGATGAGGTCCCGCCACCAGCAGAAGTCAGCACACCAGACCTCCAGACAACCCTAGTACATCAGGGCTATACTGGACACAGCTCAGGAAGCGGCCTTCCTGCCTCAGGACTGGGCGGAGCACCTGATAGCTCAGGCCTGGCAGCTCCACAGCAACTGGTACACTACAGTCAGGGAATTTATACACCTACTGGGCTTGATAGTGGCAGCCATCATCACTGTGCCTTTGGCAAGACTGCACATGTGGATCCCCCCAGTGGACCCCAAGAGTCCAATGGGATAAGTGTACCGAAGACTTAGAACAGAGAGTTCTAGTTTTTTGGACAGTGAAGAAGATACGTCAGTAGTGGATGGAACCTAGCAATTTGCTCAAAGGGGGGTTCCCTTCCTGATACCTTCCCCATCAACAGAGCCTCACCATGGATGCATCAAGGATAGCCTGGGGGATACATCTGGGACCTCACCAGACCCAAGGTACCTGGACTACTTTGGAGAGTTCCCTCCACATCAACGTCCTAGAGATGTCTGCAGTTCTGTATGACCTGTATGATTAATTCTACACTGAAATAAATAAAACCTCCAAGCCTTCCAGAATCACCAGTCCCTGGGACCCTCTGCTAGTACACATGGACAACATCAATGTAGTGCACTACATAAATAAGCAAGGGGGAACCTATTCATATCCACTGTGCAGGGAAGAAATGAGGGTCTGGTATTGGGCCCTGCACCATGTTCTAGAACTGTCAGCAGCCTACATCCTAGGTGTCCAAAACATCTTGGCAGACAGTCTGTTGGTTGCAGTCCAAAATGCACGCGTGGGAGCTGCTGACCTCAGCAGTAGACCTGTTCGACAGGTGGGGTCATCCAGAGCTGGACCTTTTTGCGTCCCCACACAAAGCAAAACTGCCGCAAATCTCCTGTGGATTTGGGGACCAGAAAGAAGTGGGAATAGAACCCTCCATTTCTCTGATCCACTGGAACTGGTTCTATAGCCCTTTTGGTAACAATGTGCAAACATCCTCCAGCAGCACTGGAATGTGGTTTGGAGGCTAGCTGGAATGAAGTGGAGGCCACTCTAACAGTTCTAGAGAGTGACCCTGCACTATGAGCTGCAGGACCCAAGCGTCAGTTGTGATCTCCTGCAGCCTGACCAGCTGGAGGGAGAAGCGACCCCCCCCCACCACCTCTCCCTGCATTGCCAGTGGTCGGGGTCTGGCAAGGAGTCATGCGGAAGCAGGACTCATGGCTGGAGTCACACCACTACCTCTAAGTGGCTTTTGCGGTGATGGAGGTGGGGCTAGGCAGGGCTGCAGCCAATCGGCACTTGCCTGGCTCTCAGGCAGCTGGCTTGCGTCTGTGGGAGGACCGAAGGGCAACTTCTGTCCACTTATTGGTTGTATATGATAAAGTTAGTGGACCAATTGCAGAGTCCTCACGAAGGCCTGCGGGTCAGAAAGGATGTCCTGAACATCCATCCCAAAGTGTTTATAGCCTTGGAAGGGGACATTCAGGATGGACTGCTGCACGTCAGTAGCAAAGCCGGATACCCTGAGCCAGGAATGTCATCTGAGACAGATGCCCACTGCAGCTGCTCTAATTGAGGCATCTGCCATATCACAGGCAGCCTTCAGGAGGTGCTTGCCTACATCTGCTCCTGACCGGAGGGCTTTGAGCAGCTCCTGCTTTTGTGGATCCTCTGGAAGGGCCAGATCCACACCTTTGCCCTTTTTCCAGAGGGTACTCTGGAACTTGACAATGAGAATATAGTTAGCAACCCTGATGGCCATTGTGGAAGAGGCATAGGTCTGCTTGCCGAAAAGATCCAGCTTTCTGGATTCCTTATCTGGAGGGGGAGAAAGCTGCAGTTTCTTGGTCCTATCATGGGCAGCACTGATCACTACTGAATCTGCCCTTGGCTACTCTGCAAATAAAGGCTTCCCCGTGGGAGCCTGATACAGTTTGTCAGCTTTTCTGGACATCGCAGGGATCAAGTTTGGCCTCTACCAGGAAAGACGGGTTGTGGTGTGACTCAGGGATGGTTTGGTGGGTGCTTCACTCTGAGGGGCTAACCCGCCAGACAATCGTGCAAGTAGAGAAAGTTTTTGAGTGAAGCACTCTAATACTCACGGAAAACAAAGGAGATCTTCAGTAAATGCAAATATTTATTTCAGTAGTCCTCAATAGTACACAGCAAGCATAGCATGATCCAAATCCCAGCACTTCGGTCCAACAATAGGGCCTTTGTCAGGGGGTATCACCCCCTGATAAAGGTCCTATTGTTGTACCAATGCACTAGGATTTGGATCACGCTATGCTTGCTGTGTACTACTGAAATAAACATTCGTATTTACTGAAGGTCTCCATTTGCTGTGAGTACTGGAATGCTTCACTCAAAAACTTTCTTGGCCTGTACCAGGCAGCCATAGTAGCATCCTCAAATGCAGGCTGCAGATGAAGCATAATCAGTGGGGGGGAACCTAGCAGTTCAGGATATTCTGTCAAACTGTGCCTGCTAACATCTTGCTCCTCCGTGTCAAACCCCATAGCTGCCAACAGCGGTCTCTTCACAGAGATGAATGATGGGTCATCCGGTGGGGCCTGAGGGTATACTTAGATTCCTCACCCCTGAGGAAACTGTGGAAAACAAGCTAGAGGGAGTCTTTGCCCCTTCATCCCCTTCATCAAAGCGAGAAGGTCTGGATGATGCTCATTTTCTGCCCCAGGCTCTGAAAGGGGCATAGAAGATATTGATGACCTGGAGTGCGAAGGGTGCGACATCATGATGGGTTGTGGTGTTGGGGTTGGCCTCGCAGGAGCCGGTGTCGATGGGCCTGGAGGGGGCATGACCTAACGCATAAACTCCCAAAACTAAGCAAGCACAGTCTGGCTGTTGATGGGCAGGAAAAGGTGTCGATGGAGGTGGCTGCGGCCCCAGCAATGGCAGCATTGGGGAAGGCTGCAGCAAAAGGGTCCGAGACCCCAGTATCAGCAGCAAAGACGTTGCCCAAGTAGGTGACGGGGGAAATAAGAACCCTGACATCAAAGGGCAAGCGCCTGCTGACATAGTGCCCATGGAATCCCCTGTCTGAAGCCTGTGAACCGGCAAAGGTTATGACGGCAAAGGGTCCTGAGGCATCGATGGGGGTGGCTGAAGGCTCGACATCAATGAAGTGGCCAAAGATGTTGGGCAGGTGGAAAAACCAGACATCGACAGGCCAACGCTGGCTAAAGACAGTCTGGCAGAGAGACCTGTCTGTTGCCCCTGGACTGAGATGGGCCTAAATTACAAGAGTTGAAGCATCGGCTGGGGCGTTAGTAGGCCCGATGTCGATGAGGCATCACCCGAAGGATCAACAGGAAGCACTGCCAAGGCAGACCCTGTGGAATAAACAGTGTGGTTGGCAGTGGGGGGGTCGTCGCCAAGGCAGCAGACAACCTGGCCCCAGTCGGCACACGGCATGGCAACTGAGAGCGCACTGGGAAGGATTTCTCCTTGGCTCTGCTCCTTCTCCCGGTGCTTGTGTTTGCCAAATGACTTGTCTCAGGCTTTGGAAGAGTGAAAACCATAAGACAAGGCAGAGGAGCATCTAGCCTGGAGCTCCTTCTCCATGGCGGCGACCTTCTGTTTTAAAGAAAAAGTTTTCTAGGGCCGTCTCCTGCTGCTGCCGGGTAGCCTGGTCGAATCCATGGCAAACCTCGCAGGCCTCAACATCGTGTTTGGGGCCGAGATAGCAGACATAGGCGCCGTGATCTTCGATGTTGTAGCTCTTGTTATCACACTTGTAGTATCTGAAGAGCTTCTCAGAAACGTTTGGCATAAACAAACAAAGATTACTTTATAAAATAAAGTGATGAATAAACTAGGGTGAGAAACTAAAATAAAGAAAAGTCAAATTTGTGGTCGACTGAAGTAGTGTGGTCTCCATGGAGTCTGATGTGTGATGGTAGATGGCTGGAAAAGAGGCGAAGAGGGCATGGGCCAACCATGTTTATATGGGAGGAGCAATGCTGGTGCCTGATGTTGTGGGCGGCCCCTAGAAGACTGCTAGCAAAAAAGTTTCCATGTGGTCCTAGTGCCTGGTGGCTTAAGTTCCAGAGGTGTGGCCTGATGGCAGAGATACCCTCAATGGAGAATTGACACCTCCTTAGTTTTAGGGCCATCTGACCAGGGCTTACACCTGGGCTCTTCATTCAATGGTGAGGGGCAGGGATGGATTAAGACTGAAACGGCTCTTGGGCATTTTCAAGCTGTAGGGCCTTCTCCAATCCTTGCTGCTACGCCACCCACTTTTCCCCTCCTAGTCAAGTTGGTTCCTGGTCCCATTACAGACACAACCATCAGCAACTCTGAACTTGAGCCCCCGCCCTCAATCTCTGTAGCAGGTTGCACAGCTGAATCATGGTGCTATTCAGCCCAGATAGCTGCCTTGGTACCCTACTACAGGAAAGAGGAATCTGTTATACCCTCCTTATAATTACCGGTGAACCCCTTTATCACACGGTAACGGCTCTCTGTCAAACACTATAATAACCTGAAAACTGGTTATTACGGCAATCTCACAACTTTCAAAAGCAGTGTCCCCCAGGGCGATGCAGTGGCTCGAGACAACTTGAGTATGCACTCACACTTTGCACTGCTCTCTCAGTCCCTGTCAGACAGTCCTGCACACCCTACAAGACAGAGTCTTGGTGAAACCCCTTTTTAAAATAAATAAATAAATAAAATGGAAAGCAGATTCAACACAGTGACAGAAAAGGAGAGTGAAATGTTCATAATGGAGCAAGAGAACCAAAACACTGCATGTAAAACAGGTAGTGACCAGATGTTAGTATTGTTCTTCATGTCACACAAAAATGGAAGCAGACCACTAACAGAAATTTCTAAAATTCACATTATAGCAAGTTCAACTTACAACATAATTTTGTTGTCTGCTATATTAAAAAATGTTGCTTTTCATACACTTGAATCTTTATTATTTCAAAAATAAAAAAGCACATAATAAATTGGAAGCTTTTTTTTACTCTCTCAAAGTACTAGTGTATAGAAATTCAGTGCACCAGTAATTATAAAAAATTAAAGATAGGCAAGTGTCTGTTTATGAATTTTTTTTTTTTTTAAACACACCCTTGGTGTGTGATGACCTCATAAACCTCTTGACCCTTATACCTCCGGAGTGAAGTTCATCACACACCTCAGGTGTGCAAAAAAAAAAAATCCATAACACACAATTGCTTATACATTATTCTCAATGCAGATGAAGCCACGGGACACGGTTAATAGGGACGTCCATTTAACTGGGATGTTTTTCCTGGTAACCAATTAATCCCCTATTATATTAAATGGGAGCACCTGTCGTTTAATAGGGATGCCAATTTTCGGCCAATTGGGATGTTTTAGGGGCAATTTCCTCATAAAATCAGATCCTGTGAGCAGTGTTTTTCAACTGCTGTTCCATGCAGGACATGAACATGGACTCCAAAACGTAAAGAGCTGTCCCTTGCTGAGTGTGTTAAGGTTCACAAAGCTCTCCAAGGACTCAAAACCTCCTCGTCAAAGGTAGCTGCTGCCCTTGGGATATTGAAAACCCAGGCTGGTCATATCGGCTCAAATCCTGATTAAATCATGGCTGAGTGGCTCTCAAGCAGCAACCCTCAGAGAAGAGGACGAGAGATGGAAAGGACTCAGAGGTGGAAGAAGCACTATTGACCTGGATTAATAATGCAGTTAGCAGAGGTGCTCGAATCTCCAGGCTACTTATGAAAAAAAAAAAAGGCTAACGAACTGGCGGCACAGCTAAACCACAAAACATTTGCTGCTTCTGATGGCTGGCTCTCACGGTGGAAGCAGAGGCACAATATTGTGTGCAAAAAGGAACAAGGAGAGCGTGGTGATGCAGATAGTAGTGCCGCAGGGGACTGGGTGCAAACCGTGCTACCAACTCTACTGCAGGAATACCCACCAGGTGATGTCTACAATGGAGACGAGACTGGACTGTTTTATAGAGGGTACCCAGATCGTGGACACATGCACAAACACTCAAGAGTTGTTGGAGGAGGGGGCAGAAGGCAAAAGAGCATGTTTCTTTGCTGGTTTGTGCCAACATGGATGGGACTGACAAACGGCCACTTCTCCTGATCAGCAAAAGCAAAAAAAATCTCTGCCTGTCATACACATGTCCTCTGCAAATGCCTGGACGACAGGCTGGATCTTCGGACAGTGGCTTGCCACATGGGAACAGAAGTTGAAAAGGAGGAGAAAAATGTTACTGTTGATGGACAATTGCCCAGCCCATCCACAAGAAATTATTGGCTGCTATCTGCACATAAAAGTCGTATTTCTGCCACCCAATACAACCAGTCTAATACAGCCTAGGGACATGGGGGTTATTAGAAATTTAAAGGGGCATTACCGTGCATTGATGACCACATGCACTGTCGGTGGTATCAATGAGGATGGGAACACACAAGTATCCGAAATCGCTAAGGCTGTTACGCTCCTTGATGCAATTTACATGGTGGCCAAAGCCTGGAACTGTGTAAAACCTGCCACAATAATGAACGGTTTCCAGAAAGCTTTCCACATTGAAGGTGACGTGGATGTACCATCTGACCAATCATTTCTGGAGGATGTACTGACACCGGAATTCATGTCGGAGGTTGACTTTGTGGAGTTTGTTGACATGGATGCTGCCCTACCAACTGACAGTGAACTAACAAACAAAGAGATCTGTTCCTTAATTAAGAGGCCACGCACCGAGGAACCTGATTCAGATGCTGAAGCTGACAGCCAAGGTACCCAGCTTGCGGCTCCAACCAACCAACCAACCACGAGGCAGTGGCCCATCTGCATTCCCTCATGGCATGGTGCCAGTACCACTGTAAGACTGATGAGTGGAACATGCTACAAAGTGTCAAAGCGGCAGTCGCAAGTAAGATGTGCTCCAGTTCCCGGTAGAACTAAAATGACTGATTGTTTTGTTTTTTTTTGTAAATAAAAGTGCTTACGGACGTCCGATTTTTAGTTAAATATTTTTCGTTTAATTGAAATAAAGTTTACATTTTAATAATCATGTATGTTTATAACTGCTACATTAAATTTTGACGTCAGTGAAATGCTGAGTACAGCATTGTTTGTGGGGGGCACTGAATCTAAGATGCGATTAACGTAACATGCGTTCTTTGTCTGATTTGAGTTACTTCCGGTAATGGGGACGGTCGCATAATAGGGACGAACGAGCAGCAACGGAGCCATTCCTATTAAGCGGCTTCATCTGTATATCCAATATCATTACGTATATCTTTTATGTTTTTTCTCACGAGTGACGTGATAGTCTATACATTTGTAATGGTAAACCTTTCTCACTCACATATTTTGTCATTAGGTGCTAGCTAGTGCTCAACACACTGGGAGGAATATAAAATATTTATTTATGCTGTCTACCAGTCAGACTCCAGTTATGGCAGGCTGGCCTGAAAGATCACAGACTTGCTGAATGCTGCACAGGCACCTGCACATACTGGCATGGCTTTTTGCCCCCCTCCCCCCCACACACTCAGACTCCATGCTGCTCTGCCTGTACTGCTCCGCCTCATGGCCAGCAGCCATGAGTGACACACTTAAGGAATGCCCATTAAGGGAATGCAAGGAGGCCTCCTTAGAGCTCAGGCCCCAGGACGTTGCCCCTTTTTGCTCTTCTGTTAATCTGACTCTGGTATTGGGGGGGTGGGGGCTTTCCCACTTCTATTTTAGTAACCATGAGGATCTATGTAGTCTCCAGCTGGGAAGGTAAGTCAAGCAGTTGCCTCTAGTCAATGAAAAGAACAGTTACTTACCGTAACAGCAGATCTTCGAGGGAATCTTCTCAGTGAGCCACACCTATGGAACATAGATGCCACACCCGCGTTGGCACAATCTGGAAACTTTGCCTAGCAGGGGCTGCCCATGAGGACGTGCACTGTGCCGCCCATCTTACCTTCTCAGTTCTGTCCATCTGCCAGAGACATAACACTGTGTCAGACTGATGGCTGGCAAGGAAAACCACGTTGACACTTCGAAACAGGGAGCAATGACAGAGAGCACCATATTACAAAAACCTAGTACAGGGCAAACAGGGCAAGACATATTGTACATAAACGATGCCAAAATCCCCACTATGCCACCCCCAGAAAAACAAGGGGGAGGTGGGAGGGGGAGCTATGGCTCACTGGAGGAGAATCTCTCTAAGATCTACTGTTACATGTAACGGTTCTATCATCTTCAAGGACATCTCCCTCCATTGAGCCACACCCATGGAACAATTTATTTATTTAAAGGTTTTTACCAAGAAGGTATGCTGAACAGACTACTGCTCAATTCCAGATGCATCCGGGGGGGGAATACATACATATTATACAGAGTCCAGAAAACCTTAGAGCAAAAATTTACAAGGTATAGTGCAGCACAGCAGGCAGTTGTGCGAGGCATATGCCAATAAAATATTCAAATACAGTACATTATATTACACACACACAAACATTCATACAATGCCTATGTATAGTCTCGTAATGGGGTAGGCAAGGCCCCGGTGCTAGAGCTAACATGGGTGCATGTGCAGGTGGAGGAGAAATGTGCTTTGAGAAGGGAGTTGAGGTGCTGACTGGAGGAGGTATGACGAATATCCGCAGGAAGGGAGTTCCATAGTTTAGGCATACAATATGTACAGTAAACGCTGACTGGCCTGCCACGGTGGACATGAATGAGACAAACAGGAGCCGTGAGTCATTTTTCCTGAGTGCGTACACTGGGAGGATAGGGCCTGAGAGGACAGTGGTGAGATATGGAGGGAGGGAGGGACTGGGCCCTGGAGTGTGGCAATATATATTTTAAAATTAGTCATAATTTTAGGTTGTGTTATTTAACTTGAAATAGGGTTTATAATTGTGTGTTTAAGGGTTTGTAGGGTGGGAGGTGTGGGTAAATTGTTTATATTTAGTTATAGGGATTGTTTTAATTATTTGTATAACATGTGTCTGGGACAGGGACTTAAAAGGCACAGCTACTTGGGGGACTACCTCCGCGACCTATGTCCCTTTGAGCTTCCCGGAGTTCCAGCTGCGGCCTACAGGAGGTGTAGAGCCTTGGGAATAGGTCGGAGAAAGAGGTGGGGTGGTGGTGGTGGCACTCAAGTGGCTGCCGGGCAGTCTGAGATTCGGGTGGTGAGGCCAAGGAGACGCCCTTGGGCGAAATGGGAACTGGAGAGGGGGTTGCCATGTTTAGTTCCCATACTCAAGGGTTCCACGGTGGATGGTGGGCAGTTAGCGGTTCATACTAACATACTAAAATGCCAGCAGAATAGGCCTAATGGTCTTTCGAGTCTGCTCGATTGGTCAGCCCCCACCCTGGGTGCTGACCTTGCTGCCCCCCTCGCCTTCTCTTGCTTCTCCCTTCCCAGTTCCGGATATTCTTGCTGCATTGGATTTTGCTTCCAGAACCCTTCCCCTGTACCTGTCCCACCCTCTTGAACCCTCCACCATCTCTGCCTCCACCAGCCCCTAGGCAGTGCATTCCATGGCTCCACCACCTTCTCAGTGAAGCAGCACCTCCTCCTTTCTCCCTGAATCTTCCCTCCAGCTTCCACCCATGCCCTCTAGTGGCCCCCTCCTCCTTCCTTCGAAGCACCCTGACTGTTCCTCCCTATTTACCCTCTTCATGTACTTGAAGACCTCTATCATGTCCCCCCGGTCCTCTCTCTCTTCTAATGTGTACATATTTAGCTCTTCAAGCCTCTCCTCATAGGTCTTGTCCCCCAAGCCCCAAATCATTTTGGTTGCCTTCCTCTGGACCCTCTCCAGGAGTTTAATGTCCCTTTTTAAGTGTGGCCTCCAAAACTGCACGCAGTACTCAAGGTGTGGCCTCACCAAGAAGTTATACAGAGGGAGCATCACTTCCTCCTTCTGGAGGTGATCCCCTAGCGATGCATCCCAGCATCCTGTTGGCCTTGGCTGCTGCCTCCTACAAGTCTCCGAGTTGTTCATTTTGACATCCACCACCACCCCCAGGTCCCTCTCAGCCATCGAGACTTGTAGCATCCCCCAGGGTGTACACTTGGCCCGGTTTCTGGCCCCCAGGTGGAGTACCTTGCATTTCCCTGCATTGAACCTCAGCTTCCACTTTCTAGACCATCTTTCCAGAGCCTCCAGGCCCCCCTGTAGGGCCACCCTCCCCTCCTCCCCATCCACCACCACCCCCAGTTTTGAGTCACCCCAAAGAGACTCATCTCACTCCTGATTCCTGTCCTTATGTCAAAGACGTAGGCGTTGAACAGGAGGGGCCCAAGGACTGATCCCTGTGGGACCCCACTAATGACCCTCTTTGGGGATGAGACTATCCCACCAACTACAACCCTCTGGGTCCGGTCTTGGAGCCAACTGCCTATCCACCTGATCATCTGGTTCCCCACCCCCATTTCTCCCAGCTTATCCAACAGGCCCATGTGAGGAACAGAGTCAAATGCCTTGCTGAAGTCTAGAAAGAGGACGTCCACTGGTCTACCAAGGTCCAAGGCACTCGTCACCCAGTCATAGAACTCCACAAGGTTTGTCTGACACGATTTCCCCGAGACGAATCCATGCTGTCTATCATCCAGGCACCCTGACTTTTCCAGGTCCCCCCCAGCCTCTCCTTGACAATGCCCTCCATCACCTTGCCCACCACCGATGTCAGGCTGACAGGCCTGTAGTTCTCTGCCACCTCCCTTGATCCCCCCTTGTGGATAGGCACTATATGCGCCACCTTCCAGTCCTGGGGCACCCACCCTGTCCTCAGAGAGATGGTTTAGCTGCCTCACCTTATCCTACTCGGGTTGTGTCATGCAGTGCCAGGTCGATGAGGAATAAGACTGCCATAATGGCAGACTTGATATCCTCGGTTGACCTGGCTTGCATCACGGAGACCTGGTTGGATGAAAATGTAGCTCCATTTTGGAGGCAGCAGTTCCAGCCAGGTATTCCGTGATTCACAACCCAAGAGAGGATCACAGGGCGGGGTGGCCTTATGTTTTAAAACCAGCCTGAACTTCATGGTGCTACCTGTAGGTCATATGCGATCATTTGAGTGTGTGGCCGCCCGAGGGGGCATAGGGGCAGGTTTCAGGGTCCTTGTGATTTATCGTCCCCCTGGAGTGTTTGGGGATTTTGTTGCTGAGGTTGAGGAGCTGGTTGCCGGTCTGGTGCTGGAGTCTCCTAGGTGTTTAATTCTTGGGGACTTCAATACCTGGGTCAACGGCGGGCTTTTGGGTGTTGGGAATGATCTTTTGGAAAGCATGGGGGCCCTGGGCCTGTCACAAAAAGTAACAGCAGCTACGTACTCGGGTGGCCACACATTGGATTTGTTTTTTCCATTGGGTTTAGATGTTAATGATCTCAATGTTGATCCTGTATTTTGGTCAGATCATAGCACCATGAGGTTCACGCTTGGTGACACCCCCCAGATGGTCCTGCCCCTGTGGAGATGGTCCGGTACTGCTCATTAAGGGGAGTTTCCTCGACAGGACCATCAGCGGTGCTGGACCTATCAAGTGTTGGGGTGGCTTGTACGACTGGAGTGGAGGAAGCTGTGGTAGCCTATAATGGGGCGGTTGTAGTGGCCTTTGATTCTACTACACCCATTTGTGTCCATCCGCTGGAGATCTCCCTGGTTTGATGGGCATCTCCGGAGTTTAAAGACAAAGGGGCGGAGGTTAGAGAGATGATGCAGGAGATCTGGCCTACTGGAGGACAGGTTGGTCCTGAGGTTGCATTATACCAACTATCAGGGGGGGCAGTCTCTAGTAAAAAGGCGGAATATCTGTCTAGAGAGATTGCTGTGCCGAGAAACAGACCAGCTCAGCTTTTCCGCACAGTGGATGGGCTATTACATCCTGTCTGTCTCTGTGTTGGGGGAGCAGGTTCAAGCACTAGGTGCGAGGAGCTGTTTGTATTCTTTGCTGACAAGGTGTCCTCTATCAGGGATGAGGTCTCCTCGAGTATCTCTCAAAGGGGTTGCATGGACCGGCCTGGAGAGTGTCAGAACACTCCTCCAGCCTGGGATGAGTTTGAGCTGGTTGGGGTGGAGGAGGTGGTGAAAATAATCTTGAAGTTGAGGCCAACCCAGTGTGAACTGGACCCAGGTCCGACCAGACTGTTGGCTGGTTATTTGGACCTGGTTGGGCCTGTGATTGCAGGGGTTGTCTGGAGTTCCTTGAGGAGTGGGGTCTTCCCAGTGGCCTTGAAAGAGGCCTTGGTAAAACCCCTTTTGAAAAAACCCTCCCTGAACCCGGCCTGCCTCAGCAATTACAAGTCGGTCTCAAACCTCCCATTTTTAGGGAAGGTTATTGAAAAAGTGGTGGCCATGCAGCTTGAGAGACATCTTGCCTCCTCTTCCACCTATAAGCCTTACCAGTCTGGGTTTCATGCGGGACATAGTACAGAGACCGCCCTGGTGAGGGTGCTTAATGATTTCCTGGTAGGGAGGGACAGGAGAGACCAGATCATCTTGGTCCTCCTGGACCTCTCTGCAGCGTCTGACACCGTGGACCATGAGGTGTTGCTTGACCGCCTACGGTATTGGTGTGGCCTGTCTGGTATTGTCATCAACTGGTTCAGGTCATACCTGACAGGCAGAGTGTAGAGGGCGACGATGGGGTCAGCCTCATCTAACCCGAAACCTCTGTGTTGTGGGGTACCGCAAGGTTCGGTCTTGTCGCCCTTGTTGTTCACGGTGTACATGCTACCACTGGGGGTCATTATCAGGTGGTACGAGCTGGGTTTTCACTGCTATGCAGATGACACCAGCTGTACCTGTCCTGTGCTCCCAACACCCGGGTGTCAGACTCTGTATTTAACGGCTGTCTCGATGAGATCCAGGCTTGGATGACTCAAAACTGGCTTAGGCTCCACCCAGACAAGACAGAGGTACTTGTTGTGGATCCAGTTCGCCGGGGTGGAGGGCGCTGAGAGGGGTTACCCCAACCTTGTGTTGGGGGGTGTTCCCCCTTAATCCATCTAGTCAGGTGAAGGATTTGGGTGTGATCCTTGACGATGGTTTAACACTTGATGCTCAAGTGTCGGCTGTCTGCAGGAGTGGATTTTATCATCTAAGGAACATTGCCCGAATCAGAGTCCTAATTCCACCAGAGGATCTGACCACACTTGTGCATGCTTTTGTCACTTCCAGGCTGGATTATTGTAATGCCCTGTACCTAGCGTTATCTGGGGGCAACCTCCGCAGAATGCGGTGGCAAGATTATTGACTGGGGTGAGAAAGTGATCATATCACCCCGGTCCTCCGCGGACTACACTGGCTGCCAGTCAGGTGGAGGATTGTCTTCAAGGTAGGGCTCCTGACCTACAAATCCCTACACGAAAAGGGACTTGTCTATCTGCAAGATCTTCTTGTCCCTACTGTCCGCCTCGGACACTCTGTTCTGCTGGGGCTCTTGGAGTTCCCAGAGCGAGTATGCAGCATTCTGGAGATAGAGCATTTTCAGTGGCCCGCGCCCACTCTTTGGAACTCCCTGCCTGATCATTTAAGGGAGGCCCCCTCGGTACAAGCCTTTAAGAAAGCATTAAAAACGTATCTGTTTCAGCAGGCTTTTAATGACCAATTGGTTTTAAAGGGATTGATAGAATTTTAGTCTGTGCTTAAGCTGCTGCCTGTATAAACTGTGTTATTGAATTGTTTGTGCAGTGCCCAGAGTCCATGGAAATGGGCGCTTTATAAATAAAATATCTACATCTAAAATTTAGCTGTGATGCTTGCACAGTGGGAGTGTTACCGGTCCTGAAGCGAGGGGAGGTCCTGGGTCCAGTAGAGGACACAGTGATGGCTGGAGAAGGAAAGTCAAGGGCAAAACGACAGAAGGAGTGGAAGAGGGGGTGTCCAGTCTGGCTACGGTGGACTTTGGGGCAGCACTGTAGACTATGTCATCGCAGTCGAAGATAGGGACAATCATCTTCTGTACAACTGCATGGCGAGCCAGCAGAGGGATGCAGCCACGACTGCGGTACAAAGCACCCAGCTTGGGGTGAAGCTTTTTGTGGATGGCATCAGTATGTGCGGAGAAGTCTAGGTGCTGGTCAAATCAGACCCAGAGATATCTGCAGGAGGTGCAAGTCTCTAGAGAAGTCCCATCCAGGGTGTGGAAAGTGGGGGTGGAAGGGAGCCGTGAAAGTCTCTGCCTTGTGCTGAAAGTCACGGAGACCATTTTCTTGAGGTTGAGAAAGAGCTGATTTGAGCGAAACCAGCACTAAACATTAGTGAAGTCCTGCTGAAGTCTGGTCGCAACATCAGAAGTCAAGGGGCCGGATGTATACAGTACCGCATCATCCGCATACATGTGAGTGTGGGCAGGCAGTGGGCAGATCGTTGAGGAAGATGGAGAACAACCGCAGGCCCAGGACAGAGCCTTGGGGTACACCAGTAGTAACAGAGAGGGAGGCAGAGGTGGTGTTACCAATTCTGACAGATTGTGATCTGCCTACTAGCTAGGAGTGGAACCAGCTGGTGCCGGTGGCCATGCTAGAGAGCCCTGCGAGTACCCCAGAAAAATGGTTGGGGGGGGGCAACAGAAAGGCATAGCAGTCAGTCACCAAGCAGGTCAATGTCCCATAGGCCGAGGAAACCGGCAGCCACAATAGGGCAGCACAGTGACAGCAATGTGTACATGGGTGAAAATAAACAGCAGCCGCAACCAGACAACGTTGCAAGACGATGGCAAATCCACACAAAATGTCATGTATATACAGTGAGACCAGTCAGAAACATAGACTTTGACAGCAGATAAGGACTGCTTGGTCCACCCAGTCTGCCCATTTCCCTACCTACTGGATGAGCTGCAGATCCTAGTTAACCAACAGCCTACTTCTTCCTACTCCCCACCAGAATTGCCTTATGTCTGTCCCATGCATTCTTGAATTCCCCCACTGTTTTTGAACCCACGACCTTCTCAGGATGGCCATTCCATATGTCCACCACCCTCTCTGTGAAAAAATACTTCCTCACGCTGCCCCTGAGCCGTCCCCCCTCTATCTTCAAATTGTGCCCCCTTGTTCTTGTACATCTCTTTCTGAAAGATGCTTCCCTTGAGGTACCTGAAAGTTCCCCCCCTTTCCTCGAGGGTATACATATTAAGCTCCTTTAATCTCTCTTCGTATGACTTCTGGTGTAAACCCTGCACCATTTTAGTTGCCCTCCTCTGGACAGCCTACATCCTATGTTCTTGCGAAGATGGGGTCTCCAGAACTGCATGCAGTACTCCAGATGGGGTCTCACCAATTGTCTGTACAGAGGGATAACCACTTCCTGTTTTCTATTTGTGATGCCTCTCCCTATGCATTCCAGTATCCCCCCAGCCTTCCTTACTGCCTTCTCACATTGCTTGCCTACCTTAAGGTCATCTGATATGACTACCCCTCCGGTCCCTTTTCATTTTTGTTGTTGCTAGTACCTCCAAAAATGGAAAGGGACCTGGGGGTAGTCATATCTGATGACCTAAAGAGGCAATGGCGAGACAGCACCACGATGAACCAACGATGGTGACATGAGCCCAGTGAAAATGAAGAACCGGGCCACAAACACTAGGAACAGACCGTAGCATCACAAAGACAGTTGGAGCAGTGAAAACACTGACCAGCGGGGAAGACCACGACAGAGACAGGAAGAGCTAAATGAAGCTCAGCACTGGCAGCAAGCAGGAATGCTGCCAAGGCAGAGTCGAGCAATGACCAGCAGTGGAGACTACAACCCAGATGGCAAACACATTGAGGCAAAGTCCGACGATGGAGCCCAGGGGAGCCACATGCCCCACTGTAATGGGAGAGATGGGCAAAACCATGAACCAACCATGGCCTCCTGGAGGGCTAAAGGGATGGGCAGACTTGTCAAGTCAATGGAAAATAATGGATGGAGACAGTGACAGCGGCCATATAAGGAACAGGGCATGACAAGCAGCAGGACTGGCGTCACGTGAGAGCCAAGAGACAACCAACAGAACAAACTCTGATCAGAGCCACTATGGCTTCTAATGTGACAGTATTGATATACCATTCCTGACATAAGTACCACTCATCACTTATCAAACAAAAAAAAAAACAGTTTATACAATAGAGGTGAGCAGATGCACGGTAAGATAAATCCATGTATTCTCACCCCAGTGAAATAAATGGCAGATGACATATTTACTGTGATAATAAATTAGGGATATGCAGAGGGCGCCTGTGGGATAACCAAGTTATCTGAATAGTTGCCTCTGACCTTACCACTCTTGAAGTTCACGAGAGGTCACAGGCAACAATACAAAAACCTTGGTTATCCCATAGGTTCCCCCCCGCATATTACATTTATGCAACAGGCATTTTTAATGCTTTTTTTGTGTGTGAGGGCTTTTTTTTGTGTTAGTTTTGTTTTTCTGTGGTAGTCTAATTTGCCAGTAGTTTTCTTCCACGGTTCCTCAGTTTGGGATGGTGTGTTGCTGTTTCTATTGGCTGGCTGGTTATGTGTATTTCTATTGATTACTACTGTGTGGTAGTAGCAGCCGATTGGTGTAGGGTTTCAGTTTCTCACATCATTGGCTGACTGTGTGTGGGGGAAGGTTGAACAGTTTTTAAAACATGGCAGTGAATGTATTTGGCCGCTGGTGAATTGCAGGTCCGAGTTTTATTTTCAGATTTTTTTTTTTTTACAGTATCTCAGTCCATCAGTTATGTCGGAATTGTGACGAGGCTGTCACGTGTATGCTCTTTAGTGGCTTAGGACGGGGGAGAAGAAAAAATTACTCACCTTAGTAATGCTGTTTCTTCTAATGGAGTCTTGCTGTATTCTGACTATTGCAGTTAGGTCCTGCCTTTCAACTGCCCCCGAGAACAGAGAGTTAACTTTCCATGGCCAGCATGGAACGTTCAGCGCGAGCTCGGTTGAAGCCCCTGTCTGCTGTTGTTTAAACTCCAACCGTCAGATCTTTACGAGCAATACTCACTAGAAGTTCTGTGTGGAAACTGTAAAACTCACACTAGCCAACTGGCAACTAAATTTATTAAAAAGGGTTTTCTGGTTTCAAAGCAAAGACTCAAGCCAGAAACCCAAAACAAAACACAACACACACCAAAGTAAAGGAGGGTGAAAGAGGGCACCCCAGGGTGCTAACACTGCTCCTGCCCACCCACATCCCAAAACCAGGTTCCGAGAGGAGGTAGAAAGGTCAGAATAGAGCAAGACTCCATTAGAAGAAACAACATTACTAAGGTGAGTATTTTTTTCTTCAAACAACATGAAGTCTTGCTGTATTCTGACTATTGCAGACTACCAAGCAGTACCTCCATGGAGGAGGGACGGAACCTACTTTGGGAATAGGCTCTGAAGTACTGCCGTGCCAAACCGAGCATCACTCCTAGCCTGGATATCCAGAGAGTAATGCTTGGTGAATGTATGAACTGTTTTCCAGGTGGCTGCTTGACAAATTTCTAAGATAGGAATATCCCTGGCAGCAGCCAGGGAAGCAGCTGTACCTCTAGTAGAGTGAGCCTCAGGCCTGAGGGTGGGTTCTACCCAGTTTTTCATAGCAGAACTGTATACAAGAGACAATCCACCTGGCAATAGATCTCTTAGTGGCAGGTTTGCTCTCACCGACCCTCCATATGTGAGGAACAACTGAGGGACTCAAACCTAGACCCTTGGTGCGCTCTATGTAGTAGCTAAGGGCCCTTTTAACATCCAAGCTGTGCAGCCTCCTCTCTCCAAAGGAGGAATGGTCAGTGAAGAAAACAGGGAGAGACACAGACTGATTAAGGTGGAAATCTGTAACCACCTTAGGCAAAAACTTCCTGTTAGTTCTTAGGACCACTTTATCTCTATGGAAAGAGATGAAATCAGGCTCCACTGACAGGGCTTGCAATTCACTGATACGCCTGGCAGAGGTAATGGCTACCAAAAACACAGTTTTCCAAGTCAAGTACTTAAGCTCTGCAGAGGACAAAGGCTCAAAGGGTGGCTGCATAAGCTGAGCAATGCAAACATTAAGGTCCCAAGCAGGAGCAGGATCCCTAAAGGGGGGATTGGTGTGCAGCAATCCCTTGAAGAACTTACAAAACACAGGATGAGCTGACAGAGGAGAGGGCTTGCCTACTGACACTACTGACAAGAAGGCAGAAACAGCTGCCAAATGCACTTTAAGTGTAGCTGGTCTAAGTCCCAAGCCATTAATATGGACCATATAGTCCAGAACTGTAGGCAACCCGGTAGGTTCTGGAAAAATGTGCTTATTAGAGCACCAAATAGTGAACCTTTTCCATTTGGAGTTGTAAGTCTTTCTGGTGGAAGGCTTTCGAGAGGCCTTAAGGATATCCAGAACCCCGTGAGAAAGGTGCAGATTAGCAAACTAACTCTTCAAGAGCCATGCCTTGAGATTGAGAGACTTGAGGTTCGGATACCAAATCCTCCTCTGAGAGGATTTCAACAGGTTGTAATTCTTGGGAAGAGACAGGGGAAGGTGGACTGCTAAGGACAGCAACAGAGGGTACCAGGGCTGTCTGGCCCAGTCTGGAGCAATCAGAATCACTTTGCATGGTTGTGACCTGATCTTGACTAACACTTTGAACAGGAGAGAGGAAGGGGGAAGCATACAGAAATGTCCCTTCCCAATCCAGAATCAGAGCATCCAGGGGGACTGAGCTCAAGACTGGGAGTCTGCAACAAGAGAGGAAGTTGGTGATTGTCTGGGGCTGCAAAAAAGATCCATCTGTGGAGTGCCCCATCTCGAGAAAATCACTTTCAAAACTAGGGGATCTAGGGTCCATTCGTGATGACCCTGGGATATCCTGTTGAGAGCATCTGCTAGGACATTGTCCTTCCCTGGGAGGTGAACCGCTATCAGAGAGGTTTGCAGGGAATATGCCAGGGACCACAACTTCATTGCTTCTGTGCACAAGGCCGTAGACCAAGTGCCTCCTTGCTTGTTGATGTACCACATTGTGGTGGTATTGTCTGTTCTGATCTGGACCACCTTGTTCTGTAAGATTTGGAAAAGGCTTGCAGTGTTAGAAACACTGCTCTGAGTTCCAAGAGATTGATGTGAAGCAGAGATTCTTGAGGTGACCACAGCCCTTGGGTGGTAAGATCCCCCCAGGTGGGCTCCCCAGCCCAGCAGGGAGGCATCTGTGGTGAGTATCACTGAATGAAACCGAGTGACAAAAGGAACTCCTTGCCTCAAATTGTCCTGATCCTACCGTCATTGCAAAGCCTGGATCAGGGTTCGAGTCACTGGGACTAGCTTGGTAAGGGAATCCTTTCTTTGGGACCAGAAGGCTCTTAAGTGGAACTGAATGTCCCTCATCTGAAATCTTGCTCCCTGGACCACTGCTGCAGAGGCTGCCATGTGGCCCAGAAGCTGCAGGAAATGCCTTGCTGGTCGAGACACCTGAAGGGTGAATGAAGAGGCCAGTTCCATAAGGGTCCTTACCCTGTCCAGTGGAAGGAAGGCTCTTGCCCTTATTGTATCCAGCTCCGGTCCTATGAAGGGGAGGAGCTGTACCGGCTCGAGAACTGACTTTGGAAGGTTGAGGAGGAATCCTAAGGAAGTGAGCACTTGCTGAGTTATCTGCAGATGTGACTTGACTTGGTCTGGAGACTGACCCACTATGAGCCAGTCATCCAAGTATGGAAAGATGGAGATCTTTTTTCTCCTTAGGAAAGCAATCACTACTGCCAGGCACTTTGTGAACACCCTTGGGGCTGATGTTAGGCCAAAGGGTATTGCTCTGAATTGATAGTGGCCTGAGGGCAACTCGATTCTGAGGTACTTTCTGTGTGAGCACCTGATGGGAATGTGACAATAGGCATCTTTTAGGTCCAGGGAGGCTAGCCAGTCCCCTGGCCTTAGAGAGGGCAGAATTATTCCCAGATTCACCATTTTGAACTTTGGTTTTAAAAGGTGCTTGTTCAGATATCTTAGATCCAGGATGGGCCGCCATTGTTCTGTTTTTTGGGGAGTTAGGAAGTACCTGGAGTACAATCCTTTGCCCTTGTGTAGGGTAGGAACCCTCTCTATGGCTCTGAGAGCCAGGAGGGAAGAAACCTCTGCCTCTAGGGCAAGGGTCTCTGATGGATTTGCAGGTGGAAAGGATCTGGTTCTCATCCTGGGAAATTTTTTGAAGCTGAGAACCAGTCCCTGGCTTACTACTTCCAGGACCCACTTGTCTGATGTCAGAGACTTCCAGTCCTGGACAAAGTAAGCCAGCCTGCCCCCTACAGGTAATGGAGAATCGGCCCGGGTAGACCCATCAGGGTGTCTGCTTGACAGGGGCTTTAGGCTGAGGGATGGAAGTAGGCCTGCTCATTCCCCGTCTGCCTCTCCCTCTGAAGAACCCCCTCTGAGCATAGGAAGAAGAGGAGGCCTGGGCTTGGTAAAAATGCCTTTGAAAAGGCCTGCCCCTGCCCTGCTGCCTTTGAGGAGTGGCTTGCCTTTCTTTGGCCTGAGCACTCCTGTAGGTGGTCCTGTACTCGACAATCTTTTTCATGTAGTTCTCTCTCTGCTCCCCAAACAGAGAATTACCAATGACAGGGAAATCCATGGCCTTAGCCTGGGTATCCTGCAATAGGCTAGTACATCTGAGCCAAGCCATCCTCCGAAGGGCCGCAGATATAGCCATGACTCTAGATGAAACATCACTGGAGTCCACAGCAGCATGAAACTGCACCTTGGATGCCTCAATCCCATCTGCAGTCACCTGCTCCAGCTCCTTGGCAAGCTGATCAGGGGCCTGTTTAGCCAGAACAGTGTCCCATCTGGACTTCTGGTATCTAGCTGTGTAGGCCATATAGTTAGTCTGCCTGAGTCCCAAAGATGCTGCCATGTACTGCTTCTTTGCCATGGCATCAATCCTCCTGGAGTCCTTATCTGGGGGGTGTGATGCCAAGGGAATATTTGCCTTATCACAGGCAGCAGCCTGCACTACCCCAACATGGCTGCATTGCTGAGAAAGGAACCCCGTGTCCAAGCCTGAAAGAGTGCACCTCTTGTCCATTCGTCTGTCCACAGGAGGTATGGAGTTAGGAGTCTTTAGAATTTTAATTGTCTGTTTCCCAAAAGATTTATGGAGGGGAATAGACCGTCTCCTGGACTCTGGGATGTCCATCATTTCAACAAAATCAGGATCCTCCTGATCCTCTACTGCTTCTTCCATTGGAAGCGGGAGGGTTTTAGCCACTTTTTTGTAAAACATAAGTGGGAAGAGGACTCAAAGCCTAGGAGGAGAAACACCGGAAGGTCTGTCTGGGGAGATGCCCGGATCAACAGGCACATCCAGACTTTCATAATCACCATCATCATCCTCATACTCTCCCTCCTCCTCCTCCGGTTCATAAAATTCTTCTGAAGTGTAATCCGGAACCGGGGGAACCAACCGAACCGAGCCCCTGCCAGATGGTGCCAGTTCGGCCAGAACCAAAGTTAGCAATTGCACTATCCTTATCACTTTGGCTATCTCATCAGCGGTCGCAGTATGAATTTCTGGATCCAAACCGGATGATTTTTCTCTTCTCTTCCTTTTAACTGGAACCGACTCCTCAGAATCGGCTCTCCTTTTGCCCAAAGAAGTTTTGCCCTGGTTAGAGGGAACTCCTTCTGGTTCGGTCGGAACCGAACCGGGCTGGCCATCCGGGTCAGCGGACTTCTCGGCCTCCCTTTCCCTCAGTCTACCTACTCTCTTATCCAGGGTAGCTTTGGGAAAATTCTTTCTAATTTGGCAGTCTGAATCGAGGTGGTCAAACCCCAGACAATAAACAGGTGGTGTGGGGATCAGCCTTAGCAAAGGCTTCCCCACACACACTGCAGTGTTGAAACCCAGTGGGCCCGTTTTTTTTCTTGGGTTTCTCAGACATGGCCAATCCTATCCAAAACTTACCCTTTTTTCGGCAATCCGCCAGGCAAGACTCCCCTATTGGTTCCTCACCTGTGTTACGGGTCTTGGAAAAAACGTAATTAAATCCATTTTTTTTAGAACCAATACGGACCGGTTACCACACTCTAAGTAATTTCACAAACTTTTTAAGACTAAACTGATCGGTTCAGCCGAACCAATCCAAAATTTAGAAGATCCACACAGAAACTAAATGTAAAACCTATCTAGTACTCACAGTACCACAGACAGAGACTAAAACCAACAGATTCGGTAGCAGAAATTCGGTAGAAACCGAGCGAAAAACGACACTTTAACCGACTTTTTTGAACCGAGCAAAGGAGAAATCTCCGGAGTGACTGTTCAGGGAGGCGGAGTAAAGAATCTGAAGGTTGGAGTTTTAACAACAGCAGACAGAGGCTTCAACCAAGCTCGCGATGAACGTTCCATGCTGGCCATGGAAAGTTAACTCTTTATTCTCCAGGGCAGTTGAAAGGCAGGACCTAACTGCAATAGTCAGAATACAGCAAGACTTCATGTTGTTTGAAGAGCAGGCGTCTGTCTCGCCGGTTTTCGCCTACTGACAATGGGTCTGTGGAAATTATGGAGATGGGAGGCAGACTGTACATCAAGAGAGTCCTGTTGCAGCATGACTTGTGGAGAAGAACTGGGAGAGGTACTTAACTATATAACCGAGAAAGTAAAATTCGGGTAATGAAGTGCTCTGTAGCTATCTTGGGCTTCAGTATCCTCTCTCTCGGATTGTTTTACCCTATCTTGAGCTCCAGTATCCTCTCTCTTGGATTGTTTTACCCAATCATGGGCTCCAGTATCTTCTCTCTCGTGGACTGTTTTATCCAATCATGGGCTCCAGTACCCTCTCTCAGATTGTTTTACCCTATCTTGAGCTCCAGTATCCTCTCTCTCTCTTAGATTGTTTTACCCAATCATGGACTCCAGTATCCTCTCTCTTGGGTTGTTTTACCCGATCTTGGGCTCCAGTATCCTCTCTCTTGGGTTGTTTTACCCTATCTCCTGACTGCTGCCTCACTATATCAAAAAAATGACAAATGGCACCATGAGCAGTGATCCTCTCCCAATCGGCGCTAGCTAGCACTGAGAAGCGCATGCCTTTTAGGTGTCCCTTTTAATTTTTAATGCGAACTGGAGCTTTTTGGTCATGATCACAGTAGTGACTGGTGCTGACCAGAGCAGTGACCATCGGGGATGATGTTGGTTGGAGATATGGCAGTTCAACTGGAGGACTGCAGGGGGAAAAGAAAACATGAAATGGTAGGTGTTTTGGTGGGTGCGAGCAGAATACTGATATTTTTTTTAAACTACTACTAATAGAGTGAGCACAGAATCTATATCGGGCACAAATACACTCAGTATGCATCAAAAGTCAGTGCGGCTAGCACTGATAATAAAAAAGCTGTCTTGATATATGGAGAAGGGCATAATGCAAGTATTTTATACCAATATTTGTATTTCTGGCAGTCAGAAAGAGCACTGTAGTTCAGGTGTGTGTGCTACAGAGAGGGAAGGGGATCACTTGCTGAGCTGAGAGAAAAAAAAATGGCTGCGGTTTACATTTTAAACATTTTGTAGGGCTCGGTGATAGTAGCTGGCACTAAGGCAGGTGGCACTGGGTCTCGTTTTTACCCGGTCTGTGCTGACACATTAATGTACCACTAGTGGGGTGCTCAGCCAGTCAGAGACAAACAGGTTACTCACCTGTAACAGTAGTTCTAGGAGTGGTATATGTTGTTCATCCACACTTACTGGCAGAGTCCCTTTCCCTTTAAATCAGCCGGAAAGTCTTCAAGCTGGCTCCTCCCACCCACCCAGGTGGTATAACCCTTGGCTCTGCCCCATGACGCCAGATCTTAGCCCGCTGGAAGCTAGGTTTGTGCATCGCAGCCAGGGAGGTCGGGTTGGTCCATGAGAATAAACAACATATACCACTCCTAGAACTACTGTTACAGGTGAGTAACCTGTGTTTTCTAGGATTGTGGATATGTTGTTCATCCACACTTATTGGCAGACTCCTAGTAGTTGTCTGGGAGAAGGAAGGCAAAGCGCACACCCCCTACTTGGGAAACAGAAATTGGAGAACTGAGTCCCCAAAATCATCATCCCGGCATGACTCAAGGTCGATGTGTTAGTGGGTAAAGAAGGTGTTTGCTGTCTTCCAGGTAGCAGTCAGACAGATTTCCTGGATAGGGATGTCCCTGGAAGCAGCCACCGAAGCAGCAGTATGGCGGGTAGAATGAGCTCTTATCCCTTTGGGAGGCTCCTTGCCCACCAACGCGTAGCACAGACTAATGCAAGAAGTAATCCATCGAGCAATTGTCCGCGTTGCTGCAGGTCTGCCAGAAGCAGCTTCAGCATAGGTGACAAACAGCTGACAAACCTCTCCCCGAATCTCTTCCATCCTCTCCTTATAATAGGAGAGAGCTCATCTCAGGTCCAAAGTATGGAGCCTGTATTCAGCCTCCGAGTTGTAACTGTGGCAGTACACTGGCAGAGTCAACACCTGATTAAGGTGAAATTCTGACACCACCTTTGGAAGAAATTTGGGGTGGGGGCGCAGGACAACCTTGTCCCTGTGGAAGACCAGATAAGGGGAGTCCACCGAGAGCACCTGGAGCTCCCCTGTTCTTCTGGCAGACATGATAGCCACCAGGAATGCTGTCTTCCACAAGTGTGACAACTCACACTTGTGCATTGGTTCGAATGGCTTGCCCATGAGTTTTGCCAGTACCAGCAGTATATCCCATGGAGGTGGAGGTTCACGCACCGGAGGGGATATGTGATCTAGGCCTTTGAAAAAGTGCCCGACCACTGTCTCCTGCGCCGTCGGCTGACTAGCCCTCACCCGGTAAGCGGAGATGGCTGCCAGGTGCACCCTAACGGTTGATGACTGAAGACGCCTTTTAGACAGAGACCAAAGGTAGTTGAGAATGTTAGCTACTGGACAGGACAGAGGGTCCAGGCCCTTGCCCCGACACCAAATGGAAAACCTTTTCCATTTGAAGGCATAACACTTCCTGGTCGACTCCTTCCTGGATGCTTCCACTACTGTGGGACATCCTCGGAGAGACTCAAAGCCTGGAAATCTAGCCACTCAGGTACCAGGCTGACAGGTGCAGGGGTTGAAGGTCCGGATGGAATACCTTCCCCTGACTGAGTGAGATCAGGTTCAGGCATGCTGGAAGTCGCTCCGAGGCCTGTTGCTGAGGCTGAGGAGATCTGGGTACCAGAACTGGAGTGGCCAGTCTGGGGTTTCCAGAATCACTTGTGCCTTGTTCCTCCTCATCTTGAGGAGCACCTTGTGGATCAAAGGAAACTGAGGGAAGGCATAGAAAAGGCCTGGGGTCCACGGCCTCGAGAAGGCATCCTCCTGCAGTGAGCCCTGCTGAGGGGGGTGGGCATGAAACAGCCTCAGCTTGGTGTTTTCCCTGGAGGCAAACAGATCCACCAATGGTTTGCTCCAGGGAGAGAACAGACTGTACGCTACCTCTGGATGGAGAGACCATTCATGGGATGTCTCGATATGCGGCTGAGAGCATCTGCCAGTTGGTTTGAGGCTCCTGCCACATGGATGGCTAGGAGATCCGCCTCCAGATGGCTCACGAGTGTCCAGATGCGGAGCGCTTTCCTGCATATCAGATAAGAGTGCATGCCACCCTGTTTGTTGAGGTAGTACATGGTCGTGGTATTGTCCATCTGGACTTGAACCACTTGACTCCGGAGCTGAGGAGCGAAAGCTGACAGTGCCAGTCTGACTGCTCTGAGCTCCAACAGGCTGATGTGATAACGGGATTCCTCAGGGGTCCAGAACCCGTGGGCCCTGTTGTCCCACATGTGGGCTTCCCAACCCATGAGAGAGGCACTGGTCGTAAGGACAGCCGTTGGCTTGAGCGGACAAACGGAATCCCTTCCAGCAACCGGCCTGGAATGGTCCACCATTGGAAAGTATTCCACATCTTCTGGGTCAGAGTGATCAGCTGGTCGAAATGACCATGGCGCTGAGTCCACTGGGCGGCAAGCTCCCATTGGAGGGGGCACATTTGCCACCGGGCCCAACGGACCATGGAAGTGCACGCTGCCATGTAACCCAGAAGGCGCAGAAAGTCCTGGGCAGGGTGCAATTGCCCAACCAGAAATGATTGGGCAAAGGAGGAGAGAACTTCCACCCTGTCCGCCGGGAGCCGAGCTCTGGCTTGACAAAAGTCTAGCTCTACCCCGATGAAGCACATCACCTGAGAAGGCACGAGCTCCAACTTGGCCTCCTTGATCAGGAGGCCCAGTTGGGAGCAGGTCTGGAGGGCCAGGTCCCTGGACCTCTCCACCTCCTGCTGGGTGGAACCTGCTAAGTGCCAATCGTCGAGGCTGGGGTACATTTTGACCCCCCCGACGCCTGAGGTGGGCTGCCACCACTGGAATGCATTTGATGAAGACCCATGGGGCCGATGACGGGCCGAATGGCATGGCTTGGAAATCGTATAGGATTCCCTCGGATCTGAAGCACAGGAACAGCTGGTGGGATGGATGGACTGGGACATGAAAGAACGCATCCTGGAGATCCAGTGAGCAGAACCACATGTTTCGCTCCAGGGATGGTATGATCTGAGACAGAGTAACCACCCGGAAGGTGCATGACCTGAGATACTGATTCAGGTCATGCAGATCTAGAATGGGGCGCCAGCTCCCCCATCCGCTTGGGAACTAGGAAGTACCTGGAAACAAAGCCTGGGTCTGCTGGAGGGTCCGCCACTGGAGCTACTGCCTGCTTGAGGAGGAGCTGAACAATGTCGTCTCAGACAGCCGACAGAGTGGGCGCAAACCCTCTCCTCCCGAGGGGCGTGGGCTCGGCTTGGAGGGTACTGCTCGAATTCCAGAGGCAGTCCCTGGCCAACCACTTCTAAGACCCACCTGTCCATGGTAACAGCGGACCAGGCAGAAAGAAAATGGCGGAGCCGGCCCCCCATGAGAGGACCCAGAGTTGGCATGACAGGAGCGGGGGTGGCAGCTCCCCCCCCCCCCCATCACTGGGCAGGCTTGGAGGCAGAGGGTCCAGGGCCTGAACCCCGGCCTCCCTTATGGTCCTGGGAGGGTCCGGGCTTGGGCTGGGGGCACCAAGCTTGAGCCTGCTGCTGCTGACCCCCTTGAAAGGACTGCTGGGCCGCAGGGGAAGAGTGCCAAAAAGGCTGCTTCTTCTGCTGTTTCTTGCGACCAGAAGAACCTTTAGCAGAAGTGGCGTCCAAGGTGGCACTGGACTGCTCAATGCACTGAAGGTGACCAGCCACACCTGGGCTGAAGAGATTGATGCCCAGGAAAGGCACATCAGCTAGTTTGTGCTGAGTATACACTGGAAAGGAGGAGAGCCTCAGCCAAGCCCTGCAGCGAGAGGCAACTGCGGCTGCCAATGAACGGGCACATGAGTCCCCGATGTCCAGAGCCATCTGGAACTGTTTGGCAACAGCACGGCCTTGGTCCCGGACTTGCTTGACCATGGTCTGCAAGTCTGCGAGGAGATGTGGGAGGACCTTGTCCAAGGACCCAAGAAGGGCATGGGAGAAGTGTGTCATGACGATGGCCGAGCTTGCCTGATGGAGGCCTTAAGACAAGGTCACACAGACGTTCCGGGCAGAGTGATCCAAATATCTGGATTCCTTCTCAGGAGGTCTGTCGGTATAGGTAGAACTACCAGTATGCCTGAACACAGAGGTGGTCACAAGGCTTTTGGCCGAAAGGTGCTCTGTGAACCCCACAAGGGACCCCATGGGCACTGCATACTTGCGGGCCATACGGGCAGACTGAGCTCGACAGGAGGCAGGGTGTTGCCAAAGTTCTAAAGCTGGGCCAACAATGGCCTCGGCCACAGGAAAGGCTTCCGTCAGGGTATCCCCTCTCTTGAGGATGTCAGTGAGAGGGTACTCTGCCTTTTTCTGGATAAGTTCCAGGGGCATCTCTGTGGACTCAGAGATGAGGCGAAGAATGCCCTGAAAGGACAAAGGACCTTTCTCCGTCTCTATTCCACCAGCCAAATCATCATCCCCTGGATGAGAATGGAGACCAGTTTCATCCGAATCCGAGGTATCCGGATACAGCGTTCGACCATCCACATCACCCTCGACTCACCGGGGGCGGTTAGGGGTGACAGTGACCAAGAGACCCCGGGGAAGCCCGGTGTCTGGTCTAGCTTCCTTAGAAGGAGCCCCTCCCGCAGGCTGCTTGGGTGGCAGTTCCACCAAAATCAGTGGAGAGACTGGTTTAGGCCGAACTGGGGGTTTCGCTGGCTCCGCGTGGGGAGGAACCGACTTAATCAGCTCCAGAGGCGTCTGCTTCCGCCTAGGAGGCGAAAGCCAAATAATGGCCAGGGTTGAAGCCAGGGTAGACTTGTGCCCAGAGAAAACCAGCTGTTGCCACATGAGGTCCTCATAGTGACAACGGAGCTTCCGCCAGAGCCTCTCCTCATCCGAGGAGGATGAGGATGATCGATAGCATCGCATCTTTTTAGAGCGCTTATGGCCCTTCCTCAGCCTTTCGGTCGAGTAGGTCCGAGCCCTCAAATCGAGATCGGACGGGCCAACTTGGTCGCTCGGGGACACTGGTGGGACTGGTGACTTCCCGGGGTCAGGGACCACTTCCTTGGCGGGATTCCCAGCAGGCTGGGTCTCCTCATCGGGGAAAGCAAGGACCGAAGTCCAAGAGAGGGAGTCGTCGACCAAAGTCGGCGACAAGGGGTCAATCAGGTCGAGAATCATCTTGACGTTGTCGATCAACAGTTCAGTCGACTGGCCAGATGGCAAGGCCGAGAAGCCAGCGGCCAAAGAGGCGATTTCTACAGAGGTCGAAATGGCTGGTTCCTGGAACTGAGATCTCTCCCGATCCCAAGAGAGTCTCTGTTGAGATGAAGATGGTCCCAGGTCCTTCTCCCGCTTATGGGACCGAGAGGAGTGTGTGCCCACAGGACTCTCACCCTTAGTCGGAAGAGAGTGGCACAACTCTCGGAAGGAACCCAAGAAGGTGGAGCCCAGGTTGAGCGGCACCAAGAAGCTCCAAGAGGAAGATTCCACAGCATGAGCCACTTCCTCCTTGAAGGCATGCATGCACTACAGTTGCTCAGCGGATCCTGCGGCTGCGGAAACTACCCATCGAGCCTCCTTGGATTTCACCAGCAGGTTCTGTTTTTCAGGCCTCCACAGCTTAAGGCTGCGAGTTGGTCGTCGAGGACATTAGGTTGGAACGCGAGGCAAAACTCACACTTCGTGATGTCATGGCCGACACCCAAACAATAAATGCACGCAGCATGTGGGTCGGTGCACGACATCTTCTGGCCACACTAACACCGGCAAAATCCCGGGGGAAGACTTGTCTTCCATGATTGAGGAAAAACAATAGCAATCACCTACGCGAACAAGGCGAATTTTCAGAATAACCGAAGGTTTTGAAGCCAGGGCCTACAAAATGCGAGAGCACTAAGGAGGCAAGCTGAATCTTCCAGCGGAAAGGGAAGATCTGGCATCATGGGGCGGAGCTGAGGGTTATACCACCCGGGTGGGTGGGAGGAGCCAACTTGAAGACTTTCTGGGTGATTTAAAGGGAAAAGGACTCTGCCAATAAGTGTGGATGAACAATATATCCACGATCCTAGAACAGACATTTTTTTTTACCCATTTTCTAAATCTCTAATGCATCACAAGACTGAAAGTGGTTACAGCATAGTGCTACCCCTTCCTGTGCTTAATTTCTGTCTAATGTCTCTGTCTGTACTAGCTCTGTGTTGTTTAAATCACCTTATACACCTGAAATGGTGGAGGTGTCCTTCCACGGCAGTGACAACATTCAGGATCACATAGGGAGTGGCAGTGATGGGATTCAGGACCACACCGGCAGTATCAGTGAGGAGATTCAGGATCACACAGAGAATGGGAGGGAGAGGAGTTCAGGATCACACAGGAAATGGGAGGGAGAGGAGTTCAGGATCACACAGGGAAGGAAAGGGAACATTGTTTAACCAAGAGTAGCACACTAAGCCGAAGCTTGTTTCCAGATGTGACCTGGGAGCACAAGGAAGTTAAGTGACTTGCTCAGGATCAGACAGTATGCACCTAGGCAGCTGTGAGATTCAAACTCAGGTCTCTAGATCTGCAGCTCAGAGCCTTAACCCACTGCACTATACTGCCTCAGACTGGTAGCGAGGGGATACTCAGGATCACACAGGGAATGGGAGTGAGGGGAATTCAGGATCACACAGGGAATGGGAGTGAGGGGATTCAGGATCACCCAGCAAGTGGGAGTGAGGGGAATTCAGGATTACACAGTAAGTAGCAGTGAGAGGATTCCGGATCACCCAGTATGTGGGAGTGAGGGGATTCAGCATCAGCCAGTAGATGGCAGTGACAGGATTCAGGATCACACAGGGAGTAGGGGTGAGGGCATTTAGGATCACACAGTAAGTGGAAGTGAATGGATTCTGGATCACCCAGTAAGTGGGAGTGAGGGGAATTCAGGATCACACAGGGAATGTGAGTGAGGGGATTCAGGATCACACAGGGAGAAGTGATGGGATTCAAGATCACACAGGGAGCAGGAGTGAAGGGATTCAGGATCACACAGGGAATGGGAGTGAGGGGATTGAGGATCACACAGGGAGTGGGAGTGAGAGGATTCAGGATCTCACACATTCAGTGGCAGTGAGGTGATTCTGGATCACCCAGTAAGTGGCAGTGATGGGATTCAGGATCACATGGTCAGTGGGAGTGAGGTGGTTCAGGATCACATAACAGAGAGTGAGGGGATTCAGCATCATACAGGGAACAGGAGCGAGGGGATTCATGATCACACAGCAAGTTGCAGTGATGGGATTCAGATCACACAGTAAGTGGGAGTGAGGGAATTCAAAGCCTAGCACCCAGGTTCACATTCATATGCTACAACAGCCTGGCTGCAGGTACTTTTTCCAAAGCTTTTTTTTCATAACTGCATACCTGTACAGCACAGAACAGAACCAATACTTTAGCGGACTTGGGGGGGGCACTTGTTATCAAAGCCCAGGCCATTTCCACTTAGTTATGTTTTGTTTTACATTTGCTGTTCAGTTTGACTTTAATCTTTGAAACACAGCACGACTACCAGGGGCATGCAAACAGTTTGTAGTCACATGTATTATACAGTCAGTTCTGCGCCAGTAAATGCACAGAAACAGAGTCTGACGGCAGAGAAGGACCACTTGTTCCACCTAGTCTGCCCATTTTCCCTTCCTACTGTAACACAGCAGATCCTACTTGATCTCTGGCTTCACCCCCCCCCACCACCACCACTTTCCTTACCACTAAGGTTCCTTTATGCCTATCCCATATCTTCTTGAATCCCAGTATAGTTTTTGTCCCCACTACCTCCGCTGGGAGGCTATTCCAGCCATCCACCACTCTTTCTATGAAGTACAGTACTTCTTTACATCTCCCTGAGCCTACCCCCTCCAATTTCATAGCATGACCCCCTTGTTCTTGAGCATCATTTTCTCTGGAAAAGGCTTCCCTCTTGAACCTTATTTTATACCCGTTAGGTATCTGAAAGTCTATCACATCCCCCCCTCTCCCTACTTTCCTCCAGGGTGTACATACTGAGGTCCTTTAGTCCCTCCTCATAAGGCTTCTGATGCAGACCCTGCACCATTTTAGCTGCCCTCCTCTGGATCGCTTCTGCTCCATATCACTCCGGAGATGTGGTCTCCGGGACTGGACACAGCACTCTAGGTGAGGTCTCACCAGTGATTTATACAGCGGTATCACCACCTCCCTCTTTCTGCTGGTGATATCCCTCCCTGTGCACCCTAGCATCCCACTAGCTCTCCCCACTGCCTTATCGCACTGTCTGGCCACCTTTTAGGTCATCAGATATGATTACCCCAAGTCTCTTTCCTGTTTGACGGTTGTCAGCACCACTCCCAGTTTTGTACTCCGCCCCTGGATTTCTGTGCCCCAAGTGCATGATTTTGCACTTCTTCACACTGAAACTTAGTTGCCACATTCTTGACCACTCCTCAAGCTTTCTAAGATCTCTACTAATTTTTTCCACACACACCCCCCCCCCCAGAGTGTCTACCCTATTGCAGATCTTAGTATCATCTGCAAAAAGGCATCCCTTCCCTTCTAGCCCCCCTGCAGTGTCGTTAGGAAAGACATTAAAGAGGACCGGTCCCAGTACTGATCCTTGTGGCACCTCGCTCGTCACCCTTCCTTCCTTGGAGTGAATTCCATTCACCACCATTGTCTGTCGCCTATCCCCCAACCAATTTCTTACCCAGTTTATCACCTCTGGACCCACTCCTAGGCTCCCCAGCTTGTTTATGAGTCCCCCTATGTAGAATGATGTTGAAGGCCTTGCTGAAATCTAGGTAGGCCACATCCACTGCTCCACCCTGATCTAATTCCCTGGTCACACAGTCAAAGAACTCTATCAGACTTGTTTGACATGACCTCCCCCCAGTGAATCCACACTGCCTTGGGTCTTGTAAGCCACTGGATTCAAGATATTCCACAATCCTTTCCTTTAGTAGCGATTCCATTAATTTCACTACCACTGAAGTCAGGCTGACTGGCCTGTAATTGCCAGCCTCCTCCCTGGTACCACTTATGTGAAGTGGGACAACATCTGCCCTCCTCCAGTCCTCCCGGACCACTCCTGTCTCCAGTGAGTGGTTGAACAGGGCTGTCAGAGGGGCAGCCAGCAACTCTCAGAGCTCCTTCAATATCCTTGGATGTACCCCATCTGGCCCCACTGCCTTGTCCACCTACAGATCTGTGAGTGCCTTCAGGACTCTCTCCTCTGTAAATGGACTAGTGTCCACCGCCCTTCCTTCGATGCCCCTGACACTTATCTGTGGTTCCTCTCCTTCCCTTTCTTCTGCAAACACTGAACACAAGTATTCATTCAAGATGTCTGCTTTTTCCTTGTCCCCTTTCCTCCTTAGCTTTATAACCCGGCCCTGGTCTTTTTTTTCCTTACATATCTGAAAAATGTCTTGTCCCCTTTCTTTATTGCCTGAGCTATTTTCTCCTCCGTTTGTGCCTTTGTGCTCCTAACTACTTTCCCTGCCTCCCTCTGCTTCTCCTGATGCACCTCCCTATCCTCCTCCCTCTGTATCTCCTTATACTTCCTGAATGCTAACTTTTTTGCCCTTACCTTCCCAGCCACCTCTTTTGAGGACCACAGCGGTCCCTTTTTCCTCGTGCTTTTGAGACTTGCCTGACACAGAGGTATTTTTGCCTTCAGTATCCCCCCTTTTGGTTTCACCCACTGTTCCTACACTCCACCCAAGTCCTCTCCCCCTGCTAGGGCATCCCCAAGGCATTCCCCCATCTTTGTAAAATTGGCCCTTCCGAAGTCCAGGACCCTCGCCTTTGTGTGGTTCACTTCTGCAACAGTTCCAATACTGAACCAAACTGTACAGTGATCACTGGTCCCCCCAGGTGGCCACCCACTGTGACGTCTTCAACACTGTCCCCGTTGGTGAGTACCAGGTCCAATATTGCTCCCTCACAAGTGGGCTCCTTTGCATTAGTGCAGCCATGTGACAAATGCTGTGGAACTGGCACTATTGGTAAGTGCAGAGGTGCAGGCAGTCTGGCAACAAATGAAGTGGTTGCCAAAGTACCAAAAGTGTGTAAATATTAAAACAGCTCCATAGTACCTAATTTTACTTTAAACTGTTCAAACATAAAACGTCTCGATTTCTGTGCATTGATGAAGCTGAATGATTGTCCTTCATGCTGGATTATGAGGACCGTGGGTAAGGCAGAGATTTAACTGCTGGGTCTCAAGAGAGGGAAGGGGCCTGTAGACGTCAGGGATTTAACAAATGAACAGAACCAGGGAGAGGGATAGGGCCACTGGAAATCGGAGATTAAATGACTGGGGACAGGGACAGAGAAGGGGGGGCTGCTAGACTCCAGTGATTTAAAGTTAAGGGCGAGGGGGGGGGGCTACTAGATTCCAGGGATTTAATGATCACAGGGAGGTTAAGTGTTACCCAAACACAGAAAGAAGCCTACTGGTGAGTTATGTGGAAGATTACCTTGAATGAGTTGAAGCTCGATCTTTGAATCTTCAGAAGACTATCTTTCTGCTAAGCAAAATAGATACAAACTGTCAACGTGTGTAAAAGTGGGGTTAGAGAGTGGCTCCAAACCGTTTGGGAGCACAGCTGTTTTTTTTTTTTTTAAACAAATTCAGGCTACACTCTGTCTCGGAGCTGCAGAGGAGGTCTTTTTCTGACAGCTCCTACTAGTTGCTAGCTATGGTAAATAAAAGTTGGTTATCAATCAGTGGCAAGACCACGTGTGTGTGTGTGTGTGTGTGTGTGTGTGTGTGTGTGTGTGAGTGGCGCGCATGGGATCTCAGCAGAAAGCAAGCTTTTTATTTTTGAGGTTCCCAAAGTTATCATTTCATGTGTTGAGTAGCTGGCCTCTAAACAGAACTATGTAACCATTTTGGCAAATAAGGGGAAAAGACTGGCTAGCAGTGTTTTAAAGCAGCGACTAGTGCGCTAGGTGTGTAGCCCCCATGGATACGGCAGGCAGCAGTGGAGGCCAGACAGATACAGGTTCAGGGTTTGCTACAGCGCTGCCACCATGCACTAGGGTGTGTGCTGAGTGGCACCAGCGTGCTGCTTTGGTATCAAGAAGGGGGGCTCTAGACACTAGGGATTTAACAAATGGGATGAGGGAGAGGGACACTGGATGCCAAGGATTTAATGACTGGGACGGCGGTAGATGCCAGTGATTAAATAATTATTACCTGTTAGTGGGAGGGTGGCTGCTAGACACCACAGAATAAGTGACTTAAGTGAGTCTCAGTAGGGGAAGGGAGATGTGAAGAGAACGGGGGTGGGGGGGAGATCAACACTGGCTATGGGAAATGATCTTTTCTATTTTTATTGAAGAGTGAAATAGATCTGATTAAGGGAAGAGAGATATGTACAAGAGAGAGGGAGAGAGAGAGACAGACAGGAAGTGCAGGGATTTCATGCACTCCAATGAGATGATAAGATTCTGAGTGTGTGAAATCACTTCCACCCACCCTTCATCACTCACTCCAGGGAACTGGTGGCATCTGCATCTCCTCCCAGTTCACACTGATCAGCAGTAACAACAAACATGCCAAAGCTTAGCTTCGACCATCTCTGATCTCAGATAGTCCACTGTCTACTCTTCTCCAAAGAAAGAGAGAGAGAGCATGCACCAAGCTGAGGTGAATATGGTTAACCCCAGATCCCAATCCTCTCCTTTTCTCTTCTGTTGCCAGGATGACCCTCTGACACACAGTACCAGCCGTGAAGGCTTATTTAGGGCTCCACTCCTGAACAGTTGGCAGACATCACTGATAGGGGTCACAGATGGAAAGCCACTACCAGTGGCAATAAAAGGGACCTGGAAAGAGCCAGGAGCATGTTGGACAATGTCCACCTGTATGGAGTGAGACTGAGGACGAGCGCAGTCCTGGCGTGGGGGGCAGGGGTGTGAGTTCACTGCACATAAAGCTGTTGGCTGTCCTGATTGAACTGTGAAGGACTCTGACATCGGTGAGAAAGGGCTGGAGTCGTACAGAAAGAGCAGACTTCTTGGTGATTCAATGCCCACGACATCTGAATCCAAAGTGCAGTAGGTCCAGAAGAAAAAATTACTCACCATAGTAATGTTTCTTCTAATGGGGTCTTGCTGTATTCTGACTATATGTAGTTAGCCCTAGCACGTGAACTGCTCCGGAGGGGAACGGGTTAACTCTATGCCAGGGCATAGAACGTTGAGCTTAAGCTCGGTTTTCAAACCTTTGTCCCTGATACTCCTCAGTGTAACCGTCAGATTCTTATGAGCACTATACTAACTAACAATCTAGAAATTGTTTTAAAATTCTTGTGCCAAAGGGCAATAAACATATTTTTTGTGGGTCTAGAAGACTCAAGTCGGGAAACCCCAAAAAGAATTCAAGTAGGTAGTGAAAACAACCAATATATATACTAAAGAAAATTATAAAAACCTCAAACAAAGATAAGGTATCCCGAGTACACCTCTGGGGTGCAGCACTGCGCCTGCCAGACCACATCCTCAAAACAATAGGTTCCAGGAGGGAAGGCAGGGTGGGAGGTCAGAATACAGTAAGACTCCATTAGAAGAAACAACATTACTATGGTGAGTAATTTTGTCTTTAAACAACATGAACTCTTGCTGTATTCTGACTATATTTAGACTACCAAGCAGTACCCCCTTAGAGGAGGGAATCACAGAACCTGTTTTTGGGAACAGGATCGGCAGCACTGCTGTGCCAAACCTAGCATCACTTCTTGACTGGATATCAAGACAGTAATGCTTGGTAAATGTAGGAAGAGTTTTCCAGGTGGCTGCTTTACAGATTTCCACTAACGGTATGTCTCTAGCTGCTGTGACCGAAGCAGCTGTACCTCTGGTGGAGTGAGCCCTCAGGCCTGAGGGTGGCCCTTTCCCCAACTTTGAATAGCAGAACTGGATACAGGAAACAATCCACCTGGCAATAGTCCTCTTAGTAGCAGGTTTACCTTTACCCACTCCTCCATAAGTGAGAAACAGCTGTGAACAGTCATTTCTATGGGCCTTAGTGTATTCTACTGTATATAATGACTAAGGGCCCTCTTTACATCAAGACTGTAATCTCCTCTCCCCAGAGGAAGAATGGTCAGTGAAAAACACAGGCAATGACAGACTGATTCAAATGAAAGGCTGATACCACCTTGAGAAGGAACTTTCTATTGGTTCGAAGGACCACCTTATCCCTATGAAATGAAATGAAATCAGGTCCCACTGATAAGGCCTGTAATTCACTGATTCTCCTGGCAGAAGTAATGGCTACCAGGAACACAGTTTTCCAAGTCAAGTAGCTCAACTCAGCCGAGGATAATGGTTTGAAAGGGGGCTGCATAAGCTGTGCAATACAGATATTCAAGTCCCAAACAGGAGCCACCACTGGAGAGCCTGAACCAGAGTTTGGGACACTGGGACCAATTTGGAGAGGATCTTTTTTCTGAGACCAGTAAGACCTTAGATGAAACTGAATATCTCTCATTTGAAATCTTGGCCCTTGCACGACAGCAGTGGAAGCTGCCATGTGGCCTAGCAACTGTAGGAAGTGCCTGGCTGGCCAAGACACTAGAGGACAAAAAGAGGAAGCCAGAGTGACAAGGGATTGTACCCTTGAAAGTGGGAGAAATGCCCTTGCCTGGCCAGTGTCTAGTTCCATCCCTATAAAAGTGAGAAGCCGGACTGGTTCCAGAACAGACTTTTCTAGGTTCAGAATGAATCCCAAGGAGTCCAAAAGCTTTTGAGTGACCTCAAGAGCTGACTTGACTTGGTCTAAGGACTGACCCACTATAAGCCAGTCGTCCAGATATGGAAACAGCAGGATACCCTGTCTCCTGAGAAAGGCCACTACTACTGCTAGACACTTGGTGAACACCCTTGCAGCAGATGTTAGACTGAAAGGCATTACTCTGAACTGGTAATGACCTGAGGGCAGCTCGAACCGGAGGTACTTTCTGTGGGAATGTCTGATAGGTATGTGGAAGTAGGCATCCTTGAGATCCAGGTAGGCCAGCCAGTCTCCTGGTCTCAGAGAGGGAAAAATTATTCCCAGAGTCACCAATCTGAACTTTGGCTCTAGAATGTGTTTGTTCAGGTATCTTAGATCTAGGATGGGTTGCCACTCCCGTCTTTTTTGAGGTAAGGAAGTATCTGGAATACAGACCTTTTCTCCTGTGATAAAGAGGTACCTTATCTACTGCTTGAAGAAGCAACAGAGAGGAGACTTCTGCCTCTAAGGCATTTGTCTCCACGGGAGAGGGAGGACTGAAAGACTTTGCTCTCATTTTTGAGAACATTTTGAAACTGAGAGCAAGTCCCTGGCTCACTACTTGCAGGACCCATTTGTCTGAAGTAATATACTTCAAGGCCTGGAAGTAGTGAGCCAGCCTGCCCCCTACTGGAACTGGGAGGCAACCCTGACTGACACCTCAGGGTGTCTTCTTAGCAGGGGGCTTAGACTGAGTGGATGATGGGGTCCTGGTCATGCCTCGTTTGCCTCTTCCCCTAAAGAACCCCCTCTGCTGGAAAGAGGAGGAGACCTGGGCTTGGTAAAAAGGCCTGTGAAAAGGACTGCCCCTGCCAGCTCTAAATTGCTGCTTCTGAGGAGTGGCCTGCTTTTCTTTTGCTGCAGCACTCCTGTAGGTGGTCCTGTACTCGTCCATCTTCTTCATGTAAGCCTGTGTTTGTTCCCCAAACAGAGAGTTACCAGCAACAGAGAAATCCATGTCCTTAGTATGGGTATCCTGTGACAGACTGGTACATCTGAGCCAAGCAAATCTTCTCATGGAGATAGATGTAGCCATGACTCTGGAATGCACATCATTCGAGTCCACAGCAGCATGGAATTGTATTTTGGATGCTTCGATACCATCCACAGCCACCTGCTCCAGCTCCTTGGCCAGCTGGAGAGGGGCATTCTTAGCCAGCTCCAGAACCGTATCCCACATAGCTTTCTGGTACCCGACTGTATATGCCATGTAATTAACTTGCCTGAGTCCCAAAGATGATGCCAAGTACTGTTTCTTGGCAATGGCATCTACTTTCCTGGAATCCTTATCTGGGGGGTGAGATGCCAGGGGAATGTTAGCCTTGTCACAGGCTGCAGCTTGCACTACCCCAACATGGCTGCAACGATTTGTGAGGAATTCCGTTCCAAGACCTGACAAGGTATACCTGCTGTCCATCCTTTTATCCACAGCAGGTATAGATGTTGGAAACTGCAGAATTTTCTGTGTCCGTTTCCCCAGGGATTTATACAGAGAGATAGACACACTCTTTGACTCTGGGACATCCATCATTTCCACGAAGTCAGGTTCCTCCTGATCCTGTTCTGCCTCTTCCACTGGGAGCCGAAGAGTATCAGCCACTTTCCTGTAGAACAAGAAATGGGAGGGGGACTCAGAAAGTCTGGGAGGAGACACATTGGAAGGCCTGTCTGGGGAGATGTCAGGCTCTACTGGCTCATCTAGGCCTTCATCTTCCTCTTCTTCATAACCTTCTTCTCCTTCCCAATTGCCCTCATAGAATGCTTCAGGTTCAATTTCAGAAGCAACTATTTCTGACCAAACCGATCATCTTTGAACCGGTGTTGGTTCGGTCAGAACCAGGCAAAGCGACTAAACAATAGTAATCGCTTTTGCAATCTCTTCAGCAATCGGAATATGGGGACCGGGATCCAAACTGGCTGACTTGCATTTTCTTTTAGACGGAACCGACTCCGCAGAGTCGGCTCTCCTTTTGCCCGAGGAGGTATCGCCCAAGTCAGTGGGCACCCCCTCAGGTTCGGACGGAACCTAACCAGGCTGGCTATCTGGATCAGCAGACTTATCGGCCCCCCTTTCCTTCAGCCTACTTAAACGTTTTTCTAAAGTGGCTTTAGGAAAGTTCTTACATATTTGGCAGTCTTCTTTGAGGTGGTCAACCCCCAGACAATAAGCACAGATGAGGTGGGAATCAGCCTTAGCAAAGGCCTCCCCCACACTCGGTGCAGTGCTGAAACCCAGTAGGACCGGTTTTCTTTTAGGGTTTCTTAGACATGCCGGATTCAAAAAAGTTACCCTAAAGCCTCCCCCACACTCAGTGCAGTGCTGAAACCCAGTAGGACCGGTTTTCTTTTGGGGTTTCTTAGACATGACGGATTCAAAAAAGTTACCCTTAGCAGCGGTTAAGCCAGGCAACTACACGCTTATCAGTTCCAACCATGTCACAGGGCGGTTAAAAAAAAAAGAAGAAAGCTGTTTTTTGTTTTTTTTTAGGAACCGATAAGTACCGGAAGCCACACAAAGGCAGAAAAACAAGAACTGACAGTTAAAGAATGTGTTTCAGTTCCCAACTGGACCGACTGGAAGAAAACCGAACAAAAAAAGTTCTACCAAGTAAACTATAACTACCTACTAGCTACACTTACTATACCACAGACAGAGATCTGAATACCGAAATAAAACAAGAAAATGCAGTTGAAAACCGACTGACTTTACTAAAACGAAGCGAAGGAGGGATTCTCCGGAGCGACTTCACAGTAAGGCGGAGTAAAGAATCTGGCAGTTCACCGAGGAGTACTAGGGACAGAGGTTTGAAAACCGAGCTCGAGCGCAATGTTCTATGC
The DNA here is from genome assembly GCA_016271365.2 of Neoceratodus forsteri. Classification (NCBI taxonomy): domain Eukaryota; kingdom Metazoa; phylum Chordata; order Ceratodontiformes; family Ceratodontidae; genus Neoceratodus; species Neoceratodus forsteri. Next base: position 425,902,187 of record JADMNL010000024.1, on the reverse strand, counting down.
CCTGGCATAGAGTTAACCCTTTCTTCTCCGGAGCAGTTCAAGTGCTGGGACTAACTGCATATAGTCAGAATACAGCAACACTTCATGTTGTTTAAATATAACATTTTATTATAGTACATGGTTAGGGCGTGTTGTGTATGGAAATCAGTGGCTATTCAAAAGTTGTTATGCACGTTCTGAAAATTATGCATGCTCTATCATCAAATGCACCTGTATCCCTGCTTGTGCCAACTCTGGGTTGCCAGACCACTTTCACTGAGCGGTCCTGGCTCATGCTGACTCCCACCTGGCAGCCCACTTTCGTTTTCGCTGATTGCTCTCTCTCTCCATGTACTGGTGCTGAGCACCACTCACAGCTCCCACTCACTATTTCCCTCTACAGAATATACTGTACAACAAAAAATAAAATATGGGTGACCATACACAAACCCACTTACGCTTCCATCGCAGGGCTGAGATAACAGCATGGACCTCTCAAGCTTTGCTCTCGAGGTCCATATGCTGTTATTTCTATCGCTCGATAGAAACACAGGCTTTTTGTGTATGGTCACTCATGCAGATTTTTTTTTTTAATATATATTCTAGTTTTTATTAAAGTTTCCACAGAACAAAATACAGGACAGACCAGACAGAAAAGACAGAGTTGGTACAGAGTTCCATATGGTTTGTTTTAACACACATAAATAATTGGTTGTCACTGGAATAAAGCCTCTTTGGCAGAGACAAACTGCCCATTGTCCTTTATTTCAATAAGTGAGGCAAAATGATGTATGGGGACTGGAATCACAGGTGCCGACTATAGCGGGGGGCAGCCCCCCAGAAGATTAGTAGGGGCTCTGCCCCCAGGAATTTACAGAATTACAGTGGAATGCAATTCCATTAGACAGCCACCAGTAGTTTTATTTTAACTCCCCTGCTGCCGCCTACAAGCCCAGCCAATCTGTGTGCACCATTTTCACACTAAGGAGGAAGAGTGAGGACTAATCACTGTGTTTGTTGCAACTTGTCATGGCCACATGATGCCATTTCAGTGGGATTGACGGTGGGTGCCCTTTGGTCATGCAGCCTTATGGGACAAGCGCTGTCCCTTGCGCTCTCTCTCCCTCGCTCTCCATCACTCTCAGGAGTTGTGTCAGCAGGACACCATCGTCACATCACCCACCCCCCCAGTGCAGCCAGATGCGCCGAGTAAGTGGGTGAGGCGACAAGCACATAGAAGTGGAACAGGGCTAGGGAACACAGGGTCAGGCAGTGGGGCGGTCTGACTCCGGGCAGCAGCAGCAGCGCCAGCAAAGATGAGGGGAGCAGCCAGCTTCAGAGGCCTGGAGGCTGTTGGAAAGCCAAGGAGGAATCGTACAAGAACTTGACCTCCTACAGGTAGGACATGTGGGGAGCACTGGAGAGCAGTGGTGATGAGTCAACTAACACATTAAAAATGGTAGTGGCCAGTTAGTTGATTAATGGGGACAAGCATTCAGAATAAAGACTGAAATACAAGCTATTGTACATAGTTCTAATCAGTACTAGGCCTGTTCCAGGGCGTAACCACTTAGACCATACGCTGTCTTGGGCCCTATAGATTATTGTTATTTTTTTTTTTTTTGCTTACATGAGGCCCTTCAATTTATATTTCTTGGGCTTCCACTCTTTAGGTGGGAGATTCTAGGCAGGTTCGGATTATTACTAAAGTCAGTGCTCCTTATTTTCTCCTTTTTTTTCCTTCCTCATGTATATTTTGTATGTAATATCCTGGATGGGTGTATTAAGATTGCGTTATGGTTATGGTTGTATGTAACCGTTCAATATTAGACTTCTGTCTGGAGCGTCCTGTATGAAATTATAATAAAATCTTTAACTTCAAAGAAATACAAGCTATTGTGAATATGAGTTGACCTTAGCAGGGCTGGATATATAGTAACTTCTTTTTTTTTTGTTTGGGGGGGGGGCACGCGTAGGCCCTGTCAGCTGTTTTAGTATTTTTATCCTTTTTTTTTGTGCTGGAGTGGCATCTGACTGGTTGGAGCTTGGAGGAGCCGAGGAGATGTTTTGTTTTTCGGGGGCGGGGGTCTGACCACGTCCATCTGGCTGGGCCAGAAAACTAAAGAGCACGCACAGCGGCAGCTCTGCCTAGTGACGTAGTTTGGATGATGGGCCCCAAAACATGTGCAACAGCCTGGTAATGGCATAGTGCAAACTAAGTTTGCATTGGCTGGCTGACACTAACTATGGTGTGATTGGCTGTCAGTGTTGACTGCGCAACTGCTGAACTTTGCTGTACATATGCCTTGAGCCAAGTGACAGTTTGGCCCCATTCTTTTTCTCATGGCTAGTGCAGTCTAGGATGGGAAGTGCGAGTGGGACCACCAATATCTCGAGAGGATTAAAGATACCGAGGGTCAATGGTCAGGGCTCAGGAGTGAGTTGGTCATAGGGTCATATCAGAGGTGTTAACTGTGGTGTGGTTTACTTGGCATCCGACCACATAACCTATGCTGACTAGAAAGGATGTTGACATGGGGTGGTTGGGGCAGATGGCCGGGAGGTGTTGGCAGGTAGGCGGTGTTGGGCGCGGGGACCTCTTGGTTACTGCTGTGCACAGGGCCCATAGTAATGTAAACCCAGCCCTGGATTAAATAGTCACTTGCTGGGAAAGAAAAGGAAATGAGTAGGCCTCAGGCTTAGCTAAAATCTGAATGTAACAAGATCCACTTCCCACAGAAGGATGTACTTCATATTACTGAGTAGGGCTTGTTTGCTCAGTCATTTATATGTGGGGGACCGTGGTGATGTGGGATTTGTCAAGCACTCGGATCTGGAGAGCTCTTGTGATGAGAGCCATGAAAGTCATACATATCTGGGGACACTGGAACTGTACAGTGAGGCTTGATGGCTTGCCATTCACACTGATGTGGGGCCACTGGTTATACTGGCTTGTCTGTCATGGTAGGGCATACTGTATGGGGGTACTACTAATGTGGAACTTGTGACTCAGAAGTAAGGAGCACTGATAATGTGGGAACTGTCAGTCACTCTGATGTGGCTGTCACTGAGGTAGGACATTTTAATAAAGCAGCAGACAATATTTTGGCAAATTCATTTTATTGAAACAGATGGGGCTTTCCAACCCCCCTGCACCCTAGCAATGCCCACCTCCTCACAATGCCTTATAGCAACAGTGGGGACGGGATGGTCGCAGAAGGGGCGGAGGTCATGCAGCAAGGTTGCTGGTTAGCCAATCCAGAGGGACCCTAGACTTCTCCAAATAACTAGTACTAAATTAGCTATGTTAAATACTAGGTTGAAACACAACATTGAGGCCAGATGTATTTATAACAAAATATTCTTAAGGCCTGATGTATTAATAACAAAATATTCTTTATTTAAAATAGTAAAAGAAAGATTACAGGCCTGAACAGAAGTTGAATCGAGACTGAATCCACTTCCTTACACAGGGAGGGGTCAAGATGGATTAATGGGGTGAGTCATTTGCCCCATTAATCCACCTTGACCCTCCCTGAGTAAGCCCCACCCTTAGTCCCAATTCCCTAGCTATGTTTTAAAAAAAAAAATGATGAATGCATAATCTTCGAGGCTAGTTCAAATATTTTATTTTTGGAAATGGGAAGGTGAAGCGGGACAGCGTACCAAGTCTTAAGGTCCAAACCCAAGTCTAAGTCGTACAGTAGTTGGTTTAAACTGCCTATGAGCACATTGTGGTCAAGAGGCAATTGTGTTATGCTGTTAAAAGACAGGCCAATCCACCACACACCAAAATGCAAAGCAGCGACCCTTTCAAATGCAGGTTCAGAGCAAATGGCAAGAATGTGTAATGTTGTACTTTCATTGCAAAGAATAACTAATTCCTTAATTGTTTCACGGTGAGCTGCACGATCTGTCACATCATGATGTGATATAAAGCATGAGTAATGTATTACTGGGAATTTGACTTTACTGCCATTGGCCTTTCAGGGTAACGCCCTTGCTTCATTCACTCCTTGTGTGATGAGGTTCTATGTCACTTAGATTGCCTTTTCTGAAATACTGTATTTCAGAGCTGCTATTTGCCTTGAGAATCTTTAGCACTGAGCATTCTGCTCAGAATCCTTTTAAACATAAACTGGTGGGTTCCACAGATGTTCTGTGTCTGCCACTGACCTACTGCACAGTGCTTAAACCAGCAGCAAGTTATGGTTCCTACTCAGTTTATCAATACTTTCTGGTCCCCAGTTGTTTAAAATCTTTTAAAGTGCTTTAGCTTTTCTATTTGGTCAGAGTTCTGTAGGATTTTTGAAAGGGATCTGCCGTGGGGTGGAAGTCTTGAATAGCCATAGTCATTTTAGAGACGCTCTGTTTATGCTCCCCAGTAATTAGAAGTGGAGATTGTGGGAATCAAACCCAGGTCTGCTCGACTCTCCTGGACATACCACGCTCATTTGAAATTCATTACTCTAACCTCTAGAGTATACTGCCCGCCACTTTAAAGCATTCGAGAGGCATGACTGAGTGAGGAGAATATTTTGGATCCAGAGTGTTCTACTGTGTTACCTACCAGGAGGTGACAGGAAAGAAGAGAACACAGGGGGCAACATTTTGCGTGGTAATATGAGGGGTGCTTTGTTCTGTTTTGTTAGGAATTATAAGCTGGTACACACTGTAGATTTCTGTGGTTGTTGCCTATAGAGAGTAGTAGGGAAATCAACTGGGAACCCCCGGACCTCTGACTTTTGCAGGGGGGTTCCCTTAAAGACAATAACCCGAGATTGGGAGGGGGGTTGAAACACTGCACAAAACAAGAAGCAAAAAACACATTTTATTTTAAAATGTTCATCCACCCCAGTACATGCCATGCTAGTACTGCAGATAAGTGTGTCACTGAGTATCATGGATTATCAAAAGCAGGCTGCCAACAAAACCAGTTTAAATGTACACATGATGACACATGACACACTGAAGTATTACCACAGCCCATCTACTGCATTATTTCTGGTCTGCAAAGTGTTATAATGTGGGTCATTTTTACTTGTTTGCTGTTTCTGTTGTCCATGCCTCATCTACTGCAGTTGAAATCCTGAAATCTATCAGTTGGTGTAACTATGCCCTGGCTCTTTACTTTTGTTAGTGTCTGTGTCTCAGTCACTGCTCCCCCAATATTGTTGCAGTACCTTTCTAGAATAAAGATTTACATGTGACAGATAATGTGAAGACTCATAAGAAAGGCAAAATGGGTAGCCTATCCATCTCAGAGCAGAATAATCTGCTGTCTGTATATGCATCATGGTAGCATTCTGATCTACAACGACCCCATATTTGCTAGTGTAACCTGCAGCATTCACCTGTGCTCACCTGGCATCATGCAGTTCACACATTTCAGTTTGGATTTGGGGAGGGTTACATAACCTGTGTCTGCAGCGCTTGCTGGGGAGTTGGTCAAGGTGGTGAGTGACAACACAAGAGGCTGTGCCAGTAGTTGCGAAGGGGGTCAGTGTGGGCAGTGACATCACTAGTGTCTGCAACACTTGCCGAGGGGTGGGCCAGTGTGGGCAGTGACATCACTAGTGTCTGCAACACTTGCCGAGGGGTGGGCCAGTGACACCATCAGAGGCTATGCAGGTAGCTGAGGAGGGGACAGGGTGGGTGAGTGATACCATCAGTGTCTGCAACACGTGCTGGGCATTAGGTCAAGGTGGCGAGTGACAACTATATACAGGCAAATCTGGGTTATATGCTGGCATTGAAATGGTGTTTATTATGCTGTGCTATCTCTTCACAACCCCCCCCCCCCCAAAATGTACCAGAGCACACCAAAAACCCTAGAGCTTCTGGTGGGGCCTCGGCAGTCCCCAGACCCCCAGCCATTTCTTAAGGCCCCCGCAAAATAAAAGTCGGCTCCTATGACTGGAATGGAATCATCTTCACTTGGGGCTTGTTAGCCACCTCCCTGTGCAAACCCTGTGGTCCCTTACATTAGGAGGATACCTGAAAATATAGTTCATCAGTATGACCAGAGGTTACAAACAAGCAGATTCCTTGCCCATATTGGTTTGAGATCAAAATGAACTCCAGTTTCATGTATCTCAGTGCTGAGACACCAACTATATGGAGAAAAAAAAAAAGAGAGAAGGAAAAAGAAGTCTGAAGTAAGAAAGGGAGTGGGTCAGCCAAAGAAGAAGACTGAGAAAGGACATTAGGGAGAGGTAAGAGGGGGAGACGGGGGGCCTTATGGTATAAAGTCAGCGTAAGTACTAACTGATACAATACACATCTGCGCCATCTGACGTTAAACAGGTGAGCTTTGTTTGAGAGGGTGTACGTTGGTGTCTACAATGAGTAGATGTCAGACAATATTTTACGTCATCCTTCTACGGCAGGAATGGTTGTGGCAGGCCACAGCCTAGTAATTGCTTCTTCAGCAGCCAGTAGCAAGACAAACAATCATTTCAGGGTTGATCCTCTAAGGAAGCGGTTTGCTAGGGGGACAGACACCAATATTGGTGAGAGATTAATGGTCCCTGGACAGCTAAAAAGTATTTCCAACTAATGAATAACTCCCTGCCAACAGGAGTGGAGGAAAGGACACCCCCAAAAAAATGTGGGCAGGGTTAGCCAAGGCCTGTCCGCATCCCCTCCAACATAAACTTTTAAGTGGAGCTGCATATTTTGCTATGATGTCTGGGATGCAAAAAACCTATCAGCATTTCCATGAGAATTTCTTCCAGTAAGCTGTAGTGTGAGACGATAAGCAGGCAGGGCACATTTATGCCAGGTTTCTATGGAATATGCCACCTCCAGCTCGTTATTCCAGCGCTGCAGAATATCAGCCATGGTTTCTGTTGATGTGTCTTGAAAGGGTCTGTATAGGTGACCAATAAGATGGGACCAAACCTTGCCTTTCAAGTGGGAAGTAAGAATCTGCATATGTGCTGGGAGTTTATCTGGGATACTGGAAACGGATAGTCCCTGAGCCAACAGATAGGAGTGAATCTGTAAGTATCTGTAATGGTCAGTGGTAGGTAACTAGAAGGCCGCTTGCAGGACAACAAATGGGGGCACATCATGAAAGTTCAAAAGTTTAAAACAGAAGCAGAGGCCCAATCTATTCCACCTTTTGATACCCAGATCTTGCACGTTTGGGGGAATGAGGTGCCAAAATTGTATTGCTCGCAGTCCCATGCATTATTCCTTACATAATACAAACTACAAAAAAAAACTCATAAATAAGGGACAGTTTCAAGACGGATAAGTTGTGGTTAACCTTCCCCCAGCAAGACAGTACAGGGTAATCACATGGGTCTAAGGGTACAGAGTATCCAAATCAACCTATTTAACCCAAAAGGGCCACAGTACTGTAAAATAATTTAAAAACACTGGTAAAATCAGGAGAGGCACAGAAAGTAAGGAGACCACAGTAAAATGTGGGAGAGCACCTAGAAGTTGTGAGCTGCACAAACAGTTGTGCTGTGCAGCTGTAAACGGCAAAACTCAGCACAAAATCAAAGTACCGGACACTGAGTAGAAAAGTCTATACAGCACCACTGGCTGGTGCCAGAACTGGGGACTCTGACCAAGAGGAAGACATATGGGAATTAATTTTTTTTTTTATTCAATGAAGGACCAACTGGCTTAAGTCTGGATGGGGCTGGTATCTAAGAGTGGGAGCGGGAGAGAAAAAACACAGGGAGCAGCCAACCTCCACCATCAACACTTAAGTTCCAAGTTACACCACCAATACCGACTGCCCTTTCCTGTGCCTCTCCTGAAAGCAATGCACAGTCAGTAACAGGTCCCTTGACTCTGCATCAGCTTTTCACATGGTCCAGTGTTGTGACAGTGGGCCCCGGAAAGCTTGCACTCAATTCTCTCAACACTGATAGTGGTTTCCTCTCCTCTCCTCTGCAGATCAATCAGCGGAGTCCATACAACAGGGTAGTATCAAGAAATGCGAGCAACAGCGGCTAACTTTTCAGGGCTGTCTAGCCTTCAGGCTGTATTTTTATTTTTTTTTGTTGTGATGTGGCATGACTCTTCGTGCAAGCTGAGGCAGCTCAAGTCCAGGCCCATCCCCCTTGTCCCTGAGAAGCACTGCACCAGTGGCAGTAAGCAGATGAGCTGGGCATCCACAAGGGGCGGTACAGCAAAACTAAAAGCTCAGAACCAGAAAATCAGCATCACAACCACAGCACATCTCACTCACTGTAAGCAAGGAGGACAGTGACACGAGATGCATCCGATCAAGCGAATGAGGAGGTAACAGGTTCATGCAGTGAAATGGGCTCCAGACCTCACTCGAAGAGTCTTATTACCAGTTCCACTCCACGATCAACTGCTGACCTCTAGCTGAGGCTCCAGTCCAACCGCTTCTTGTAAGTTGTTGCTGCTGTAGCTCCTAGCCTCCTACCTCAACCCAACCAGGCCAGACCCATACTTCAGTGCATCCACTGCAGCGGTCCTGGACTGGCTAGCTGCTGAGCCTGTTCCTCTGCTTGCTCGATCACGTCTGACCTTAGTCGGGAGGGGGGGGTCAGCCGGGCAAGAGCCAGTATGAGAGAGAGGTGGGATAGGACCAGAGAAGAGAAACTGACATTTATATTTTAAAGGTTCCTTCCTCTCCTATCTATGCTGGTCAATCAGCAGAGTTCCCAGAATGTGTCCAGAATGACACAGAAGATTGTACCAGAGACAGGAGAAATTATAGGGGAGAGGTTAAATGTTCCCAAGAACAGGTAGTACTTGAGAGTGCAACCGTTACAGCAGCTAACCGATCAACCACTGCACCAATCTCCAGTCTACTTACTAGAGATAGTTTCCTATAAGTTTTGTGCTGGGAAGCAAATGGACCTTGCATGTGTGTCAGTGTGTAAAGTTATCAGATGAGTTTTTCTCATGAAGCAAGATAAAAGTGAGGCAGATGCCGTTCGGGACAGGGAGGGGGTGAGAGAGAGAGAAGCAATGTGGCGAGCAAGGGAAAAGGGACTTTTTAGGGGTTTGAGACAGAAGTAAATCTAGGCAAGGATGGGAGAGGGGGAGTCAGAGAGAAAGCGGACCGATTCCTCCACTGTACATGCTTCAATTCCACTTCACTGCGCGAATGCGAAGCAAATAATTGTGATGAGTTAGCCCCTTTCTCCACTCCTTCTCCCTTTCGCTATACAGCTCTGCATAGCTCTTGCTATGTAGCTGTAAAAAGGGGATAACAGAAATGGCAACACTGGCAAAACAGCGAATACATTGATGAGAAAGCCATGTGACAGAGCCAAAGGGCACCACAGGCCCCAAGGAAACGAGACTGTGCAATGATGCCAGGAACTGACCGTGTCCAGGAAAATGATCAGACTGGCCGGAAAACCCAGTCGATGGGCAAACCATCATGCACAAAGCAGGGTGCTGCAAATGGAAGTGGGAATGTATAAGTGACCAGTAAGAGGGGGGATGCCCTAAAACAATTACCCCAACCTGAACAGCAAAACCATCATCATGGCAAAGCCACGTGATGGAGCTGAAGGAGTACACGTACCCTGCGGTAATTTGGGGGGGGGGGGCAGGCTATCAACCCAGAAACCAACCATGGCATCTCATAGGATGGTCTGAATGGCTGTAAAGGTCATATACATCACCAGCACTCACCACATCAATATTAAAAATGAAGGGCCGCCCCGGTGGCGCTGAGGGTTGAGGCGCTGGACGCCACACCTCACGCCACACTGGCGACCCGGGTTCAGGAACGAGCCTGGGTCGTAAGGGGTCGGCAGGGAGGAGAATGGATTAAGCGTCCCTAGGACTGCTCTCCTTCCCCGGGGGGGGGTGGATCCACCTGCCGATGCACTAGTGACCTCTGGCAGAGGCTGGAGGCATTACAGTGCACGGCCACAAGATGCTGGGGATTGGAGCTGCGGCAGATGTCATTCCGGGATGTGTGGGAGCGTGCACCAGCTGAGCTGGACGTCATTGCATGTCCGAGCTCCAGGGACACACAAGAACAGGGAAAACAACGGCGCCATGGATAGGCGACGGCACCAAGTCCCCCATGCCTATCGCTGGGCCAACCCTGACTGACCATCCAGGTCCTCCACGGCCAGTCCTACCCTGCAGCCAGAGTCTGTCTGTAAGAGTGCTCAAGAGGAGTAGGGCGACCCACCCTGGGAGGGTTAGACCAGGGGTACCGGCTGCAGGGAGGAGGGGGAGAGAGGTAAAGCTCGGGGTGGGGCGCCTCTGACGGGCATGACATGGACTCGGATGCCTGAGAGAGGTCCATGGGGGCCGCGACCGGAGGGAAATAAAGTCGAAAAAAAAAAATATTAAAAATGAATGCATAACCCCCCCAACACACACACACACCCTATGTAGCACCCATACACCTTCCTCCCCTTCCCCCATCCCAATGAAATATCCTCCTGATAGTACTAGATGACGGGACTAGGTGATGAAGAATAGGGTTAGGTCTTAGGTTACCTAGGGGGTTGGGTATAATGGGCAGACTGGATGGGCCTGGTGGTCTTTTTCTACTGTCAGATTCCTATGTTTCTACTAGACAGATATCCTCCAATCTAGCTACCTAATAACAGCATGTCTCCAAACTCACCCACCCCCAACCCACTGAAACTGACCACCACTCTACCACCCACCATCTACCTCCCAACCCCACTCAACACAAAAAATGATGATATACCATCCTTCAGTTGGCAATTGACACAGACCTCCCTCCACCTTGGCCAGCCATTGTGTAATGAATGAACTGAGCGCGATCACTATAGTATTAATCATGGTGATTATGCATGGTTCATTCATTCAACACACAGGGCTTAAACGACAAAATTGATTTTGCTCCCGTCCCGTTAATGAAACATAAAAGCATTTGTATATGAATGACTTAATAATTGCCATTATTACTATAGTGTGGAAAGAATACGTTTGTTATATAATGAGTGTTTTGATTAAATGTGACAATGTGTTCTAATCTCTAATTTAATTTCTATTTTATTTTTTTTTTTAATCTCCTATAGGAATTCCTCGAATGACTGAACTGGACTACCCTACGGGGCTCAAGCAAAATAACTGTGAGCTAAACAGAGCCCCATTTGTGTGTTCTCTGCCATAAAGAAATCTTTTTACACCTCTTTTTTATTCCCACTAAATCTAAATTTATAACTCTCTTACCTAACTAAAACAACCCCCCCAACCCCCTTTTACGTCATCATTTTCCATTTCCTTGATTCCAACCACACTGTTCTTACCGGTGCACTGGGTTCAGGTATCACTTGTTCTTACCCTTTTTGCATATACAGTACTTAGTTTGTCCATATAATTAATTCAGCTTTGGCAAAAAGGCTTATGAAGTGCATACCAGGTGGTCCACTCCTAAGGTACCTGAAACCAGGGTTGGCTTGAGAGTTTTGGGGGCCTCCAGTGAGATGAATCAGGAGCCCCTTACCCAACCCAATGTGACCACATCATCATCTTCTCTGTCTGAGCACACAACATTTTACTTTCAACGTAACAAGTTACATATTTGTGATTTTTAGTGGGAGGTTGCAGTGTTAGTCATTGGGGCCCCACTGACCATCCAACCCACATTTGTTCACCAGCCTCTGACTGGCTGGGCCATACCTTGGGAAGTAATTCTGTGATGTTATGACACTATACAAGAGGCTCCACAGAGCCCAGTGATGCTCCTTATTGCTGAATCACTTTAAAAATGAATAATTATTAAAAAGGAAAAAAACAAAGTGGTACTATGCATCTGCCTGGGACCCCCAGGATCTGCAGGGCTGTGGATCTGCCTGGGGGCTCCCTGCAACTGCAAGGTTCACTAGTGCCTAAAACCAGCTATGCCTGAAGCGCTTTACTTTAAGTAGTCACGAACTGCAAAATTGGCACTGTAGCTTTAAGAGTTTCAGAGTATTTGAAGAGCTAGCGTACTGCACGAAACTAATATTAGATTTTAAAAGCAGCCAACCATTACCTTTTATATCGGAAGTATTTTTTCTTTCCCCTTTGTTTAATTGGATGATTGTTTACCTGATGTTAGTAGGTGTGATGTGTGGAACAGCTCTTAGCCTGGCAGCTGACATATCTAGCTCTACTGCCCCCCACTACATCATCAATATTGTGACCTCACTGACTGTGACATCACTGCTGCTTAGGAACAGCAAGTGAGTGACTACCAGGTCATTCACCTGTGACATCACTGTCAGTGAGATCATAATGCTGATGATATAGTGTGGAGCAGTAGAGTTAAATATGTCAGCTGCCAGGCTAAGAGCTGTTCCACACATCCAGCACAATATTATCACATAGAATACTTTCTGATGAGCAACAGGAAAAAGAAAAATATTTCAGAAACAAAAAGTTACAACCGACTACTATTTAAAATTTGTATTTTCCAGTCTGCCTGTTTTGGCTCCACTAGCTCTTTAAGAAGTGTTTTGAACACACACACACACTGATCAGGCCTTCTGTAGAAGTGAACTGTTGGGCAAAATGTTGTGGACGTTAATGCACTTTGCTCTGCTCCAGGTTGCTTCTGTTTTTCTTTATTACAATAAAGACTGGATTTACCTTTTGCAACTTTGTGTCAGTGCAGTACCTCAGTGCTTCTCTGATGTGTAATTTTGTTCTGGTATTGTGTTTGTGACAGAAGTGTGGGATTACTGCATTTTTTTTTTTTTTTTAGTCTTTGGTAACCAGGTAGGACCCACTAGGCACAAGTGCCTGTTTTCAGGGGTGACCTGGGAGCACTGGGGGGTTGACTTGCTCAGAGTCACACAGTAAACAAGTGGAGGTTGTGGGAATCAAACCCAGGTCTTCTGGATGTACCAAGCTCATTCACAGCTCGTTATTCTAACCTCTAGGCTATACTGCCTGCCCCACAGCATCACAATAATGCAAGTAAATTACAGTTACCTTACAATAAGTTGATACGGATAATGCATTATCAGCCATTTTGGCACCGAGCAGAGTTTGTTTATGCAGGACTCCAAACACTCAGCACATAATGGCTATCTGCTACTACCAACCTGGGTTGGATCTGAACTGGTAACCTTCAGTAGTAGCAAATGACACTGTACACCACTACCATCCACTAAGCCAGCTAGTTTCTCTATTTCTCCCTTCTTTTGATCTGTTATCTTTCCCTTCTGTAGTACACCCTGTCACTAGTACACAGGAAAGTCCTCCACAGCAACGGGGCATTAATGTCGCCATTGACTGCCTTCTTACAGCACTGTGCCAATGGCAGTTGGGATATGGAAAGGAAAAGCCACAGAATTAAATTCAGCTCTTGTGCCGATGCCCAAAGGTTACCCAGTTTTCATGTCTTCCCTTTTCTCATTCAGGAAGGAAACCATTTGTTACACACACACATATACACGTCTTGTGTACACAGCTAATCATCCCCATGCAAACTCAAATTCTCACCCCAGCAACACTGCAGAGAATTAATCTGGCAGTCAGTATTAGCCACTGTGTCAGACGACTGACAGAAGTTAACAACAACAAAAAAATTCTTCTAGTGCCTATTTTATTCTAACCTGCAACGCTCAACAGCCTATCGCCATTACTGCAGCCAATTTGTTCATTAAGATAACTTGGGTCTTAAATTAAATGTCAAATACCATTTAACAGAGACAGCATGAGGCATGTTACAGTTTCAAAAGGGACTCTGATAGCTCAGAATCTGAATGTGCCATCTGAATGAAGTCAGTTGTGAAGCGGTCAGACGTGCCAAGGGATCACTGCCATCTGGAAGTCTGCCATAAAATGTAAACACACACACACGCATGTATGCGCACGTGCACATACAACACACACGCTCAACTAGCCTCAGGAGGGAAGAATATACAGGTTTTCTGTATGCCAACACCATCTCTGTTCAGGGTACAGAGGTTACAAAGCAATGCCCTCCCCCTTCTTTTTATTCACTTTTTTAATGCTGGGAAGGTGACCTCATTCAGAGCTACAGGAACTAATCACCCACGCAGTTCTCCTTAGTTTGCTCTCAACATGGCAAGTGTGCAGCTCGGGGAGAGAGACAGAGACATGCCCAAACAGGAGGGATTACAGGGAGAGAAAAAAATAAGCGCGACTGGTAAGAATGACACCCGCACCTCTAAGACACTCCAACCGGGGCCCCAGAACACTCAATATTCCAACACTGAGCCAAGAACTCTCCACCCCATGCAACAACTTTCACCCTAGAACTCCCTGCCCCACTCTCCAGTGGTCCCAGAACTCCTGCTCCATGCTTCTATGGTGGTTCTGGAAAGAAGAGTTACTTACCAAATCTCCTCCAGTAAGCCACATCAACGCACCTCGTCAGTGTCTATATAATGTCGGTGTCCCCAGCATGCTTTAGTTTCCTGCTGAAGACAAGTTCGGAGGATCAGACTGGCAGAGACTGAAGCAATCAGAACAAAACCAGGCACATAGGAGAGGATACAGAAACATAAGATGCCAATGGAAGCATTAGAGGAGAACCAGCTTGCGAGGGCAGGCAGGATAATCACCTATCACCTGACAGGGGGGAGGCAGGAGAGCTGTCTCTCAATGCAGGAGATTCTCTCTAAGATCTACTGTTACAGTAAGTAACTATTTTATCTTCTTTGAGGACATCTCACTCCACTGAGCCACATCATGGAATAATTCTCAGGCAGTACCAAGCACTGCGGGAGGAAGGCAGGTTCTAAGGACTCTGGAACAAGGAGGCCTTGCAGAGCAAGAAGGCCAAAGCCAGCACATCGATGAGAGACAAAGCCCAGACTACAGTGTTCAGTCAATGTATGAATAGTACTCTAAGTGGCAGCAGTGGACACACTGTGGAAACAAATCACTGAAGTAGCCCCCCCACGGGTGTTTTAAGCATGGACAGGACCAGAAAACTGCTTACCGAGCTTCCAGTAACAAGTAATACAGCAGGCCAACCATTTGGAGAGGCCCTGCTTTGAAATGGGAGTGCCAGTTATTGGGAAACAATGGGAACCCTTGCAGGTCCTGCAGTTCTGTACGACAACGGATGTGAAGAATTTATGGGGCTGCGTGGTGGGCTGCGGATGGCCTTGTGGTCCCTGCTCTGATATGTGGCCGCAGATGCACGGGGCAAAGAGTGCATCTGTCAGAATGCACAAGGCTCTCTGCCACCCGGGGGGGGTGGGAAGAGAGAAGAGGTACAGGGACCTGTGCCAAGAGGACAGTTGTCTTCACTATATGGTAACTAGGCCCGTGCGGACAACCCTGCACCTTTCATTCCCTGGCTGGAGGGGTGTCACATAACAGTGCCATCCCCACCCTCATCCCATCCAGCTGGGTCAATGATCTCACCACCGAACTCAGCTCATCAGCATGGGATCACAAAGCATACCCACTGGGGTCAAGACTGGCACCACTCACAAAGTCTGTTAATTATACACACGATATATTATAGTGGCACGGTAGTGCCACTATAGTTAGGGTTCAACGGTCACTATGTTAAACCTAAACTTTTGTACTTTAATAACTTTGCGACCGTTTGACTAATTCACATGAAATTTGCATGCACCATCAGAGACCAAAGATCTGTGGATCTGGCAAGTTTTGTTCTGGTTGGATGTGCAGCTGCAGAGATGCGGAATGTCAAAAATTGTGTAAGTTACCATTTTGGTGTAAATTATTTGTCATGCCATTTCTCAGAAATGGCTTGGGGGTTTGGTCTGAAATTCTTAGGGTATAGCAGGCTTCGGTCGCAGATGTGCCTTTTGAAGGTTTGGTGAAAAAATATTAATCCGTTCAAAAGTTATTAAAGTTTAAATTTTCCCATTATTTCCTAGGGAAAAAATTATATGTGCTGTGCGAACAACTGTTTTCTTGCTGCAAAAGCAGTTTTTATTGTTGCAAATGCAGAATGTAGTGTTGAGATTCTGCCACCTTGTTTTCAGTTAGTGAGGCAAACAAATTTAAATAATTCAAATAATACCTGCCGTTGGTAAACATTAACAGTTGTGTTTACCTAATTGGGGCTTGAGGAATCAGATTCTGGGTTTAGTTTACCCCCAAAATGCTCAGAAATATGTTAACTTTGTTCGCAGTCATATCTGTGCCACAAATTGTGGCAGTGTTTCATGAAACAAGGGGGAGTTTGTGCTGCAAATTGCAGCAAATTCCCATTGTTTCACGAAAACAAGGAAGTGTGTTTCACAGAACAGCTACCGCAATTTGTGGCACACACATCCACGGAAAAAATACAACTCTTCAGGGGCATTTTGGGAGCAAACTGACCCCAGAATTCAATTTTTTCAGCCGCCAATTAGGTGAACACCTGCTGGTGTTTACTTAATACAAGTATTTCTGGCTTCTTTTACAGCCTCTAAGGGGAAGGGGGCTGAGGCATGCTAGTATACATTTGCCGACACTGGGCTGCCCAATCCTTGTGTCAGCAGCAGAGACCCCTCACTGTGGGACACTGGGGAGCCCACTCTCAGTGTCTTGAGATATATATACACACACACACACACACACACACAGAGTGTGGGACACTGGGGAGCCCACTCCCAGTGTCCCGACATATGTACTGTATTTAAACCTGTAAATAAATAAAACATTCCCCCCGATGTAACATTCAGTTGCCAACAGGGGACCCAATCCCCATGCTGGCACTAGAAGACCCCTCGGCATTCTGGGACCCTGAGGAGTCCACTCCCAGTGACCCCATACATGTATCCCCCTCCAGCAGTCTGGGACACTGGGAAGCCCACTCCCAGTGTCCTGAATTATGTCAGTTTTAAATCCTGTAAAAAAAAAAAAAAAAAAAAAGAAAACAGTCCCTCGATGTCTTTTTTTTTTTTTACCTGCAAAAAAGAAAATGGTCCCTTGTCATCCCCGCTGTCCCCTTCCCCATCCCAATCCTCCCACTGAGCACCCACCACCTCACCCCCCCGCCCTATACTTACCACTGGAGGTTGTCGGCTGTCATCTTCTGTGGAGCGGGACAGGTCTGTACTCTTCAAAGCCGCACCATGAACTGAGGAATCAAGGTAAGTGCCATATAATGTATTTCAATGGCGTTTTGAACTTATGTTTATAACGCTGACATTTTTTGGACTTTTTGCACCAAATTTTCAACATGGACTTTTTGGGACCCCACCTCATAAACACTGTGACTGTCATTTAATTACTTGGGCCCGGAAGGTGATTTTGTGGTTGTTGTGTGAAATCATCTTTCGGGCCCAAATGATAAAATTTCACCACATGTGTTCATGAGGTGGGGTCTCAAAAGGCCATACAAACATTGAATTTGATGGCAGATAAGGACCGCTTGGCTCATCTAGTCTGCCCATTTCCTTACCTGATGGATAAGCTGCAGATTATAGTTAATCAACAGCTAACTTCCTCCTACCCTCCACTAGAATTGCCTTATGCCTGTCCCATGCATTCTTGAATTCTCCTACTGTTCCTGACTCCACAATCTCCTCAGGAAGGCTGTTTCATGCATCCACAACCCTCTCTGAGAAAAAATACTTTCTAATATTACCTCTGAGCCGTCCCCCCTCTATCTTCAAATTGTGCCCGCCTTGTTCTTGCACATCTCTTCTTCTGAAAGATACTACCCTCTTGTACTTTGTTAATTCCTTGAGATACTTGAAAGTTTCTATCATGTCCCCCTCTCCTCCTTTCTTCAAGGATATACATATTAAGCTTCTTTAGTTTCTCCTCGTATATCTTCTGGTACAGACCCTGCACCATTTTGGTTGCCCTCCTCTGAACAGCCTCCACTCTGTCTATGTCTTTGCGGAGATGGGGTCTCCAGAATTGCACGCAGTACTCCAGATGGGTTCTCACTAACTGTCTGTACAGAGGGATAACAACTTCCTGTTTTCTACTGCTGATGCCACTCCCTATGCATCCCAGTATCCCCCCAGCCCTCCTCACTGCCTTCTCACATTGCTTGCCCACCTTTAGGTCATCTGATATAATTACTCCTAGGTCTCTTTCGATTTTTGTTATTAATCTCACCCCCCATTGTGTACTCTTCCCCTTGGTTTTTGTTTCCCAGATGCATTACCTTGCACTTCTTTGCACTGAATCTGAGCTGCCACATATTTGACCATTCCTCCAACCTTGCCTAGTCCCTTTTCATCCTTTCCACCCCACCTTGTGTATCAACCCTGTTGCAGATCTTTGTATCATCTGCAAAGAGACATACCGTTCCTTCCAGGTGTTCACCAATGTCACTTATAAAGACATTAAAGAGGACCAGTTCCAGTACCGAACCCTGTGGTACCCCACTAGTTACTCTCCTTTCTTCACTGTGGACTCAGTTTACTATTACCCTTTGCGTCCTGTTGTCCAGTCAGTTTTTTTATCCAGGCTACCACCTTGGGACCCACTCCATGGCTGGCTAACTTGTATATTAATCTTTTGTGTGAGACTGTGTCAAATACCTTGATGAAATCTAGGTAGGCCATATCTACAGCCCCTCCCTGGTCTACTACTTTGGTTACCCAGTCAAAGAAATCTATTAGGTTCGTCTGACATAACCTTCCTGCTGTGAAACCATGCTGCCTTGGGTCCTGTGCCCCACTGGCCTCTAGGTACTCAACAATTCTTTCCTTCAGAAGTGATTCCATTATTTTCCCTACCACTGAAGTCAAACTAACTGTTCTGTAGTTTCCTGCCTCTGTCCTACTCCCACTTCTGTGAAGATCACATTTGTCCTCCTCCAGTCGTCAGGTACCACCCCATCTTCCCATGATTTATTAAAGAGAGTAGTCAGTGGTGTTACTAGTTCTACCCTTAGTTCTTTTATAATTCTTGGGTGAATCCCATCAGGCCCATTGCTTTGTCCACCCTCAGTTTCAAGAGTTCTTTCAAAACCCTTTCTTCTGTGAATGGACTGGTATCGACCCCCTTATTCATTCTCTCGCTTGGTTTAGGTACCTCCCTCCTCCTTACAGAATACTGAGCAGAAATATTCTGCTCAGTATCCCTGCTTTTCACTGTCACCCTCTGCCCAAACTCCCTCCCCATTATTAAGTCTCTGTATCCCTCCCTTGGTTTTTCTTCGCTCCTTAATGTACCTATAAAAGATTTTATCCCCCTTCTTAACAGAGTTGGCTATCTTTTCCTCAGTTTGTGCCTTTGCTATTCTGACTGCCTTCTCTGCCTCCTTCTGCTTTAACTGATACATTTCTCTGTCCTGCTCCTTCTGTGTTTCCTTATATTTCTTGAATTCTATCCTTTTCTCCTTAACCATCCCTGCCACCTCTTTTCAGAACCATAGTGGTTTTTTCCTTCATTTTGTTTTGTTGATTTGCTTCACACAAACGCTTGTTGCCTCTACTACGGCTGTTTTGATTATTCGCCATTGTTCCTCCACCCCTCCTTCTTGCCCATTTGCTAGTGCTTTTCTGAGGCACTCATTTTCCCAAAGTCAGCCTTCCTAAAGTCCAATACTCTTGTTTCTGTATGGCTTGACTCTATGGCTGTGTTTAAATGTTGAAAATTTGGTCCAAAAAGTTTGAAAAATACCCAGGTTACATGTGTTAGTTTAAATTTTTTCCACACACGCACATAACTTTGGTGATTTTCAATATTTTGACTAAAAAATTCAACAGCCATTTTTTCACATCACCTCATGAACAGTACAGCTGTTAATTTTCACATCCTGTCCTAAACAGGTTTCCACACCCGTGGCGTGGAATGGTGTTTCGGCACATATTTTTACATTTTCACCTACGGGATTTGTAAGGTGGGGTCATAAGAAGAGCATGTTGAAAATTTGGGGTTAAAATATGAAAAAATGCCATAGTTATGAAATTTCGTTGCCATTTCAGTACACCCACTCATAACTTCGAAATGTTAAATATTTTTACCCCACTTTTTCAACATAGCCTTCCTATTACCGCAACTCATGTACGTCACAAAGACTCCAAAACACAAGTCCTGCACTTCTAGACGAGGTGGTGCGCTAAGCGGGCAGCCAGCCCTGAATACACATACGTTTTCCAAGCAAAAGCACTCCAAGAACTACAACACAGCAAATTTAACAACTAATGTTGTATTTTAATTCCACCAGTGTGAGCCCCTAGCACCTCGGTTACAAGCCTGGGGGCGTAAACCATACAAGGTTCAGCAGTGCAATTTGTGCAGACTGTTTTACTGAATAGGATTAAAATTCAAATTACAGATTTTATTTCTTGCACAACAACTTTTGTTGTGTACGTACTCTGGTGCAGTTGTAACCTTTATTATATAGGAAAAGCTGCTAGAACACTAAAAGAACGCATACAGGAGCACATTCGCTCTATTGTAAACAAGAAACTGGATAAACCTGTTAGTAGGCATTTTGCACAAATGCACAATTCCGACACAGTATTTTAAGTTCATGGGCCTGGAATGTGTCCAGAGTCCAGCAAGAGGGGGTGACAGGCAAAATCTCCTAATGCAAAAGGAAAGTTATTGAATTTTTAAGGCTAAAACACTGAAGCCTAAAGGCTTGAATGAAAGATGGGGTTTGAAGCCTTTTTTTAAACTATAAAAGATGATTCTGTAACTAAAATCCCCCCCCACCAAAATTCATTACACACTGAATTTAATATTTTTCCTGTTGCTCCTTTGTTAAATTATGTTATTAGACCTGAATTCACTGATTACTAATGTGGTCATTTTGTTTTCTTTCATAGAATTCAATGGCCTCCCTGATATTTCCGATGCACTGTGTCCAGGAATCAATTCCACTGAAATCTGAAGTAAGGGCCTGGGCCCTCCCCCCCCAATTCATTATATGTTGAATGAAATATTTTTTTCCAGTTGCTCCTCTGTTAGATAAATTATAACGTTATTAGAACTGAATTCATTGATTACTAATGTGGTCATTTTGATTTCTTTTGTAAAATTGAATGGCCTCCCTGACATTTCGGATGCACTGTGTCCAGGAATTAATTCTACTGAAATTTGAACTAAGGGCCTGGATTTTATTCTTTTGTTTAAATTGTATCAGTTTGTATCCATGTCACAATGTGCTTGATGTGATTGTTCTGCTTAAGTTTTATTTGTACCTTTTCTAAGTTAAAATTGTACTTTAAGCAAGCCACTGGAGCAATATAACTGAGGCAGTCAACTGGAGTTGGTTTAGTCACTTTATGGTGTATAGTGGAGGGGAGGAGTACACAATGGGGGGTGAGGGTAATAACAACAAAAATCGAAAGGGACCTAGAAGTAATTATATCAGATGACCTAAAGGTGGGCAAGCAATGTGAGAAGGCAGTAAGGAGGGCTGGGGGTACTGGGATGCATAGAGAGACGCATCAACAGTTGAAAACAGGAAGTTGTTATCCCTCTGTACAGACAGTTGGTAAGACACCATCTGGAGTACTGCGTGCAATTCTGGAGACCCCATCTCCGCAAAGACATAGACAGAGTGGAGGCTGTTCAGAGGAGGGCAACCAAAATGGTGCAGGGTCTGCATCAGAAGACATACGAAGAAAGACTAAAGGAGCTTAATATGTATACCCTTGAGGAAAGGAGGGAGAGGGGGAACATGATAGAAACTTTCAAGTATCTCAAGGGAATTAAAGTACAAGAGGGTAGCATCTTTCAGAAGAAGAGATGTACAAGAACAAGGGGGCACAATTTGAAGATAGAGGGGGGACGGCTCAGAGGTAATGTTAGAATGTATTATTTCACAGAGAGGGTTGTGGATGCATGGAACAGCCTTCCTGAAGAGGTAGTGGAGTCAGGAACACTGGGAGAATTCAAGAATGCATGGGACAGGCATAAAGCAATTCTAGTGGGGTGTAGGAGGAAGTAAGCTGTTGATTAACTAGAATCTGCAGCTTATCCATCAGGTAGGGAAATGGGCAGACTAGGTGGGCCAAACAGCCTTATCTGCCGTCAAATTCTATGTTTCTATGTATCCTTCTTTAGGAGATCCCTGTAACACAAGTAAAATTGATTACTGCCCAAAAGTTTTACATATAGCTCATTGACTGGTAGGCTCCCGGCTGCATTTTTTCTGTGCCTTCTGATGTAATTATGAACATGAAAGTTTAAAGTTTTAAGATATGGCATTTATTTTTATCGGGAGGCAGTATAGCGCAGTGGTTTAAGGCTCTGAGCTGCAAATCTGGTAACATTCAGCAGACCAGAGCTGGGTTTGAATCCCACAGCTTCCACTTGCATACTGTGTGACCCTGAGCAAGTCACTTAACTTCCCTGTGCTCCCAGGTCGCTCCTGCAAAAAAGCTTTCAGCTTAGTGTGCTACTCCTGGTTAAACAACTAAAAAAAAAAAAAGATATGGCATTTATTACTACTTTTGTTTAATCAAATCTTTTTGAATGGTGTGGCAATCAAACAATTAATTGTAATGTCATGCCTTTGATGTATAAATTGCACTGCTAATCCTTGTATGGTTCACACCCCTGGAAGGCTTGTAGCAGAGGCACTAGGGGCTCACACTGGTAGAATTAAAATACAACATTAGTTGTTAAATTTGCTGGGTTTTTTTTTTGGTTTGTTTTTTTTACTTTTTACTTATAAAATGTATATGTTCATACAATATTTCACTGCTGTATACACACGAGCAAGAGTGAGGTGTGCAAACCTCCATAGCAGATGTACAGTTATGATATATCTTATTCATAGGAAAAAAAAAATTCTAATATCTTGAATCCATGTACCAAGAAGGACTGCCAGGTAGTTAGTCTGAGGAGTAGAGAAAGAGCTGGTTGTTCTGTAGATAGTTCGTGCTCTCACTACAGTAATTGAAAGAAATAGTGGCTATAGAAAACCAGAACCTCAGCTCACTTGTAGAAATAAACATTTGTGGAGGGCTGTGTGGCCACAGTACAAGTAGTCATGTTATACTACAGTTGTCTGAACTCAATTAAGTTATTTTAACTTCCCGCAGACTTAGGCAGAGCAACGCAACCTGCCCTGCGGGTAACAGTAAACAGCAATAACAGTTAAGATACTTTTAAAGTTCACAAATTGAGTGATGATCTAATTCACCCCATGCAACTACTACTGTGCTTAGGCTTATAGGATTTACGTAGGGCAACGTTCGCGAACCAGCATTAATGGCGGTTAAGCAAGCTGAAAACTAGTTAAATTATATCTCTTATAGCCCTCTTATTAAGAAATAGAAACTTGAAAACTTTAAAATGTAGGCTTATGTCCAAACTGATGTGAACTCGGGGGTTTAAACCAGCAGTTCGACTCACAGTCTGAACATGAACAAAAGGCGCAATCCATAGAAATACGTGGATATTTAACCCAAGTTAAACGATTTACAGCCCAAGACGATTAGGTGTATTTCATCCTTCTTCATCGGATTGAGAGTTCGGAGGGTTTGTCTTCTCCAGGATTTTTTCCATAAATTGGGTAGCTGCCAACGGGTCCAGAAAAATATGCGTCTTCGCTTCGTGTCTAACTTGTAGGCGAGCCTCAATTCCCTGGCTTAAAAGACTTTTCTTAATGATCTGGAGCTCTTTTTTCCATGCCTGGGTCTGCGCTGAGAGGTCAGGAAAAAACCACAATCTACTGCCTTCCCTGATCGTTTCTCCTTTGGCTCGAGCTGCTTGCAAGAGTGCATTCTGGACCTCGGGTGGGGAGAGAGTAGCGATGGCTGTTAGTGGTCTCTGCTGCACCCTCACTCTAATTGCTGTGTAACGGCAAAGACTTTGTTATTATGGCACCAGAGTCCCGGGGTAGTAACTGTAGGTCATCAAATATTAGCCTTGAGACAGCTGAGTGGAGCTCGGTGGATCCAGCAAATCGTGGCGGAAAGCCCACGGTCCAAATATCCCCCTGACGCTGCGTGTTTTCTAATGACTCCACTTTAGCTCTCAAAAAGGTGATGTCTTTAATACAGGCCACACTACACTCAGCTTGTCTTCCCTGTGCCTCTTTGAGTTCTTGAATAGCCCCTGTATTATCCTGGATGAGCCGTTCATTTTCAGTTAGTTTCGCCTCTACATTAGCCAGTCTTTTGTTGGTTTCCTCCCCATTAGCTTGAATTTTGGTCAACATCGCCAGTATTTGTGCGGCAGGGAGTTCTGTAGTATCTGGACCAGACCCCCCTGTAGGCCCCGTAGGCACACTGGAGCTCGAGGGCGAAAGGTAAGTATCCAGGTTATGCGATGCTCGTTTGAAGTCTTTTTTTGGTCCCATGTTGTGCCTCCAAGGTTCCGACTAGTCGTCAGTTATTTTATTCCACTTCAATTCCGCCAGTTCTACCGTTTAAAACTTTTATTTTACAGAGGGGCCAGAGCTACTTTAAATTGCTGCCGCCATCTTGCTGCTCCGCAGCGCCCCCCTAAATTTGCTGTGTTGTGGTTCTTGGAGCACTTTTGCTCGAAAAAAACGCCATGTGTGTCACAGCAGTCAATTTTCAAATCCTGCCCAAAATGTGTTTCTGCACCTGTGGCGTGGAATGGCGTTGCAGTTGCGCAGAATTACATTTTGGCATGGATTTGACAATTTCTCTGCACTGGGGTACATGAGATGGGGTACTAAGATGGATGTGTTGAAAATTTGGTCACTGTTGTCCTATAAATGAAAGCACAGGGCTCGGAGGGCCCTAACATACATATGCCATCTATGGAGGGATGGCAGCGCAGGGCCCCCCACAGACAAAAAAGGATATGATTATACTATCTGAAAAAGTTAGGAAATTCATTACAAAAAACTTAGTTAATGCATTAGTTAGGGTTCTTACTAAAACAGCAAAAGCAGGGAAATGTGGTGGTGGGGTTTCCAACCTAACCCTCCACCAGCAGACACCGACAGTGCCGGGTGTGCCTTGGGGTCATCGGTCCTAATACTCACCCCATTCTCCTATGCTGTTCCCATCTCAGCTTATTTACTTATGGAATAGGGTGAGCATTAGGGACGACAACCCCAGGGCACACCCCTGATTCTGTCAGTGTCTGCAGGGTGGGGTGTTTGGGTTGGAAACCCTAACACCACATTTCCCTGCTTTTGTTGCTTTGGTAAGATCCCTAACTGATGCACTAATAAGACTTTTTTGCAATGAATATATATGTATGTATTTTTTTTTATTTTAACCCAAATTTTCAAGATACTTGTTTTACGAGTCACCTTATAAACATGACATACCATTTATATTATATGTTGGATGAAATGTCATTTTGCACCAGAAGTCCAAAAAGAGTGAATGTTGAAATACTGCAATGTTCACTTATAACCTGGGCATTTTACCATATTTGTATACCAAACTGTCAGCATAGCCTTCTTATTGTCCACCTCATGAACCTAGTAGGTGAAAATGTTCATAACCTCACCGAAACATCTTTCTGCACCACTGAAACGTCATTCCACACCACAAGTGTGAAAACACATTTTGGCCAGGATTTGAAAAATGACAGCTGTCACATTCGTGAGGTGGTGTGAAAAATGGCTATATTAATAATTTGGGGTCAAAACATTTTAAAATTACAAGCTAAGCGGTAAAGAAATTTCAAGGTACACACACATAACTTTTGCCATTTTTACATATTTTGAACCCAAATTTTCAACACAGCCTTTTTATGACCCCATCTCATGAACAAGGGTGGTGACAATTTTCAAATCCGGCCTGAACGGTGATTTTGTCAAACAACTTCAAAATCACCGTTTGGTCCTGATTTGCATTATTCTACCACTACTGGTCATGAGGTGGGATCCCGAAAAGGCCATGTTGAAAATTGGGGGTCAAAATATGCAAAAATGACAAAGTTATGCATCAAAGTTAAAAACCCTTGTTAAAATGTACTGAACTGCATTTACCTTAGTTTCTCATATTGCAGTCGGCAGTTCCAGCAGCGAGATGAGTCTTTGATTGGATCCTTGGAGAGTGGATCTTCGCCCTTGGATATGGTCAGGTGAGTGAGGGTACGTGTGGGGGGTTTGGGAGGTGCAGGGTAGTGGGTGATCAGTGGGAGACTGGAATGGGGAAGGGATCGGATTGGCAAGAGACCATTTTCTCTTTTACAGGGTTAAAAAAACAAAACATCAAGAGGTGGTTTTCCTTATCATAGCTGACATTTCTGGGACGGCAATCGGAGGGCGTGGGGTGCCACTAGACACCAGGGAAACATTATAATACTAAGGGGACGGCAACTGGAGGGTGGGGGGCACCATTAAGTACCAGGGAAACAGTATAATACTAAGGGACAGCGATCAGAGGGTGGGGGCACCACTAGATACCTGGGAAATAGTATAAAAGTAAGAGGATGGTGATCCAAGGGTGGAGGGCGACACTGGACACCAGGAAAATATACATATGTAAGGGGACCACAATGGGAGGGTGGGGAGCGCCACTAGACATGGGGGAAATGGTGGCTCAGTGCTCTCAGAGCAGCCAGCAGCGTGAGCTGCAGCTGCGACTGCAGAACTCAAGAAAGTCCTGCTGTTTTCATACAGTGAACGCGGATCAACTGCTCCTCTTGCTAAGCTGGGCATGCAGAACTTTGGGGTGCCTAGAAAAAGTATTTCAAGCCATTAATTTAAGAAACAAACATCAGAATCTAGTGAAATGGGTCCCGTATAGCTAGGTTCAGCTGTTTTTTTTTAATGATGGCATTTTATGTATTTTCCATGCTTAGTTCAAGTAGAAAAGAAACAAGATGGTGGCTCTCATGGTCCAAACATGTTTCGTGCTATAAGAAGCAAGTGGTGAGAAATCAAGAATGGCCCTGCTGCACAGAATTTTTGGTGTTGTATCAAGAGCGTTATTTCCCAAGAACCCTACTGACATGCTCAGAACAGAAAAAAAAAAAAAAAAAACACAAAACTTTAAAGCGTTAGACTTCTGGAACCATTTAATATTTTTTCACAAAACCTTTCAAAGGCACTACACCTTAGGACATCATGCCTGTACCCAGAAATTAGGGGAAAAAATTCCATTCCATGTAGGCTGCGAGAGCAAAAAATGTCCGATGTTAAGTATAGAAAAAAATTAGATATCTACAGAAATATGACATATACGGATCTCAGAAACTGCATATGCTGGCCGGCCTGGTGGCGCTGAGGGTTGAGGCGCTGGACAGGACGGGGAGAAAACGGGGTGGGGGGGGAGCCGATAAATGTGCTTAGAGTCACAGTAAATAAAGATTCAAGTCTTCCCAGCTACTCGCATCTTAGACCAGATTTGTACAACCAATCATGGTCACAAGCTTTTATATAAAATGATTATTAAATCCAAACCCGACACATTGGCTTATTTAAAAAAATTAATGGCAGGAGAAACTACAAGTCCATAACTTTCCTAAATTCCAAGAATCAGTCTTCACCATTGATTCTCAATTATGGGTCCCAGTACCAAGCTTCCCATTTTCACCCCTCATATAGCTGTTTGGCCCCTGGACACTGCCTGCTTCAGTCTTTTTTCTCAGCACCCCCACCACCATTCACCATCCCCCCCCACTGACATACTGACAGGGATCCACATGGGGTAGGACCTGAGGGTACCAGCACCGTCATCAATGTCGGATGGTGCATATATGTTTTTCTCCCCCTTTTCTTCTTGTGATTCCCCCGGGATGAAGTCGCAGCCAGTGATATGTGTACATGTGCTAACACACGCACATCTTACAGGTGTCTGCATCAGGACCCCTTCCTGTGGTGCTCGACTGTTGCACCACCCAGCCTCTGCTAGGTGGTGTCAGTGCAGCAAGACACACTACCCTCCTCCCCGAAGGAGGAGAGCTGTTAGTGGGCCGCTCAATCCTCCCTCCCCCAGCCGGCCCCCAAGTGACCCTGGTCCGTTTCCAAACCAGGGTCGCCAGTATGGTGGCAGGTGAGGCGCAGTGCTTCAGCCCTCTGTGCCACTGGGTCAGTCTTAGCTTCCCTTTTCTGAGGGCGGAGCAGACTCACCCCGAGAGTAAGAAATACCCTCATCCCTCCATGTGGGGGACAATGACCAAGGATCTGGCAATACCCAAGACTGACAAGGGCCCAGTGAGGGCTCTTGTGGCACAGGAGTTCCCACCTGACCTTAGAGGAGAAGAAATGAATCCCCTTGAAGTGAGAGTTGAACACCTTATGCTGTGCCAAAGGTGCTAGATATGATAGGTGAAGCCATGCTGTTCACTGAATGCAGAGTGCTGTTACCACCAGTCTGGTAATCACCCTGTTGGCATCATAAGATGCCTTTGTTTTGTGCTGTGCTACCTCCAGACCCTGGGTGGAAAGGCCAATGGCATGCCGGACTTCCTCGCTCATAGGTTATGCAGTCAGCAGGTTGTGCAACAACCACCACTAGTGATGGCTGTAGGTTGCCATATGCATCTGGTGTGCTGACACACATGCAAGGGTGCAAGCCGAGGTGAAAACCTTCCTACCTAGAGTGACTAAGATCCATGCCTACATCTAGAGGTCGGTCACACATGAGGCTCTGAGACCCCGACAGGGTGTGCAGCACCTGAAGTCTCGAAGTGGGGTGAGGCACATCACCTGTAGACCCCGAGGGAGCACAGGTGGAAGTCTCTGGGGATGGCTGGAGAGGTAGAGGGATGCCTCCGCACAGCCCTAGAGGCCCCCTCCACGTGTGTCTGTGTAGGGGGAGTAAACTAGGAAATGTCTCTAACTGGTACTAGATTCTGCTTGCTGTATCACTACTCAGACCTCACCATAGCTGATTTACACACACTGAGAGGAACAACAATCTTTAAAAATCTGCACAAAGGAGCGTCAGCTTCAAGGTGTAACTGCTGACATACAAGGCCCTGCACGGGCTGGGTCTGGGCTACCTGAACAATCTCCTGATACCTTACTGTACTAGCCATTCCTTCCGGTCGGTGGAGGCAGACATCTTGGTGTAGGGATCTTGTTTCAAATTCTCGGAGAATAGGGCATCTGGTGTGCCAGTCCTGATTTTGTGGAACGCCCTTTCCCAGGAAGTGAGAGGTGCTTCTTCACTGGCCTTATCTAAAATCATCTTTAAAACCTCATCTTTTTGCTTTGGGCCTGGCTTTGCGGCATAATGTTTTGATATTTAGTATTTAATGATCTTAAATTGTTACTATTCTTGATGTACATACTGTTAGGTGCCCAGAACCCTTGGGACTAAGTACCACATAAATAAAATTGCCTTGCCTCCAGATGGAGCAACAAACAATATCTTTGACAGGTAAAGAAGATCCTCTTCTACTAGTTTTAACGTTTTCCAACATGCTGTATATGAGGCAGTGAGCTAAAAGAAAATCGTGCATAGCTACACTGCTGAACGATATAAAGTTAAATTGCCCAGAGATCGCTATTCTACAGAGGACCTCAGTGGCTAAATGACTTCCCTGCCTCCCTCAAAGACATCAGAAAGAGAGCTCCGTATTCTCCTATCACAAGCAAATAACTGATTGTTGCACCTAACCACGGTTGGCTCCTGCTCAACCACACAGATGACGCCCTCCCAAGCTCGCACCTAGATCCCCACCTAATCCCGTCTACCACCTGGCTCATCGCTGTCCCATCAGCTACCCTTCCTCCTAACAAAGCCATCTCAGGCTGCCACCACCCCCATTACCGAGTCAGCCACCAGCGCCCCTGACAAATCTCTCCTTCTGCTACTCCTAAGTCAACCCACCTAGTAGAGGAATGTACACTACCTGGTCCGCTTCTATATGGAATGTACTGCTCCTACTACTGTATGAGTTTCACAGTTCCTACTACTACGTTGCTGCTTTATTTAACTAGCACCTACTGTATTTAACACACGAGTACCTAAACAAGCATTATACCACACACTATACCGCAGTATCTTGCTGCCATTATCTATCTTGCACTTATGTATTTCAAGTGTTCTTAATTAAGCTATGTACTGCATCTAACAAGCTTTGTACCACACCTACTGTCGTGCTGCTGTATGCTCTTGCACTTTGTAACTAACAAATGATCTGGATCTCTGTTTATTACTGTCTTGTTGTCCATGTGAACTTGCCTGTACCACATGCATTGTCCTCTGTTAAACTGACTTGGAACCTTTGTAAAAGAGCCCTCCAGCTCAAAGGTGTAAATCCTAATCTTGGAAAAAAAAAAAAAAAAAATTCAGAAGCGATAATTCTCCCTGTGACTTACGTACGTAATATAGAGAATAAAGTATGGTTCGGGATGTGTAACGGGAAGTTTACACACACCCGAGGGGTTAGATGCTACATAAAAACCCTGAGAGCGAAGCTCGAGGGTTTACTAAAAGCATCTAACCCCAAGGGTGTGTGTAAACTTTGAGGTTTACACACATCGACCCATGTTTTATTTTATATAATTGCTGGGTTTGCCTTTTTCGCCTCAGCAATTATATAAAATTAATGCAGGTTCTGAAGAGTAAAGCAGAAGTGGGGGCATGCACGGAGCGAAGGGAACCGTGCACGTGTTTTTCATTATAAATGCTCCTTTATAACAGCAGATTACGCCACGGTTTCCCTATGGGAAAAAGGCTAAGCCAGTTATTATTATAGAATTGTTATCCAGATTCAGGGTTTCTTTCCCTGCCAAAGATAATTGGAGATCAGTTTATTCCACAGGCAGAAATATGCTTGCGGTGTAGTAAGTGGGATAGTCTGTCCCCGTTATAACAAACATGGCAAAAGGTTCATATGTATTCTATCCACACATTGTACAAGAGGAAGAGGAAGAGGGAGGTGTGACCAAACGTCTACATCCCTGCAGAAAGCCTGTGACAAGTGGTCAGAGTTAAGAGATCATAGTAGCTTGGGGTCTTTCAAAATAACAATGCCCAAAGATTTATAACAAGGCAAATCTCATTTAGATTGAAAGTGATGGGAGGTCGTTTGGATGGAAGCATAATAGCACCTCCACTTTTGTTGTATTCAAAATATAATTAGGAAATCATCCAAACTGAGTGGGGGGGGGGGGTGCAAAATCTGCTCCAGGTTCTTTAAATAAATTAGAAAATCACCGCATAAAGTATACGCTTCTGTTCCCTGTGGCCCAAGAGTATACCTGTGATTTGCTGGTTCTGTCTCAGGGTTGGGCAAAAGAAGATGGCACCTTTTGTGAGTAGGAAGAAGCAATGTGGAGTAAAACTCAGGGTTCAGGAGATGACGGCCCCACATCCTTTACACACCAGTCGTGCATCAGGACACAACCTATATCAGTGTGCTGTGTTTCTGGGAACCGGTGTCAATCAACAGAAGGTTAATCAGCAGTGCTGTGGTAGCGCATTATTAACCATGAAGCATTAACATTCATACATTCAGCTGACCTTTTACATCACTGGATAATGATGACTCAGGCTCCAAGTTCCTAATTTATCTGTAACTGATACACCTCCAAGGAATACTACCAAAAATCATGTTTCGTTTTTGTTTTTATTTTAATTTCAACAGAACCCCATGTCTAAAAGACGTTATTCTACGATCCTCAATGCTATTCTTTAATTAATTGAAGGGATTAACACCTCCAGTAAATGCAAGCACATGTGCCTCAAACAAATCCCAACTCTGCTATTAGAGGTGCCCCAGGAAGGAAAAGTAGTGATTCAGTCTCACTACGGGTTTGAGCAGAGTAATCAAGGGCAGGTGCTTGCATGTGCATTTCAGACACACTGTTCTTTTATAATCCAACACCGCAGCTCATTAGCAAAAAAAAACAAACAGTTAAAGGCATTTTCTCAGGTGGGTTACATAAAGAAATTGACAGACCAGGGTACGGAGATTATGCCCTTTTTTTGTTTTTTTATAAAAACTATTTTTATTAAAAGATAATTTCCAGAGTAAATATACAGGCAGCATAAGAGATAGACTGAACATATGTCTGCATGGTATAAACCCTGAGAATGAGGTCTCTGTTAGTACATTAACCACAGTTCGGTAATATGGCAAACATCTCTACATAAGTAATTTTATCCATTGATTTCCAGAAGTGTGAAGCATCCTTGAGACTGGGTATACAGCCTGGAACTTGGGTTACCTCGTAGTAGGCTAATAAATGTTGACAAAAAGCCGTCACAGACAAGAATGTCCATTCCTGAGTGCCCCTGATGCTAGTGCATTGAGTCTCTGAGCGTGTACTGTTAATTGACCTAGTGACAAACAACTGTAATTTGAAGGAATACTTGTTAATGTTTGAAAGTAACCTAATTGGGGGGGGGGAGTGCAGTCTAGAGTTAAATAGGGAAAGACAGATGGGGGAGATGAGCAATCAAGCCAAAAGAAGGAGAGAGAAAAAGAGAAAAAAAGGGGGGGGGGCTTTATGGGGAGATGGAGGAGGAGCTATGCAGATTCAAGGAATAAAATCAGGCATCCCAGATGTCTGATGCATCACCCACCTTCGCCAACGAATCTCGAAAGAGGAAAGCTTGTTGTGGAAGGTACAGGTCATATGCTCCATAGTGTATATTTCATACATGATTTTCCTCCAAAACTCTGGGGTGGGGACCTTGTCTGTGTGCCACAACTGTGTTGCTGCCCATTTTGCAGCGACAATGACTAAAAGGATCAGCTTTAGTATGGCCTGTCCAAGGCTATGACTCTAAGGAGGGATCGCCATAAGAATCAAGGATGGAGTTACTTTCCCTGGGCAGTTGAAAATGGTCTCAAGTTCTTTTATGACGGCCTTCCAATAGGAGTCTAATTTGGGACATTCCCAAAAAACATGGGTATGAGTTGCCGTAAGACAGTCGCAGTTTCTCCAGCAAGAGTCCAGCTGTGATCCAACAAACTCAACCTACTAAATCTTGGGTACAGGAATATCGTGATCAACATATCCGAGAGAACCAACGCCAGTATATGGCTGTTAGTCGAAGGTTTGGGGAGGCATATTTAGTCCAAGTGTCGAGTGTGGGGTTGGTAGTGTTCCATTTGAGCAAAATGGAACCTGTGTTTTCCAAACTAGTTTCTTGTAAGGCTTTATTAAAAATGGCCAATAAATATGGTTTCAAGTGTCCCCTCAGAGACAGGAAGTGAGTATCTGAAATAATAGAACTGGCTTGTCTGGCAGTTTTTCGTAGGTTTCTGGTTGTTCGAGCAGGTAGGACCTAAGCTGTAAGCATCTATAATCACTTGGAGGAAGGTGGTAGCTAGATTGAAGATTAGAAAAAGGGAGGATGCCTTTGGTGTCTAACAGCTGAAGTATATATTTTAGTCCACATCTGTTTCACCTTTGAAGAGCTGTATTTATACGACTGGGCGGGTAGTGTGCGTCTTAAGCTATGGTCGAAGGTAAAATTGATATGGAGTTGGGAGGAACTGCAGGCAAATCTTAAGCCACTGGCAAAAGGTTTCAGCTGTATATTAATAAAATTTGTAAAGTGGGCCTGGTGGCGCTGAGGGTTGAGGTGATGGACACCACACCTCTTGCCACGCCGGTGACCCAGGTTCAGGAATGGACTTGGGTCGTTTGGGGGTCGGAAGGATTGTGCATCCAGAGGACTGCTCTCCTTCCTCGGGGGGATGGAGAATTTGCACTGTGCGCTGTCGACCGGCTCCCAGTGGTGGCTGGGGGTTTGCACAGGCATGCAGCCACGTTGAGGGGTTGGCCCACATCCTGGGAGACTGGCTGCCTCTGTGGAGGTGGAGACAGCCTTCCTGCCCATTGCATGTACATGGGCGCGGGAGAAAAATGGTGGAAAAATCCGGGACTCGACAGGACTCATGATGGCCTGATCGCTCCAGTAGGTCCACCCTCGATACCAGATTTGACATACGAGGGAGGGGGGAGAAGCACACTGGTACTCCTCATCCTGGCCCTGCTCTAGAGGGGGAATCCACGAGGGAATTCCAGGGGGATGGATGTACAGGGCAATCATGGGCTGGAGAGGGAGGGGTCATAGCCCCTGTTGGGTCTGTGGTGGCGAGGAGAAACTACATATGGGGAAAAAAATTTGTAAAGTGGTGTACAGTCTGGAAGGTTGCCAAGAAGATATTGTTCCCAGTCATAGATATCGTTCAAGGTAAATTCTATTTGTTTTGATAATGGTTGGTAAGTTGACGCTATCCATGCGCATACAGATCGTATATGCGTGGCTAAAGTGTACCACCAGATGTTAGAAAGATTCAGGCCACTCCCATCTCGAGGGATTTGGAGAATCAAGAGCAGTATCCATGGTGTTTTACCTTGCCAGATGAATCGGAAGATAGCACTATCCCAGGTTCAGAAGTAAAGCCTATCTGGCATCACTGGAAAAGTATTCTAGGGAGTATGTTTTGATGTACCACTTCAATACATTGGGGAAAAAAACAGATATAGCTGGGACCTTCTAGACAGGTCTTTAGTAATTTGTTGCGTTAGCAGCTCTAAATTAAGAAGTTCAACGTAGTCTAGGTTTTTGGTAAGTTCACCCCTAGGTACAAAGTTTATGTTCTGACTCATAAAGAGGTGTGTGCACCATTAAAAGCCAAATAAGCCACAAAGGTCCAGAAGCAGTCCACTGCGCGGCCGTGAAGGTGACATGGGTTCAGGAGTGGACTCGTGTCGCTGTTTCAGGGGATAGTCCTGGCTGAGGTAGCTGCCATTAGGCAATGCCTCTCAGTTGGGGTGGCTGGGTGGGTTGGTGGGGAGTCCGGCACCACAGTGATCCCTGCTGCTGGGCCAGGGAGCCCGCCTCTCACCACAGGGATGTGGTAACGTTCCAGACCAACGTGGGCATCACTTGCACCATGGGATGGAGGGTGAGGCTTCAAGTAAAAAGTGGGGACAGAAGTATGCCCACCTAGACATCTGTATGACAGTCCCCTGTGCCTTCAGGCTTTGTTCCGTGCAGATTCTCAATGTCAGAGCTGGTGTAGTAGGGACAGCTGGTAGGGCTGTGGGGTCACCAACAGCACAAACAAGGCCCAGTCAGGAGTCGGAAACCCAGCCCTACCAATCCCAGAAGAAAGACACAAAACAAAGAGGGTATCAAAAAGAGCCATCCAGAAAATGGGAACAGCGACTGAGGAGACTATGCCGAGAGGTGCAGAGTCAGCCACATCCTCAAAGAGGGGTTCAGAGGGTGGGAAGCAGTTTATTGAGGAGAGTCTCTTAAAGGTCTACTGTTACTGGTAAGTAACAACCCTATCTACTTTAAGCACATATCCCTCTATAATGTCACATATACAGGATGAGTCCCAAGCAGTTGAAAAAAAAGAATTACCCAGAGGTATAGTAGCCAAGGGAGAATAAACCCACCCAGGATCCTGGCCCCACCAAAGGGAAGGCAGAATGCAAGATACTCAAGCAGGTCAGAGCCCAAACTGTAAGGAGCAGGAATATGAACCACACTTCACAGTGGCAAAGGAGAGAAAACCAGGACTTCTGAGAAGGACACCACACCTCCAACAGCATGCCATGCGACAGTGTCAAACAGCATCATGCAACCAGCTTGGAATATTGTAAAACAGCCAAGCAAAATGGCCCAAGACCCATAGAGAAGGGCCAGGGTTCCAGTCAGCGAGACTGCCGTGTACAGCCAAGAGAGCAATTAGGTCTGGGTGCAAAATTAGAAGACTGGTTTCAAAAAAAGCATACACAGGGCACAGACCATCCAGTAAATTATTGTTTGGTGTCCTGTTATTTGCCTTTGTACAAACTGTGCAGCATTTACTGTATATCTGCTACCTTGTAACTTGTTTGTTTGTTGTATCCTTGACGTGGAACCTTTGGAAAAGAGCATCTCGCTCAAAGGTGTTGTTTGAACAATTAAATAAATAAAAATAAAATAAATAAAAATAAAGGAAGAATATGGAGGCCCAGTATGCACCCAGTCCTAGAAAGTAACATGCTCATTAGAATGGATGGGTGCTGCCAAGAATGTGAGACACACAGAAACATTGACAACACAGCACGGACAACAGAGTACAGCAGAAGAAAATGAGAAAATGGCCAAAATATTGGTAAAAGGGCTTTTACTACATGTACACTGTGGCTACTGAAAATCCCAGTACTTCATCATTACACAGTATAGCAGTGTCCCTAAAATTGACCATCTTAAACAATTTAAAATTTAGGTCAGTTTCATTGCTAGATGAATTCTACTGCAATATAAAAAGAGATATACAATGCAACCCACTTAGTATGGACATCCTTATAGCAGACGTCCACTTTTACTTTTTATAGTTTTGATGCCCTCTCTGTTTCCTGTTTCTATCCTGAAGGCTTCTGAAACATCACTGGATACCGAAGCCGAGCCCACCAGCATGGCTTCTCCCATTACGGCATTCTGTGTAATGCAAGATCTATCAGGAATAAGACCGTGATGACAGCAGATTTGGTCGCGGAGTCCTTGATGGACCTGGTGTGCATCATCTTGACTTGGCTGGGGGACGACTCTGGCCCTGTGCTGTAGGTGGCCTTGGGGTTATACAGTAATGTTCTAGGCGGGAACACTGGCAGATCTAGGGGGCGAAGGGGGCAGCTGCACCCCCCAATTGTAATTTAACTGCTTTGTCGTTGCTGCTGCATTTCAGTTTGAAGAAGTCTGTTTTATTGCTAAAAAGAAAATATACATTCAAAACTATAGATTACATTTGTATTTTCAGTCAAAAATGTAATGAAAAACAGCAGACAATATAAAGGGTTAACAAACTGCACATCAAATATGCACACCACCCCAGCACCCCCCACTGTAAAGTCCTAGATCCAACACTGGGTGGTTGGGGTTGGAGGTGGGGGGGGGGGGGGGGAAGGAGTCATCTGTTTCGATCTGGTCTGACACACTGACACATGCAGACTACCCAGTGGGTCAAACCAGGTTGTTTGAATGTGTGGCTGTTAAGGGTGACACAGGGGTGTGTGGGGGGGGAAGGGGCAGGATCCCCCTTGATTATCATCCTTCTGGTTGCAAGAATGGATTCCTGCAGGAATCTGGGGAGTTCATCCCCCGCCTGAAGCTGGAGTACACCAGGTGACTGGTACTGGGTAACTTCAATATTTGAGCAGACAACAAATCTCTTTTGCTGGGTCAGCAATTCCTCTGACAGATGTAACTGTTGGGTTTCATACAGGTTGTTACCACTGCAACGTACCAATCTGGTCACACCTTGGACCTGGTTTTCGCCACTGGGGCTCGTGCTGTTTAATGTTGAGGATGATCCAATCTGGATCATCATGCTGTGAGTTTTCAGGTCGCCCCAAAAAAACCCCATGATGCATTAACCCCCCAGGTGGAGTTAGTTCAGTACCAATCTTTAAGAAATGTAGGTTCCTGTCAGTACTGAGCTGCTCAAACCTGTTGCCCATTTCCCTACCTAATGGATAAGCTGCAGATCCTAGTTAACCAACAGCCTACTTCCTCCTAACCCCCCACTAGACTTGCCTTATGTCTGTCCCATGCATTCTTGAATTCCCCCACTGCTTTTGACTCTACGACCTCCTCAGGAAGGCCGTTCCATGCATCTACAACCCTCTTTGTGAAGAAATACTTCCTCACATTACCTCTGAGCTGTCCCCCTCTATCTTCAAATTGTGTCCCCTTGTTCTTGCACATCTCTTTTTCTGAAAGATGCTACCCTCTTGGACTTTGTTGATTCCCTTGAGGTACTTGAAAGTTTCTATCATGTCTCCCCTCTCCCTCCTTTCCTCAAGGCTATACATCTTAAGCTCCTTTAGTCTTTCTTCATATGTCTTCTGGTGCAGACCCTGCACCATTTTGGTTGCCCTCCTCTGGACAGCCTCCACTCTGTCTATGTCTCTGTGGAGATGGGGTCTCCAGAACTGTACACAGTACTCCAGATGTGGTCTCACCAACTGTCTGTACAGAGGGCCAACAACTTCCTGTTTTCTACTATTGATGCCTCTTCCTATGCATCCCAGTATCCCCCCAGCCCTCCTTACTGCCTTCTCACATTGCTTGCCCACCTTTAGGTCGTCTTATATGACTACCCCTAAGTCCCTTTCCATTTTTGTTGTTGTCAATATCTCACCCCCATTGTGTACTCTTCCCCTGGGTTTTTGTTTCCCAGGTGCATTACTTTGCACTTCTTTGCGTTAAATCTAAGCTGCCATACATTTGATGATTCCTCTAACCTTGCCAAGTCCCTTTTCATCCTTTCCACCCCATACAAGAATTAGGAAGAAGTCAATCCGGCCTTGTCAAAAACATGTGGAAGAGGGGTATCAGACGAGGTAGGTGGGACAAAAAGAGAAGGAAAGAAAGCTGTGAGGAGTGGGGGGTAGGGTAGAAGATGGAGGGGGTGGAAGGGAGGGGGATGGCAAGTAAGCGCATAGCAACAGTAAGTGCTGGTAAGTTGCATCAGGGGGAAAATGGGGAGGGGTTGGAGGAAACAGTCACAGCTGCTATCTGCTGTAATGCTCTTTATCTCAGGCTATCTGGAAGTTTGATGTGCCGCCTGCAGCTGGCACAGAACACCGCGGCTCAACTGACTGCCAGAGTTTCCATGTTTCAAGCACATCTCTCCTGCACTGTGGAAGTTGCACTGCCTGCCTGTGAGATGGCGCATCTCCCTCAAGACAGGTTTGCTAACTTACAAAGCCTTACACGACCTGGATTCAGGCTACCTAAAGGAGCTTCTGTGTCCATATGCTCCTGACCTCCCTCTCTACTCTGAGGAGGCAGGCCTCTTAAATCTCATTTAAAGCCGACTGCGGACCATGCCTTTGTGGTGGCTGCACCAGTTTTCTGGAACCAGCTGCTGCGAGAGCTTCAGGAAGCCTCTTCACTTGATAGTTTTAAGCGCAGGTTAAAACACTATCTTTTTACACGGGCTGACTCAAAACTATTATACCCATGGTATAGTCTATTTAAAATTGCTTACTGTGCTGTTGTTATTGCATTTCATTTGTTTTGCAAGACACCCAGAGCCTGTGGGATTAGGCGTTTAAAAAATATACTACTACCACTGCCGCTGCTACCACTAGTACTACTGCTAAACCTACTATTGCTACTACTATTACTATCTGACATTTGTTGTTTGCCAAAACCAATGCAGCTAATGTTAATTCCGTCCATGTATAACGGACGATGAGGGGTGTTAATCTGCTGTCGGGTAGTCCAGGTTAGTAGGCTCTAATTACCATAACTCTATCCTCTGCCCTCTATGTTCCAACCTCAAGTCAATTAATAAGTTATAACATTCACCTGGTTACACTGCAGTCAAACTTTGTGACTTCAGCCCCCTCCAGCCAATGTTCCTGTATGGCCTCCCTCTCCAGCGTTCATGTGAGTCTCCTAGTTCATGCCATTCCTTGGTCTGAGAGTAAGTGGCTCCATTGCAGCAGGCAGGTGAGCAGGGTAGGTTTGGGGGGGGGTGGATAGACTGGAGCAATGATCAAGTAAATTCCTGGTCTAAGGCCCCGTCCACACTGCACCGCTCAGACCATGCAATGGATAGAAACCGTTACAACCGTGGAGCGGTGCAGTGTGTCCACACTGCCGCGGTGTCCGTCACGGGACCCAGGCGACCGTTACTGTGGCACCCGATCCCACAATGCAGCTCGCGCTGCGCTAGGGGACTGGTACCACGTGTCCACATTACGCCCGGTAACGGTTACGAAAACGGCCTTCTGTAACATTACAGGTGTAAACGCAAACTGTTGCGGTAACGGTTTGGGCACTCTGTAATGTTACAGAGGGGTAGTGTGGACAAGGCCTAAGAGTATGCAGCCCCAGTGTGGCAGACAGGTGAGCAG
This sequence comes from Neoceratodus forsteri, assembly GCA_016271365.2. Taxonomy (NCBI): domain Eukaryota; kingdom Metazoa; phylum Chordata; order Ceratodontiformes; family Ceratodontidae; genus Neoceratodus; species Neoceratodus forsteri. The sequence goes on along the minus strand of JADMNL010000024.1, from coordinate 425,862,640 downwards.
AGCAAACCTGGAGGGTGAGAGATACTGCAGCACTAAGCAAGTAAAATTATTTTATGATGCAGAGCAGAGCTGCAACTTTTGTGTCACAGTACCAAACCACATCTAAATCAAGGCAAGGCAAGTTCTTTCTCAAGGCTCAGGGTGCCGTACAGGCAATAAAACAGCAAAGAATTAAATAACTACATTACCATAAATGGACTCAAATAAAACTGGTTAGTTTGGAGGAAGGCCTGCTGAAACTGAAAATTTCAAAGCACCCTTAAAAGCCTCCACTGAGTGGGCTGAACTAATCCTGGGTGGCAAGGAGTTCCAAGGGAGGAAGGCAGCCATTGCAAGTGCTCCATCCCTACCCCGGGGAACATCCAAATGGCCTGCTCTGGAGGAGCGAAGAGGGTGGACAGAGGTGTGAGGAGACAGGAGGTGTCTGAGATAACTAGGACCCAAATCATGCAAGGCCTTGTAGGTTAAAGCAGCACTGCAATGAAAATGTTTTTCCAAAAAGCTAGTTTCAGCAACAATAACCAAAAATATTATATGTAAGCCCCCTGCAAATGCGGGGCTTATATTCCCACTGTTTAGGCATCCCTTTCTCCTGCGCCTTTAGAGCTAAGAAATGGATTTAGTGTTCTGGGGGATATTGTCTGGATGCCTCAAGGTGTCAGCAGAGAGCAGTTTAAAAGAGACTGCTACAAAGTAGTGGGGCCTTTTCCAGCCCAGGTGTTGGCCTGGGGCTGGAGGGGGAAGACTGGTAGAGTAGACTCAGGACCAGAATATGTGGGCAAGTGAGGGAGCCGGCGGTCCAGAAGGGCCAGTGGGGAACCCCCCCCCAAAAGAGTGCAGTCAGGATGGTTCTTATGTGCCATGGCCAACGAGGAGTGGAGGTATGGAGCTGTTGGGGACACAGGTAGCCAGGTCCTGCATCATGGGGGGGCCAGGGCATTTGGAGGCTTTAATAAGTCTAGCCGAGAGATGTAGAAGCCCTTAGGAAGCCTGTTTGGTGTATACCCAGGTCGCCAGGGCTGGAAGGGCTGTGGCAGGGCCCTCTCAGGAGGGGAACCAGTGGCAGAGGTTCCCCTCGTTCCTGGTGTAGCAGGGTGGCCCATGGGGGGGGGGGAGAGAATTGAGGGAGCCTTTCACCTGAATCGCAGGGCCTGTTTGGAGGGACAGGTCCTGGGGCACCAGTCCACAAAGTCTGGGAGGGTCGCAGACCAAAGGAATGGTAGACTTTGGAGGGTGGTCCCTGTGCTGGAGCTTAATTCAAGCCCAGGAACCATAGAGGGATGCGGGCCTGGCAGGGACTCCCTGTAGGAAGTAGGTAACAGCAGAGAACCCCAGAGTGAATTGGGGGGCCATGGAGTTCGGAGGCGGAGGCAAGTGATCAATGTGTAAGTGGCCTCTGCCCTGTATCTCAGTGCCCATCTGGAAGGTGGGTCAGGGCCTGGGTCGCCAGGAAAATTCCTGGATGCCCTTGTGGTTTGGGCCAACACCCAGGGGTCCAAGTGGGGAGGGCAGCTTGCTTTCCCACGCCAGTGAAAGGGGGGACGACCAGAGCCAGAGTAAAATGGACCTGTTAGAGAAAAGTAAAAAGAAAGCTTGGCTTACCGGATCCTTTATATGCCAGGAGATTGCAGGGATCTGGGTTCCAGGGTCTTGGGTAGATCACCTGAGAGTGGAAGTGGTAGGAAAAGAGAATCCTTCTGGTGTCTGCTAAATTTGTGGTTCTGCTGTCAATTAGGTCCAGCCAAAGTGTACAAAATTGTAGCCGGATAGAGCTGTTTATTTTCTAGAGAAGAATGGTGAACCCTCTATCGCTGGAATCATTAGGCATGCAGGTGAAAATGAAAGTCAGTTGGGCAGAATCAGTGATTTGTGCCTTATTTGACTGTGGGGGGGTGTATGAAATTAAATCCTCCCCCATATTTGCAGTTTGATTAATTTGCCATGAGTTATATTCCAGGGGCAGAATCCAGCTGTTGGGACTGCAAGGACTTCCGTGAGATCTGCGAAGGAGAAGGGGGAGGTCTTGGTCTGGTGGTTGGCTCGGGGAAGAGATCAGATGCTGAGATCGAGGCGGTAAAGTGCAGCTTGAAGACAGCAAGCAGGTAGAAGACATCTGTTTTCCCTGTTTCAGTGGTGTGCAAAAGGTCTCGAATATTAGCACTTCTGAGTGCTCCCTTCTTCCGGCCCGGACTACCTGCGATCGAAACAGTATGCTCCTAGATGGAGCAGGAATGGGGGGGTTACATACAATACCTGTCAAATCTACTTTTCTAGGTACCTCCTATGCTGCAAATCATAAACTGTTTTTTTTATTTTCTTGACCATAACCCCTACCAAGTCTACAATGCTATTTCTAAGCCAAATAGGTGTCCATCTTTTTTTTTCTTGAGGGGAAAAAAAAAAGACTCATAAAATACTCACATTTTGGTATAAGTAGAAAATATTACCACCAAATGAAACTGGAAAATGCCTGCAATCAATGTTAGTGAAAAAGAAGGTAGGGTCAAATGTTTGGTCAAATTTCATCGCACTGCTGCTTTAACAAGCCAATCTTGAAAGTGATACACCACCGAATTGTCAGCCAGTGCAGATCTAGCTGCACCAGGCTTGTATGTTGCTTTCAAGATGTACAGTACAGTAGTACTGCAACTTAGAATTTTAGATACATAAAATACTGCTCTATTACCAGTATCTGAGGTCCAAGTGAGTGCATGTCAGGTCACTGTCCAGAAGGGGGTACAAAGAAAAAATTACTCACCTTAGTAATTATATTTCTTCTAACCGAGTCTTGCTGTATTCTGACAATTGCAGTGATTCCCAACCTTTGAACTGTCCCAGAGAACTAAGGGTTAACTTTCCATGCAGGGCATGGAACGCTGAGCTCAAGCTCGGTTAAAGTCTCTGTCTGGAGTGTTTTGAACTTAAACCGTCAGATTCTTACGAGCCCAACTAAACTAAAAATTCTATGTGGAAATTCTAAAAATTCTACTAGCCAACTGGCTGAAAAGTTTTGGATTCCCAAGGAAGACTCAAGTCAGGAAACCCAAGACCAAAACCCAATGTATTCAAAAATGATAATAAATAAGCACCCAAACAGAAAGGGAGGAGGGTGCAAGCAAATACACCCCTGGGGTGCAACACTGCACCTGCCCACCCACTTCCCAGAAACAGGTTTTGAGAGGGGAGGCAGGGAAGGAGGTCAGAATACAGCAAGACTCCATTAGAAGAAATATAATTACTAAGGTGAGTAATTTTTTCTTCAAACATCATGAATTCTTGCTGTATTCCGACAATTACAGAGTACCAAGCAGTACCTAACAAGGAGGAGGGACAGAACCTACTTTGGGAATAGGCTCTGAAGTACTGCTGTGTCAAACCGAGCATCACTCCTAGCCTGGATATCCAGAGAGTAATGCTTGGTAAAGGTATGGATTGTTTTCCAGGTGGCTGCTTGACAAATTTCTAAAAGAGGGATATCCCTGGCCGCAGCCAGGGAAGCAGCTGTACCTCTTGTGGAATGAGCCCTCAGGCCTGAGGGTGGAGTCTTTCCCAGGTTTTTCATAGCAGAATTGTATACAAGACACAATCCACCTGGCAATAGATCTTTTGGTGGCCCTTTCCCACTTCTCCCTAAGTGAGGAACAACTGGAGGGAGTCAAACCTGTGACCCTTGGTACGCTCTACGTGGTAACTAAGGGCTCTTTTGACATCTAAACTGTGTAGCCTCCTCTCTCCTGAGGAAGAATGATCAGTGAAGAAAACAGGGAGAGACACAGACTGGTTTAAATGGAAGTCTGAAACCACTTTGGGCAAGAACCTTCTATTGGTTCTAAGGACCACTTTATTCCTATGAAAGGAGATACAATCAGGTTCCACTGACAGGGCTTGCAATTCACTGATACGCCTGGCAGAGGTAATGCTACCAAGAACACAGTTTTCTAAGTCAAGTACTTAAGCTCTGCTGAAGACATAGGCTCAAAGGGGGGTTGCATAAGTTGAGCAATGCAAACATTCAAATTCCAGGCAGGGGCAGGGTCTCTAAAAGGGGGATTGGTGTGAAACAATCCTTTAAAAAATTTACAGAACACAGGATGGGAAGATAGTGAGGAAGGCTTCCCCACAGACAAAAAATGCAGAAACAGCTGACAAGTGTACCTTGAGAGTAGCTGGTCTGAGGCCTAGGCCATTAAGATGGACCATATAATCCAGAACCATAGCCAATTCATCAGTGTCTGGAGAAATATGCTTCTTAGAACACCAAATGCTGAATCTTTTCCATTTGGAGTTGTAAGTCTTTCTGGTGGAGGGCTTCAGAGAAGCCTTGATGATATCCAGGACCCCTTGGGAAAGATGCAGATCTGCAAACTCGAACTCTTCAAGAGCCATGCTTTGAGATTGAGAGACTGAAGATTGGGGTACCAAATCCTTCCCCGAGAGGATAATTGTAATTCCTGGGAAGAGACTGGGTAAGATGGACTGCTATGGACAGCAACAGGGGGTACCAGGGCTGTCTGGCCCAATCTGGAGCAATCAGAATCACCTTGCATGGTTGAGACCTTACTTTTACCAAAACTTTGAACAGGAGTGGGAAGGGGGGAAAAGGCATACAGAAACGTCCCCTCCCAATTCAGGATCAGGGCGTCCAGAGGACTGAGCCCAGGACTGAGGTCTGCAACAAAGAGAGAGTTGGTGATTATCTGGGGCTGCAAAGAGATCTATCTCTGGAGTGCCCCACCTTGAAAAAATCACTTTCAACACCTGAGGGTCCAGGGACCATTCGTGATGGCCATGGGAAATCCTGCTCAGTGCATCTGCTAGCACATTGTCCTTGCCTGGAAGGTGAACTGCTACAAGAGAGGCTTGCATGGAATAAGCCAGGGACCACAACTTCATGGCTTCTGTGCACAAGGCCGTGGACCGAGTGCCTCCCTGCTGGTTGATGTACCACATGGTGGTAGTGTTGTCTGTTCTGACTTGAACCACCTTGTTCTTAACTGACTGTGAGAATGCTTTTAGAGCCAGAAAAACTGCCCTGAGCTCTAGAAGACTGATGTGGAGAAGGGATTCTTGGGGACCACAGGCCCTGGGCAGTAAGGGACCCCAGGTGGGCTCCCCAGCCCAGAAGAGAAGCATCCGTGGTAAGGACCACTGAACAAGGCTGAGCAACAAAAGGAAAACCTTGCCTTAAATTGTCCTGATCCTGCCACCACTGGAGGGCCTGGATCAAGGTCAGAGTCACTGGAATCAGTTTGGAAAGGGAGTCCTTTCTCTGAGACCAGAAGGCTCTCAGGTGGAACTGAATATCCCTCATCTGGAATCTTGCCCCTTGGACGACTGCTGTTGAAGCTGCCATGTGGCCCAAGAGCTGGAGGAAATGCCTTGCTGGTCGAGATACCTGAAGGCTGAAGGAAGAAGCTAGTTTCATAAGAGCTCTTGTTCTGAGTGTATCCAGTTCTGCCCCTACAAAAGTAAGGAGATGGACTGGTTTGAGAACTGACTTGGGAAGGTTAAGGAGAAATCCTAGGGAAGTGAGCACTTGCTGGGTCACTTGCAGGTGAGACCCGACTTGGACTGGAGACTGACCCAGTATTAGCCAATCGTCCACATAAGGAAATATGGAAATCTTTTGCCTTCTTAGAAAGGCAACTACTACTGCCAGGCACTTTGTGAAAACCCTTGGGGCGGAGGTTAGGCCAAAGGGCATTGCTCTGAACCGATAGTGGCCTGAGGGCAACTCGAATCTGAGGTACTTTCTGTGGGAGCACCTGATGGGAATGTGAAAGTAGGCATCTTTGAGGTCCAGGGAGGCTAGCCAGTCCCCTGGCCTTAAAGAGGGAAGGATTATTCCCAGAGTTATTATCTTGAACTTTGGCTTTAAATGATGTTTGTTCAGATATCTTAGGTCCAGGATGGGTCGCCACTCCCCTGTCTTTTTGTGGGGGTCAGGAAGTACCTGGAGTACAGTCCTTTGCCCCAGCGTAGGGTAGGTACTCTCTCTATAGCTCTTAAAGCTAGGAGAGAAGAAACCTCTGCCTCTAAGGCAAGGGTTTCCAAGAGATTTGCAGGTGGAAAAGATCTGGCTCTCATCTTTGGAAATGTTTTGAAGCCGAGAACCAGTCCCTGGCTTACTACTTCCAGGACCCACTTGTCTAATGTAATAGACATCCAGTCCTGGACAAACTAAGCCAGCCTGCCCCCTACTGGAATAGGAGAGTCGACCGGGCAGACCCATTAGGGTGTCTGCTTGGCAGGGGCTTTAGGCTGAGGGGTGGATGCAGGCCTGCTCATCCCCCTTCTGCATCTCCCTCTGAAGAACCCCCTCTGTGAAAAGGAAGAAGAGGCCTGTGCTTGGTAAAAAGGCCTTTGAAAGGGCCTGCCCCTGCCCCTAGACTGCTGCCTTTGAGGAGTTGCCTTCCTTTACTTGGCCTGAGCACTCCTGTAAGTGGTCCTGTACTTGTCCATTTTCTTCACGTAATTCTCTGTCTGCTCCCCAAACAGAGAATTACCCACTACAGGAAAATCCATGGCCTTAGCCTGGGTGTCCTGCGAGAGGCTAGTACATCTGAGCCAAGCCATTCTCCGAAGAGCCACAGATGTAGCCATGACTCTTGAAGAAACATCATTAGAGTCCACAGCAGCATGAAACTGAACCTTAGATGCCTCAATCCCATCTGCAGCCACCGCTTCCAGCTCCTTGGCTAGCTGGAGGGAGGCCTGTTTAGCCAGTGCCAGTACAGTGTCCCACCTGGACTTCTGGTACCTGGCTGTATAGGCCATGTAATTAGCCTGCCTGAGTCCCAAAGAAGATGCCATGTACTGCTTCTTTGCCATGGCATCAATCTTCCTGGAGTCCTTGTTGGGAGGTGTGAATCCAAGGGAATATTTGCCTTGTCACAGGCAGCAGCCTGCACTACCCCAACATGGCTGCATTGCTGATATAAGAACTCCATGTCTGAGCCTAAAAGTGTACACCTCTTGTCCATTCTTCTATCCACAGGAGGTATATTATTAGGAGACTTTACGATTTTTTGTGTCTGTTTCCCAAAAGATTTATGGAGGGGAACAGATAGTCTCCTGGACTCTGGGATATCCATCATCTCTACATAATCAGGCTTTCTTGATCTTCCACAGCCTCCTCCATAGGAAGCTGGAGGGTTTCAGCCACTTTCCTGTAAAACATAAAGTGGGAAGGGGACTCAGAAAGCCTAGGGGGGGGGAACACCTGAAGGTCTGGGGAGTTGTCCGGTTCCACAGGAACATCCAGACCCTCACTTATATCATAATCCTTAAAATCCCCTTCCTCTTCAAACTCTGGTTCATAAAAATCTTCAAGGGTATACTCTTGAACTGGGGGAACCAACCAAACCGAACCCCTGCCAGAAGGAGCTGGATCGGTCAGAATCAGACAGAGCGATTCCACAATCTGAATCGCCCTACCTATCTCTTCAGTGGTCGGAACATGAACCTCTGGATCTGAACCGGTGGATTTATCTTTTGCCTTTCTTTTGTCAGAACCGATCCCTCAGAATCGGCTCTCCTTTTGCCCGAAGTATCGCCCTGGTCAGAGGGCATTCCTCCTGGTTCGGTCAAAACCGAACCGGGCTGGCCATCCAGGTCAGTGGACTACTCTGCCTCCTTTTCCCTCAGTCTTCCTAATCTCTTCTCAAGGGTAGATTTGGGAACATTTTTACATATTTGGCAGTCTGAATGAGTGGTCAAACCCCAGACAATAAACACAAGTGGTGGGGGATTGGCCTTGGCAAGACCTCCACACTCACTGCAGTGTTGAAACCCAGTGGACCCATTTTTTCTTGGGTTTCTCAGACACTAGCCAACCTAGCAAACTTACACTTTTTTCGGCAACCGCCAGAGCAAGACTCATATCAGTTCCAAACGTATTACGGGTATTGGAAAAACAGTTAAAACACAATTTTTTTTTTTTTTAGAACCGATAACCACACACTAAGTATAACAAAATTCACAATCAAATGGTCAGTTCATGGACGACGCACTTCTAAGTTCCACCAAAAATGAACAATTCCTATCAGGCACCACAGAGACTGAACAGACTATGCGGATACTTTTTTGGTTTTAAACTGACAAAAACTGAAAACTTTAACGACTTGAACCGAACTGAAGGAGAAATCTCCGGAGCGACCGTTCAGTGAGGCGGAGTAAAGAATCTGACGGTTTAAGTTCAAAACACTCCATAGAGAGACTTCAACCAAGCTCTAGCTCAGCGTTCCATGCCCTGCATGGAAAGTTAACCCTTAGTTCTCCGGGGCAGTTCAAAGGTTGGGAATCACTGCAATTGTCAGAATACAGCAAGACTTCATGTTGTTTGAAACACCGCATACAGCAAAAAAAAACTATTACAAAAAAAACTAAAATTAAAAAAGCCGGAAACGATCCAGCAGACACACAGTATAACAAACGAAAAGGTTTTACACAGACTAGATACATAGACACTGTTGGCAGATGAGGGTCCACAGCCCACCCAGTCTGCCCACTTGAGCTTGTAAGTTCACTTTATGTTTTCCAAGAAGTCTGTAATCCCTTACCCCTGACCTCCAGAATTCCCTTATGTCTACCCCATGTATTCTTAAATCCTGTGATTGTTCCAGACCCCACTACCTCCTCTGGCAAGGTGTTCCACTTGTCCACCACCCATTCTGTGAAGAAATTCTTCCTTACGTTTCCTCTGAATCGCTCTCCCTCCAACTTCATCCCATACCTTCTAGTCCTGTAACATCTTTTTTGTTTAAAAACAGTGTATTCCTGCACCCTGTTCCTCCCAGTAAGATACCTGTATGTCTCTTTCATATCCCCTCTCTCCTCCAGGAAGTACGTATTCAAGTCCTTCAGCCTGTCCTCATAGGACTTGTGACACAATCTATGCACCATCTTTGTTGCCCTCCTCTGAACCTTCTCTACCCTGTCTATGTCCTTACGTAGGTAAGGTCTCCAGAACTGTACACTGTACTCCAGGTGGGGCCTCACTAGTGTCTTGTATAGTGGAATAATGACCTCCCTTTCCCTGCTGGTGATGCCCCTGCCTATGCTTCCCAGCATCATATTTGCTTTACCTGCTGCCTTATCACACTGTTTCCCCTACCTTGAGATCATCAGAGATGATAACCCCAAGATCCCTTTCCTGCTTGGTGCATGCTACACCCTCAACCCCCAACTGGTATGTTGTTCTAGAGATTTTGTGCCCCATATGCATTATCTTGCACCACTTTGCACTGAATTTCAACTGCCAAACCCCTGACCATTCTTCAAGTTTCTGCACGTCCCTCCTCATTCTGTCTACACCCTTTGGCATGTCCACTCTGTTACAGAGCTTTGTGTCATCAATGAACAGGGAAATTCTGCCTTCTAGGTCCAGCACAATGTCACTGATGAAGATGTTGAATAGGACTGGTCCCAGCACTGATCCCTGTGGTACCCCACTAGTCACTCTTCCCTCTGTGGAGTGATAGCCATTTACCACCACCCTCTGTGTCCTGACGCCCAGTCAGTTACCTACCCACCGCGCTACTGTCCTGCCAACTCCCATATTCCCCAGTTTGTTCAATAGCCTTCTATGTAGCACAGTGTCAAACGCCTTGCTGAAGTCTAGATAGGCCACATCCACTGCCCTCCCCTGATCCACCTCCCTAGTCACCTAGTCGAAAAATTCAATGAGGCTGGTCTGACATGACCTCCCCCTGGTGAAACCATGCTGCCTTGGGTCCTGTAGTCTCTTGGCAACCAGATGTTCCACCAATCTCTCCTTCAGTAGTGCTTCCATGATCTGCCCCACTACTGAGGTGAGGCTGACTGGTCTGTAGTTCCCCGCTTCCTCATTGTTCCCGCTTTTGTATAAGGGGACTACATCTGCTGTCCTCCAGTCTTTGGGTACCTCCCCTGTTTCCAGTGATCGGCTAAACAGGATAGCCAGAGGTTCAGCCACCACCTCTCTTAGTTCTTTAAGGACCCTGGAGTGCACCCCATCTGGCCCCATTGCTTTATCAACTCTTATTCCTTTCAGTTCCTTCAGGACCCTTACTTGTGTAAAGGGACTTGTGTCCATTTCTGCACCATTCCCAACCCTTGTACTCCCTTCAAGCCCATTACCATCCTCTTTCTCAGTAAAGACTGAGCAGAAATACCTGTTCGATATGTCAGCTTTACTGTTGCCATCCTCCACGCAGCCCCAATCTCCCCTTCAGTCTCACTATCCCTCCCCTTTGCCTTTCTTTTTTCACTTATGTACCTGTAAAAGGTTATGTCCCCTCTATCCACTGATTTTGCAATGTGCTCTTCTGTCTGAGCTTTGGCTTCCCTTACTGACTTCCCTGCCTCCCTTTGCTTCTCCCGGTACTTGTTCCTATCCCCTTCTGCCTGCGTCTTTTTGTATTGCCTGAATGCAATCTTTTTGGCTTTCATTTTCTCCGCTACCTCCTTGGAAAACCATAATGGCCTCCTCTTCCTTTTCTCCTTGCTAACTTGCTTAATGCATAATTCCATTGCTCTTGTAATCCCCATTTTAAATACTGCCTACTCTTCCTCACCCTAATTCCTGCTCCATTCCCATTAATGCCTCTTTCAAGCATCTCCCCATTTTCCCCAAAGTCTGCCCCCCTAAAATCCAGGATTCATGTTTTTGTGCAGTTTGGTTCTGCTCCTTCTGTGATTTCAAACCAGTGTCTGGTGGTCACTGCGCCCCCCCCCCTCCCATCACACTGTTCCCATTTGAGAGCACAAGGTCCAGTACTGCCTTCTGACGAGTTGGTTCCATGACCAGTTGCTTGAGGAAGGCACCCTGAAGGGAGACCAGGATAAATCTGCTCCTGGGAGGCTCCAGTCCACGTCTGGAATATTGAGGTCTCCAACCAGCACCACCTCACCCCGTCTGCCATCTACTAGTCCATCATAAGCGGATTCCATGGTATATGTGAATTTTCTATTTCTTAAATTGGCATTTGTGTGTTTGGTACAAATAAAGGGTCTTTTAAGGTCAGCTTGTAGGAAAGTAAGTGATTTGTTGTCTCATGTAGTGGGGGTCTCTCATCGGGAAATGAAACTCTATAGGTGAGGACATTCCTAAGGCAAAATCCCAGCTATTGTGTCATTTTCCCCAGATCACTGAGCCAGCAGTGAACCCCTCCATTACTTTGGATGGGAACTTGTTATACCCTGATTTCAGAATACATAATGAGCTGAGAGGCATGCACACAGCCAGGAGCATAATTTTACCCTGGTCCGCTACAATCGGCTGCAGCTGGATCCAACTGATAACATACAGCTCACCGGCCTTATAGCAAAGCAGCTGTACAGCTGATAGTAATTATTACACATGTTGTAAGAAAAATACTTTGCTCCGATTGGCTAAAACATCAGTACAGCTGTGTAATTATGTGCCCCTGATTAAACATCTGCATTTCTTTCAGGGTTGCTAGCCTGTGTACCAGACTGAACACTTACAAGATCACGGTACCCGGAAAAAAGGTCTCCAGAAAAAATATCTCAGATATGGTGCGAGATGCATTTTACCTCAAATTTCACTGGAGTGGTGCGACACGGCAGTCTGGTGTTGTAATAGTAAACCTGCACTTCCCTCGAATTGCACTGGGATGGTGATCCATGGCGGCGTGGTGTTGTAATAGTAAATCTGCACTTCCCGCGAGTGGTGCTTTTTTTTCCTCCTTTGTATTTGGTGCCTTTTTTTCTGCATGCCCTCTTTTCTGGGGCCTTTTTTCCTAGACCCCAAGATCACTACTCTGCACAGCCGTTTCTCTGTCGAATGCAAGAGCCTGAACTGTTACAAATCACAGTCAAGACAGCTGTGAGTGCAGTTGTAAGTAAAAAAATTAAAAAGAAAGAAATAATGAGCTCCATCCTTAGCTCTGACTTTACTCAAGCCGTTCTATCGAGAGCCAGAGGTGCTGAGGATATTGAGGGACCTGCGGGAGCCACATGGTCAGGAAGAGGAACTTTTTATTTTTTTGTTTTACCAATGGCTTCCCACACAGATGTTTTATTACATTTAATCATTGCTGGGATTTTTCTTACACATGTTATAAGTGCAATAAGACACTTTAGGGATGTGCAATTATGGGGGGGAGAGAGAGAATAATTGCACTTTGCTCTAGTGTGTTTAAAGGCACTTGGCGAAAGCGCCTCGTGCCTCACATCACACTTGAACTGTGCAATTATTCACCCATAATTATACACCCCGCGGTTCATCGCATTCGTAACATGCTGCTCAGAGTACAGCACTAGGCATAAATGCACTGAAAGGGACGGAGCCCATTACTAAAAACTGGTTCTGATACCAAGCAGAGATTCTGTGGTTAAACAGGAAAGAGAAAATGCTGCAACAAAACGTAGCACAACAGCCAGGCAGAGGGGCGGACTAGACACTGCTCCATTATGGGGTGGGGTGGTGACAAAACAATGTACCCTACAGAGCCCTCCACAGTAGACTGTAGTATTGACCCACATGTAAGGAAATTAAAACATAATAGGCAGAGACAGAAGTCCCAGCATTATGAACAAAATTTGTTTATTTGGGGGGCGCGAGGGACTTCTGAAGAGCCGAGTGACCTACACTGTAGATGGGAGAATAAGAACCGATGTGATATGGGTCTGTCCACCTTATGTATATACCACTGCAGGAGTGGACCCGACCAGCATGGGGTGGGCTGGCTGGGCTAGTGAAAGTTTACCCGAGGTGACCCTAGTGCCTGCCTAAACAAGTCCTGTATGTGTGTGTGTGTGTGTGTGTGTGTGTGTGTGTGCGAGACTCTTTGGAGGGAGATGTCCTCAGAGAAGGGCAGCTCAGACCCAGAGGAAGGTATGAAGCACCAGCTCCCAGTAGGTCTCCAATTTAAGGCTATTACAATGAAAGAAAGGAGTGGTAGACCACTAACTGACTTCGCTCAAAACACAGAAAACCCTAACAATGATAACCAACTTGAGTGCCTTATTTTTCCCATAGGCCTGGTAAAAAAAAAGTGTAATCTAAATTATACAAGGGAGATAGGAAGTCCCGTAACCTGACTGGTCAGCTAAGGGCTTTGCCTGTAGGTAAATCCTACAATAACACAGCTGAAGAAGGTCATTTATACAAAAAAAAAAATAATAATGATTAAACACATTTTTAAATATATTTTGCACATGGTTCCACTGTATAATCCCAATTAAGCACTCCAGGATGTGCTTAATTGGGGATTACCTACTTGTGTGGTTAAGTCACTCAGTTTTGCCTCATGACACACCAAATGAGGTATGGGTAAATCCCCCAATAACCCACACCCCATCATGCCTTGTTACTTTAAAGAGCAGTTGACGCCTTCAGGAGAACTTTATCAAAACATAATATCGAGACACGGTTCAGCTTGTATTTCACATTAGTTCTATATTCTTCCTCCCCATTATTTATTACTGGTGTAATTTTCATGAAAACAGGATCTTTGCTCCTAAAAAGTTCATCTATTCCTGTTGCTTTCTCTCTACCCGAGGTCTTAATGTACTGCCTGAGACATCACAGTTACTCCCATGGCAACAGATTGTGATGTCACAACACAAGATTATGACTTGAAGTAGGGAGTAAGCTAAAGAGGCAGATGAACTGTAAGGTATAAAGATCATGTATTCCTGCAGATTTCCTCAGAAATAAATAATGGGGAGGAGAAATCTACAGAATATATATGGAATGCAAGCTGAATTGTACCTAAATATCATCTTTTTCAAAGTTTTCTTTGAGGCGTCAGCAGCTCTTTAAAGAATTAATGTAGTGAATCTGTTCTGCATAATTGTTCTAACTGGAGTACTGTCATTGTATTTTTGGTTCAAGAATGCGGACACGTAAAGCTTTCTATTAAATAAAACAGTATCATTCAAAAGGCTGACTGAAAATGATCTTTTGCCCAATGCTGCATTGATGTGGAGAGCTCCTGCATGCTTCTGCTGTTGAAGGCAGTAACAGTGTGTGTGTGTGTGTGTGTGTGTGTGTGTGTGGTGTGTGTGTGTGTGTGCATCTGACAGCTGCTTTCCATGACTGCACATAGTTTCGACTGAAGTGAAGTTGAAATTCCTCTCTGGGTACTTTATTTTGTATTATTTGTTTTTTTGTTGTGTATCGCCACTGAAGTGTCTTCCCTGATGCGGACCCGTTTAATCTGATTTTTTTAATACTGAATTTTGTTCCTGTCTTGTCATAAATAAGCTGCTCTGATTGAGATAGAGAGTGAGAAACTGCACCTTTTCAGTCACATTGGGATGTGTAGCTAACGTTGTTTATTATTATCACTCACCACAAAACTTGCAATGGTTAATTACATAACTACTCTAACAGACTATACATTTTTGATAACCAAGCAATTCTGCAAAAGACTTGCGTGCACAGGATTTGTGCTGGGCGGGCTATTAAGAATGATTTGATCAGCAGCAGTCAGCACAGAAACTATTTTACACCTGATCATTTTCTGATACGAGACAGGAAATGTACTTTGTAATTACTTGCCCTTTTTCGTTAATTTAATGTTGTGCTGCTAATCTGTTTTCATCATAATGCACCCCTCGTGAAGAATGCAGCGTTTTTTTTTTCCTTTTAAACTAAAGATCAACTAGATGTGAAGATCAAGTTTCATAAACAGATTGAGCATTATGGCCATAGTAGAATATAATGGTTTTGTTAGCTTTCATACTTTTTTGGTTTTACTATGTCTCAAACACATAGAAAAACATTCTGGGCCGGATATTCAGACTGCGCCAGGCTGTAGCGCAAGCCTGGGCGCAGTGCAACTTGGCTGCGCAGGGGCGCTGACTGGGCGATATTCAACGGAGCTGCGCCATGGCACAGCATTGCTGGAATATCACACCCCGGCTAATTAAGAAAGCATGGCGAGTGGGGACCGCGCCAGCACAAGTGGCCAGAGGGAGCAGGGGATGCGCTAGTGCAAGTTCCATTGCGCCAGGCGCAACAACGCTATATTCAAAAGTGTACATGCAAATGGGGCCATAATGTATGCAGGGCACAAATGGGGCAATTTGCATGTCATTATGGCCCCATTTGCATGCAGGTGCGCCGATCCCAGGCGACTTGCACCTGGCGCCCTGCCAGGCTGCAGCTGTCAGAGACTGACGCCCCCTGCACAAGCGGCAACATGCTCCGACGCCCGATCGCGGGCATATGTTGAAGTATAATAGACCCATCTCCCTGGTGGTCCAGTGGACCGCTCGCAGCCTGATGGTGGGCATGAGTATGTTTAAAAATGTAAACTCACTCCCTGGTGGTCCAGTGGACTGCTTGCAGCCCGATCGCGGGCATTTGTTATACAAAATGACACCCTAATGAAACCCTGGTGGTCCAGCGGTACCCCCTCCCTCCCCGGTCAGCGGTGGGTGGCAGCTCCCCTCCGCCCGTATGGTAGGGCTGTACACCCACTGGTCCACAGCGTGAACCAATGGGCACAGCCCTACCGTATGGTGCGTCAGTCGGCGGCAAGCGGTGGAAGCTGCCGCCACTGCTGACCGGGGAGAGGCGGGTGGGGCTCAGTGGGGAGAGGTACCGCTGGACCACCAGGGTTTGACTGGGGTGTCATTTTGTATAACAAATGCCCACAATTGGGCTGCAAGCGGTCCACTGGACCACCAGGGATACAGGACTATTATTCTAATTCAAATGCCCGCAATCGGGCTGCGAGCGGTCCACTGGACCACCAGGGAGAGGGTTAACATTTTTAAACATACTTATGCCCGCAATCGGGCTGCAAGCGATCCACTGGACCACCAGGGATATAGGACTATTATTATTCTACATGTCCCGCGATCGGGCGCTACCAGGAAGGTGCAGCCAGAGCTCGGTGCGCCACCACAGGT
Source organism: Neoceratodus forsteri (assembly GCA_016271365.2). NCBI lineage: Eukaryota > Metazoa > Chordata > Ceratodontiformes > Ceratodontidae > Neoceratodus > Neoceratodus forsteri. Next base: position 425,846,770 of record JADMNL010000024.1, on the reverse strand, counting down.
GGCAGCTGCCGTGTTGCGCCCTGCAATAATGCAGCTCACCTGTGGGTGGCCAGCTGTTGCTCCTTTTTAATTTTTGCTGACCTGTGTGCAGCGCAGGTAGGGGTTGCGCATACATGGGCTCAGCACATCCCAGGCTGAATATCGGGATGTGCACAGTACGCATGGGCACGCCCCCCCCCACCTGCGTCGCATACATTACTGATGCACTCTGGCACATTGGGATTTGTGCAAGGCTCAATCCCCCTTTAAATATATTGCCAGGGCACATCAGCGGGTTGCGCATGGTGCAGCTGTGTTGCTCCATGCGCAACTCTTCTGAATATCCGGCCCTGAGTATGCATCCTGCCCATCAAGATGTGGTGGTGGGAGGGGCATGTCAACAGGATGATGCAGTGCAATAATTTGCACCTATCTGAATTTTTGCAATATTTACTGTTTGTCACTGAAGAGAGATATTGTAGCATTTTATTTGAGGGTAGGCTGTGTCGAATATACCACTATAATTATTTCACGCTACTTGGCTTGACAGGTAGACTGGATGGGCCTAGCGGTCTTTATCCGACGACAATTACTATGTTACTATGATTAGGCCCATACCTCTCAACCTCCTGCCTCATAAATCAGGGACAAGGCTTAAAAAAATCAGGGACAAAGGACCAAAATCAGGGACACATCTTCAAAATTGGTGGTATCCATTCATAAAGCTGGTAGAATAAGGAGCTTAGTGTAAAATGCATTTTCTAAGGAAGAACAAGTCTGTAACTTTAATGTCTGACATTATTTTGTGCTTACAACCCCCAGTGTTTGGTCACAGAAACACATTTTTTAAGAGGGACAGAGTAAAATATTGATGCAAAATCAGGGACGTCCCTGAAAAATCAGGGACAGTTGAGAGGTATGATTAGGCCGTTCAGTTCATTAATAGTATCAACTGAAGACTAGAAAGCATATAAAGTGGGTAATGACGACACATTCAACTGTGAAATGTATGGATTTGCTTAGAGCTTGTGATCTGGTTATGAGCACTTTGTTCCATTTCAAAATTATACACCACTCAAAAAAAAAAAGACAACAAAAGAACAGTTTTCAAATGCAAACGTCACCACCCACCTCAATCTCCTCCCCCCCATTTTCATTGTTTCAGAAATGCAGATACATTTCATCAGCCTTGAAAGAGAAATGAGAAAATACCGTACATGTAACAAGTTCTACGGCTTTTACAAGTAAAAGCTCTAACGCACAGAAGTACAGTAGGTTCCATGTTTGGTTTTCACTAACATTTCTGTATAGACAGAACTGGGTGTACGTCCAGACAGCAAGCACAATCTACATACACACAGAACAGAAAGTGACACGCATTCATCCTAGGTCTGCTACGCTATAAATACGCTGCTCACAATTCTGAGTAAATCTAGGTCCACACTAGGTTAGTGCAACAGTGCAGTTTATTGCCAGAATAAACCAAGCACAGTGTTACCGGGTTAACAAAATTCAACAAACAAACGGTGTAAAATACGTTTTGTATGACGAGCCCCAGGGCGTCCAAGACTGACCTGTGTATCACGGCCACGCTGTTGTAGGAGAAAGTAAGATTTTATTTTCTACTGCACTTGGCTCATGCTGGCAGTGGAATACACCACGGCACTAGCCCGGTGTGGACCTGGATTTACTCAAGAGTCATCAGCAGCAAATTCACAGCATTGCAGACCTGGGGCAAGTGCCTATCACTTTGTTTTGTCAGTTCTCACCAACACACCCCAAAATGCCAGAACACTACTGCTGTTACCGGGACTGAGAACAAGAAAGTAAACTTCTTATTTTCTAAATAGAACTTCTGGTTAAATTATTTTTAAAATTTCTCTACTGATACAGTGTGAAAGATGTAACTGCAGCTGATTTATGCTTCGGTTTGATGAATGGTAACATGTAAGGTGCAGGAGACTGATGCTGTGAAAAACAAGAAGTAAACAAATGAAAAAAGGCAACAGAAATGCATGTAATACATGATTGTTCATCAACGACACATACCACAATAAATGTTATTTACGACGTGACTCCACAAAGAAACGCTAAGCCGCGAACTGCGAGACAATGAGAACTGAACTGCAGAAAACGTGGGCATAGGATAACAGATAAAGACCACGGCAATGGCTTGTGAGGGAAAAGTTGAATGAAAAAAACATCAGTTTTCATTCTCAGACATTAAGGCCCTGTCCACACTACACCGCTCCGGCCCGGTAACGAATGCAATCCATTACGGCCGGGGAGCGGTGCAGTGTGTCCACATTGCAGCGGTGTCCGTTATGGGACCAGTACCGCTGGTCCACACTGGTGGTGCCGGGCAACCATTACGGCAGCACCCGTTCCCAGGATGCAGCTCGCGCTGCGTTATGGACCCTGCAGGGGACCGTCACCATGCATCCACACTATGCCCGGTAATGTTACCGAGGCATAACCGGTTTCATAACCGGCTGTGAAACCACCTCATATGTGGTTTCAACAATGAGTTACTGGCGTACTGCTGTAACGTTACAGGTGTAGCGCAAACCGTTGCGGTAACGGTTTGGGCACTCTGTAACGTTACAGAGACGTAGTGTGGACAGGGCCTAACAGAATAAAGTTCAATAAATATCCAGCAATTTCAGAACAGCTGCAATTGAGCAGATTTCCAAATAAACGAAACAAATGACTGGACCAGAACCTGTCAAACAACAAACAGCCACCACTCAGCTATAGTGCGCATCAAAGGCATTACCTCTGCTGCATCACTTCTGGTCTTGCTACACAGGGATGGCGATTTACATTACCTGCAGAAGCCCCTAAATATGAAAATGAAGAAAAAATAAAAACAACCAGTTATTACCAGACAGACACTGTGAACCTGAAAGCACTCACTATATACCACAAACAAGAAAAATCGAAACCTGATTGCCAGATCTACCAGCTCTTTAAAACAGAAGCCAAACCTGACATACAGCTTCATCAACACTGCAAGTGGCTCCCAGAGAGAACACCAGCAGTGATATGAAAAGAAATCTGATCCTTTTTAGAGCTGGGATTTACGGGAGAATCCAAAGGGTCTAGCCAGATTGTACCGATATCAAAACTAGACGGGTCTAGTCCATTGACTTTAAAAAGTCAACAGGGTATCCAAGTTCAGTGGTTGTCCAATACCACATGTAGACAAACTGCTAGATACGTTCGATAAGGCTCAATACAGCAGTACCTGGACTTGAAAATATACTAGCAGACACCATTATTAACTTATGAGTCCCAATAGATTTCCCTACCAGACAAACTGTGACCTCTCATGCCCTGTTGATGAATATGTTGAATTGTGACCCCTATAAACTCTGTAATGTTAGAATTGCACGCACTGGATTCTCTATCTGTAATCACTGTCTCTCCAGTCGATACTCTAACCTTGTACTTCTGTTTACTGTATGTAAAATTGCTGTATTGCACCTACTGTATGTAACTTTTGTCTACTGTATGTAAAAGTGCTGTTATGTACCTAATCCCAGGTCGCCCCTGAAAAAGGGACCTTTGGTCTCAGTGGGTTTACCCGGTCACCAAAATCTAAATAAATAAATAAATAGAAAACAGCATTTGCCACCCCTCGCCACACCCCATTTAGTATTTTATCACCTTGGGTCGCTGGCCAGCCTCTCTGTGTCTTACCCGTCTCAGGTAAGCCTCTGCCATATCAACTTTGTTGGAGGTGCCCAGTCGTCATTGTTGGGCCTCTGGGGAAGGGGGTGTGGCCGTCATCTTACCACAGCCAGGGTTTTCCTCCATTTTTATCCCCAGAGTGTTCCCACCACTTGCCAGCAGTGCATGCTTAACTTCTGTGGAGACACCCCCCAGTGTCTGCTGGCAGAAACCCTTTCCCCGGTAGCCTGGCATGCTACCAACTAAATTCCTCTAGGTGGCAGCACACCCCTTCCCCAGGGGGGAGAGCAGTCCTAGGCATGCTTGCTTCTCCCTTCCTCAGCCAGCCTCCCGAGTGACCCACATCCATTCCTGAACCCAGGTCCTCAGTGTGGCAGAAGGTGAGGCACCCAGTGCCTCACCCATTCATGCCACTGGGTGAGATATCTACTACCCTCTTTGACCCGTATCAGTTTACCGTTCTTCTATTCAGGCTATTTGGAGCCCTGGACACTTTTCAGTGGACGATGGGCCACATTCAACATCCCCATGGCCCATGGGAATTATGCACAGGCAGCATGGTGATACTCGGTCCTGATTAGGAGACCCACTTAAGAAATGTGGCAGCAGTATTGGGGTCACTCAGAATAGCAGGATTAATGGAAAATGTTGCAAACTGCACCCTAAGATAATGGAAAACCAAGTACGAGATGGGAACATATCATTCTGTACCTTAGTCGAAAGTTGATCCCCAGACAGTGCATTTGCCACCATGAAAAGGGGTGTCTTGCAGTCAAATGGGCAGTGGTGACCTTAAGGTATTACCTTTCAGGATCCCCTTCACTCTAGTAAAGGACCATGCTCCCCTCTGCTGGCTTCACCAAATGAAAGCTTCCATGGATGGTATCTGGCTCTGCAACTGTGCTTCCAAATGCACCACTGGGTGGCACTACAACACATACATGTTGATTTTTCTCCCATAAGAGGTTGGGGATGGTGGCTTTGGCTAAGCATACCTAGAAGACACTGCTCTGAAGGGGGAAGAGTGTGTGATGGGGTCTATGATTCCATTAGTCCCTGTCCTTCTCACCAGGTGTTTGCCTTGGCAGGACTGACATGCGGGTTGTGGGCTTCAGGGGCTTTGAGGGGAAAACAACATTTCGCCAGATAGGCCCCTTTTAAGGGGGAGCTCTGTAGCTCTTGTAGAAAGGCCTGCATGGAGCTGGCCAAAAGCAGTCAGCCCATGACTGATAACTCAGGACACTTGGTTGAAAGGAGACACCAACTGAAAGAGCCTGCCTCAGGACAGTAAAGGGGCTGTCAAACTTAAGAACACAGGCTGGGTGCACTCAAGTGACCCTGGCTGCATACAAGAGAAACTCGTGCAAAAACACTAGAAACCTGCACTCAAAGTGACTGACAAAGTTGCCAATAAAGTTGCTGTTTTTCACAAATCAAAGAATACAAAGGCAGCCAAGCACAGTAAAAGAAACCCGGCACCTTATATGATACTGCTTCGTCAAACTGATGCCCCAGTTTGGCCTTCGATATCCCACCACGGTGGCTGTAGGGATGGTCCCAGTCAGGAAATCAGACAGTGCTTGTTTGATGGCTGTATCCGTCCCATACTGATACTACCACACTGCCACCATTTTTTAGAACCTTGTGATGTCATGGATAATCAAGCTAGGCTTTCCTACTATATGGTTAGCTACAACCTAATCGTCAGTGACATCACAAGGTTCTCACAAATGGTGGCAATTTGGTATCTCTAGAAGGGCAGACTTAAACATGAATACCTTTGGACTGTTGCCAGCTACAGGTAGGCTCAATGCCTCATTTAAGAGAGTTTTTCATGGGATTTCAAACAATGATGGGGGCTGTTCATAAATGTTCCCCTTTAAATAGTGTAAGGTACTAGAAAGATTATCAGCCACATGCCTGACCAAACTACTTTCTCTGTCTGCAAAATGCCAAAAAACAGTCACATAATGTCAGTCTACTGAATCACAGCAACAACAGTCTCCATGCAAACTGATGATAACTCTCGGGTGCTATCCCAGTGACAATGTTGGAGCCAGCAGAAAAAGAAATTACAATGACTCTGATAGAATGGCCTTTTTTGTAGTATTCCACGTTGTCACTGAGAATTCAAACACAAGGGTTCTAATAAGCAGTACTCATCAAAACAGGGTGAGGGAGAATATTGCTGAGTATCTTCCAGTGAGTTCTACTGCCTGATTGCTGCCTGCAGCAGTTTTGCCCAAAAGCTGCATCAGCTGAAGTTTGACTATCAAGTCTGTAATGCATGGAGAAGGAGGGAAGACCACGTCGCTGCCCTGCACAGTTCTGAGATAGAAGGCTCTGCTAATTCGGTCCAGGATGCTGTAATGATCCGGTAAGACTACACCCTAATCAAAGCTAGTAGTTTCCGTTTTAATGCCATATAAGCCTTTGTTGTGCAAACTTTGACCCACCTAGCCAGGGTGGTCTAGAAAGCAGTCTGTGGCCACCCTTTCTCTGCAGCTCCCCCGAACAAGAAATTAAAACTGCTAGGCTGGCACACAAACTGTGACCTTACCAAGTATGTTCTGACCACTCTGCACAACAATTTTATGCTAAAGAACTTCCTTAGGATTCGCCTGCTTTGGGCAAAAAGAACAGATGCTGCACCACCTGATGCACATGACAGGCAATGGGCTCTTTCAGGAGAGGAAAAGACAGTCCTGAGGATGACCCTGTCATGATGAAAAATGAGACAAAATTCTGTGCAGGAAATAGCCTAAAGTTCACCAATCTGTCTAGTGGAACAGACAGCTATCAGGGAAAAGCATACCTGATGGACAGAAATAGCTTTAGCAACAATGGCCGAAAATACCTTGCAAAAATGATTCAGAGAACGCCGAGACCCAAATTGAAAGCCCATAGAGGCAGGGGTGATCAGAATGAATGCTAGACCGATTGATTCTGAGTGTGTTCCAAGGCGATGAACCATGCAGGGGGTCCAAACTGCACTCAGAGCTGAAATCTGGCCCCTCAGGATGCTTAGGGTTGAGCCCCCTAACTATTTCAACCTGCAGAAGAAAAAAATCTAAGCCTTAGGGTTTCCTCACACTGAATATTGAAGCTGGTGTCGAACTGGTGAAGGTGTTCCATACCACCTCAAATACAGAGAGGATGTAAAGATGTTCCTGAAGGATATGATCATATCCACCACCTCAGATGTATATGCAAACTTTAGTGGCATGCTCCTTTCAGGGGCCAGGCAAGCGACTGCAGATTTTCTGGATCTGGATGAAAACTGGAGTCCAGACTCCACAAGGAAGAAGCCTAAACGGTTTCTGAGTCAATAAGCTAACCAGATCCCAGAACCAAGGCATTCTAGGCCACTCCAGAAATATCAGAAGGAGAGTTTCCTAGACTCCTAAATTTTTCTTAGCACCACTGGAAACAATGTTGGTGGAGGAAAACAGGTAATTGATCCTCAGATGGATAGAAAACAAAGAATTAGAACTGTCTGAAGAACCAAGGTCCTGAATGACCATCGATGATGGGCTAAAGAGGAGAATCATCCAGAAATTAGGTACACATCGGGACTCTGACTACAAGGCAGCCACAATTACTGTCAGCACTTTGTCCAAAACCTCTGAAGCCAAGGAGAAACTGAAGAAGGTAGCCTAGAGCTGGAAAGGGTGGTGCTGAATAACCAATATTCAGCAATTCCTGATGATAGCGACAGAATGCAAAGTGGAGATAAGCATCTGACAGGGCGATGGAGGCCAGATAACCCCTGGCCAATCAGCTCTGATCACACAGCAGAAAGACTCCAACCTTAAACACAGGTGGCCTGTTTAGTCCCAAGGAAAGAGGGGCCTCAATGGACAGGAGGAGGCACCTGCAAGTGGCAGAAGGATATCTTAGCCAGGGGGAAAGTAGATTAAAAAAAAAAAAAAAGGGTTTCTGGAAGACTTGCTCTTTTTTTGGTTAAGTACCTACTCCTAGCTGATAACCAGTCAACCCCACCTCCCCCCAAAAAAACACACCTATATGCATTTCAGGAGCTGATTAGGATTAAGGTCACAGGTAACAGGGCAGCTGGTAGAATATTCACCCACTGCAGTCCTGAGTGTTTCTTCCATCATGAGGACAGTAAACTATGTTCTCTGATAGAAAATTGTTCCAAGGAAGACTCAGCACCCTCCGACCATTCTCCTCCCTGTTTATCTCACACTCCTTCGCCTTCTTCTTGAGGAACCTTTGGAGTCTGAAGAGTTTCATTTACCAGGGATAATCATCACCATTTTCTGACTGTTGGGCAGAACTGAACCCTGAACCTATCTAAAGAGGGCTGTAAATATCAATGAGCATCCTTTCGATGCTCTGGTACCTCCACACGTGACTGCTGCGAGCACCCTTGGCCTGAGGGACCCGCTTAAGGTTCCACTGTCACAACAATTTCGTTTGAGGGGTGCAACATTAAGATTTTCAATGATCTCCCTCCGGAAACCATCAAGAAAAGGGATGCATTTTACCCCATAAAAAATAAACTCCCGAGAAGCTGGCTTAAAATATGGCTTGTTTTCCCAACTTGTCTCAGAATCTGGGCACAGAATGGAGTTAAGGAATACAATGGATTGGAAGCTGCCAAAAAGGGACTCAGGGCAGACTTTCCAAAATGATTTGCCGATTTTGACTTTCAAAATGATATGCCAATACTGCACCTATGTTTGATACAGTGATCTGTTTATTTTGGTGTACCAGAGAGGAATCAGTGGGGGAGTATGGCAAATACATTTTGAACACAATTCCTACTTTTGGCAAATTAGCTTCTGTTACTACATACATGCTGTCTTTGGATGCTAACTCCCGGTCTGTTTTAAGGGACTTATGATTCATATGGCAGGTAAGTAGACTCCGGCTGGGGAGAGCTGGGATCCAGTTTGCAGGTTATGGTAGTGCTGGCAAAGGCATAAATATCGCGCAGAACACCCCTTTAAACAATAAAGTTTAGTGCCTGTTTATTTGTATGTCTTTGGTCGGCAGCGAAGAACAGACTTAAAGAGCTAGTGTACTGCCTGGAAACTGCCTGCAATTAATTGTAACTTTCAGATGTAGTCAGCTTTCAACTCCATATATCGCAAGTATTTTTTCTTTTCCGTTTGCTAATTAGAAGATTTTCCACCTGGCAGTACTGAGGTGATGTGTGGAGCAGCACGTTGTCTGGAGGAAAAAAAAAGTCAGTTCTGTTCCTCCCACTACATCAACACTGAGAGCACACTGACTATGATATCACTAGTAACCAATGAAAACCATTTCTCACTGCCAGGTTTCACTTTCACATGAAGCAGCAGAGATTGGCTCTCCCTGGTTACTAGCGATGTCATAATTTCCTAAATTTTGATAGGTTGCTTGTGAAAGTCACTGCTCAGTCCGCAAGTATTGTGGTGTTTTGTCTCATTTCTGAAGATGTAGTAGGAGGAACAAAACTGACTTTTTTCCTCCAGACAGCGTGCTGCTTCACACATCACTCTAGTACTGCCAGGTGGGAAATATTTTAATTAGCAAACAGAAAATAAAAAAATACTTCAGGTATTTCCAATAATCCAGCAATGGTCACATGGAATATCAGAGGCTTGAATCATAAACTTAAAAGATATTCAGTATTATGGCACCTGAAAAAAAATAGGCACTACAATAGCGTTTCTACAGGAGCCACATCTAACTGAAGAACATTACAACCTTATGCGTAGGGAATGGGTAGGTCAGGTATTTGAAGCCAGGAACAGCTCGAAAAAGGCAGGTGTACTTATCATTTTTACAAGAAATGTTCTGTTTCAGATGGAGCATCAAGTGAGGGATATGGATGGATACTTTCTAATTTTAAATAGGAAAATTGGTGAAGAATCCTTTACTTTTGTTAATATAGGAGGCCCAACAGCACCAGATCACAACATTTTTGAAAAAATATTTAAACTAGTTAATAGCTACAATACAACAACGGTCATTTTAGGAGGAGACATGAATGCAATCATCGATCCTACCTTAGACAGGTCCATAACTAGACTGCATAAAATTAAAGCAGATGAAGAATTGGAGGACTTGCTGTCAAATACCAAACTAATTGATATATGGAGACTACTTCACTCAGGAGCGAAAGATTGCACTTTTTTGGTCCCATTGCCACAGATTGGGTTCAAGACGGGACTATATATTTGTACTCAAAGATTTTATTAAAAGGGTTAACTATACAGAAATAAAACAAAATGTGATCTCAGACCACTCACCGGTGACGCTGAGCTTTTCTAAACAAGTGACAAATTATAGCAATAAAAGGTGGAGCGTTAATGATTTCCTCATTAACGAAGTAGAATGTAAAGCTGAAATAATTAACAAAATTGACGATTTTATCACCATAAACAACAATGGTGTTTCTTCTTGGGCAAATATCTGGGACACACTGAAGTGTTGCCTAAGCGGAGATCTTATTAGCCTAGGAGCTAGGGGGCAAAAAAAGAGATCTAAGACACAAAGAAAACTATTACAATAAATAGAGAGCATACAAAAAAAGTTAGATGATGATACATCAGATGAATTGTGGAGATCATGGTCTAACCTGAAAACAAAATACAATGATATGATTAGCTCAGAGGTGGATTTCACTATTATAAAGTCTAAAAAATAAATACATTGATTCAGGACCTAGAGCTACAAAATTATTAGAAAAAAAGGCTAAAACAGAACTCCACAACTAACATCACAGCAATCAAAGCAAAAAGATCAGGTAACATTCTCCTAAAGCATAAATTAATAAATGAAGAATTTTATGAATTCTATAAAGAAGTGTATAGGGCAGGACAAGAAAATACAGGATCCACAGTACACCAGTTCTGAGAGGAACGATATATTCCTAAAGTTGCTTTACAGGACCAAGATGTACTAGGAACTAAAACTGCAGAATATGAGATAAGAGATGCTATTAAATCCTTAAAGAAAAATAAAACCCCAGACTCAGATGGACATTCGGCAAACTTTTACTACCCCTTTTGTAACAAGCTTGCGCCCATTCTAGTTAATGTTTTTAATGAAGCAGTGGATGAAGGGATGCTATCGATAGATCAAACTAGAGGTCTCATTACATTTTAATACATAAAACAGATAAGGACCCATTACTGTGTGGTAATTACCGTCCCATCTCATTGATAAATACAGATATTAAGATCCTGGCCAAAATCCTTTCGAATAGATTAGAATTTGTATTACCTTAATTTCTATTCAACAAACAGGATTTATGAAGGGACGTCACTCAGCAGATAGTACAAGAAAACTATTTCATATTTTGGATTCTGCCATTAATGTCAGTATACTTTGGGGAATACTGGCATTGGATGCAGAAAAGGCCTTTGACAGAATTCTTTGGTCACACATATTTGAAATACTAGATCTTTATAAATTTCCTGAGAACTTTATCAAATGGGTCAGGATACTATATAATAATCCATCTTCAGCGATGATTATGAATGGAATAACATCCCCTTATTTTCAACTTCATAGAGGAACTAGGCAGGGATGTCCTCTGTCTCCATTATTATTTAACCTAACAATAGATCCACTAATTAGAAAGTTAAATACTGAGAATGACTATTATTTTTTGTAGCTTCTATTTATGTACCCTTACCTTTGGGGCATCTCTCAGTGTCCCATCTGCAACCGCTGCACACAACCACCCACCTGAACCGAACTGCTCCGGGCTACATCAGGTACGTGAGGTCTGGGCACTCCCCTCAGCCCCCAGACCCCAAGGAGAACCGGAGAGTCAGCAGACATTGGGCGTGAGGTCGGACGGACTGCCTATGTTTGCCGTCACCTCACTCGAAGGATGTTTTTTTTTCTCCTTGGTTTCTACCCCGGAGCACAGACGTGCAATGACATCCCACCCAGCGTGAGCGCACTCCCACGTGCACCTGGAAGACGTCCGCCGCTGCTCCAATCCCCGAGCTTCTGCTGCCATGCACTGCAGCAGCCCCAGCCTTCACCAGGGGTCGCCCGTGCAACGGGAAATCCCTAAACCCCTCCCCCAGGACTAGGAGCACTGTCTACGGATGCTCGATCCTAGCCCTCCCCTGCCGACCCCCGACAACCCAAGCTCATTCCTGAACTCAAGTCGCCAGCATGATGTGAGGTGTGGCATCCAGCGCCTCAACCCTCAGTGCCACTGGACCGGCTTGATACTACTATTAAAGGGATCCAAATTAAAAATATTGATCTGTGCACATTAGTTTACGCTGATGATCTCCTTATCACACTAGCGGACCCAGAAAAATCATTACCCCAGATTTTAAAAATATTAAATGATTTCAGCAGATTCTCAGGGTATAAACTTAATATGTCTAAATCGTATTTTCTGCCTTTGAATAGACAATGCAATAAGTATATAATTTCGAACTGTGGATTTATATGGGCGCAGGATAACATGGACTACCTGGTTATTAAGATCTATAAAAATGTAGTAAAAAAACAATAAAAATGAATCTGGCCAAAATAAAAAGCAAAATTACTAATTCACTGGCTAAATGCAATAAATTGCCTTTGGGTATGTGGGGAAGGCTTGACGCAGTTAAAATGAACATCCTACCTAGAATATTTTATGTCTTTATGACTATACCATGTCATATAAATAAAAGTTGGACTGAAAAACTCAATTCGGATCTGTCAAGATTTATATGGGGATATAAAAAAAATTTGTTTAACGTATCATAAGTTGTCTAGGAGCAAAACAAAGGGAGGGCTGAAAGCTCCCGATTTATTTTATTACTAACTAGCAACAAGAATATCCCAAATTACAAAGTGGAACTTAACGATGGCTACTGTTGATTCCATACCAGAATGGGTACAGACTGAGCAGGAAATGGTGGAAACACAGGATAGGTCACTTAATTCTATAATATTCACCAAAAATCTGAAATTGACAGGGTCTAAATTACTTGTAGATGCAGGTAGAGTTATAAGATATATAATATCATACTTGAACCTTGATACAGTAAATTCCAAACTTCAACCAATACGGAATAACAGAAATTTTCTGAAGGATAATATTGCTCTGCAAAATGAAAACTGGGCACAAAAGGGTATTAGCTTTAATTAGATCCTGCCCTGCTAACACTTTTCTCTCGGAATATGCAATCGAGCAAAAATATAAAATAGTTAACTTTGATTCTGAGTACTATGCAAAACTACAAAATATAATTGCTTCAGCAATTCAGATGGATAATATACATAATAATAACACAGTTTGCTTTTTTGGGTCAAATGCAAACTGGCTCCTCAGTCTCAACCTTCTATAGTTTAATCCTAGAGTGCGGTAGAGGAATGATTCCTGAACCTGCAAGAAGATAGTCTGCAGAATTGGGGGTAAGTACCCATAACAGGAAGTGGGAAAATATGTGGACGTTAGCTTCTAAAGCTTTTACAGCAGTTAACTTAAGAATGACACACTTTAAGACACTTCATAACCTATTTTATACACCGGTTTTCATGCATAAAATTGGCCCGACAGGTAATCCTAATTGTAATAAATGTAATCTAGCTGAAGGCACACTGACTCACATTTTCTGGGAGTGCAAACATAGAAAGGATTTATGGGATAAGGCTTGTACTGAGGTTCAGACTCTACCAAACATATACTCGGAGAGTAGCTTTGAAACATGCATCTTAGGCCATTCTGATGAGACTCCTTCTGGTCTACAGAACAAAAGCATTCTCTTCTACTTATTGGAACTGCAGTTAGGACTTGTATCCAGAAAAGTTGGCTGGAAGAGAAACTTTGCTCTTTCAGAGAATGGAAAAATAATTTTCTAGAGATCCATAAGAGTAGAAAAATTGGCTCTTATGATGAGAGGTATGCATCATAAATTTGATAGCAGATTTGGTAATATATACAGATTATTTGCTGACTGCAGTTTTGGTGGCAATGTTGCCGTCTGATGACTAATCAGGTTTCTTGATTAGGCCTTAGGAGCTGCCTATCATAACCCTGATAAATCTGCCAATAACTAGGATTAAAAGAGTACTGACAAACTTTCAGATTTTTATATAAAGTTTTGATGGAAGGAATACAACTGGAGAAACAATCAAATTAGATAAAAGTTGGAAAGGATTCAGTTTTCTAGATTTAAGTATTTTAACTCAATAGATATTTTTTCTTCACCTATACTTACTCCTCTCTTTCTTCCCAACTGAAATCGTTCACAGGTAAAATGAGTTCAGAATAGCAGATAACCAGGCATTTCTCAATAATGCCACTTTCATGCTGGGCTAATATACATGACATAGATGATATGCAGGGATTAGGGGAACAAATACTGTTTAGTTCAGTTATATTTAAGAACAGTTTTAATCTTGAGAAGATAAATATATCTGCATATAATAATTTTGTAATTGATAAGTATTGCAAATATATATATAATCAACCAAACGTCATTAGGTTATGCAGCAAGATATTTTCCTTTTTATTTAAATAGAAATTTATGTTATGAATGGTTGGTAACAATATGTAATAGGTGATAGCAAATTTCTGTATGGTAATAGATTAATAGGTCGTAAGTGTTTAAATTGCTTTATATGCTTATGTTATCTATATGTATGTTCTTTTTTGTTTTAAACTTAATAAAAAAATTTTATTGACAAAAAAAGTAAGGACAGAGTCAGGAAATAGTCCCCAAAAGCCTGTGTGAACAGGAAGGTCTTTAGGCCCTTCTTGAAGGCCTCCACCAAAGGGGGGGAGGGCCCTCCCTCAAGGCCCTCTGGAGTGAGTTCCACAAGACCGGGCCCGCCACCTCAAAGGCCTGGTCTCCTAAGGTTTTTGGACTGGGCCTGGGTATTACAAGGAGGCCCTCCTCAGTGGAGAGGAGAGGGCATGAGGACAGGTAAGGATGCAGAAGGACTCAGATAGTCCAAGAGACTTAAATTTCTAAACAGAAAGAGATAAAAATCTCATAAAGCAAGTACTCACAATCCAGTTACCCCCACTGAAAAAACTAACAGCAGAAACACTACACAGGGTTGGACGCTAAATGAACATACCGAGCTGCAGTTCAATGCAATGTATTTATTTGAATTTTAGTAATCGGGTAGGCCCACTGAGACAATACAGTCCCTTTTTCAAGGGCGACCCGCGACAAGGGTACAATGCAATCAAAACATGAGTCAAAAGGTAAACAAAAGTGAGTGAGAAATAATAACACACATTAGTACAAAGTATGAATGAACAATACACAGCTTATATACACAAGTGCATCGTAACCGCAGTGACTAGTGCAAAAAAAAGTATAACCATACAGGGTATCTCAGTACAGCACAGCATAATCTCTGTTGTTCAGTAGTTGGAGATCCAGTACTTGAACACATACATACCCAAAATCAATTGACAATGGATGGTACACGGTTCTCAAACTATTCAAAGGTAGTAAACAAGTAGAGAAAGAAAAAGACTACAGAGGCAGATTCCCACGATTCAGCTGTGTACTTCGAAGATTAGCCAAAGCAGGTACAAGGCTTAGGCTACAATAGGTGCTTAGAGAGGGAGCACTTGAACATAGCAAGAGAGGAAAGGCAGAGTGTAGATAAGGGCAGTGCATTCCAAGTGGTGGGTGCAGAGTAGGCAAATGATCACTTGCCAATTGCCAGGCTGGAATGATGGATATTCAGCAGCAGGGCCAAGGACGACCTAAGTAAATGTGGAGAGGATTTATGTGTCAGTAGGTCACTCAGGCAGGGGGGAGAGAAGAGGAAGGTAAGTTTGTACATAAGCAGAGGGAGGAGAACTGCAATCTTTAGTCATATTCCGGCCATCCTAGTGACGATAAAATCTTGCAGTGGTGGCGGCGCGAGTTGACTCGGACAGTAAATCATCCCATCCTGTAGTATGGCATTCTCAGGCTGGAGAGTGAGGTAGCCTTGGCAAAGAGCACTATAGAAAAGTATGGGGAGGAGGGAGGAAGTGGCAATCTTTTGACAGGAGGCATGAGAGAGGAGAGGACGAAGGTGACAGAGCAATCCTAGTTTCTGACCGAGTGTTTTAGTAATCTGTGTTACATGCTGCTCGAAAGAGAGGGAGGGGTCTAGCAGGATACCCTGGTAGTTGAATGACTGCACTGATTCGAGGGTTTCCCCTGTAGTACACTGAATATCTGAACATGAAGTATGCCATGGGGGGGTTCCTTTTGTGGAGAGGTTAAAAAAATAGCATTGATTTTGTTTTGGTGTTAAGGACTAAGTGATTCTTAAGGAACCATTGGATGGGGGAGGCAGTATAGCACAGTGGTTTAGGGCTCTGAGCTGCAAACCTGGAGCCCTGTGTTTGAATCCCACAGCCCCCACTTGCATACTGTGGGACCCTGAGCAAGTCACGTAACTTCCCTGTGCTCCCAGGTCACACCTGTAAACAAGTTTTCAGCGGGGCTGGCCCGGTGGCACTGAGGGTTGAGGTGCTGGATGCCACACCTCACGCTGCCTCGGCGACCGGGTTCGGGGAGGCGAGCTCGAGGCGCGGGGTTGGCAGGTGGGTGAGAACTTAGCGCCTGATGGGCAGCTCTCCTCCCGGGGGCGGGGATTGCCTGGTGTGCCAGCGGCTCTGGTGACAAGGGCTCGGCAGCACGTAATCGTGCCTGACAGCACAGGCAAGGCTTGCCGTGTATGCCTTGCGTCAGGAACATGCACATGCATGGGAGAGGGGAGGATCTCCAGAACAAGGGAAAAGCCCAGTCTGAGGGGTAGGCGACGGCACCTGCCTCCATGCCCAAGGCAGAGTCCATCCTGCCTGGCCTTCCAGGTTCCATCACCCGGGTCCTCTCCCATGTCGGAGTCTGTCTGAAAGAGCGCCCAAAGAGGAAGGGCAGCCCCACCCCAGTGGGGTTACACTGGGGGGTGCAGATTGTGGACAGAGGAGGATGAAGAGAGGAGGCACAGGTAGTTGGACTTCAGGCAGGGCAGGAACAGGCAGGATGCCTGAGAGAGGCCCCCAGACCGTGACCGGAGGGAAAAAGGTGTAAAAAAAAAAAAAAGCTTTCAGCTTAATGTGTCTCTCCTGGTTAAAAAAAAAACTTTCAAACTAGAAAGTCCCGGACTGGCCCGCCGGCACAGCGGTAGGGTTACCGCTCGCGGCGCCAGCGACCCGGGTTCGGGAACGGACTCAGGCAGCTGGAGGGCCAGCCGGGGGGGAGGAGGATCAAGCACCCAGAGGCTGCTCTCCTCCTCCAGGTGGGGTGGGATGTGGGGCCCGCTGCGATATCGCCACCTGGGTGACCACGGGTGGAGGTGCAGCGAGGACAGCATGTAGCAGGGAGGGAGGACGTCTGCCGGGAGCCGGAGCATTAGCACGCTGTGACATGCGTCGCTCCTAGGCTCTCCTTGCGTGCAGACGTCCTATGGCGATGGGCGAAAAAAAAAGGAAAACACCCTCCGGTGCTCCCTGTAGACGGAGCTTCAGGCCCCGATCCCAGGGCCCCTGCCGGCACGGGCGACAGATCCCCAGCGAAATCACAGATGCTCGGCGTGTTGGAAAGGGGGGCCCCGCCTCATACCCGCCTGGGGGTCAAACCAAGGCAGCGTGGGGGGATGACTGCACCCAATGCCGTCAGACGAGCAGGGACGCACAAGGCCGTTGAAGACTCCTGAAGGTGAGGAAGTACCAGGGTGAGAAGGGGGCGTAAAAAGAAAAGTATAAAAGAAAAAACAAAAAAAAACTAGAAAGTCCCCAGACCTACCTTACGCACCAGGGTAAGAAAGAGCAGACCAAATACAGTACATATGAAGCTTTTATATTCATCTTTCACCCCTAATTTCTATCAAGGCAGCAGAGTGGCAGTTCACACAGACCTTCACCAAAGAAGTCATGTGTTAGAAAAAGCCAGATTTTCAAATTAAATTTAAAACAGCTACAACTAAATTTAGAGGCTCCTCTTCATAGAAACAATGAGCATCTTCCTGCTAGTGTTATCTTTTGGTAAAGTACAGACTTGCTGACAGAGAGGAGTGTAAGCACCTAGCTTTACCTTAAAGTTATATTTTTATTTAGTTATATTTCTCGTCGTACTGAAAGTACCAAGGTAAATAGGGAGAAAAAAAAAAAAAAAAGATCTGTAGGTAGTATTTGGGGTACTTTGAAGCTTGTATTTAAAACTAACAGGTAGTGTGGAGGGAACCAGGCCAGGAAACTAGCCCACCAACTGGAGGCACTAGTTGACTCAAGAAGTTGTGCCTGGAGGAGGTTCCACCTAGTGTATAAAAGCGGACACCCCTAATGTGTCCCCACACATGTTCATGTCCCAGCACGTAAGTTGAAAAGCACAGGAGTGGAACAGGCATAAGACTGGCATCTTAGGCATTAACAGGCATCCGCAGGAGGAAGCAGGGGACTTGGACGGTCGAGTAAAGTAAGGTACATCCTCCTGGCACAGCGGGGTGGAAGGTGGTGGCCTGGGGGTTGCAAGGATGGACCATGTGCAGCCTGTTCGGCACAGTATAATCTTGACCGCAAACTGATTTGCACCCCTGGAGCAGGTACAAGGTCCTAACTCAGAGAGGGGGGACTTTGAGTCACTCGACGGGGCAAAGCAGAGTACAGAAATGGCGTCAGCTAGTGAAAATAAACATATGCAAATGCTTGTTATAGGTGATTCAATGATAAGGAGAGTTGAATCTCACTTGAGTAAATGTACACAGCCTATAGTGACAGTCAAATACCTCCCCGGTGCCTCGGCTATGCGTGACACTGAATGCATCAGGAGGATGGTGGAAAAAGCTGAAGAGGGACTCAAGGTGCGGATTCATCTCTGAAATAATGACCTGGCAAATCAGACAGTGGATGAGACCAAGTACAACTTCATTAAGTTGGGGGAGTGGCTGGTGGCTAAATCAACCTCCTTGGCATTCTCAGAAGTTCTACTGGCATGGGGCAAAGGGGATAGCACGAACAGGATCAGTAATGAGGAGATTGAAGAATTTAACAGTTGGCTGCATGAATGGTGTCAGGAAAAAGGACACCAAGTCATAGGTGCCTTGGGAACTTCTGGGAGAGAAGACTAAGTTCAACAGCCTTCACCTAACCAAGGAAGGGATGAAAACGCTGGGACAGAAATTCAACGTCCACCTCGGGCACTTAAATTGGAGGTGGCGAGTCTGACACTATGAAATCTATCAGTCACTGCACAAATTATGGGAAATTAGCCGTCACTCCCCCACAAGCGAAATACTCTCTACCACAAGCAGAGTGCAATCATAGGAAGCAGGAAGAGATTCCAAGGAACCAGAAAGGGGGCCATGATGTCAGCAAGAAGCAGAAAGAACATTACAGCTCCTGATTTATGGAAGGGTGTGTGTCTCAGTGCCAGGAGCCTGGGCAACAAGGCCAGTGACCAATAGGCATTGATGGCAGAATCCCAGATAGACCTGGTGGTCATCAAGGAGATTTGGGCCTTGAATAACAATGACTGGGATCTCTCAGTACCGAGGTACTCGTTCTTTAGATAGGACAGAGAGAGGCCAGAGCAGGAGAGGTAGCACCTTATGTTAGGGATGGACTAGTGGCCACAATGCTCAATGACAGCAGGAAGGAGGGAGTGGAATCCCTGTGGGTACACCTAAGCTCACCATCCGGGAAGGTGGTTTACACTGGGATGGTATACAGGCCTCTGGGGCAGGCATAGGACAGGGATGAGAAGCTTCTGGAAGAAATCAGAGGTGTGACACAGACAGGGGACACAGTAGCGGTGGGAGACCTGAACATGCCTAAAGTTGACTGGGGCATCCCAACGGCTAGATCATCAAGAAGTCAATCTGAGGTGGAGGCCTTACAAGATTGCCTTCTCACACAACTAGTAAGTGAGCCAACTAGGCTAGTCACCATCCTGGATGTGATCCTCACCAACTCGGAGACGGCTGGTGCTGTTAGAGTTAGTGAGCCACTGGCTAACAGCGACCACAGTTTTGTCTGGTTTGAATTATCCCTAGGGGATGATGTAAAATCTCAATCCAGGGCAGAAGTCCTAAACTTTAGAGGAGCTAGCTTTGAAAAATGAGGGAATTAGCCAGGGGAAAACTACCGAGAATACAGGAGCAATTGGAAGTAGAAGACATATGGGGCTTGACTAAACAAGCCATCTTAGAGGCTGCACAGCTGAACGTAAGGACAGTAACAAAAAAGAATGAACATAAAAGACCCGTATGGTTCACTAAACAAGTCAAAACAGTGATTAGGAACAAAGGAAAGGCATTCCACAACTGAAAGGAAACCAAGTGACAGCAAATGGGAAAATTACGATAACGTTCAGAAGAATAAGGAAGCCAAGAGGATGGTAAGACAAGCAAAAGCGATGGCTGACCTTCAAATAGCGGAGGGGGTAAAAACAAGGAATAAGGAATTATTTCGGTATATACAAGAAAAAAGGAAGAAAAGGGGTGGGGTAGTTAAATTTAAGAGATGGTAACAGGATAGTAGAAGGTGACAGACAGAAGGCTGCTGTTCTGAACAACTTCTTCTGTTCAGTGTTTACCAAAGAGCACAACAGCCCAACGCTGGACAGTGGTATTAAAGCAGTTGACAAGGGGGTACTACAAATGGAAATGCCAACATTCACCACCAGTAGAGTTAGAGAGGCTCTAGAGTAAATAAACCAGGTCGCTCCTGTAAAAAAGCTTTCAGCTTAGTGTGCTACTCCTGGTTAAACCTAAAAAAAAAAAAAAGCAGGATAAATCACCAGGGCCAGATGGAATACACCAAAAGGTGCTAAAAAAGTTGGCATGGGAATTAGCAGACCCCTTGGCATATTTGTTTAGCCATTCACTTCAGACGGGAGTCGTGTCAAGGGACTGGAAAGGGCTGATGTGGTACCTCTACACAAGGGCGGGAGCTGAGGAGGCTGGTAACTACAGATCGGTTAGCCTCACATCAGTAGTGGGGGAAACTGATGGAAGCCTTGATTAAACAGGACCTGAGGGAGTATCTGGACAAGAACAGCCTGCAGGATGACAAGCAGCATGGGTTTGTAGCAGGTAGATCATGTCAGATGAACTTGATTATGTTCTTCGACTGGGTGACTAGACCATCTGGTAAATCTCCTCTACTTCAACTTCAGCAAGGCCTTTTGACTTGGTACCGCATAATCACCTGCTGAAAAAGTTGAAGGACATGGGCACAACAAACAGTATTGTTAGATGGGTAGGAAACTGGCTTATTGACAAAAAGCAGAGTGTGGTTGTCAATGGAAAGAGGTCGGGTGAGGTCACGAGTGGTGTACCCCAGGGCTAGTACTGGGTCCAGTACAGTTCAATGTATTCGTCAGCAACATTGGGGTAGGTATACATGACAAGATTGGCCTCTTCGTAGAATATAATAAGCTGGGGGGGTAGGGTGGACAGGGCCATGCTGTGAATGTCCTGTATCTGGACTTCGGCAAGGCTTTCAACTTGGTGCCACAAGGAAGGTTATTGGGCAAGCTGAGGAACCTGGGAGCAGGGGAGAAACTAGTGGGGTGGGTTAGGAGCTGGCTGCAGAACAGACAAGAGAGGGTAGTGGTAAGGGGGAAGATCTCCAAGCCAAGACGCATGACTAGTGAAGTACTGCAGGGCTCACTGCTAGGTCCGGTTTTATTCCATGTCTTTATCTTGGACATTGCAAAAGGGGTCAAGAGTAAGATCACCCTGTTTGCTGATGAAACAAACAGATATGTGCAACAGTGGACAGTGAGGAAGAGAGGCAGAAACTCAGGGAGGATCTAGCTGAACTCGAGCACTGGTCAGTTGTGTGGCAGTTGGGGTTTAACACTAAGAAGTGCAAGGTCATGCATCTCGGAGCCAGAAATCCCAAGACCAGCTATTGGACCTAGGGGTACTAGTCATATGGGACATGAGGGTATCAGCACAGTGCAGAAGGGTGGCAGCAAGGGCCGGTCGGATGCTAGGGTGCATTGCCAGGGGTATCACCTCAAGAAAAGAGGTTATCCTGCCCTTATACAGATCACTGTTGAGGCTGCACTTGGAGTACTGCATACAGTACTGGTGTCCTTACCTAGAAAAGGACATAAGATTGTTGGAGGGAATGCAGCGTAGGGCAACAAAGATGATCATGGGTCTAGCGGGGAACCCTATGAAGAAAGATTGAGGGAGCTCAACATGTAATCCCTGGAAGACAGAAGGGAGAGGGGGGGACATGATAGAGACCTTTAAATACTTAAAAGGCATAAACAGGGTCAGAACGGGAGGATTGTTCTGCTTAAAGGGAGGAAGGATCACAAGGGGGCACAGTCTTGACTTGGAAGAGGGAAGATTAAGAAGGGAGATGAGGAGACACTACTTCACAGAGAGGGTGGTGGCTGGGTGGAACACACTGCCGGAGGAGTTGATCGCACTGAAGACAGTGGACAGTTTTAAGCGGGGATGGGATAGAGTCAAGGGGAGGGTAAGTACAGATAAGAACAAAAGAGGGGAAAGTTTGGGGAGAGGGGATGAGGGGGGGGGAAGCTGCAGGACAAGTAAACTGTGAGCTGCACTCAGGCAGACTTGATAGACCCATGGGCCTTTTTCTGCCGGCAGCTTCTTATGTTCGTATGACAGTGAGGAAGCAGTAAAGAACCTACAAAAAGATCTGCAGAGGTTGGAAAATGGTCTAGTGTCTGGCAGTTGGAGTTCAACGCCAAGAAGTGTAAGGTGATGCATCTAGGCAAAAAGAACCCTAAGACTGCATATTGGCTAAACGAGGTCACACTGCACACTTTACAGAAATAAAGGGACCTAGGCATTATCATCCGTGACACGTTTAAGCAGACCAGCCAATGCAACACTGGCTTACAGTAATGCCCACAAAATGTTGGGATGTATTGGGAGAGGATTTGACAGCAGGAACAGATACTGCCACTCTACAGGTCCCTAGTCAGGCCCCACCTGGAGTACTGTGTCCAGTTTTGGAGTCCACACCTTAAGGAGGACAAAAACAGACTAGAAACCATACAGAGAAGGGTGACAAAAATGATATAGGGCATGCACGGGCTTTTGTATGAGGGGTGCTTGGAAGCATTAAAAATGTACTCAGCACTAGAAACTAGGAGGGAGAGGGGAGACATGATAGAAACTTTCAAGGAACCTAAAAGGAATAAATAAGGTGCCCTGTTCTGAACTGTTCAACAAGATTTCCAGCTCAAATACTAGAGGGCACGAATGGAAACTGCATGAATGGAAAACAAATGGCAGCTTGGATTTAATGCTAAGAAGCGCAAAGTAATGCATTTGGGAACAAGGAACCCAAGGAGGAGTCATCAGCTGGGAGGGGGACAGATAGCCACTGCAGAAGAAGAGAAGGATCTTGGGGTGGTTATAACAGGCAAATGAACCACTCAGCACAATGTAGGAAGGCAGCAGCTAAAGCCAACAAGATGCTGGGGTGTACTGCCAGAGAAATCACCTCCAGGAGGAGGGAGGTAATCCTGCATCTGTACAGGTCATTGGCGAGACCACACCTGGAATACTGCATGCACTACTGGCGCCCATATTTAAAGAAAGATGTTAGATTACTGAAGGGGTACAGCGCAGGGCAACAAGAAAGATCACGGGAATGGAGGACAAGCCTTATGAGGAGAGGCTAAGGGAGCTTAACATGTACAACCTGGAGCAGAGGACGGAGAGGGGAGACATGATTGAGACCTTTAAATATGTGAAGGGCATAAACAGGACAGGTACAGAAGGGATTCTTAAGTTGAGGGGAAGGAGGGACACTAGGGGGCAGGGACTGAGGCTGGAGCAGGTGAAAGATTCAGGAGAGAAATGAGGAGACACTTTTTCATGGAAAGGGTGGTGTCGAAGCGAAACGCACTGCCCGAAGAGGTTGTCTCTCGTACATCACTGGGCAGTTTTAAAAGGGGTTGGGATAAAGCGATGGGGAGGGTCACCGTGAGGGGGGGACAGGAGGCAGGGGCAGCTGCAGTGTAATGGGTTGCTAGCTGCACACTAGAGCAGACTTCATAGACCATATGGCATGTATCTGCTGACTATTTTGTATGTTCGTATGACCTGGCAGAGGAGACAGCCAGGGTAGTGCAGGACATTTTCAGGGAGCTGGGGAAGGGCCAGAAGTAGGTAGCATGCATGGTGTTCTTCACTGAGGTGCTAACTGTGCAGGGCTGGGGAGGGAGAGGGCATACCGCACCATGCGCTTCAACAACAGGTTGAAGGCTTGGTGCAGAGAGGAGGGGGTTGTCTACATCGGGGACTGGGGTCCTGCCTGGAGGGATGGAGGCCTGTACAAACAGGATGGTTTCCAACCATCCAGGAGGGAAAAGCAGTGCTGGGTGGGAGGTTTAAATGCTACTTTGATGGGCATTTAAACTAGCCAATGGGATGGCAGAAAAAATGCAGGAGGCAGTGAACCCCCCCACCCAATGATAGATTAGCAGGGATGGACAGCCCAGAGGACATTAATTCCCTAATGGTAGTATGGGGTAGAGACAAGGGGGAGGAAGGGGTGGGAGAGTGGAGTGGTGGAACTACAGCAGAGGAAGGATAAAAAGAGGAAGGACAATAACAGTGAAAAAAGAACGGCAAAGGATGGGAACAGGAAGGGAGGGCAAAGCAGGGAGGGACAGAGTGTGAAGAGCCTTGTGTTCCAATGCAAGGAGCCTAGGTAACAAAATTCCTGACCTTGAGGCGGTCATAAATGCACTCCTGGGGTCAGGCCCTCTGCTCCCACAGTGCCCAACCTCGAAGTGCAATATGTGGACAGGGGACAAATAGGGACACCCTCCTGTTTGCTTTGGGTCTGAGCAACTACCAGTCTCAAGTCCTGGGGTCAAATATGAACCCTTTTTAGCTAGTATGCCCAGGTAACAGGTCCAAATAGCATACCCTCTATGGAGGAAGCAGCACAATACTTGATCGCAGCTGGCATACAACCAACCTGGTTCACAATCCCCATTCTGACTAAATTGGGACTCCGGTATTTCCTTATCTTGCTGGATCTTTACACAGATCCGTATTAGTGTGGCTGCACATGGTGACACAATAAGCATTTAACAGTTATGTCAGAATTATTAATACTGTTCCAGCATTCACACTCAAAATGAGAAACTGTCTCAGGCAGGATTAAGGAAACCAAAAAGTTTACTGAAATTAAAAATAGTGAATAAATACAGAACATATATACATTAATGGTACAGTCAGACAATAATGGAAATTTCAAAACAAAATGCCTTGTAACTGAATTACTAGTTCTAACTCAGTTTTCACTTGTGTGTTACCTATTCTTGACAGAAGTGCATCTTAAGTCCAGAACACAAGTGTCTTAGTTCTTTTCAAGTTGGAACAAGAGTGAGCCATAGTCCCCTCAGACAGCTTGACAAAGTTCAAAGTCCCAACCTCCTTGTGATGTCACAGCACATGAGGTCACTCCTAGTCCTGTAATTAATGAATCAGTCATATGTCCCTGCACACTGCTAAACATTCCAATTAAAAAAATATATATGCTTTCGAACAAGTGAGCCACAGAGCATGAATTATGACAGGACAGAATATCCCTTTGATCTCTCAGCAGAGCAACACTTCTCTTAGCTGTGTGAATTTTCACAGGTACTAAGCAGAACTGGCTTCCCTCCTGATGTTGTAAATTGCAATATTTTACAACCAGTTTTCTAGCTTCAAAGCAGTGGCTGGTCATAATGTATTTTTTTTTTTTTTGTAATTTCTGTTTGTTCATCTGCAACCTCGGGGCATCTCTCAGGAGAGCCACTCTCAACCTTGGCTTTCTTCTGTCCACTTGAAACCTCGCCCTGGCTCAACAGGATGTACAAGACACCCCACCTCCCTTTTGGAGCCTGTGCCCCAGTTTAAGCCCCTGGTAGACCACCACTCCTTACCTGAGTGACCTTTCTGAAATTCAGTCTTGCCAGCTCAGAGGAGAGTCAAGGGCTTGGGATGATAGCCAGGGGAAAGTCCAGTGTCGGGCACGAGTGCCACGGTTCATGCTCCCAGATGCCGCCAGGAGTCACTGGAGCCCGTGATCAAGGTCCCCCTCCCTCCCAGGACAGGAAAGCAGTACTCCAGATGCTCAGTCCTGTCCTTCCCCGTCAAGCCCCAGAAGCCTGAGTTCACTCTCGAACCCGGGTCACCGGCATGGCACAATGTGTGGCATCCAGCGCCTCAACCCTCAGCGCCACTGGGCTGGCATAACCTATTCTTTTTTTCCCCAAAAAAACTTTCTTCATCCTCCTGTGGCAAGTCCTCCTGCATCGTGCACCAACCTACCAGACTCTGGGGCTTTTGGGGGCTTGCAGTGCCATGCGCGCCCTGGCAGATCCCCAGAGCCGGTCCGGAGGTTATGATCCGCAACGGACCCCACTTTTTCCTCCGTTTCTCCCGTGGTCCTACTCCCCAGACCCCTGAAGCGGTACTTGCATGCAGTGGAAGCATGCACCACACAGCTCAGATGGGGTCTCCTCCGCCCTCCCGAACGACCTAACGCCAAGGTCTCGGAGCGCCGCTTCTCGGCCTCCAGAAGAGGGGCCAAGTTCAAGTACCTGCTACCCCTATCCCAGAGGTAGAGGGCAGCCTGTCGCAGCCTGCGCCAGCCCTTCCCACTGGCTGACTCTCAAATGACCCTTTGCTCGCTTCCGAACCCGGGTCGCCGGCGTGGCACGAGGTGTGGTGTCCAGCGCCTCAACCCTCTGTGCCACCGGGCCAACAACCCGTTTTTTTATAGCAGTTACAGGAAGTTTTGCAACTATGTGTCAACACAGAAAAGGAGACTAGCTATTTAGCTCCAACAAGCAACTGCTTTGGGGTCAAAAGGTCAGACCCCTTTAAAAGCTAGTCTTGCAGATGAGCCTGCTGACCCTGCCATGTCTCATAAGCAGAAATTCAAAGAAATATATATTTATATCAAAATTATATACACATAGCTAGTAGACTGTTATCCCGTCACAGAGGCTATCATTGTGGAGGCTGACCTCGATCTGGTGGCCATAAGAGCCATGAAGCACTGACAACCACAACTAGGTAGTGGCCACAACAGGGTACTACAATGTTTAGAAAGTACAGGCAGGAAGAAAGCGTGTGTTGGGGGAGGGATTATCTGTAAAGGAAAGTATTAAGGCCACAGAAATACAAGGTCACAGCAAGGAGAAAGAAGGGCTGGAGGTTCTCTGGGTTGGCTTGGAGACAGGGTCAGGGGCCTTTATACGTGTAGGGGTGGTGCACAGGCCACCAGCACAGGGGGAGGATATGTACATGTAACTCCCTTGTTCCCCGGGGTTACTAGAATCCCAGGTTGATCTGTGGCAGGCAGGGATGGCAGCTTGTGAAAGTCCAGATAAATGGATTTCACACTGCCACACTGTTCTTCAGGTTCAGCTGAGCTGGAATGGTGATGTCATTTTGGAACTCTCGCAGCAGCATAAGCCACATTTGCCAGATGGCTTGGAAAGTGAATTTGAATGTTCAGTAGTTCTGTAGTGGGAGTTCCGAAGAGGAGGAGGCTGCAGCTGCTGGGCAGCGCCTCAGTTTTAGCTCTGATAAAGAGCTATCCTTTCTTTGGTGGTAGTTTGTTCTCACCCTAGAACAACAACAACAAAAGAAGACAGTATTTGAAGTGGTGGAGACCTTGTTTTTGGTTTTCCCAGTGCCGTATTCCAGAAGGGATGGGGCGAACTCCAGGATTCAGAGGAATTCCCCTTGATCCATTTTCTTTGGTGAAGCTGCCATGGACATCTTCATTTGCTTGTGAGTATAAACCTGTTTGTTTTGTGAAAGCCCAAGGGCATCTGCAAACCCAGTAGGGTGAATTTCTCTGATCATGGGACCAGTCACCCAGTTTTAACTTAAAAGTTTCTGCCTACGTTGGAGTCCAAGGATGTGACTGTTCAAGTACAGAACCTTTTAATTGAACACTCAGAGGTGTGTCAGTAGTATGTTAAGTGTGAGAAACATTTCAAGGCAGCATCTACAAGTTTTCTTCTGTGAGGGTGTTATTAACCAGATGAATGGCCGAGCACAAACTTGGAAACAAAAGGTGGGAGACCCCCATCTGGAGCAACCAGTTTACCTCTCCGGGTTCAGTTTGGGCACCAGTACATTTTCATTTAGTGCACTGGGCCAGTGCCAAATGGAAATAATTACCCCAAGATGTGGGTTTGGATTCTCTGTTGCTTCAGTTTACCCCAGTATAGTGGGTGCTGGAAGATTTTGAGCCTAGATGTGCTCCGTGTGGTCGCAAGTATCACTCTCATCCCTGTGGGAAATGGGGACAGTACTAGTTCAGGCCATTTGTGCCAATCTTCAGTTTCAGAACCACAGTGTTTGCTGTTTTGTGTCTTCACCCTATGCTAAATGGGAATGTCAGGAATTTCTGTACACTGGAGAATGTGCAATACCAGTATGAGTAACCCTGTGGGGGGCCATCTTCGCTTTGTGATTATTCCTACTTTGTTAAGAAAATAAAAGCCACACTCTAGAATCCCAGCCTGGTTTGGACAGTACTGTTATTGCTTCCATGTGTCTGGATTTACTTGGGTGCCCCTGTCCAGAAGTGCAAACCTTGCATGACTTTATAGCAAACATTTTCTCCCAGGGACCCGGGTTGCTGGCCATGGTAAATGGTCCCACCAGGTGTGTGCCAGTTAGTAGCCACACTTGGCTGACTGTTCCTTTAAATAACAGTCTGGTCCACCGAGTCTAATGGTGGCCACCTTCTCTATTTCCCAAGAAAAATGTAACTTTTAACTTATGTAAACCTCCACCCGTCTTTTAGCCCGAGATGCGTTGTAGTAAGAGAAGCAGCCCTGCTAGTTAAACAGGGGGGGCAGTGGGAGGGGGGGTTACATACAGAATTCTGGGGGAAGCCATATGCAAAATGGCAAATAGAGGGGAAGCAATAATTATGGGCGACTTTCATCTACTGAATGTGGACTGAAACATCCAAGTCGCAGCTACAACTAGAAGCAGGGTCATCCTAGACTCCCTGCAAGGGTAATTTCTTAGGCAGCTGGTTACAGATCCCACTAGGGACAGGGCAGTGCTGTTCTGGATCTGGTACTTACAAACAGGGACAGCACTGCAGACATCACAGGGTAGTCCCTGGGTTCAAGCAATCACTGTAGTGTGGCTTGACATATTGATTAGGCAGGAGAAAACACACTAGGACAAGGGTCCTGGACTTCAGGAGAGCAGATTTTAAAGAAATGTTGAGACTGCCTCATGTAATATCTTGGGGGGGGGGGGGTGGAGACCCAATGGAAAAGATCATGGAGGGGATAGCTAAGGCAACATCATGCTGTCTGAAGGAAGTAAGCAAGGGTAGGAGGAGGAAGAGACCACCACTGCTCTCAAAGGAGGTGGCCAAGACAGTAAGAGAGAGAAAAAACAGCTTTTAGGAACTACAAGGAGACCCAGACAAATGTGGAGAGGGAGGTATATCTGGATAACCAAAGGGAGGCAGGAAGGCGGGCGAGACCAGCTACGTCACAAACACAAAAGAGTATCGCCAAGGAGGTCAAAAAGGGGATAAAACTTCAGGTTCAAAGTGAAAAGAGAAAAGCAAAGGGTGGGATAATGAGAATCAGGATAGGGGTACTGTGCAGAAGAAGATTGTGAAAAAGCTAACATTTTTAATGAGTACCCTGCTTGGTCTTCATAGTTGGGGGAGAGATACAGACCAATATGTATCAGCAGGCACCATGGTGGTGGTGGGGGTTGACACAAGTCCATTTTCGGAGGAGAGAGTCTGAAGTGAGTTGTACATCCACACAAGAGCAGCAGCAGGGAAGAGCGGGGATAGCGGAAGGTGGGGGGTGGAGGCACAATGGAACAGAATAAAGGAGGGAATAACTACGGCAACAGCAAGCTGTTTAAAGGTAATAACTTAGCAAGGGTAAGCGGAGACTTAATTCTTTGTATGGCAGTCAGCAGAATTTTGGTTTAGTCCAGGAATCTAGCAGAGACTCTGCCAGGGATCTACGTGAGTTCCAAAGGGTACAGTCACATTAGGAAAAATGCCCTTAGTAGCTAGCAGTCCACATGCCTAGGGTAACTGCTGCATGGGCTTGTTTTCCCATAGTGTCAAACTTGTGCGACTCCTTGTAAAAGGGTGCGCAGCGACTTCGGGGGGGGGGGGTCTTAACATTTTCAAGGAGAATAACAATGACATCAGCTAAATTGAGAAACATACACTGTACCATCTGAGGCACTGTATATATGTATGTATTTATTTAATGTATAGTCTGTATGCTTGTAGGCTGATGGTACTGAATGAAGCAGGCCTACTCTAGGCCGTATCAGACAGGGTTTGAAATACGGGCAGAATAGGAGGAACTACACTGACCCGCATGGTGGAAATGTTTACCCACTGCAGACAGAGATGTTACCTTGCTCAAAGGTCTTAGGCTCAAAATAAAGTGCAGAAGCATGTCTCTGAGCAAAGCCTAGAAATTAGATCCTTCTGAGGAACGGCAGAAGGGCTTACATCTGAAGAGCAAAGCTAAGACACTATTGTCACCATTCTCAGAAGAAAGAGGTTGTCCCCCTCTATGTTGTCCCCCTCTACATCCTCCACAGAGGGAGGGGCGCAGAGAGGGGTGGATCACCAGCTCTCTAATCCAGAACACAGCCCTGGTGACACCAGCCCCAAGGATGAGGGGGTGGTGGAACTGGAACCAAATCTGGCACTGAGAAGAACCTCAGCACAGAGGGTGGCATCAGAACCAGCACCGGCACCAGACCTGGTCCCGAGGGTTCCAAACCTGGTGCCGGCACTGGCGCCAGCCCCACCATCAACAACCCCAAGGTTGAGGGGGCAATGCCAGAACCGGAACCAAATCCAGCACTGGGGGATCCCTGGTGGCAGGCCCCAAAGGGCCCATACCCAGCACTGGCACCACCACCAGACCCAGCACCAACAATCCAGCCAGCAATGAAGTGACTGACAATGTTGCACAGCTGGTTCCACCAAGTGACAGAGAGTGGGCGTGCAGTCAGTGGCGCAGTCACCGGCAAGGGACCAGGGACTGTTGCCAGAGTCGTACACTCTGCATAGCTTGAGGGCTCTGCCTGTGGCTCCAGCGCCATTAGCCCCGAAGGGCCAGGGACCTGCTGCACTGGCAGACAGACACAAGTCTGACTCTGCACCCACTGCTCCAAAGAGCTGCCGAAAGGTGGAACTGCCCACTGGGGTCCCCACCTACAGACAGAGGGAGATTCTGGTCCCAAGACCATGACCTCCTAGAACCAGAGGCCTCTGGTGACGCAGAGAGTACCAGTGAGGGCCTCCATCTCCGTGAAACCAAGGGTCTCACAGCAAACCTCACAGAGGGTGACCTCGAGGTTGAGTGGCAGTGAGAACCTGACCGGACTCAGGAATGGGCCTGCTCTTTTGTGCTTTCAGTAGGTCTGTCCTTCCTCCCCAGCACAGGACTGCCAGAGGTCAGAACCTTCCCCGATGGGGAAAGTGGACCGGACACAGCCCTGCTGCCAAAGCAGAGCTGCCTCAGATTGATCCCTATCATCGATCATAGATGTGGAAGGACTGTGAGAAAACTGACAGAAAATATTCTTGTAAAATCACTAATTTGTCATAAAAATAAACTCTAGCTTTAAACACAAAAATCAGAGTACTGAATGCTGTTGTTGAATAGACATGAAGTTCTGACTTCCGGCGAGTAAGGTGGTTGAGGGCTGGTGTCAAAGTAAACCACACAGCATGAGCCAGTCTCTGTGCCGTACATGTGCGCAGCTTACCTTGGCACCAGCCCTCCTGAAACATTCTGGCTCCCATGGGGTCCAAGCACTTCCGGATTAGACACACTAGTGTGAATCAATGGTGAAGACCAATTCCTGGAAGATCAATAAAATCTTAAAGATTCAAATTAGGTTGTGGAGCTCTCTAAAAAGTGCTGCTGTCCCTCCACAATGGTACAAGAGACCGATCACTTACAGACTGTGGAATCCTTATGCCAACATTCCATGCTGACATCACAGCTTTGAGCTGTGCCAGGGGACCCTAGCAAAAATGCATCTTACCCATATGTTATGAATTCCAATGACAATGCAGAATGCTACAGAAAGACTGGCCACAACCTTTTGAGAATTATTCCACAGAGGGCTGGGTGTCATGGAAGATGCAGTGTTAGCTGGTGGGATATTCTCCTCACAATGAAGCACCATGTGTTAGACTGCATGGTAGCCGTGAAGGACACAATTAATGTAAGAAACATCTTAAGAAAACATTCTGTAAAGCTAGGCAGACAGATAGCATGGGGAAAAGAATAAAGCTGTGGTTTCTGTCACCACAAAACAGCTGTGTTGAGTTACTTTGGGGAAGCAGACAGATGAGTGCTCAAAATAGCTACAGTCAGTGCAGTACGGCAGGAGGGATAGACAAGATGAACTCGAGCCCCTTCTGTCATCACACAATCCTGTTAACGGTGTTAGTTCTGTTTGAGAATTACATAAAGAAGACTTCACATAGCCAACAAAATGAGAAACTCATCCACGCTGTTAAACAACCTACCTGATCTCCCTGGCTGCTTGGATACAGGAAGTGAAACCTCAGTAAGAGGAAGTATATACACCTCAGTCCCATTCTGTGAGTTTGGAGACCCCTGGGTGGACAATTCTGTTGTATAATCTTCTCCTTCAGCATTCTCAAACTCCTGGGATTAAAAAGGACAGAAAAAAATTAAGAAAACAAACATGCAGACAGATATTATAGTAAAAGCAAATGAACTGTGTGACATGGTTATATCAATTGTAACTGTTTAAATTATGTGTCTGTATTTAATGTTTGTATAATTTTATTGTTATTTACTGTATGTGTGAAGACTTGGAATCTTTGAAAACTGGCATCTGTGCTCAAAGGTAATCCCAATATAACAAAAAGAAAATGAAACTGAAAGGAAGCTGACATTAACTTGTCTAATGTCCACACTACTAGTTTCTGTTGGTCTCTCCCCTCCCTTCTACACCCCGAAATGTTCAAGGCTTCACACATTCCTGCAGTTAAGAATCTGGCAGAAGAGCCATTTACTCACAGTTTTTTGAAGTTGGTGAGTAAAGCCATTTTTCTCCAGGTAAGTACAAACAGCAGCAAATAACAGAAACTTGAACCAGAAGTGAAAAACAACAAACAAACAAAAAAAAAAAAAAATGCTGTTACCTACAATGTTGTAATGAAATGTTGTTTGTGTTTGTCCTCTTTGTGACGAGGTACCTTTGAAGGTTGTAAACTGATGTATAAATAAATAAATAAATAAATAAATAAATAAAGCAAGTGAAGGTACAGAGCAGTGCACCTATTTCCACGCAGATACCTACACTCGTCAGACACTTTTAGACCATTTGCATGGGAACAGAAAATGGCATAATTTTCAACATTATCAGGGTAAATTGAATTCTTTCATTCAGGATTCTATGTAGAGGTGTGTGAAATTCAGCAAATTTTCGCATTATTTGCAGGTTGGACTGGCTAGATTTGCATGGTGAATGGCCAATTCGCAGGTGACTAACAACGCAAACTGGGTGGACTGCAACTAATCAGGTTTTACAAGGAGCAAAAATGTCACCATTCATTCATTAAAGCCATTACAAGACAGGAGTCAGCACTGAACAGAGCAGACGCTCCGCACCAGGGGACCGTTTTCTTTATTTGCAGGTTGATTTTGCGGGCATTGGGGGACACCAGAGCAGGGTTGGGTGGGGACTAGGTATCGTATTAAAAACAGTGGACCCAGGTGGGGGGGGGTGGAGTGTGTCTGGCACACGGGTGGGGGGAAGGGATTATCTTTTATAACTGCCAAAGGCAGCTGATGTTAGGCAGGTTGGGGGAGGAGGGTGCTATCAGGGATTGGGGGTGGTTTCACAGCACAGTGTTTTTTTGTTTTTTAATTTATTAAAAAAAATTGCTAGCAAAGTTGCCAGTTATGCCGTGGAATTTGCAAATTATTCACAAATTGCGAATAACACAGATTCTCACCAACTTCACCAGCAAATTAAAATTTGCAACATCTCTAGTTCTACACCATGTTGCCACTTGTGGCTCACTACTACATGTTCATTTTATTTTAGGAATAATACTTCTCATTGCGATGCCCTCAATATGTAATGAATGGATGGACTGCTAATCATTCCACTGCAGCACCTTTAAGTTAGTATGTACTTCAGTATACCATCTACTGTTGTGTCCGATCTTTTTCAAATTCAAGTAAAATATAAATCTTCCTCCTAAGGACACATGTGGCTTGAAGCATACAGAACATCACTTTACCTATCTCGGCATTAAGGTCGGAAAAGATCTTAAGATGCTATATGGTCTAAATTATACACCATTGTTTAATACGATTCTTTTTTTTTTTATTTACATTTTACTCCCCGATCTCCCCGTGGCGGCCCCCATCCTACCGACTCCCCCCAAGCTCCATCACCCGGCTCCTCCGGGATCTTACCTTAGCCATCCATGGCTTGGAACGGCTGCCCGGCCACTGGTGTAGAGCCTGCGGGGGTCAGTCGCCATCCTACACCGCAAGGTGTTCTTCCTCTGGTTTTCTCCCCGGACCCACGCACGTGCAATGAGCAGGGTGACTGCTCATGCCTTCGCGTAGGCAGTCTTATGCCCTGTGTGTGGGTCCATCCCATTCTGAGCTGCGCACCTATGCTGACCCCCAGCCTCCGCTGGGTGTCAGTCTACAGTGCCCTACATTGTCCCCCCCTTCCCTGAGGAAGGAGAGCTGTCAGATGCTCAATCCTTCCTCAGCCCGGCCAACCCGAGTCTGTTCTCGAACCCGGGTCGCCAGCATGGTGCGATGTGTGGTGTCCAGCGCCTCAACCTTCAGTATCACCAAGCTGGTTGTTTCTCCCGATCGCCTGGTTGGGGAGAGTCAACTTACTATAAATGAATGTCCTTCCAAGGATTTTATACTCTGTGCAAATGGTCACCTTCTGCCCAACTGCTCGGGATATCAAAAGACTTGAAAGGGGTTTGGGGGACTTTTTATGGCACGGAAAAAGGTCTAGAATGCAGCTGGCTAGAATCAAGCCACCTAAGGAGAGGGGAGGTCTGGATTTTCCGGACTTAAAGGGTTACTTTTTAGCGGTACAATTCCAATATCTACATAATTGGGTGAACAAGGGAGAGGCCTCGACTTGGGCTGACTTGGAAGAAGAGGGCTGCCCTGGACTATCTGGTTCCTATATTCTTCTACTCTTCCCTGATCCGCACACGTTCTTCATTTTCCCCCCTCTCACTCCTCTATTCCCTCCTGCTTCCCTCGCTCCTCAACTGATGTTCACTTGCCCCCCAATGGCTAATCTGTTAATAGCACTTTTAGATGGTGAAGATAAATGTTTACATTTGCATTGTTTTTTGGTAAACTGTTTACTGCACATTGCTGTATACTCGACGGATGCTATTCATTTGGCATTAACTCACTTATGTCTATATCTACTGTCTGTTATATCTCCTGCTCCGATGACTTATCTGTAATTGTGTTCCATCAATTGTTTTCCTAACGCGGAACCTTTGTAAATGAGCTCTTACTTAGCTCAAAGGTATTAATTCCAAGATGAAAATAAATAACTAAATAAATATCTAGGGGTGGAGATGGGGGATATAGACAGCTACCTCACCCAAACCCGCTAGTTGAAGTGGTTTTAGAGGCATGGGTTAATATTAAATGAAGGCATGGGGCAGAGGGGGATAATACCATACCCTCCTGGTCCCAGCAGCAAGGAATCCGAAATTTTTAGCAGGTTTGAAAGATCCTGGCTTCACATTATGGGAGGAATGGGGTGTAAGATGCTTGATTGACCTTTATCATAAGGAAGGTATACACTCTTTCAAGGTGATTAAGGGGAGCTTGGGGATACCAGCCTCGCATTTTTATAAATTTTTGCAGGTAAGAAATTATGGTAGGGACCTGCAAAGAACACCATTGGATAATTCCCCCTTAACGTTGGTGGAGCGGGAAATTCTTAGAGCTAAGAGGCAGGAAAGGGAGCTAAAAGGTAGGGCGGCCAAACAAGATAGGGCTCTCTTCCCAGATGTCTCAGGAAATACCAAGATTAAATGGGAAAATGATTTAGGCATGCACATCTCGGATGAAAATTGGAAAACTGTAATTATGTCGCATACGGGTTTGCTGCTATGTAACAGATTTAAGGAAACCCAATATAAATTTGTTCATCGTCTCTATTACCCCCCTAGTATGGTCCATAAATTCTATCCGGGGTGTCCCCCATGTGTGGTGGTGCTCCATGGGGAGAGCCACATATTTCCATTGTTTCTGGGAATGTCAGGTTCTCAAGGATTACTGGAAGGATGTTGCATCTGATATCACAACCATATGGGGCAGGTAGCAGAGTTCTCTCTCCTATCTCTTTTGTTCGGGATAGAAAAGGATGAGGAGGGAGACTGGTGCCTGTCTCCCAGATGGGTAAGAATTATGCTAGTTATAGCTAAGCAGGTTATACTGAACACACGGGTCTCTTGTGTGTGTACCCCACGTTGGTGATGTGGGGGACTCTCCTGTTGACCACCTTAGCCACAGATAGGCTTACATATGCTTTGAAGGGTAGTGAGGAACGATTTTTATTGGAATGGGAAACGTTTTTGGCTTCTCTGACTCCCATGGAGGCACAGATTCTTAGGGAGGGGGTGAAGCATTAAATGACTATCACACTTGGCAGTCTGCTGGGGCTTGCATAGGACTCCTGCTGTAGTGTATACAGGCTGGCTTAGGGATGCCCTGGTACTTGATATGGGTATCACCAGCAATAGCACGTAGTCAGCTTGGCATGCACATAGTTTAATCCATCTTCATCTTTATTCCTAGTGGTGCATCATCAAAATGGCAGTGTGTAAATTTTACATTTTTTATTCTAGTTCTATACTTTATCAATTAGCTTAAAGAGTTGATGTGCTAATAAGTATTTCCTGTTTCTCTGGTCATGCACATGTTCATTACTAAGTAATTGAAATTGGGGAGGAAAGTATGGGCTCCTTCCATTGGATGAATACTGGTTTTTTTTTTATCTTCATAGGGGGTTGGATTTTAAATATGGTGTCCTAAAGATCTGCAATTTCACGCTACGTAGTGTACCTATAAATCATAATGGATTTTATAAGCATGTTATCTATGCATAGGTGTAACTGTGACGGCATGTGTGTGTGCCAGGTGTTTCATCTGGTCTGTGTACGAAAATTTTACAATAAAAATGTGATACAAAAATAAAATATAAATGTCAGAAATGAAGAAGAAAAAAACTGTTTTAAACTGGAGAGGAGGAGCCCCCTCCCCAGTAATATTCTTTCCAGCTTGACATTATAAGAGGATCTGCTACTCAACTTTTTTATTTATGTTAAGTTGGTACAACAAAAGCTACATAAAAAATTGTAAAGCCAGCTTGTCTGGAGATACGTATATACACACAGTTTTAGAATAAAAAATAAAAACGACCACTGATCCATCAAGATTCTCCCTGCCTACTCACTAAAACTTTTCAGGAATCTCTTTTCATCTTTATTTTTTTATTTAGTGGTTTCTGTACCTGGATATTGTCATTCATTAATTTCCAAACTATTCCCAGGGGGCAAAAACACCAGCAGCATCTGTTACACAGGGCTATACAAATAATGTATTATCCATTTACTTTTATTTATTGGCAAATACTCTAACCGGGATAACCCCATGAGATGCAATATCTCATTTTCATGGGGGTCCTGAGAAAAGCATCAGTCAACATGTTAATATAATCCAGCAGGAATAATTACAGTACATACAGCAGTGGTGATCAGCACACCTTATATTGGGATCAATTTTGGTGGATCTCAAGAACCTCAGATTCACCAACAATGAAGTGAACAATTACGCTCATCAGCTGTAAGAATCTTCATTGATTTGAAAATGCAACCTTTGCCCCAAGATCCACCAAAAACCTCTTGAGATCCAACAGTGGATCTAGACCCACGTATTGGCCACCACTGACATACAGACTAAAATATACACAGGAAAAAAAAAAACGTACATGTAAGTACATCCAAACAGTAATCAAAGCAAGTGAACGAAGTAGAGTAAACATATAATTATCACATATATATTTCAGGGAACTTAAGAGTACATCTTTTGTTTGATTTCAGCCAGTAGATATGCACTGCTTTGGTGAGGAGTGTGACAGGGTGACTCCTGTCATAGTGGACACTCCTGGGATAAACTGAAACCCCTTCTCCAAGCAGTTTATATGTTTTGTATAATGTCCAACATGCTGGTTGGCTGGTTATAAATTAAGTACTGAAGTGCTTATAAAGTTTTCTGTGCATATTAACCTAAAAACAAAACCAAGTACGGTTACAAAATGAGAGGGCTGTCTTAATACAAGAACAAAAACTTGTGTCTGCTTTTTCTAGATGTTAGCAGCCACCTTCTAATATATATTCTGCAGCAGACAGCATGAGGTAGTTTGACCCTGTAGGAGAGTTTAGGAGAGCACAGAATGTTCTGACCTTTCCAATGCTGTAAACAAGTTCTTCTGTGCTCCAGGTGGCTGCCAAATAACTGTTCTCTATGGAGCAATAGTGGCCCCTAGCAGCTAGTTTTATGTTATGTCTGCTGTTAATCAAAAGGCAGTGGGACATTTTTCCAACTGCTAGTGAGCCTATAAAAAGCCCTACCTCAGAGTTGAGAGAGGACAGATAGGGTGGGTCATTTAGATACCGACTGAGGAAGGTGGAAGACCTCCTGGAAGTGTGTGCTTTCACACTGTTTGATTTATGCTAAGCTAAAGAAAAGCCTCAGAAACTATTGAAGCTAAGCAGTTGTCTGATTTACTGTTTTGCTTTCTGTACATTTTACTTGATAAAAATAAAATGACAAACGCACGTGTGTGTTTTTTTATGCACCTGATTTGTGGTCTGCCTGAAACTGTGTTATCCTAAACCCACGCCCGGTAACAAGGAGTTTAGAGGCTGGTGGGGCATTTGTAATGAATACTCTTGTAGATCTGGCAAGCCTTGGGAAAATCCCCATCTGCTAGGTAACATCCCTCATGTAAGAATTAACCCACAAGAGAGCATGAGTTTGAGAATTAAGCCACACCGGGGGGGGGGGGACCCCACAATGCCGCAAGGCTGGATCAGTAAATTGAGTGTCAAGAAAATTACTTACACAGGAATAGCCTCTTGATTTTGGTTTGCCAGAAGGAAAAGGGAAACATCCTGTAGCCACAGTTCAGGGTATATTACAATCCTCATTTCCCGCCCCACCAGGAACTGCTGCTTATGCAATCGAGCATGCGCACAAAAGCCTTGCACGGAAACCAGGATCATGCATTTATTTTCCACTTTGTGAACTTCCAAGAGAAAGCATACATGCAACAACAAGCCAGGATATTACATGCACTAGTTTACAAGGCAACAATATAAAACTTTTTAATGATCTACATCCAAGCATTAGAAAAGAGATAAATACACAGATATAAAACACGTATGCACAAAATCAATGTGAAATTCTACCTAATGTACCCTGGTCGACTCTGAGTGTGGCTAAAAACAGGGGTACACACATATCCAACAGTAGAAGCAGCAGAAAAGGAAATGATAAAAATATTGCCAAACACCTTTCCATACATCAAGCCAGTGCGACCAGCAGTGGACATCACGGGCCACAAATGAGAAACAAAGAAGGGTGCAGTCTAAGCACATACAAAACAAACTGCAATAACTGCACAGCATGTGAAAATTAATAAAATGGGTAGAGCCAATGTCTGAAAATAATTTTTTCTGTTTGGTTTCCCAAAACTGTGCCGGCCCAGTGGTGCTGAGGATTGAGGCACTGGATGTCACACCTCACACCATGCTGGTGACCCAGGTTCAGATGTGGACTTGGGTTGTTGGGGATTGGCTGGAGGAAGGAGAGGATGGAACTTCTGGAGGACTGTTCTCTCCTCCTGGGGACGGAAGGTTCAGTGCCAAACATTTGCCTGGCCCCTAGCATTGATTAGGAGTA
This sequence comes from Neoceratodus forsteri, assembly GCA_016271365.2. Taxonomy (NCBI): domain Eukaryota; kingdom Metazoa; phylum Chordata; order Ceratodontiformes; family Ceratodontidae; genus Neoceratodus; species Neoceratodus forsteri. The sequence goes on along the minus strand of JADMNL010000024.1, from coordinate 425,807,102 downwards.
AGGCAGTCAGGGTCTGTCAGCGGCAGATGTTCCACGCACTGAAATGTGCGTGGGGAGATCTGGGTGGCACTGCACCCCCCTCCTCCAAACAAAACAAAATAAAAATGGCTTCCCAAGCTGCCACTGACCCCTGCCACCTAGCAGCTCTGGTGATACTATGTTAGCGCAAAGGTAAGTCCTGGAGGAAGCTCAGGTGAGTGGGGCTGGAATGGCAGACATGCAATGGGCAGCTTGGGAGCCAGGAGAGAAACAACAATAACTGCAAAAAATCAAAATTGAGGGCAAACCAGCATGTTCTGTAAAAAAAAAAAAAAAAAAATTGGCTCAAATTTAAAGGGTTTGTCCAAAACGTTGTTGCAAAATGGGGTTTCATAAAAAAATGACACCCAGGTGCTGGTTTAAAAATGAGAAATTCCATTTTTAATTGGTCTTTTCCACCAAAAATGGAAAATCACTGGCCCTAAATGGGAAAATGCAAGAACAGATATTAAAGCGAACCATTAAGGAGTAGTGCTTGCTGGCCCCTTCCCCACTCGACATGTATAAAATCTTAGTGAACAAATAAAGAACCTCAGCAAGGAATTTAGAATGGATCCAGCATCCTGCATTACTTCACTCCATGTGAATATAGGGAAGAGGGAAAATGTGAACTCTCGAACACCCCCCATCACTACAAGATTCGAGCACATGCAGAGATGGTTACAAAGGAACTGGGAACAGAATCGCCATGAAGGGCAGACTACAGCAGCCTCACACCACCCTCAAGATGGTTAATGGGTAGGAACAAAGGCAAAAGTCAGAAACAACAAAATGGCATTCAAAAGGAGTGGGAAGTGGCACCACTGCGACTGTGCAACCAGACTTAGAGTCATGAGGAGACTACTGTTTCCTTCCACTGGATTACTGAAATGTCGCTACAGAGATGCTGGGCCCACAACAGTGAGCAGCTCAAAAGGGTACTGTGTAGGTAGGAGAAGAGATGCGGGCAGAGAGACTAATAAAACTGACAACTTTATCCCGTAAAACGTCACTATGCATCAGCCTCCTCCCGCAGTTAGAAGGCTAAGCGCTGTAAAGAACGAAATGATCACACACGGTATAAGGGATTAACAGATAAATCAAGCGATCCTTTGCCATTAGAAAATGGGATTATGGCCGTTAAACTGTTAAAACAAGAGATAACTGCATAGGGGAGTGTATGCATGTTTAATATGATAACTTGGAAATGAAAATCAACGAAGGGAGAAGGGACAAGATGCATATTATCTAAGGGAGGAAAATTGTTCAAAGGTTTACAAACATATGAAGGAGAGACGTTACTGGAGTAATGAGAGAAGAGGGGAGAAGTGTACATAAAGAGCTCCTAATGAAATGGGAATTCAAACCTTTTCTTATTGAAAGTAATGGATGACACAGGCAAGGGTGCGAGTGACAAGACCTGCACTGCACAAGCAGTTAAACAAAATGAGTCTTGTTTGGGACTAGGGGTCCAGTACTGTGCATCTAAGGTAACAATGCTAAGGCACTAAGTGCAACAGGATGCGGACTGCTGAACCAACTTATCAACTAAAATGTTACACAAGACAGTCAGCAAATGGGCTTGAGACGTACTGAGTAATTCTGAAGTTAATAGTCAAAGCCTGGAGAAGTTAGTAATGTTGATATTTAAATTAAACAGTTTGAACACTGACCTGCTCGAACCATAAAACATGGATTGGTCTACACAACACACAGCAGCGAGGTGAGGTGGAAGCAAAGGGTGCAAGGCAGTCCCCACAGTTTAGCGAATTGAGGATCTAGTATATGAATATCTGGGTGCTACAAATGGGGGAGGTCACTAGGACCCACCCGTCAAATGTACAGTAAGGGATAATAGGAAACCAGATAATGAAAAAAAAAAAAAAAAAGGAAAAAACAGCAAGAAGAAAACTTACTTGGAAGGAAATGATTATGGGTGACATCACACTATCTTGCACAACATGAAATTAATTTATTTATTTAGACAGCAGTTTGGAAAACCTTTGAGCCACAGGCTCATTTATAAAGGTACCTTGTCACAGTAAGAAACTAAAATACACAGTATAACAGTAACTTAAGACATAGATACAAACAAGCTGGTACAGGTAGGATTGATGCAAACAATACCAGAGTTATGCTGTCCTTAGCAGCTTAGTAGTAAGCTTTGTCATTAGTATTGAGTACGGCTTTGACTAGTGGCAATTACAGCTACGGGTGTTAACAAGGTGGTTCGTGGGGCGTTTCTGAAGCACGATATATAGTTGAGCCTCGGAGATGGAGGGGGCAGTGTGTTGAACCAGGAAGGGGCCCTAAAGCTGAAGGCTCTTTGGCGTGAGAGGTCCTACCTCTAGGGATAACAAGAGAGGTTTCCCCAGAGTCAGAGTATGAACTAGTGGGACAGAGCGGCGGATGGTGGTGGTCAATCCTGGTGAGGGGATAGCCAAGAGGAGGTCTTTGTAAGGGTACAGGTCAGATATCTGAGAGCGCTCGTCAAGATCAGAAATTACCAGGCGCTTTTAGCGTACAGTAGACAGGTGTGTGTGTGTAAGCACCCTAGGTGCCCCAGTAATTAACCTGCAGGCCTTATTCCAGAGTGGTGCCAATCTTTATGGAGTGCGGTCTGATCAGCAGCACCACACACGGCAGTCCATAGTCCACTAGGGACAGGATAGAGGGAGTGCATCATGAGTCAAGAGGCCTCGGGAGGCAGTGTTTATACGATGTAGGCGCCCAATCGGATGTTAGTGGCAGTGGCTAGGGCAGCGATGTGTCCATGGAAGGAGAGGGAGGGTCAAATGGATCCCTAGGTATTTATAGGAGCAAACTTGTTCAGTGGGAAAGAGGACCCAGAGTGAATGAGGAGTTTGAAGTTGCAGGACTTGTTTTGAGGATGAGTGAAGAACATGGTTTTTGTTTTTTTAAGATTTATCACCAATCTATGTTCCTTGAACCAGCCCTCGGCTTCAGGGAAGGACTTCTGCAGCGAGTCCTGGAGGGCAATAGGGTTACAACTTGAGGCAAAGATGACTGCATTATCAGCGTACAATAGAATGTTCCCCGAGCAAGAGCGTGAAAGGGTGTTAAGGTAAAGGGAGAATAGTAAGGGGCCCAGAATGGAGCCCTGGGGAACCCCAGAAAAGATGGGACAGATGTCTGAGTGGATCCCATTAATTTTTACACGCTGTGAGCGGTCAGACAGATAACTGGTGCACCAGAAATGCTGAGGGACTGTAAACGGCAAAACAGACAAGTACTTCAACGCCTTAAAAGAAATAACATGCATGTAACCTTTTTACAAGAACCTCACATGGAAAGCAAGTAGCTTCAGTGAACAGCGATCATGGCAACAGAAATTCTGGAAGCAACTGCAAGTCAACCGAATGTGAAAGCTCTCTGCAATAATAGTTTTACGCCAGATTACTACAAAACATTTGCAACGGAGTTGGCGCCAACACTAAATGAACAGCTGACTGAAGTTCTGGAAAAGGGTAATCTATCCAACTTGATGACTGGCATCATCACTCTAATACTTAAACCAAGCAAAGGTAAAACAAAATACACAAATTACAGACCCATCACTTTACTGAACATCAGTACAAAGATATTTGCCAAATTCTTAGCCACAAGAATACAACAAAGTTTTGCCTTTACTAATTAGCCCACTAAAAACAGGATTTATGCCAGGCAGGCATATTTCAGAGAACAGCCAGAAAATCGCATAATTAATATGGGTAGCATTAAACAATTAAACACAAAGACATTAAAACTCCTGCAGCATTGATCATCTTAGACGTCGAAAAGAAATCTGACCAGGTGAAATGATCGTACTCATTTACCATACCACAGACACTAGGCATTCTGCTGGTATATATTAACACGGTAAAGTTCTTGTACAATAAACCCAGGGCCATGGTAACAACAAATGGGCTTAAATCAACTGAAGTCAATCTAGAAAGGGGAACCAGGCTAGGTTGCCAACCATCTCCCTCACTATCTAACCTACCCTAGAACCACTGCTACAAAAAACACAGAGCAATGAGAAGATAACAGGACTATAAGGTCGCTGTGCCAGCACATAAATTAACAGCTTACGCAGATTACATTATCGTCTCCCTCACTAACCCAGCCTACTCAATATCTCATCTTTTAAAAACAATCAAGGCATTCAGTAGCTTTCCTGCCTATAAACTAAATATTAGTAAGTTGGACATTAGGCTCATCAACCATCTTTGTAAGAAAAATGTGACTGCGAACCTGGGACTTCAATGGCAACCCCAAAATGTTTCCTACCTCGGAATGTCCCTGTGCACTACGAACAGAGCCACGTTATCAAAAACAGGGACACGCTGATCCGGCGCCTGAAAACAGACACAAAAAGATGTGGGAACCTACTGATTTCAGTAAGTCAGAGGATCCACTCTGTAAAAATGAATTTGCTACCTACAGTGTTATACTTCTTTCCTAGGTCTTTTCTCTCCGTTTCTCTCTTTTTCTGTTTTCCTCCGTTTATCTTTGTCATTTGGACATTCCTATATTTCAGGGAACAATGATTCAAAGAATGGTGAAGTAACTTCCCTCGAGTTCCTTTGTGGTATCTGTTTATGGAGTTATAGTTATTCACTTAAAAGATTTATCTGTTTATTCATTTTAGTTTACCTTTAAATTATTGCATATTGATACATTTGATATATTTTGATGATCTGTTATGCATTTTATCTTAATAAACTTTTATTGACAAAAAAAGTGTTATATGTAATTAGTGTGCTTTAAAATAAAATACCTACAGAATGGCTACAACAGCTACAAAGACTAATCTCCAATTGTATATTGGCAGGAGAGAAAACAAACAAACAAAAAAAAACACACCATGCAAGCTAGCTAAAATTGCTAGAACTACAGATCAAGGAGGCTTGAAACTCCCAGACATCATAACTTACAATTGGGCAACACAGTTAAGGTACATCAACAAATGGAACGAAACAGAGAAGTATGACAATATACACTAACATGGCTGCAAATTGACAAGAGATATTTACAAACCCCAAGGAACAGAAATCTCTTCATTGGTAAACAGCATGCTACCTCCGTGTCTTACAAAATGGTCCCTAAAACACACGCGACACTCTCACAAAGATTCTTAAAACCACAAGCACTACTGTAAGAGATAGCATAACCCAACCACTCTGGGAAAACAACTTAATCAGCAACAAAGTGATACATAATGACAGACGGAAGGAAGCAGGCTTGAGAAAGGTCTCGGACTTATATGGAAACAACTTCCTTCCCTTCATATATCTGCAAAATAACTACCTCAAGAGCAGGAGATGCTTACTACCTTTTCCAAATATAACATGTACTGACAGAACACTACAAGAAAAATGTGCTGATGGAAAAAGGGAACCCCTGGAAAAAAGGAAATTATAAACCTTGAAAATGACCATCTCATAATGCTATTGCAGCCTAAATAAAATAAATAGGTGAAGGTTGGAACGTTGTTGGCAGAAATCTGGCCTGGAGGAGGAGGACAGACTTAGGTTGATCATCCATTATTCGGACTATCAATCAGAAATCTCCCATAAGAATGCAGACTTTATGTCCAGGGAGATTGTTGCTGCAAAGGATCGACCGGCCCAGCTCTTTCGGACCGTGGACAGACTGTGCAATCCAGCCTGTCTCCGGGGCCAGAGAGCTTTTTCACTTTAAAGTGTGATGAGTGTGCTCAGTTCTTTGCAGATAAGGTGTCTTCCATCAGGTCAGAGATCTGCTTGACTCATTCAAATGAGTAGGGCAGTGGTCGATGTGAGGGCACTGGAACCCAGTCTGTCTGGACAGACGTCGACCAGCCAGCAATCGTGAATCTCGTGAAAACTGTTCAGAGCTTGCGACCGACTTACTGTAGTTTGGATCCTGGTCCAGCTCACCTCCTTGTGGGGTGTATGGATGTCATCGGACAGATCCTTGCTGAGATAGTCTGGTGCTCACTGGACCAGGGGTGGTTCCCAGACCCCCTGAAGGAGGCTGTGGTGACACCCTTGTTAAAGAAATCTTCCTGTAACCCAGACTGTCTTGCGAACTACAGACCGGTCTCTAACCTTCCCTTTCTGGGTAAGGTTATTGAGAAGGTAGTCGAATTGCAGCTTGAGAACTTTCTTACCACCCATGAAGTCTATGATCCTCCCCAGTCCGGTTTCAGGAAGAGGCATAGTACCGAGACAGCATTAGTTCGAGTACTTATGATCTCCTCCTAATAGCGAGGGATCGCAGGAGTCGTTCAATCTTAGTCCTCCTTGATCTCTCTGCAGCATTTGACACCGTGGATCATGAGGTGCTGCTGGAACACCTGTGGCTACTCTGTGGACTGTCTGAGACAGTCCTCAGTTGGCTCAATTCTTTTCTCACAGGCAGGACTCAGAGGGTGATAGCAGGGATTTTTTCCTCGGCCCCCTTCTCCCTGCCTTCTGGGGTGCCACAGGGTTCCATGCTGTTCACGGTGTATATGTTGCTGTTTGGAGACATTATAAGGTGGTACGGGCTAAGTTTTCACTGCTATGCAGATGACACTCAGCTCTACATGTCCTTTGTGCCTGAACAGGATAGTGCAGTCTTGGTCTTTAATAACTGCCTTGCTGAGATTCAGGACTGGATGAGTGCTAACTGGTTGAGGCTGAATTCGGGTAAGACTGAGGTGTTGGTGGTGGACCCAGGTCAGCAGGTAGAGAAGCTGACTCCTGGGCAACCATCTGACCTTGTGCTAGGGGCAACCAGTTGAAACTTTCTGAATGGGTGCGGAACCTGGGCATTGTGCTCGACAACGATCTGATGCTAAAAGCACATGTGTCAGCAGTTGTCAAGTCCTCATTTTTTCATCTGAGGAACATCACCTGGATAAAGCACCTTGTTCCACCTGGGGACCTCCCTACATTGGTTCGCGTCTTGATTACTGCAATGCTCTATACACCTAGGGTTACCAGGGGTGGATCTCCGTCACCTGCAGCTGGTGCAGAATGCTGTGGCCAGGTTGTTGACAGGGTTGTCAAGAACTAGCCATATCATACCTGCGCTGCGCGAACTGCACTGGCTGCCGGTGCGATGGAGGATCACCTGTAAGATTGCGTTGCTCACCTTTAAGACCCTATGGGGACCGGGTTACTATCAGCCTTCCTGCCCCCTCCGCTCACTCCGCCCCGCCGATGAGGGATTGCTAGAGGTTCCCAGGGTCCGTCTTCAGACATCAGGTGCAAGGGCTTTTTCTTTTGTAGCCCCGACCCTGTGGAACTCTCTACCTTGTCGGATTCGAGAGTGCCTGTCCACTGAGACTTTTAAATCCTCATTAAAAACATATTTATTTGGATTGGCATTTGGGGATAATTTTTAGTCTCATGATTCCTGCCTTATTATTATTTTAATGTTTTATCTGTTTAATGTTGTTCTGAATTGTATATGCACTTTGGTTTTTGAAAAGCGTTTTAGAAATAAATTTTGATTGATTGAAAGGCAGAGGAAACCATGTGCTCATGGAGTAAGATACTGAACATGGACGCATCCTCATGGAAATTGAAAACTCTGGAATTTCTCAAGACAAGCTACTGACTCACAAGACAAAGATACAGTTCAAAATAATCAACATCTTGTATTACACACCAGCTAAATGTTAAAAATGAAAAGTATACAAACTCCAACATATTACAAAGGTGAACATCAGGAAGGCACGCTATTACATGTATTTTGGGAGTGCACAGTAATAAAAGCTTTTTGGTAAAAAGTTTAAAAATAGGTTAAACCAATTATTGGGACTACAAGAAATACTCATGCCAGATATATGTATTTATTAATGTATTTGTTCACCAGGTGGGTGCACTGATCTAATGGATCGCTTTCAGGCGTGACCCGGGTCCTAAAGGTGGCACATAGGTGATACAGTTAAAAATACAATACAGTTAGGAAATACAATTACACAGGTACAAATGGCACAGAAATAAGACAACAGGAATATAAAGTGCAAGTGCAAAATACAGTAACGTTGCAGAATAATAAATACAGAAAATACATGTTCAGTGCAGTACATCAGGATTGAAATAGATGTAAAATACAGTAAGTTGAAGAATCCACAGCAGAAGTGCAAAGCAGCATATTTCACCGGGGAGGGGGCAGGTACATGTGGTGGCGGTCCAATAAGGCATAGTAGGTAACGTAATACAGAATACCACAGCAGTACGTAGAAGGCGTGCTATATATGTGATACTGTAGTTAACACAGTCAAAAGACAAATTTTAAAATGATGGCTTCACAAACGCACCCTTTCCTATACAGAATGGCTGAATGATATCCTAGAAACACTGTATTTAGAGAAGACAACCCATTAATTAAGGAGTGCAAACAATGGCTACCTCTGTATATCTGGACTACCAGATGCCCTAATAGCAATCTGAAACCACGAATATACATTAATAAACAGATAAAGGAAAGAATGGCAAACTAATTCTATAGCTTTTCATCTCAACACAGAAGAAGTCACTTCAGGTTCAGAATATATGAAGCCACGGTGGGATTGTTTGTTTACTTCTAGGGGTTAACTGTGTTTTTTTGTTGCCGCATTGAAGGCAAGGGTGGCATACTCGTTGCCGTTTTCGTCGACTTTGAATTCAAAGCTGTCAGGTTTGAGGCTGCAGAGGCCTTCCCAACCGCACCTGGCCATACAGAGCTGCACATCTAGCCATACTTTACGTAGGAGGCCAGGGGCAGTGTCAGGAGATTAAGCAGAAGAATTTCGCAGTTTAAACAAGTCAGTTTTTGAAATGGCAGGGTGGTGCTTGGAGGTGTCCTTCTGGGCTCGTCGGTAACACTTGGTTACAGCAACAAAAATGTTGTTGCTACTTGTGAAGGGTGGGTCGCTTATAATGTAATTTTGTGGCCCACTGCCATAGAGTTCAGATGGCAGTTTAGTGAGGCTCAAAGACTGCAATAACTTAAGATGGAGTATTCCTGGCCATCACTATTCCGCACTTCCACGCAGAAGCGTCTGAATGCTTCATTTAATTCACTTGGGCTTGAAGTTTTAAAATCCAACTGCATTTCTTTAGCAGTTTGACAGTCAAGAAAGACTACTAGCCCAAGCGGTCGTTTTCTTGGTACTGGGTTCGTCTTTTGCATCCTTGAGGGCATTCAGTGCGTCGGGTGTAAAGGAGAGGTACCGTGATGTACTGGCCATAACTTTTTCATTTTTAATTAGCATACTCACTGTGTCACATGAATTTTGCTGATTTACTGGGACAAAGATGTCGTCTGGCATGTTGAAGATTTTTTCTAGGTCTTCGCAGGTAAGGCTCATGTTGAAATTGACCACAGACATTGCAAGTGATTTTCTGCATTTCACTGTGATGGGCAAAGAAAAGATGGCTGACAGTAAAAATGCCAACATTCCATGGCACAGGAATCTTTACCTTTTTACTGCCAGCTCTTTTTTTACCCATGCATGGAACATATTTCATGCATGGTGAGGACCTCTTCTGATTGGCTGGTTGATCTTGCCCATTTTATATAAAGTGTCCTCTTTAATTTTCCTTTTCCCTCTCAGGTCTTCGTACAGGGAGGTTATTGTGGTGAACTCTGAGCTGATGTTAAACAACAGGCTGTGTTCCTCGTAGGATTTTGTATGCAATAGCACTATGTCATAAAATACCTTGATGTATATGAAACCTGTAAATGTTAAGTACCATAGCACTAGATGTTTTTGATAAAGGTAAAAAGTTACTAGGGGACTGTATTATAAAAATTAAGTTACCGGAGTAGAGATATCAGACCCCATGTTATTTAAAATGCATGTAAATTACAGATTGCTTGAGAGCCCTTTGGCACCATGCATTCCTACTTTAAGCTGAACAAGCCTAAAATGTCATGGTGATTTGCATATACATCACATGATGCTTTGCATTATGGAGGCAAGTGGGATGATACGTTTCTCTGAAACTTGGCTTTACTGCCAGTGCCCTTTGGGGTAACCCTTGTTTCAGTACTTCTGCACTAAGGTTCTTTGTCTTTAGCTTGTTTTTGAGTTTTTCTTTATTGAGCATCCCATCACTCAAACAGACAAGATAAACATAGGGAATAAAATAATTTTCACTAAAGAAACAGATCAGTGAATCAGTAGGTCCTGACTAAGTGCAGAGGAAGGACATGCATAATCTGTTGCTGCAAACTGATATACTGAAGAAGGGATATACCATCGCTTAAGGTTATCCTCTGTTTTAAATAAACATCACACATTTTTTTTTGTTAGTAGGTGTAACCATAGATGGTTGAACCTGAAGGTGTGTGTCTGGTTCATCTGTTATCCCACAACCCCTCCACAGACTTGGTGTTGAAAGTGGAATAACTTGTTGGAAATGTCTGGACTGGGCTAGGGGGACGTTTTCTGGCAGATATCACCCAGATATCCCAGGTGGACTGATGCACCAGGAGTCACTGGAGTTCTGACTAGAACCATGCCCAACAGACTGGGAGAGAAGCTGTTGCCTGGACTGGACCTGGGAGCTCATAGGAAGGCCAAGCCTGAAGACGACGAAGAGATCCAAGGGGATGAGTAACTACCGTGGGGTCGAGGCAGACCACAGATGCAAGACGACACTCCGATGGTGGAAAACCTTATGAGGCTAATAGAGTGGACGAGTGGGTCGATGGCTGGAGGCAGACCATCTATGTAGACAGGCGGAACACCGGTCCAGGTGCTCGAGAGATCCCTGCCAGAGAGTTTGGATAAAGAATTGGAGGAGGATTTTTTTGTGGGCTAAGCTGGAGGAGGACCCCTGACTGAGCAGGATATTCCTTTGTTGTCTGTGTTCCCAGGATGGTACCTGTTGGAGATCAGAGATGCAAGTATGGAACTTGAATGTGAGACCCCAGGAAGACTGTGCCTAGTGATATTGTGCTGGGGTTGAAGACTTCAAGCAAGCAAGAAGATGCCTATGAGGCTGAAAGGATGTTTTCTTGTATTGATACAGCTCAATCTATTAACAGCATTGACTGGGGTATACTACAGGCTAAAGATGCCAATGTTGCCAAACTGTTACAGTTTGTTAAGGTCAAGGAGGGTATGTAGACTAATGGTGGTGTGGGGGCAAAACAATGTTGGTGGTATGAACTAAGGAAGGGTGTTCTGTATCACATGAGGCCCAACCGCCGTACAAAAAATGTGGATGCCCAGGTAGTGGTTCCTGAGGCCTACAGACAACAGGTGATGGAGGCTGCTCATTCCAGTCCCTGTGGGCATCTGAGCCATAGCAGCGTCTTAGCTTGCCTAACTCCTTCCTATTACTGGCCTGGTATGTACAGACAGGTGGCAGCCTATATTAGGACCTGTCCAATGTGCAGTGTAGTGGAGGTTCCTGCTGGAAACAGAGGACATTCGTTCAGCAGAGGTACTGGTTCATGGGGAGTGGGCAGTGTGTCCCAAAGGGAAGGGGTCATTACGGAGAAGAAATAGCACCCTTGGAATACGGGAAACCTCCCACCCAGGACACATGGTACCAGATGGTAACAGTCCTTGGTACTGTTAGTTCACATGACCACTGTAAATCATGGTGATGTTAATAACTTTCCCTAAAATGAGATAGTACAGAGACTGGTACCATTTATCTCTGTTGAGAATGTGTTAACATCTCAGGGTAAAGAAAGATGAGATCCACTATGTTTATGATGGAATGCTTATCGTTAATAGGGACCTGAGACGGAGCTTCTGAAGACAGATGGGTGAAAGCTCCATCCCTTCCTGGGACAGGAAGGTGGTACAGTCTGAAATAACTGCTTCCCTCTTTAGGTGGGGGATATGCGACAGGGAGATCCTGCCACTCTTGAGGACCGACCTTTTCTTAAATCTGTTGCAGCAGTTGTTCTATTTCTTAGCCTAATCTATCCTTTACAATTTCTAGTCCATAAGGTTGGCCACCTACGGGTACCCCCTCCCCTTTCTCAACTAAGCTATAGTGTCCTCTTTAAATTTTCCTTTTCTCTCTCTCTGGTCTTCATACAGGGTGGTTACTGTGGTGACCTCTGAGCCGATGTAGAACAACAGGCTGTGTTCCTCATTGTTGAATTTAGTATGCAATAGCACTATGTCATAAAATACCTTCGCTGTATATATACCTTATGTGTATGAAACCTGTAAATGTTGAAAATACCATGGCACTAGGTGTTTTTGATAAAGGCAAAAAGTTACTAGGGGACTGTATCATAAAAAATAAGTTACCGGGGTAGAAATATCAGAAACCCTCTATTGTGCTATTTAAAATGCATGTAAATTACAGATTATTTGAGAGGCCCATTGGCACCACGCATTCCTGCTTTACGCTGAACAAGCCTAAAATTTCATGATGATTTGCATATACATGCCATGATGCTTTGCATTACGGGTGTATGTGTGATGTTGTGTTCCTTTGAAACTTGGCTTTATTGCCAGTGCCCTTTGGGGTAATCCTTGCTTCAGTGCTTCTACACTGAGGTTATTTGTCTTCAGCTTGTTTTTGAGCGTTTTCTTTATTGAGCATCACCCAAACACACAAGACAAACATGGGGAATAATTTTCATTAAAGAGATAGATCAGTGGGTTACTAGGTGCTGACTAAGTGCAGAGGAAGGACATGCATAGTCTGTTGCTGCAAACTGATGTACTGAAGAAGGGATATGCCATCCCCTGTGTTTTAAATAAACATCACACATAGATTGTGTGTTGAACCTGAAGTTCTGTGTCTGGTCCATCAGTTATCCCACAACTCTTCTACAATATCTTTGAATAACTCAGTGTATTCTTGAACCTGAAGTAAATAAAGGAAGTGAAAAATTCATAACTTGATACATTATATTTCATTGTGTCCGATAGTCTAAATAGAACTGTGGGTAACTTTTGGAAACCAAATGTACATAATAAAACCCTTCTTTCAGTAAAGGGATAGGAAATCTGAGAATTCTTATTCCCAAATCCTAATGGAATGAAGACCAATTTGGTCATAAAAAGGGAGCTGTATTTCTCTAGTTTCCTTTACAAAGTGCATTTTTCTTTAGCAATCCTGAAGAGGATATAGCCAATATTTTATTAGTTTGGGAAGTAAACTTCGATTTTCCCTTTGATGCCTAGTAATAATTCGATAGACTATATAAAAAAAGTTTCTATTTCCACTTTGTTTTTCAGTGGGGTTATTTCCTTACTTTTGTTAAACTTTATATTTTAAAATGTCATCACAATAGACTGGAACATATTTGCAGACAGACAATACAGATAATGACTACATGGTGCTACATTAGAAAACCAGAATTTGGCTGCAGAAAAGGTCAGCTTGGCCCACCCAGTCTGCCCATATTTTTTTTTTACTGTCAATAGTGTCACCATAGACTACTTGACCTCCACCGCCCCCAACTTTCCACTAAGATTCCTTTATGCTAATCCCATGTATTCTTGAATACCACCACTGTATTCGCCCCCACCATCTCCACTGGAAGACTGTTCCAGGTATCCACCACTCTTTCTGAGAAGTACTTCCTCAAATCTCTCCTGAATTTACTGCCTCCAGCTTCACTGCATGCCCCCTTGTTCTCGTGCATCGTTTTTTCTGACAAGCATTTCCCTCCTGTACTTTATTTACCCCTGTGAGGTATTAATCAGTCTACCATATCCCCCCAAGGTGTACATACCGAGTTCCTTTAGTCTCTCCTCATAGGGCTTCTGATGCAGACCATGCACCATTTTAGTTGCCCTCCTCTTCATAGCCTCCACTCTATATCCTTCCAGAGATGTGGTCTCCAGAACTGGACACAGCACTCCAGGTGGGGTCTCACCAGTGATCTATGCAACAGCAACACCACCTTCCTCCTCCTGCTGATGGTTTCCCACCCTATGCACAAACATCCCACTGGCCCAACCAACTGCCTTGTTGGCACTGCCTGGCCACTTTTATGTCATCAAGTATTATCCCCAGGTCCCATTCCTGTTTGGTGGCCATCAGCACCTCCTCTCCCATTCTGTACTCTGCCTCTGGGTTTCTGTGCCCCAACTGCATGACTTTGGACTTTTTCACATTGAAACACACCTGCCATACCCTTGACAACTCCAAGTTTTCTCAGGTCTCCGCCCATTCTTTCCACACAAACCCTCCCAAGTGTCCACCCTACTGCAGATTTCAGTGTCATTCACAAAGACGGATACCTTCCCTTCCAGTCCATCTACAATGCATCTCGTACACTGAAGAAGACCGGTCCCAGTACTGAGCTCTGGGGCACCTCGCTGGTTACTCTTCTTTCTCTGGAATGAACTCTGTTTACCACCACCCTCTGTCGCCTATCCCTTAACCAATTTCTTACCCAGTTTACCACCTTTGGACCCACTGCTCCGTTGTCCAGCTTCCATATGAGTCTCCTTAGTGGGATGGTGTCAAAAGCCTTACTGAAATCTAGGCAGGTTACGTCCACTGCCCCACCATGATCTATGTCCCTGGTCACCCAGAACAGGGCACAGTGCAATACTGTGTCCATATAATGCAAACATTTGAGTCTCTTTAAAAAGAAAGCTCAAAAATAGGTACTCAATTGTTTTTCAAAGCCTTTTTGTTTTAATCAGTCCACTGCACTTTCCTCACTCTGCCTTACTGTATTTCTGTGTCCCCTGCCCCTTGCACAGATGACCGAGTTACCCACTCCAGGTATGAAACAAGACATAATGGAGGTTGGTGTGATGTTTCATTTCAAGATGTAATTATCACCTCACTGACAGCCTGCACCACCACCAGACAGCTTCCTAGGTGTCTGTCTGTAGTACCAGTGACAGGAAGACCACAGAGGGCCAAACACAAGGGAAAGCTATAGATCTTAGCATGCATAATTGATTTTTATCTAAGAAGCAGTGGCATTAGGAGCTGCAGTGGGAACTTATGTCAGCTCCTTTTAACCGCATAAGACAACCTCCTCTCACATGAGAGTTCTTTGTGTAGCCCCTTGAAATCCCTGAATTCCCAGTAGGTCTACAGGCCTCAAACAGTTAACTAAAGGGAGCTGTCACAGCCATCAGTCAGCTGGTCTGGCTGAGGGTTCTAAGGGGTGGAGCCAGTTGCTGACAGTCGAAATATTCTTGACAGTTGGGGAGTTGGAAAGAAGGTACCCTAGAGGCAGGAGCTGCCATGGGTGCCGGCACATTGGGAAAAGTGTGGGGGAGGGAGCTGAAGTTCAAAAGGACACAATGTATAAACAAACGTTTTTTTCAAAGCACTTTTTGTTACATAAATACTGTATTAGCACATTTCTTAATAGAAAACAAGAGTAATACTGCATCACACTGACCCACAAAGGCACAATTTACAAATCATTCCAGGAGTCCCTGATCTCATGAACTCAAACGGAAACAATTGGTAGCTTAGTATCACGTCAAGGGAACTCCTTGACCGAGCAGTGAGCTTGACCATTTATATAGAATCCCACTGCCTAAAGACTCCAGAAATGACTTGCTGCACTGCATGTTTTTTATGAAAGACACAAAAAAACTGCATTTCAGTTATGCACGTGTATTCTGAGGCTATTTATTAGTACCAAACAACGTCTGTTAGTATTGGGGTCGGCACTCTCATAAACGTAAACCAACAGGTCTTAGGTTGTCTTCTTAAAAATATTTTCTTTATTGATAAACACCACACTTAGAAAAAAGACCAACAACCATAAAATAAAATGCACAGAATGCAGCTCACCGCCTCTAATGCAGTGTCAGTAAATGTCCAGTCCGATAAATTATACACTTGCAGCTGCCGCCCGTTAATAACCCTGTGGTGCTCGTAATATTACCTTGGTGCACATCAAAAACTCCACACCGAATAGTCGGAAAAAGGCGCTTACCATGTAAAATGGCACATCACAATGAGGATTAAAACAAAAGCTGGAAGAGCTGGTGTGCTGCTGAGCCGACCGACTAGCTAGACCGGCTTGTGGCGATTCGCTTACGTATCGACCTACGTCAGAGGTCATCATCAGAGGACTATCCATTAGAGGTGGTGAGCTGCATTCTGTGCATTTTATTTTATGGTTGTTGGTCTTTTTTCTAAGTGTGGTGTTCATCAATAAAGAAAATATTTTTAAGAAAACAACCCAAGACCTGTTGGTTTATGTTTATGAGAGTGCTGACCCCAATATTAACAGACAACGTTTGTTGCCATTGACTTCTATGAATTTTCAGCTCTGGGGTATATTATACATGCACTTCCCTGTTGGAAGAAAATAATTCTATTTTGAGCCCCCCACCCTCTTGTGTTAAGAGGGTATGTACGTTGTGCTATTTCTTAGTACATCAACAATGCACTGAAAAGCAGTTCTATAAATCTTTCTGTAAACTTAAAGGGGAACAGTCAGCACTAAGAGCTCCACACCCAAGTGTGCAGCTGGTTCCAATCTGCACATTTTTTTTCTATGTACTGTAGTATAGCAGATTGTATCAAATCGATTTTGCTTACCTCCAGGCTGACATTTCTGTAACTATGAATGCCACAATCCCCTGCAGCTGACATACTAAGGCAGGTATAGAAGCAAGCAGGCGTTAACCCATTAATGCTTCATCCTTATGAGAAATAATTACATGATCGCCTGGACATGATAAGTTTATCCAGTATGCACTTAAAACTAACTTCACTGTTTGCTATAATCACTTCTATCGGAAGTTCATTCCATAGTTTTACAATTCTATTGGTAAAAAGTACTTTCAAGTATTAGAACAGAATCTTCTTCCCTTGATTTGAGGTGGTGACCTCTAGTTTCCCTAGTTGAATCTTTAAATTCAGTATTTAAGTCACACATCTATTGGGGATCATGTATAATATCATACATTGGTAATAGATCACCACGTGCACAGCGAGTCTCTGAGGACATAATGCCCAATAACTGGAGCCTATCTTCGTATTCTTTTTCTTTTAAATCCTGAACCATCTTAGTATATCTATGTTGTACTTTTTCCAATTTGACCCTCTCGCCTTTTCTACAAGGATTCCATATCTGGGAGGAATATTCTAGATGGGGATGTACATAATATCTATATAGAGGCATCAAAACAGTACTTGATCTGGAGACAATATTTTGTTTAATCGAGTAAGCAACTCAGTTAGCCTATTTTATTACATTTAACACATGATTCTTGGTCATGAACTCATTTCCTATGTTAAGTCCCAGATTCCTCTCACTGTGAAGTTTTTTTCTAAAATGTGACCATCTATCATATAGACATACTTAAGATTATGTCTCCCTAGGCGCATCACCTTAAATTTTTTTAAATTCAGTGTCATATCCCAAGTTTTTGTCCATTGCGCAATTTTATCGAGATCATTCTGTATTCTAATACAGTTATATAAACTGTCACATGGACCACTGATTTTTGTATCATCTGCATATTTTGTACTTCATGAAAAAATATCTGCTATCATATCAGAGATAAAAACATGAAAATTTGCTGGACCCAGCACTGATCTGTAGAGCACTCCTCTCAGGACTGGTCCCACAGTAGAGATGTGGCCATTAACTACCACACACTGTTTTCTATTACTTAGTCATTCGGCAATCCAGAGAGATAAAGAACTGTCAACTCTGTGCATTTTTAATTTTTCTGTAATTGCCCAGTGCAGAGTCAAGTCAAAGGCTTTAGCGAAATCTAAGTATATTATATCACAAGGAATACCTAGTGGCGAAGAAAGAAAAAGATGGGCCCCAGTGCAGGTTGTAATTTTGGGCCCCCAACCCCATACCGGCCCCCTGATTTATTTATTTATTTTTTAACTGTTTACGGCCACGCACCCTTCACCCACCTCCTTCACATATCAAAGAATATAACATAAACATGAATCAATCCCATCCCCCCCAAGCCAGGCAGCGGAACATAAATAAATAAAAAAACAAGCATGCAGGGTGAGGGTCCTCCCAATCCCAACTCAACTAATGCTGCAGCTAGCCTGCAAAAGACAAGTCACAAGTGCTCAGCTGCTGAGGGGAGTTGGGAGGGACCGGGTCATCTCACAGCCAGGAAGCCAGAACTAAGAAGCAGTTACTCACACACTCACTCAGTCTCCGGAGAGAGACTAGATTAAGTCTTAGACAAGTTAGAAAACAATACAACAGCAACTAAGGGCATTATTGGGCAAGGCAGCAGGGCAGGAAAGAAAAAGAACAACCAACAACAAGCAATACAGGGCCGGCAATTTAAACTTGCGGCGGCTGCCGCTGCAATGCTTGCAAGCAGTGTGAAGTTAGTTAGCATCTGACCTGATCCTCCTCGCCTCCGGCTCCAGCCAGGTCCCAGTCCCTGACTCCAGACTGCCCTCAACAGACAGCAACAGTATCGATTTGCAATCGCTGCCACAGTCAGTCGGTCCACCTTTTTTTTTTTTTTTTTTTTTTTTTTTACATACTTTGTCTTTAGTTTTACTTTTTATTGTTTGTGTATGGGGGGCAGGGCAGCAGGCACTGCTGCTGCCTGTGTGCACAGTGCGCGACGGCAATACGTCACATTCCTACGCTCCAGTTAACTCCTGCAACTCTGTGATCAGTGCTGCCATCTGCAGTCAGGGGGTGGTGGTGGCATCAAGCACGGCAGGCGGCAGTCAGTCTAGTCACACTAGTGTCAAAAAAAGACAATGCGAATACACACTCCACAATTGCTGAACAAATGAAATCCTTGATTTTTACTATGGGCGAATGGGCCCCTATGTGTGTCGGGCCCCTGTACCACTGCACCGGCTGCACTGGCTATTCCTCCACCACTGGGAATACCCTTATCAAGATGTTCACTAATCTTGTCACAAAATGTTAGTAGATTTGTAGTACAACCTCTACCTTTAGTAAAACCATGCTGTAATGGATCAATATTACTTAGAGAGGCCAGCAATCTATCCTTTACAATACCCTCCAACAACTTACCGACCACACATGTCAAGCTTATAGGTCTGTAACTATTCATTTGGTCTTTTTTTGCCATTTTTAAAAACAGGAGTAACGTGCCATTTTCCAGTCTTCTGGTATAAAGGCAGAATTAACAAAAGCCTCAAACAGTAATTTAAATGGAGTCAAAAGATATGAAGACATAATCTGAAGTAGTTTCGATGAAATGTTATCTGGCCGTGGAGATGCACTAGCTTTCAAATTATCAATCTTGTCTTTTATTTCCTCTTTAGTAACCTCAAACTGAATACTGGCAGGCAGGTCACTCACTTGAACATCCTGCTTGCCTTTCTTACAGTAAATACACTACAAAAGTACTGATTAAACGCTTCAGCCATGAGTTTGTTGTCAGAGATAGTTTGGTTGTCACATGTGATGGGCCCCACTTCATTTACTTTTTTTTTTTTTTTTAAGAGAGTTTATACACGAGTAAATGTGTTTGATATTTTTCTTCTTGGCATTAACGGCCAGATTGTACTCAGCCTGTTTCTTTGCTTTTTTAATCTTAGAATTACAAAGTTTTCGTACATATGCATATCTCATAAATATAGCCTGATCACCAGTACACTTATACCTATTATATGAACGATGTTGCCTTCTAGTTTTATTAAATTTTTTATTTTATTTAAATATTTGTTGACTGGATAGGCACAGTGAGCCGGAGCTCGTTTCCAGGTGTGACCCGGAAGGGGGGGAGACATGCAGAAGGCAGTACAACACACAAACAAAATAAACATTTTGCAATGCAATGGTTTGAGAAGTACAAAACAGTGGTTTGAAAATACAGGTTCCAGACAACTTACAAAAAAGATTTTCATGTCATTGGGACATAGACATCAATTGCAAAATACTACTACAGTACTAATACACATGGTAGACTTGAAACATTTCTTGGACTTATGACAAGTGGGAAAACCCAAAAAGAATGCAAAAAGTGCGCACATCAAGGACTAATTAATCTTCTAATTTCCTTATTCATCCATCTTGTTTTTTTATGACACTCTGCTTTCTCAATTAGTGGTATGTTATTCCTTGCAGTAGTGATAATGATATCCTTGATATCCCCCACACGTCCTCACCAGTTTGGTCTAGAAGTACTATTTCCCAATCAATATCATGTAAGGAATGATGTATTCCTTCATCATTTGCTTTATTATACAAGTATATCCTAGTACGACTTTTCCTGGGGTAATAAGGATAACTTGCATGAAAAGTTTCACTATTATGGTCACTGTCTGCTAAAGGTGGCCCCACCTTACAGTCTCTAACAGTAACAGAAGAGGAGGTAAACACTAGATCCAATATTTCTTTATTACGGGTAGGTTCCGTCACCCATTGAGTTAAACTGACCTCATGACATGTATGCAGCATCAATTTACCTCAGCTTGAAGTAGCATAGGAATTTTTCCAGTTTATTTCCGGAATATTAAAATCGCCTGCTAACACAATATCTCCGGTTGCACTAGCAAGGTGTATTTCTTCAATAAGGTTAGTTACTGCAACCGTGATATTAGAGGGTCTATATATACAACCTATAATCAGGGATTTATTAATACCTCCATTTATCAGTACCCAAAGAGATTCTACGTTAGTATGAGATTTATACGATCAGAGATATTGCCGAATGCAAGCTCAGCCCCGACATATATTGCAGTACTGTCTCTGATTCTTGAAGTTCTATTTTCTTCATAAAGTATATAGCTCTCCAGATCTTTTCCCCCATGTTCATTTATTGCTATTTCTCCATGTTTCAGTAATAGTTAGAAACATAGAATCTGACGGCAAATAAGGACCGCTTGACCCACCTAGTCTGCCCATTTCCCTACCTAACAGCTAAGCTGCAGATCCTAGTTAACCAACAGCCTACTTCCTCCTACCCCCCGCTAGAATTGCCTTATGTCTGTCCCATGCATTCTTGAATTCCCCCACTGTTTTTGACTCTACGACCTCCTCAAGAAGGCTGTTCCATGCATCTACAACCCTCTCTGTGAAGAAATACTTCCTCACATTACCTCTGAGCCATCCCCCCTCTATCTTCAAATTGTGCCCCCTTGTTCTTGCACATCTCTTTTTCTGAAAGATGATACTCTCTTGGACTTTGTTGATTCCCTTGAGGTATTTGAAAGTTTCTATCATGTCCCCCTCTCCCTCCTTTCCTCGAGGCTATACATCTTAAGCTCCTTTAGTCTTTCTTCATGTGTCTTCTGGTGCAGACCCTGCACCATTTTGGCTGCCCTCCTCTGGACAGCCTCCACCCTGTCTATGTCTTTGCAGAGATGGGGTCTCCAGAACTGCACACAGTACTCCAGATGTGGTCTTACCAACTGTCTGTACAGAGGGCCAACAACTTTCTGTTTTCTACTGGTGATGCCTCTCCCTGTGCATCCCAGTATCCCCCCAGCCCTCCTTACTGCCTTCTCACATTGCTGGCCCACCTTTAGGTCATCTGATATGACTACCCCCAGGTCCCTTTCCATTTTTGTTGTTAGTATCTCACCCACCATTGTGTACTCTTCCCCTGGGTTTTTGTTTCCCAGGTGCATTACTTTGCACTTCTTTGCGTTGAATCTAAGCAGCCATACATTTGACCACTCCTCTAACCTTGCCAAGTCCCTTTTCATCCTTTTCATCCTTTCCACCCCACCTTGTGCATCAACCCTGTGGCAGATCTTTGTGTCATCTGCAAAGAGACATACTTTCCCTTCCAGTCCCTCTGCAATGTCAGTTATGATATCTGCAGGGGCTAATAGTTATGATATCTATATGGGCAAGAGAGAGATGGGCCTTAAGGTATCCATTTTATTTCCTAAACTGTGAGCATTAACGTATATTCAGTCCTTCCTTGCACACTGCCCTAATCCTATGGCTTTTGGGCTTACTGGTATGGGGGACAGCCATACTACCCTTCCCCTAGTACCAGTTTAAACTTTCAGTGGCATTCTTGATGTTTGCAGACAGGGGTCTTGTCCCAGTCTTATTCAATTGAAGACCAATCTTCCAGAAAAGGTGATTTTTATTTGCAAAGGTAGACTAGTTGTCAACCATACCAAGTCCATTTGTTCTACATAAATCTAATAACCTAGCATTCACTCTCTGAATCGTAAGATTCTTCTGGTAGTGGGCCTTCGGTATAGGTAGAATATTAAATATTACTTCATAACCCTGATTTTTACATTCCATACCTAAATTTAGTAACTCATGATATAGTTTTTTCATGTTATTTGCCTATATCATTAGTACCCACATGATGGGTTATAGAACTTGGGGGAATAACAATTTTCTTAAGATTTTCCCTAATATCAGTTATTCGAGCACCCAAGTAGCACAGTACCATGTTTCTCTCTATCTGATTCTCATATATGTGTATCAGTAAAACGTAGAAGCAAGTCTTCCAGCACAATATTATTTATAGCTGTTCCATCTCGAGCTATAGTTGCACCTCCATTTTCTAAAGTTTCTTGCCCGTTGGAAATACGGGTCGCAGAGATACATAGGATTTTCTTGCAACTATCTATCTTTTTATGAGCAACTACCCTGGAGATACTGGGAGAAGCTTTTGGAATGTCCTCTAACAACGGGGCATATTTGTTTGTGGTTTCAAACTGTGAGGGTTGTTTCTTCCTCCTAACAGTTATTAAGGGTCTGGTCTCTGTAGAGACACTCGGATACTCTGCCCAAATCTTTTTAGTATGTGGAATTTGTGATAAATCATCAGACTGAATAGTCCCATCCTAAATTCGTTTCCTAGAGTTAATAAAATCATTTTATTTATTAAGTTTATCAACAAAGGCCTGTATTTGAGCAATTTCTGTCTGTGCTTTTAGTTCACCCTTTAATCAAGTATTTCCTGCTTGAAACTGTCCCAGTAGATCACACTTTGGACAAATAAAGTCCTGGGTATTTCTTTCACCATGTATATTTCTTGCATATATCCCACACTGAGTGTAACACAACACATAGTTTGTATTTACCCAAGCCCTTAATGTTTGTCCAATCTCACAATCTGTCATTATTGCAATTAATTCAGCCTACTAAATCAAGTGCCTGACAAAAACTAATTGTACACAGTCCTCTGCTTCCCTTATAAAGTAACCTATAATCAGAGATCAACGGTAAATACAGGTTACTCACCTGTAACAGGAGTTCTAGGAATGGTATATGTTGTTCATCCACACTGTCTGGCAGGTTCTTTGCCGCTTTAAATCTTGCCGGAAGGTCTTCAAGCTGGCTCCTCCCACCCACCCGGGTGGTAAAACTCTCGGCTCCGCCCAGTGACGCCAGATCTAGCCCACTGAAAGCCAGGTTGTGCGTCGAGTCGGGAGGTCGGTAATGATGAACAACATATACCATTCCTAGAACTCCTGTTACAGGTGAGTAACCTGTATTTCTAGGGACATGGATATGTTGTTCATCCACACTGTCTGGTAGACTCCTAGCAGTTCTCCGGGAGGAGGGAGGCAAGGCGCACACCCCCTACTTGGGAAATAAAGACTGGAGAAGTGAGGCCCCAAAACCAGCATCCCGGCGTGACTCAAGGTCGATGTGGTAGTGGGTGATGAAGGTGTGTGCTGACTTCCAGGTAGCAGCCCTGCAGATTTCCTGGATAGGGACATCCCTGGAAGCAGCCACCGATGCAGCAGTATGGCGGGTAGAATAAGCTCTTACCCCTCTGGGAGGCTCCATGCCCACCAACCTATAGCAAAGATCTATGCAGGAGGTGACCCACCTGCCTATCGTCCGCTTGGCTGCAGGTCTGCCAGGTGCAGCTTCAGCATAGGTGACAAACAGCTGGCGAATCTCTCCCCGAACTTCAGCCATCCGCTCCTAATAATACACGAGCACTCTTCTAGGGTCCAAAGTATGGAGCCATATTCGCCTCTGAGGTGTGATTGGGGTAGAACACCGCAGAGTCAACACCTGGTTAAGTGAACTCCGACACCACCTTCGGAAGGAATTTCGGGTGGGGGCGCAGTACAACCTTGTCCCTGTGGAAGACCAGATAAGGAGACTCGATGGAAAGTGCCTGGAGCTCTCCCATCCTTCTGGCTGATGTGATAGCCACCAAGAAGGTGGTCTTCCACGACAGGTGAGAGATGTCACACCTGTGCATTGGTTCGAATGACTTGCCCATGAGCTTAGCCAATACCAGCAGTGGATCCAACGGAGGTGGAGGTTCTTGCACCGGAGGGCTTATGTGATCAAGGCCTTTGAAAAAGCACCCGACCACCTTCTCCTGCGCCACCGACTGCTTCCCGGCCCACGCCCGGTAAGAAGAGATGGCTGCCAGGTGCACCTTAAGGGTCGTCGACCGAAGCCCTTGCTGAGAAAGGGACCACAGGTAGTCCAGAATGCTTGCCAAGGAACAGGAGGAAGGGTCCAGGCCCTTGCCCTGACACCAAATGGAGAATCTCTTCCATCTGAAGGCGTAGCATTTTCTGGTCGACTCCTTAAAGCCTCAACAACGTTGAGGACCTCGTCGGAAAGACCCAAGGCCTGGAACTCTAGCCACTCAGGAACCAGGCCGTCAGGTGCAGGGATTGAAGGTCCGGATGGAATACCTTCCCCATATTGACCGAGATCAGGTCCGGGAGGGCTGGAAGCCACCTCGGGAGCCTAGAGCTGAGATTGAGGAGATCTGGATACCAAAACTGGCGGGGCCAGTCTGGGGCTACCAGAATCACCTGAGCCTTGTCCCTACTCGCCTTGAGAAGCACCTTGTGGATCAAGGGAAATGGGGGGAAAGGCGTAGAAGAGGCCCGGGGTCCACAGCCTCGAGAAGGCATCCCCCTGCAGCGAGCCCTGCTGAGGGGCACGGGCATGAAACAGTCTCAGCTTCGCATTCTCCCTTGAGGCAAACAGGTCCACCTGAGGCATGCCCCAGTGGGAGAACAGATCTTGTACTACCTCCAGCAGGAGAGACCACTCGTGGGACGCAGCCCCTATCCGACTTAGGGCAACGGCCAGGGTGTTGGAGGCTCCTGCCACATGAATGGTGAGGAGATCCGCCTCCAGGCTGCGCACGAGTGACCAAATGCGGAGAGCTTCCCTGCACAGAGGCATGGAGCGTATCCCACCCTGGCGGTTTAGGTAGTATATGGTTGTGGTACTGTCCGTCTGGACCTGAACCACTTGACCCCGTAGAAACGGAGCGAAGCCGGTGAGGGGTAGATGAACCGCTCGGAGCTCCAGTAGGTTGACGTGGCATCGGGACTCGCGAGGGGACCAGAGGCTGTGCGCTCTGTGCTCCCCCAGATGGGCACCCCAACCCATCAAAGAGGCATCGGTCGATAGAGAGACCGTCAGCTCGTGGCAGACAAACGGGATGCCCTCCTGCAGATGTGCTGGAACGGTCCACCACTGGAGAGCGTTCCACATCCCCTGGATCACTGTCACTAGCTGATCCAGAAGATCGAAGTGCTGTGACCATTGGCTGGCCAGCCCCCATTGAAGAGGATGCATGTACCGGCGGGCCCAATGGACCACGCTGGTGCAGGCCGCCATGAGGTCCAGGAAGCGCAGGAAGTCCCGGGCAGGGCACGATTGCCCAACCTGAAATGACTGGGCAAAGGAGGAAAGAACCTCGGCCCTGCCCGCCAGGAGCCATGCTCTGGCTCGTAGAGAGTCTAGCTCTGCCCTGATGAAATGTATCACCTGCTTTGGCACGAGTTCCGACTTCGCCTCATTGATGAGGAGGCCAACCTGAGAGCAAACCTGGAGGGCCAGATCCCTGGACCGCTCCACCTCCGTTCTGGAGAGGGCTGCAATCAGCCAGACGTCCAGGTAGGGGTACACCTGGACCTTTCAGCGCCGCAGGAATGCTGTCACCACTGCCATGCATTTGGTGAAGACCCTGGGAGCTAGTGAAAGGCCGAAGGGCATGGCTCGGAACTCGTAGAGGGATCCCTCCGCCCTGAAGTGGAGGAATCTCTGGTGGGATGGACAGATTGGGACATGAAAGAACACGTCTTGAAGGTACAGAGAACAGAACCACACGTCTCGTTCCAAGGATGGGATTATCTGAGCCAGAGTGAACATCCTGAAGGTCTGAGACCTTAGGAACCTGTTCAGGTCGAGAATGGCGCACCAGCCCCCCGTCCGTTTTGGGACCAGGAAGTACCTGGACACAAACCCCGGGTCTGGAGGAGGATCCGCCACCTTCCTGGTCACCTCTTTTTCGAGGAGCAGAGCGATATCGGCTCGGCGAGCCGACAAAAAGGCTGCAGACCCCGTAGCCCCCCCGAGGGGCGACGGCTCGGAAGGGCGGGACCTGCTTGAACTCCAGGAGCAGGCCCTTTCCTACCACCTCCAACACCCAACAGTCCGTGGTGATAACGGACCAAGCGGAAAGGAAGTGGCGGAGCCGCCCCCATTGGGGAGTGACGAGGCTGGGGTGACACCCTCAACCCGTCACTGGGCAGGCTTAGAGGAGGGACCGGCCGAGGGACCTCCTGGGCCCTTACCTCCCTGCTTCCTGTTGGAGGAAGCAGCGGGCTTGGGTTTGGGATGCCAAGTGCGAGCCTGCTGGCCCTGGCGCTGGTGCTGTTGGGCCGGACGTGCTGCAGGCGCAGAAGGATGAAAGGACTTGCTGCTGCTGCTGTCGGCGGCCTTTGTCCTTCTGGGCAGAGGTGACAGAGTCCAGAGTGGCATTGGACTTTTCGATCCGCTGGAGGTGACCTTCCACTCCAGGGCCAAAGAGGTCAGTCCCCAGAAAGGGGACACCCGCCAGTTTGTGCTGGGTATCCGCCGTGAAGGTGGATATCCTCAGCAATGCTCTGCGGCGCATGGCCACCGCGGCCGCAACCGATCTGGCACAGGAGTCTCCAATGTCCAGAGCCGTTTGGAGCTGCTGTTTAGCCACCGCCCTACCCTGGTCCCGTATCTGCCGGACTGTGGTCTGCAGGTCAGCCGGGAGATGAGGCATCACCTCATCCAGGGAGCCCATGAGGGCGTGGAAGAAGTGTGCCGTCAGCATGGCCGAGCTGGCCTGGCGGAGGCCAAGGGAGGACGCAGTGTACACTTTGCGCCCCGCATAGTCCAGCTTTTTGGACTCCTTGTCGGGGGGCTTGTCCACATCCCTAGCATTCCCGGAACGTCGGAAAACGCTGTCTGTGACCAACCCCTCGGCAGAGGGGTGTTCCGAAAAACCAGGCAAAGCGCCGGTAGGGACCGCATACTTCCTGCCCATCCTGGCCAAAGGCGCAGGACAGGAAGCAGGCCGCTGCCAGAGCTCCAAGGCTGGGTCAACAATGGCTTCAGGCACCGGAAAGGCCTCCGTTGGTGAATCCCCTCGGTCCAGTATCTCCATCAGGGGATACTTGGCCCGCCTGGATACGGGCTCGTGCTGCGTCCCGGTGGACTCTGAGATGAGCCGAAGCAAACCCATGAAGGACGATGGGCTTTCGTCCATTGACTGGCCCCCGGAGGACTCCAAGTCAATGGACCTGGAGAACAGGGAGGAGTCGTCGTTGGACTCAGAGGAATCCGCGAAGAGCTGCCTGGGGCCTGAGCCACCCTCCACCAGCCGAGGACGGTCGGGAGTGAGGGTGACCGACAACCTGTGGGGCAGGCCCTGACCCGACTGAGAGTCCTTGGTCGGTGCCCCCGATTTCGGTTGTGGAGGCAGAGGTTCCACCACAATTTGTGGGGCAGCTGGTTTCAGCCAAACAACCGGCCCAGGCTTGGGCACCTCAGCTACACTGAGGGGCTGTCGGCCACTCGGGTGACAGCCACTTGATGGCCGGGGAAGGCGACGGCGTTGGCTTGTTCCCGGACAAAAGTAACTGCTGCCACATCAGGTCCTCATAGCGTCGACGCAACTTGTGCCAAAGCCTCTCCTCTTCCGAGGATGAAGACGAGGATGAGCAGCGGCGCCGCTTACTTCGGTGCTGAGACCAAGACCGCCGACGTCGGCGGGATTGGCTGGACCGAGACGATGTCCGAGACAGAGATCCTCAGCGTTTCCGAGGACGGGTCTGGGAAGGGGCCGGGGACACCCGCTCTTCCCTCGGCTCGGAAGCCTTAACCGGGGACTGCGGCACCGGAGGCGCAGGCAAGTCCTCGGCCTCCACCGGGGGAACCGGTGAAGAAGGGTTGTTGGCTTCACCAGTCAACAGCCCATCCGACGGGTCGAGGAAAATCTCGACCGCATCGACGGGCATCTCGGCCGGCTGACCTGACGGGGACACCCTGAAGCCAGCGGCCTTAGCCGCAACCTCGACCGAAGCAGAGTGTCGACTGTCCGGGGAAGGGGACCTCTCCCGCTCCCACGAACGCCGACGACGGGACTTACCTTTTGAGTCCTTCTTTCTGGACCGAGAGGAATGTCCCGATGGCCCTTCTCCCTTCGTGGAAAGGGATTGGCAAAGCTCCTTGAAAGAAGCTGAATATGAGGTACCCAGAGAGAGCGGGATAAATGCCGGGACCGAGGAAGAGGATGATGGGTCTGTGCTGCCTCCTCCTCGAGGGCGATCATCTGCTTGAGTTGCTCAGCCGAGCCAGCCACCGTGGTAACCGCCTAGCGGGCCTCCTTGACTTCATTGGCGAATTGCGCTTCACCGAGGCAAGCTGTAACCAGGCAGACGGTCTTCCAGGGACGCTGGCGAAAACAAACAGCATAACTCGCAGGCCTGCGGGTCATGTTCTAGGCCAAGGCAGTAGACGCACGTGGAGTGCAGGTCTGTCCTGGACATTTTCTGCCCACCGGGGCAGCGCCGGAATCTGGGAGTCGATTTTTCCATCGCAGCAGCGAGGGAGAAAGTTGACCGAAGTCTTGAACATTTTAAAATAAGTTTTGGGCGAACCAAAGAATTAGGATCCAGTCTACACGCAGAGCGTTAAGGAGGGAACCCGAGCTTCCAAGCGGTAAGGAAGATCTGGCCTCATGGGGCGGAGCAGAGAGTTTTACCACCCGGGTGGGTGGGAGGAGCCAGCTTGAAGTCCTTCCGGCAAGATTTAAAGTGGCAAGGAACCTGCCAGACAGTGTGGATGAACAACATATCCATGTCCCTAGAACAATATTTACCCGGTTACTCCAAGCACTGTACATACATCAAAAGAGAGGGAATGCCCGTGTCCGCCCGTCACTGCCGGACACGCCAGACACGCTTAAGCTTGTCTACGATTACGCGATCTCACATGCGCTTGCCCCACTACGCTCGAAGCAACATTTTATCGCCATGGGACCAGGAAGTAGCGGGTCACGTGACCGTTCATCCTCACTGAAGTTTAAAGCATAATGGACTATATTAAGTAAAAATCCCGGTGGTACTGTTCTCTTATGGATCTAGTCAATTGTTGTCCACTCCAGGCTGTGACGCACTTCAAAATACACCTGCACCTCAGAGCAGGACTGCAGCAGTGGGAGACTCAACAGACTGCAGTGCATGTTAGAGGTTCTATAAGCTCTGGGGCTACATTAATAAAACTTTGCCCGAGCAAACCCAGTTTTGTGTTCACAAACCGGGTTTTGTGTCAAGCTGGTATTCACAAAAGTCTAGTATGCATGCTCAAACTGGTTTTGCGTTGGGGCAAAGTGTGGCAGGGCCACAATGCAAGTAAGAGGGAGGAGACAAGAATATCCGCTGCGTCCAGTTCAGAGAGCTTTTCCTACTAAATGCAAAGACCTCTTGCGAGGGCCCTCTGGCGTGGAGGAAATATCACTGATCAAGACCTTGCCGTAAACCCACGCAGCCCTAGTGGTTGGCGGAGGTACTGCAGCCCCCCTCCCCTACTGTAGCTAGTGGTCCCTCCTCCTGCTGATTGCCTGCCAAAGGGGAGGGAAAAAACAAAAAAAAAAAACAGTTTCCCTGGAGGCTAGTGCCCCCCCAATTCATCAATTGCTGGCCCAAGGGAAAAAAAAAAAAGACATTCTCTCTGGTGGCTAGCAGTCCTTCCCTCCACTCAGTCCCCTATATGAATAGGAATCTCTTTCTCTGGTGATTGCTGCCTCTATCCTCATCTCTTTGTAAAATGAATATCCCTTCCCTAGTGGTCTAGTGGTTCCTTGTCACCCGACCCTGGCAAGTAGTGCCCCACCACGCCACTCCCCATCCTGAAACTAAACCAGCGACCGGCACAGCCCACCACTCTCTACCACGGCCAGTCACTGAGTGCGTACCAGATACAGTATGCACTCATTGAGCTGTCAATCAATGAACGTGTACTGTACACAGTACACACTCAGTGACAGCTCAGTCGGCCGCCAGACATGGTGGAGGGCAGAGGGCTGTGCTGGTCACTGGATCAGTTTCAGGGTGGTGGGGCACTACCTGCCAGAGTGGGGGGGGGGCATCAGAGGGGTCAACTAGACCATCAGGGATGGGATATTCATTTTTCACTAAGAACTAGGGATAGGGAGAGGGGTCTACTAGACTAGCAGGGAAGAGGTATTTATTTACCGAAGATCAGGGATTTGGGGGCACAAAACCACCAGGGGTGGAGATTCCTATAGATTATTGTAAAACTGGAATTTGAATTTTATTTATTTTTTAAGTTTTTGATCTTAATTGCAGTTTAATTTTTATGTTTTTGTTAGGCACCCAGAGCCTCAGGGATTGGGTGACCTAAAAATTAAATTTGCCTTGCCATTCATATACAGGGGATTGGGAGGGGACTGCAAGCCACCAGGGAGACAGCTTCCCCCCCTCGGGTAGGCAATCGGCAATGAAGGGGGGCACCAGCCAGCTGAGAGACTTTTCCTCTGGCCAGCGATGGGGCACTAGCCACCTGAAGGACTTTTTTCCCCTGCGAGCTGCCAATCGGCAGGGGAGGGACCTTAAGCTACCAGGGGAAATGGTTGTTTTCTCGATCGGGAGATCAACAGGTGGAGGAACCACTAGCCACCAGGGACTGTGGCCAAGTGTCAGGCAGGGGCTGGGGGAAGGTCCGCACTAAGCCACACACTGCCTATGCAAATGGGCATGCAAATAGCCACCTAGGACCTTGCATGCCCAACAGCCTCATTTGCATAGATGTGTTACTGAATTGAAAATAGCACACTGGCGCTATCTGTTGCGGGGTCATTCACTTGGCTGCCGGTCAGGGCAGCAACAGTGGGGGAGCGCTGGCGGTAATGGGCTTATAAAAGCTCTAACATGCACAGCAGGCTATTGAATCTATCACTAATACAGTTCTGCTCTGATGTCAGCTGCAGGGGACTCTGGGATTTGTAGTTACAGAAGATGTCAGCCTGGAAGAGAGCAAAATTAATATGATACAAGCTACCATACTACAGTAAACAGTAATTAAAAAAACCAAAAAGTGTAAACTGGGACCTGCCCCCACAAAGTGTAAACTGGGACCTGCCCCCACAAAGTATAAACTGGGATCTGCCCCCACAAAGTGTAAATTGGGACCAACCTCACATTTGGGTGTGGGGCCCTTGGTGATGACGGTTCCCCTTTAATTACAGAAAATATATAAAGGACATCTACAAACAAGGCATCAAATCTTCAGACTCTGCAAGACCATCAGAGTTATTAAAATCGAAAGGGACATGTACCTAACAGATACAACAAGGAAGTTATGCCTCCTGATAAACAGTGGAAACAGATCTAAACGAACAGAAACACAGAATTTGTCAGCAAAAAAGGACTGTTTGGGACCCCCCCAATCTGCCCAGATGTCCTCTGCCCAGTCTACCTCCGCAGACCCTATTTGGTTTGGGGGACCCTCCCACCTCATTGCCACTTATCTTATCTACCCCATATTTATCCCATGCATTCTTTTTTTTATACTTTATGTTTATTGAGTATGCAAGAAAACATACAATATGCATTTCCAAGGTTCAAAGGCATAGTGTTCATTAATCAGAAAGGTTATACACAGTATTCCAGTTCTTTTCTCCCTCTGTTATGACATAGGGGGTAATACTAGAATATAAAATGTAAGATAAAGGTCCAAAAGATGGCAATCTGCGCCAAGACCATGGACTCGTCTCCATAAAGGGGTATGTCCAATAGGTCCCTGAGTGAAACACTCTGAAGAGGTCACAATGACCAGTCAAAACTCCATGTATCTATAATAGTGTCGCAGTAAGTGAATCTAATGGCTGCCATTTAAGTCAACTCACAACAGCTTGGAGACAAGTATGTGAAAAAGAAATACCATCTTTTAACCAGGACAAGAATCTGCCCTTCTGTATAAGTCACTTAACTTCCTTGTGCTCCCAGGTCGCAACTGGAAACAAGCTTTGGCTTAGTGTGCTACTCCTGGTCAAACAATGTTCCCTTTCCCTTATATAACCAGATTCCTATTAAATTTCTAAGTTATAACAATAAAATACAAAACAGACAAGATAGAAAACATTACAGTCGTTCTCATGAGAACTATTCTTCCTGTAAACTACACATTATATGTAGGGAAAAGAGCCCAATGTGAACAGCAGTAATTACTGCATTACATAAGGGAGCTCAACAATGGTAACCAGCTTAAACTGGAAGGACTGATGATGACTTTAGAGACATTCGAAGTCAGCCCCCTTCACCTACAATGTCCTCCTCAGCTCCCCAACTTGTAAAGTCTGCTTTAACTTTTAACAGTCTCTTCCCCGCTTCAGCCGGATCACTGAATATACGTCTTACCAGCATAATAAATCCAAAGCTTTGCTGGATATAAAAAAAGTGAGAGATACCCAGCTGTTTCAATTCAGCTCTTACTGCGTCGAATGATTTTCTTTGTCTGGTTGCAAAGGAAAGTTATGGAAAATAAATGATTCTGGTCCTGTCGATAACTTGAGACTGTCCCTTTTCCCTAACTGCCTGTAAAATCCTCTCCTTCACCGTAGGTCCCAACGTCACAATAAGGATGGCCCGAGGCATCCCCTCCTGCGTTGGTCACCGGCGTAGATGAATCCTGTATGCTATGGAGATGGCTCCCTCCTGCTGAAAACCTAGTGTAATAGCCAGGGCAGTGTCAACAAAGGCAAGCAAGTCCGGTCCCGTTAGCCAAATGGGCCCCATTTTTGAGCTGCTCAAGATGAAGGTGTAGAAGTTTGTTTTCTTGGACAAGGCCTGCTGCAGCAGTCACTAACTTTTCTGCCAGCAACTTCGCCTGGGTTAAGTCTGTGCTCACCAAGTCCATCTTAGTTTCCAATGTGGCAACTCGCTCAGCGAAACCATCAACTTTTTTATCCAACTCTGATGAATGCTTCCAGGTCTTTCACCGCCTTTAACACCGATCTGGTCGAGGATTCGCCATCTGCGCAATGCTGCTGCACTTGATGCCGCATAGTCCTGGGTCTCCCCACTGCTTCAGCTCAAATCCAGGAGTATAAAGTAAGTTTTGAACTTTCAGAAGTGAGGGAGAGAATAACTGATGTTTATCCCCCTAAAAATAACAAGTTTGTGTCTGGTTAAATACAAATAATAGCTGTTGTAGAGTGGAGCTCAACAGGAAGACGTCCGATGCAGTCGGCTGCTAGCCATGCCCCCTATCCCACGTGTTCTTGAAGCCCCCCACTGTTCTAGCCTCCACCGCTTTTGCTGCAGTCTATTCCAGGCATCTATCATCTTTTTTTTTGGGTGTGTTTCATCTTTTTATACCCCCTTCTCCAGCCCACCACCCACTACTTCGGGTGCCAAGCCCCACCGCACCGCTTTCCTCCTGACTGCTCCTGACTGCTGTCCACTGCCCCTCATCATGCCTGTTCCCTGGCCGACCCAGCATAGCCCTTCATTGGGGGGGGCCCCCCACCTGTGGAGGGGACCAGAAGAGGAGACTTCCAGTGCCTACCGGAACCTTCTTCAATCTTTGCCGGGGAGCGGCGAGGGTGCAGCATGGGGCAATCCTGGGTTGTGCGGCACTGGGAGAGTGGGCCACCATCATCCGGGTGGCTAGATGGTCATTTGTCCACGTTCTGGTTTCCCACCCCTAAAACGCACACCACTGTGTCCTAGACTGATCGTGCAAGTGATGTGTGGTCACACAAGCGTGAAAGCGTGATGCTGATACTGGCCGCTAAGAGCCACCAAAGAGTGGTGCATTCTTGACCCTCCCCCCAGGAAGAGAGCATCCATGGGATGGTCTGGAGATCTCCCTGCCGGCCTCTGCTCCTGTCATCCAGGGCTTAGGAGCAAAACCAGGTCACCAGCATGCCAGGCGAACTCCTTTGCTAGGTACCACAGAGCAGGCTACCACCTTTTCAATTAAGAAATATTTCCTCACATCACAACCCACCCCACTGCTTAATTGCATGCTCCGATTATGACAAATTAAGGCCACTGCTCAACTAACAAAGACCTTGTTAGTCATGCAATGGCCTGGATTTATCATAATCGGAACTCTAAAGTATACTAAAAAGCACTTAAAAAGATACCCTTTTTACTCTATGGAGTGCGCCTCCGTGATCTCCCTACACTTGCATCATAAAACATGCTAGTGCGGGGACATGCCTCCGAACAGGGAAGTGGAGGAGATTGGACTCTCGGCTCCATGGAGCCAAAACACGATCCATTCCCTCCCTGAATGCCGGCAGCAATTAATGAAAATTCATACTGCACTAAACTTGGGGCCAGGTAAGGTTAATTATATGTTTGTTTGTTTTTATTTTTTGGGGGCAGCACCAGAAAAGGTGCTCTTTAAGGTTTGCTGTACACAGGGAGAGGTTCCGGTTTGGGATTAGAGGTGCACTGATCATCTGTATGAACTGTATTTTTTTTTTGTTTGGCAGCCTCAGCTCTGCAGTGTGAACTGCAGGTTTGAGTGGTGGCTGTAAATGTGCAAACTTACTATTTAACATTTTTGGCAGCTCCAGTGCTGCGGGTGCGAGTGGTGACAAAATGTGAACGTGAATGAGTAAGCCAGGAGGGACAGGAAAATCAGGTAAAAATACAGCTGCCAAATGTTTAACTTTTGCAGTCTTGCATGGAGAATTAACATGTGATCAGGCAAGGTACCAGGATGACCACTGAATAACTAGGAGAATTATTTTATTTATTTAGTTTTTGTTTACCGGATGGGTGTGCTAGTCATAGAAATTACTATTTTCAGACACGACCCGGGAGGTTACAAGCAAGACTAGTACAGTCACAGATCCCAAGATGGGATTACAATAACAGTGCTACAGTTTTGACAGTAACAGGTACAATTAATGGTTTACAATAGTAAGATACAGCTTTCGGCAGCGAGACAATTGACTTACAACAGCAATGATACGAGTTCACAGCAGAAGACATGGTTCAACTAGAGCATGGGGTATTTAATTTAGCACCTGGCATGCAACAAAGAAAAGAAACAGTGCCAGGTAAGTGCCTGCAGTAAAACAAGGACATAAGAGCTAGTAACAATTAATCAGTGGTGAGGTGACTGGTTTGCACAGACTGACTTACACAGATTTCCAACCCATTCCAATCCATACCAGGTCCTATTCCTCCACCACTGTTTAAACTCTATGCCAACCTGCTAATATTCATACAATGTCATCACTGCTGATCTACCTATTTATTCCACTTGGACTGCTATGCTTCTGTCCTGTCGCCATAACTGTGTTGTTGTGATTCCTGTAAACCGAACTAACACTGTATTTGTCTCTCGTGTTATGTAATTTCCCGGGTCGCCCCTG
Organism: Neoceratodus forsteri; assembly: GCA_016271365.2. Classification (NCBI taxonomy): domain Eukaryota; kingdom Metazoa; phylum Chordata; order Ceratodontiformes; family Ceratodontidae; genus Neoceratodus; species Neoceratodus forsteri. The sequence continues at coordinate 425,771,584 of JADMNL010000024.1, read as the reverse complement.
AAAAAGGGACCACCGGGGCTCAGTGGGCCTACCCGGTCACCAAAATTTAATAAATAAATAAATGTTATAAAAATAAATATCCATTTTCTTTTCCACTTACTGCAGCAAAAATGACACACTAATAGGTGGTTAATAATTCATATAAAACTAGAGGAACGGTGGTGCATGGTGAATAAAATGTACCACATGGAGAAGCTGACATGCCTTGTGAGAATGCAGAAGGAAGCTTTTGACAAATGTGCGTTATGGGTTACATTTATCATCTCAAGAATGGGCACCATGCTGCCATGGCACTCTTTGTAACCAAATGCACCCCAGACCCCGATATGGAGTTGTGGAGCAAGGGGGAGGTGATCACTGGCCAATCCTACGCCAACTGCTTGGGGATGCATAGCTACTATGGCAGCCTTCTGATTGGCAGAGGCTACAAACCCCTGGTTCAGCAGAATGTGCACCTTGGAATCTTTTAGGATTTTGAGTAGTGCAAGTTTGTCTCACTTTCCACCCTTCAGAGACAGACTAATGAATAGCTATTCATGCCTGTACTAGACTGGGAGCAAAACACTAATTCATGATAGCGGCACGGCCCTTGCATGGGCTCAAGGTGGGCCTCCATGGTAAGAGTGTGCCCAATGGACCCATGTGGAGTGCATAGAGGGCTTCATGGTTTGGGCCCACCAGGTAACTATCTTTATGGAATTACTCCGAGCTGCCTGCTGAAATGGGGAATTTTCTTGCTGACTGCTGCAGCTGAGACTCCTAAGGGATGAGACTCCTAATTCCTGTGCACTATCAAACTGAAGCGAGGTGAAGAGTGAGTGAAGGATAGAGTAAGGGAAAGGTAGAACTACTGAACACATGTTTCTGGCCATTCTTTAGAAAGGAGAAGAAGGACAAAGGAGAAGAAGAGGCCATTACCACAGGAGCAGGGAAAATAGGAAGGGGGCAATGATATGTGCAGAACCCATTGACACAGAAAGGGTCCTTAAAGATATACTAGCCCTGAAAGCAGATACGTTCTTCAGGGGGAAATGGGATACATCCTTGGGTACTGAGGGAGCTGGTACAAGTCCTTAGCTGACCTGTACAAAAACTCCCTCAAGCCCAGAGTACTGCCTAGGCAGTGAACAGCAGATGCAGTAGGTGGGGCCAGAGACAAGCCAAGGAACTAGATGCCTGTCAGCTTACTTCAACAGCTGGCACACTAATGGAAACCATACTGAAGGAAAGGCTTGTAGAATTCCTTGAGGCTAACTGGCTGCAGGACAATAGGCAGCATGGGTTTGTGTCACAGAGGTCTTGTCAAACCAATCTGACAGACATTTTCAACTGGGTCATGAGGGCTGTAAATGGCGGACAGGCAGTAGACATACTACACATGGACTTCAGTATGGCCTTTAACTCGGTTCTCACAGGAGACTAATAAAGTAGCTGGAAGACCCTGGCGTGGGAGATAAAGTGACAAGATGGGAAGAAAACTGGCTGCGGGGGGAAATACAGCGATTGGTGGTCAACGAGGAACACTTGGGAGAAGTCATGAATGGGGTTCCGCAAGGCTTGGTGCTCGGGCCACTGCTAGTTAATGTATTCATCAGGGACACTGGAGATGGCATCAGGAGAAAAAAAATATGCCTCTTTGCAGACAATACTAAGTTTTGCAGCAGGCTTCGAAGTACAGAGAGGGTTAGGGACAGGAAGGAAAGGCTAAAGAGCTGGTCAGACAGCTGGACTTCAATGCCAAGAAGTGCAAAGTCATGCACAATGGAAGAAAGAACCGGAGGACTGAGTACAGAATTTGGGGGGGGGGGTGTCACGGTATCAGAGCACCCTCAAGTCATTACACAATGCAGTAAGGCAGTGGGAGAAGCTAAAAGAATGACTGGCTGCACATGCGGAGTGATTAGTGGCAGGAGGAAGGAGGCCCCAAGTTTGGGGTGCTGTCCCAAAACAACTCCTGCCTTCCTTTCCCGGTCCACTGTGAGATCATCCTTAAGATGATCTTGCTGGTGTTTGACTATGCGAATGTAGTCTACAGCACTGCCCCAAAGTCTACGCTTGCCAGCTGGACCCCCTTTTTCATTCCTTCTGCTGGTTTGCGCTCCATCTTTCACCCATCACTGTTCTGTACATGCATACACACAGTATTTAGGCCAAGTCAGTGGAAACAGAGCAGGGCATGGGAGATACAGAGATTATTTAATCTCCATACATATGGGCACAATACAGGAAGGGGCAGTGAAGTGCCAGCATATCACATTGTTTGCACTGTGAGCACCGGCTGGGAGTACTCCACTGTTACAAAATGCTGGCTGCATCAGGAGGATTATCAGAATTTACAAGTGATAAGATATTTCAACAATGGCAACGTATGTTGTGACTGCAGCGGGGATCAGGGTACTGCAGCCCTGATCTGTGCAGCAATCGCTGCATTACTTTTGCCCATAGTTCTCCTGTAAGTATATAAATGCAGTTTTATTGTCAATGTAAACAGCAGCCTTTCATTTAGGTCACTATAAAGCTGTTTTTTAAAAATATGTATGGAGCAAAACAGACTGTTTACTTGTCCTTTAAATCTGTATTTTGTACTCCCCTCAGCCTTGCACCATCGACCAGCAGCTAACTCCGAGCCCAGTCACGTAGGTCCACCTGTACAGAGTTCCCACAACTCACTCCCTCGAGACAGGGCCTTAGCTACACTCCCGTCCCCAGTGACACACATACAGCACTTCTAGGTTGTCCACAGGTGCAGAAGAGGAGAGTACCAAACTACTGTATGCTGGATCCAGGTTTTCTCCCTGCTTCCATACAACTCTGACAACTAGAGTTCCAGGCTGAAGCCGTCCAAGTATCCAACCATCCCACAAGCTACTCTGCCTGCACAATCACTTAATGCTCTCCCAGGAGGCTGTCTCACGGCAGAGGCAGGCTCCCTCCATCCCATACAAAGGAGTAAATCCTCTTGGACACATGATCCTTCTTCCCTACTCACCTGAAGGTCAGAGTAACACACACACACAAAATAAGACTGCTTTTCCAAGCATTTGAAGAACTTTTTGTCAGTTAAACAAAGCATATTTCTTACCTGGATGTGCTTTAAATGAAACTCCTTTGGACCCAATACAGCTGCCGCTATTAAATATGACAGTGTGAGCATCCTGCCTCCGTGATTCGAAACTCGTAAAAGCAAACCCTCAGAATAATGTATCTTTTATGAAAAGCCCCATTCTTCAAATATTTTCTTTTCCAGCTTATTGAGTCCACAATTAATTCATCCGTGCCTTAGTAAATAATTAACTTCCTCACAACCCCCCCCCCCCCCGGATGATGGTCAGGTTTACAAAGTTGCTTCATTGTTCTGTTCCATGTCGAATATTCTGGATCAGACTGAGCCAGCACTCCGATATAACATTTTACAGCATTACAAGAGGTTAGGCTCTGCTCAGGCCAATTTATACTGGTGGGGACTTATTGTCTGTTCAAGAGCCAGACAGCCTCCACAAAAATTTAAACAATTGAAAAAACAATTTCTGCACATTCTGTACTGCTGAGATCAACACTGTTGCTACACATTGCAAGTGAGTCTCAGAAAACATACATGCTTCAGGTTTTATTTCAGTTTTTCAGTACACCATTGATTTTTCAATAATACAAGCCGTACGACTAAGTCCATCTGTAAATATAACACACTGTGTAATACATATCACTCATGTTAGCATCAGGATGGTTTCAGATTTACAGACATGATACAGCATTTGGGGGTATACCAAAATTGTTCCAGTTAATAACTAATATGTTAACACTCATGAGCTGAGCCTCACAGGGAACGTGGAACACTTCCATTATTAGGCAAAAGGAATCGGTACCTGTAACCTTGTCAGTTACTATGTCCGCAGTCTTATTAAACTTTTTTTTTTTTTTTTTTTTTTTGTTTAAGTAATCTGTTATGCTTCACTCAATAAAGCGCCCCCACCTTGCAACTTTTTCCCCCCAAAACCATGTATGTAAAGAAATTTATTGTGAAATAATCAGAAAAGGGAGCATGAAACCCCCATTTCCCCCAGGATAAGCCCGTACCACCTCCACTCTCGACAATGCCAACAGTATGATTATATAGACTATGCAGACAATAGGAGTCATGAACTCACTATTCAGGCTCACATTCCTTTTCATTAGCGTCTAAAGCAAAAGTGATCAAGCCCCCAGTAGGTCATGTGTGTTTCAGCCGCCACTAGGTGGCTATTTTAAACTACGGCACGGATACCAAACATACATTAACCAGATTGAATTTGGACAATGCTCTATCTGCCTACAGGGCAAATCATCAGTGTTTCATTTAGTCATTGTCAGCAAACTAGCCGTCAGCTAATTCAGAAAGGCCAAAGTACAGAGTTCAATTGGATTGACCAAAAGTCCCTTTCTTACTCACGATCCCTCTGGCTGTTCATCAGAGCCCTCACGGAAGAGATTCTCTGGTGCGCCCCCAAACTCTGCGGCAGTCTTCTGGGCCCATTTCCCCACATCTTTGGCATCGCTGAACTGATAGGTTTTACCTCCGTACTGAATATGGAGTTGTGCCGAAGCCAGTAACGAATGGGTGACCCCCAAGTTGCACAGGTGCTGCTGGATGCTGTCAAACTGCTTTCTTCTGTTGCGAGTCACATAGGCCCAGTCCAGGAATAAGCGGACATCTTGACCCTCGTACTGCAGTGGATGACTGACTCTGGCTGCCGCAAGGAGGAGATCCCGTGTCTCGGGGTCTTGCAGTGACCAGCATTATAGTGCAAGGCTGAGGGATGCTGGTGCGAGGGGAATGGTGGTTCAAGCGGTAAGCCTGCTGCAAGTCGGAGTCCTCCCAAGTGTCTCGTGGCTGTAGGGAGTCTCTCAGCCAGGTACGCATGAATTGGAGAATACTGTCCCCTTCTGTACCTTCTGGGAATCCAAGTATGTGAACATTCACTGCCCTGGCCCCATTCTCCAAGGATTCAAGTAGGGCCCGAAGGTGAGAATTCTCCTGGGTTAGTTTGTTTACTGTGGTCCGGGTTTTTAGGGATTATTCATCTGCATCTTTGGCGGAGGAAGCAGCAGCTTCAATTCTGGCATTCTGGTTAGCCATTTTTTCCCCGTATGCGTTCAATCTTCTGATCCATGTCTTGGACTGCCTTGAGGACAGTATCCATTGGTTGCGGGCCACTAGATTGTGAAGTGCCTGCTGTTTCATATGGGGCCTGTTGCAAGGCTGTCCTAGATTTTTGAGCTGCTCACCCCGCGCCTTTAGTGCATCCCATATTTACAATTTTTCACAGAAATGGTCTTACCACTAAGCTCCATCGAATAATGTATTCACAGTTCAGAAATGTTATAGTAAAATTCAGATTTTATTGGTTTTAAGTAGCGAGATGGTGACAGCTGAAGTGCAAGCGTGACCTCTCTGTAGAGTGGCTCTCTAGGGCCCCCTTCAGTACACCTTTAAAGAGACACTGTCAATACCTCTCAGCTGATTTTGACCCTTAAATCAAAGTGTGGTGTGGGGGGAATCATGTCTTGACAGAAAAACGACACAAGGCTGTCATTTCACCCCAGGATGTAAAAATGCCCGATTAGGGTTCCACAAATATTTTTTTAACCTTCTGGTATGTTTTTAAGACTTTTTGCATATGGTACCATTACTTCAAATTCCAAGAGATACCCATGGCCATCTTCATGCACAGCAGCCAGCTTCTTGTGCGCTCAATATGCTGATGAGGGCAGCCGACTAATGGCAGAGGTCAGCAGCACTCCATAACATACCGAGTGCACAGGAAGCTGGCTACTGAGCACAACATGGTGATGGGTGACCCTTGGAATCAGAAGTAATGGCTCCATGTATAAAAAGCCTTAAGAAAAACAGGCAAAAAATGTTATTACAGGTTATAGGAGACAGGTAGGTGGAAGAGAAGGCATGGGCGGGGCTGGCAGGTCACCTGGCAAGTGAACAGGGAGAGCAGCAGAGACAAAATGCAGAGAGTAAGAAGAAACACCTCACTTCAGTGACATACCCACTCCAGGGTGGGACTGTAGGGCTCAAACCTGAACCCCCGTCTCCCATGTAGTAGTGCAACACGCTGCTGTGCAACTAGACGAGCCCTTCTTCCTGAAGAGTGCGTCATCTCTGCACTTTTGCCCTACCCCCATGAAACCAGCCCTTCTGCAAAGTTCAGTCTTCAAAATCATGATCAGCTGCTTTTACTATGCCAGCCAGTGTACAAGCACTTTCATTCAGCAGAAGGCAGCTGGCCATGGAGGAGGGCGGGCTGTGTCGGTCGCCTTCATTCTCAATGGCTTCTTGTCTTAAGAAGAACTGTGGGCTGGTAGGAGGAGGGTGCTCTCAGGGATTGGTGGGTGACATGTTTAAGTGCAAATAAGCAATGAAAAATGGCAGCTGGGTTGTACCAGTCACCCAATTTGTGAGTTGTTTTTTGTTAAAATATCAAATTGTGAGTGTTCGGGTGTAGGGTGTGATTAGGATTGTAATAGAGGGAGGAAGGGTGGGTAGGTGGTTGTATAATGAATGTAAAGGAGTTGGAAAAGAGGGTTAGACCACTTTTTTTTTTGTTACCAAACAATAGTATTTTCTAAATAGGAATAGGGGACGAATAGTGCCACTATTCATTATTCAGATCCGAATAACAAATACACACCAACCGTAAATTTATTTAATTTACTTGGTTTCTGTTGACCAAGTAGGTGCGCTAGACAGCATAGCTGCCTATTTTCAGGCATGACCCGGGAGGTTACATACAATGGGTTGGAAAACAGGATAAATCAAGTGACAACAAGTAGTAAAATCAGCTTAAATCAAAACAGTCAGGTAACAACAAACTGAAGCCAGAGTCAGGCAAGGAGTAGTACAAACGCACACAATACAGTGGCCTAGCCAAAGATCCGACAGATCAGAACCCCTGTATATGACATTAACAACATTGTGAAAATAAAGGGCAAGCGTGAAGGAAAGGGTAAGGTAATGCCCAGGGAGATCAGGATAGGAAACAAGTGCCAGGGCAAATAGCTAAGAGGGTCAGGCAAGTGAGTGGGTACACCCACTTCAGGAGCAGGGTTCAGAACAGGCAAGTACCTTTCATAGTTCCTGCTTAAAACTTCGGGAGTTAGGGAGTTCCTGACAGCCAACGGCAGGGAATTCCACACTTTTGGAGCGCTGACTGAGAAGGCATTTTCACCATTTTTGTGCTACACTTAGGTCGGGCAAGAAAGGACTTATCAGCAGATCTCAGGGGGTAGGCAGAGTAAGCAGGTTTAACAGAAAGACCAGCCTGTCAGGTTTCTGGGAGGTGATGTTTTTGATGAAACAAGTGGTAGTGTATTGCCAGAAAACTGCGGGGGCTAGCCAGCCCAGGCTGGAGTAGAGCAAGTAGCGGTGAGTGAGCTTGGGTACTGACAGAGCAAAGTGGCGTGTATTACAGCAGATGTCCCACTTGTGCAGAAACCCTCTTGAGGATTCCAGAAAGGCAACCATCCCATAGGCAAGTTTGGGTCTCAGAACCCCCTGAGCGACAGCCAGCCTTGCCGCAGATGTGAGACTGTGCCTAACTTTATACACCAGACCAAGTTGAATGTTGGCTGTTTTGATAGTAGTAGTTAGATGCAGGTCATAGTCCAGGGCCAGATCCAAGGTGACGCTGAGGTATTTAAAAGAGGAAACAGTACTGAGGTGGGTGCCATCAGATGCTCTGATGCATAAAGGCTGGTGACAGGCCCTGATTTTGGGTCCCAAGCTGAAGAGCATGGCAACTGTCTTTTTGCTGTTGAGTACAAGTCTATTTTGCTTTAACCAGTGTTGGAAGGAGTTGAAGTTTGGGTTTAGGTTCTGGACTCTTGGTTTCTGTTTGACAGGTCAGAGGAGCTGGAGTAGATAACCAAATCATCAGCATATCACAGGGCAGGACATGGTCTGGACAGCGGGGGGGGAGGTCATCTACGAAGATTTAAAAAAGTAGAGGGCCCAATATCAACCCCTGAGGAACTCTGATCCAGGTGTGGGACAGGGAGGATTTGGCACTTCCGATCTGCATTAATTGCAGACGCTCAGAGAGGTAATTGTAGAACCAGACAATTGCAGAGGTAGAGAAACCAAGGGTGGACACCTTGGAGAGGAGTAACTGGTGGTCCTTCAGGTACTGTGACCGGGTGGAGGTTGAAAGGAGGGTTTATCGGTTCACTGTCATGGAGTGGTGGTCCAGACAAAGGTGCAGGGGGCGATGCGTAGGCAGAGAGGTCTGAGAAGAGAGTTTAGAGCATCAGCGGTGGTGAGAGGATTATTGCAGCTTATTCCATCCAAGACCACCTCAGTTATGGATTCGCCTTTGTCTCTCCGCAAAATCGAGTTAACGTGACTCTAGAACCCACGAGAATTGCTAACAGAGGTGAGGAGACACTGTCTGTAGTAGGTGCTCCTGGCAGTTCTTATGGATACTTTACAAAGGTTTCTGAGCCTTTTGTACTCTGCCCAGCTGGCAGGGGGTCTGAGACAGCTTTGCTTTTATCCAGACTTCGTCCCTTTGTTTGATAGAGGCAATTAACTCAGAAGTTAGCCAGCAGGTGGCAGCTCCTCGAATTCTGCACCTTTTTAATGGGACATGCTTGCCCTGCAAGGCCAGAAGCTTGGAAAGGAAGTATTGCACAGCACGTTCAGTGTTGGAGGTCTGGTACAAAGGTGCCCAGTCGGTATTTCGAAGGTCAGAGATAAGAGTCTTCTTATCCAGCTTTGAGAAATCCTGGAACTGTATTTCTCTGGGTGGGGGTTTGGGGGCCCTACCATTCCAAATACAGTAGATTAGAGAGTGATTACTGATAAGAGTGTGGTAAAACACCCATGGCACTGATCTTCTTGGGTCTGTTAGAGATAATCCAGTCTAGGAGAGACTGGAGCCTGCTGCTACTTGACAGCCCGGTCGGAGAAGATACCAGCTGGGTCATGTTGAGCCTACCCAACTCAGCAGCATATAGAATGGAGCTCTTGTCTAGCCAGTCCAGGTTTAGGCCACACATAAGTTCTTGCCTGCCTTTTAAGAAGGTAAGATAGAGTACATTTGTCAGCCCGGATAAACCATTTTCTCTTTTTTTTTTTTTGGGGTGGGGGGTTATAGACATGCACAATGCTCAGCTTCTTAGCAAGACTAAGGTGAACAACAACATGAACAGTTCTGCATAAACAACTTGCATTGCCTGAACGTACAGAGATGTTGAGGTTCTCCCTAGTATAGAACATGATCCCCGCCCCTTAGCACTGGGATGGCCATACCTGTGGAGCTTATAGCCTTTGATCATACACAAGGAGTCAGGAGTGTGGGGTTTCATCCGAGTCTCAAGACAGACCTAGTATGTCGAGAGTAATGAGCCACCCAGGCTTCAAGCTGCACAAAATTGACTGTTAGGCTTCTAATGTTCATGTGAGCGAGCCTTAACCCCTTGTGTGAGAATCAGAGGGATGGGTCACTAGGAGTAGCCCCAGTGGGGGGGCCCAGGTTGGGTTCAGTGTCACCTGAGAAAGTGAGCAGGCATAGGGGTGTCCAGGTTTCAGAGAGAGAAGTTAGGAGACAGCCCTGCAGTGGCCCATGGTAGGAGGAGAGGGTAAGGTAGCACGCTATTTTAGCAAAAGGGATGAGTTTTAAGAGCCAGGTTTCCGGGGGGGGGGGTCACCCTTGACCAGTGGGTTTGATAAGACAAAGCTCCTGCCTTCAGAACTACGGTGGCAGGCAGACTCTGGTGAGGGCAAGGAGGATAGATCAGCTGAGAAAAGTAGGGCTAACAGTAGTGATGCCACTCTAAGAGAGCAGAGGAGGAGCGTTGGGGCACACATGGTGAGCAGAGATGTAGAGTAGATGAGAGGCAACGTTCCGGAGTAAAGAACTCAGTTAATTTCAAAGTCAGAGTAAGACCCACTTAAATACTTAGGATAGTATAGGCACAAGACCTGATAAAGGGGCTTTCAAAAATACCATCAAGCAGGGAAACCAAATACAAATAAAGCCAGTAAATTGCCTTGTTGAAGGACCAAAAGGTCCAGGAAGCCAGACATGGAAGAAATAAATTACTCACCATGGTAATGATTTTTTCCAAGGGATCCCTCAGTATGCTTAAAGAAAGCTGTCCTAAACTGTGGGGGCAATCACCAGGGCTGCAAAAACACCCGATTAAAACAACCAATATAGTTTAAAATGAATGGCACTAACCTTTTTATGAGTTATTTATTGTTGTAATGTTGCTCCTGGATGCGCCATTTCAAAAGTACCACCGCACCGGAAGACAGAGTGTGACCCTGGCATCCAGTCCTGTGCCGGAATGCTCGTAAAAATGACGAGCGAGCACATTACAGAGATAAAAGAAACACTGTGCCATGTGAGGTCTATTAACGACACCTCTAAAGCAATTCCTGCTGAAAACGGAGCAGTGTAAGGTATTTAAAATTGTTCTTAAAGTTGGAGCTCCAAGCTCAGTCATGCATATAGCACCTAGTGGTCCAAGTTCGGCATGCGCAGTAGCTCCCTAGGTTCTAGTGCGCATGACCAAGCAGGTATTTAAAATTGTTCTTAAAGTTGGAGCTCCAAGCTCAGTCATGCGCAGTAGCACCTAGTGGTCCAAGTTCGGGCATGCGCAGTAGCTCTAGGTTCTAGTGCGCATGACCAAGCTTGGAGCTCCAACTTAAAGAACGATTTTAAATACCTTACACTGCTCCGTTTTCAGCAGGAATTGCTTCTAGAGGTTCAGTTAATAGACCTCTACATGGCACAGTGTTTCTTTTTATCCCGTGTAAATGTGCCTCGCTCGTCATTTTTACGAGCATTCCAGCACAGGACCGGATGCCAGGGTCACACTCTGTCTTCCGGTGTGGCGGTACTTTTGAAATGGCGCATCCAGAAGCAACATTACAACAATAAATAACTCATAAAAAGGTTAGCGTCATTCATTTTAAACTATATTGGTTGTTTTAATCGGGCGTTTTTGCAGCCCTGATGATTGCCCCCACAGTTTAGGACAGCTTTCCTTTAACAACTGCAATCATTCCCCTGGAATGAGCTGCCCCAGAGCCTAGACTTTTATGCCAGTTATGGAACCTTAGAATGAAATTCAGAACTCTGCTATGTGGTCACGTTCGCCTCTGTCAAATGTATTTCTGCTCTGTCAAATGTATTTCTGAAGCAAGGATGAGCAGTGACAACTAAACTAGCTAAATGACTACCAAAAAATTATACAAAGTTTAGAGTCTTGGGAGGCTCCTAAATATGGCATAACAGATTTAAAAAAAATTAGATCACTGAATATCCATTATAAGGTACTGTAACAAATAATGCTCAAGCAAACTGGAAAGAACCGATTCTTGTGAGAACCTTTTCCAAGAAGGGGAGGTAGGAATGGGACTGTTAAGCATACTGAGGGATTACTTGGAAGAAACATTACTACGATGAGAAATTTTTTCATCAAGCCCCAGGAATCCCTCACTATGCTTATAAAGCAGTATCTTGGGAGGCCTAGTATGGAACCTATTTAGGGGAAAAGGTTCTGCAAAACAGCAGTGCCAAAGCTGGCATCCCTTCTGGACTGTATGTCCAGACAGTAGTGCTTTGTGAAGGTGTGTACTGTTCTCCAGGTAGCTGCTTTACATATTTCCTGTAAGAAGTACCTCTTGATGCTGCCACAGAGGCAGAGGTGCCCATGTGGAGTGCACCCTGTGGCTTTCAGGTGGCAGCTTACCAGCTTTGCCGTAACAGAACCATATGCAAGAGACTATCCAATGAGAAACTATTCTCTTGGATGCTGGTTTACCTTTACTCACTTCATCACAGGTGACAAATTACTGAGTATTAGTGAACCTTACCCTCTTTTGTATGGTCCAAACAGTAGCTCAGTGCTCTCTTAATATCCAAACTGTTGAGCTTTTGCTCTCCTGAACTGGATTCTGCTGTAAAGTGTAACTGATTGGTTCAGATGAAAGCTGGACACCACTTTGGAGAGGAATTTTCTGTTAGTTCTTAGGACTACCGTGTCCCTGTGAAAAATGATATGGTTAGGATCTGTGCAGAGGGCTTGCAGCTCACTTACCCTTCTGGCTGGTGTCAGCCACCAGGAAAACTGGTTTCCAGGAGACATACTGTACTTCCAATCACAAGTTGCCATGGGCTGAAAAGGAGCCTCCATGAGCTGCGCAATGCACAGAATCAGGTCCAATGCTGGGACAGGATCCCTTACTGAAGGGTACAGGTGAATAAGAGCTTTAAAGAACTTCTTAAAAATGGGCTGTGGCCAGCCCGGTGGCGCTGGATGCCTTACCTAATGGCATGCCAGAGACCAGGGTTCAGGAACAAGCCCGGGTCGTCGGAGGTCGGCAGCGGGGGGAGGGCGGATTTGGATAGAGCTGTCGGCAGGCAACCCTCCTCTCCGGGGAGGTGTGGTGGCTACCCTTGGCTAATGGCTGCCTCCTGCCAGGCATTAGGCCAATTGGGTACGGGGATAGGGGTCATTACAGGGCCATAAGGCGCATGCATGCCTACTCCTGGGGCCCCTGGAGAAAATGGGAGGGGCAAAAACACCGGCAGCAGGATGAAGATAGACTCCCCACAGGTGCCGCTCTCAGATCGGGCATAAGGTAAGCCCCAGTAATTCCAGGGGCTGGGGCTGGGGGGGAGGTGATCAGATGGGGGCTAGCGGCAAGGTGCATAAAATGTTAAAATGCTAAAAAAATGGGCTGTGAAGCCACTGACCTACCCTTGCCCACTGAAGCATATGCCGGCACTGCTGCCAAATGCACCTTCTGGGTTGAAGGCCTGAGACATAGGGACTGTAGATGGACCAGGTAGTCCAAGACTGCAGGGAGGTCTTCCAGAAATGGGTTGAGCTGCCGGTGCACCACAGGAAAAGTCTTTTCCACTTTGAGATGTAGGTTTTCCTGGTTGTTGGCTTTCTGGGAACCTTAAGCTCTTCCAACACTTCTTAAGAGATATTTAGTCCAGGGAACTCTAACTCTTCAAATACTATGCCCTGAGATACAGTGTTCTCAGATCTGGACAGATTATCCTGCCCTGGGACAAGGTCAGCAGATTGTACCTCAGGGGATGGGTGATAAGGTATTTGATGGAGAGGGACAGGAGAAGTAAGTACCAAGTCTGCCTAGCCCAGTCTGGAGCCATTAGGATCACTGTTGCAGACTCTTCCCTCAGTTTCGACAGTACCCTCAGTAAGAGAGGGAACAAAGGAAATGCATACAGAATTGTTCCTGCCCAACTGAGGGTCGTCACTGGCATCTAATGCCATGTGGAACTGGTACTTGGTGCCATCCACAACAGTTTTTGCTGTGTATGCCAGATCCTGTGCCAAGTTACCAACAGCTTTTTTGCTCATCACCAAAACAGAGCTCCAAAGGGACTTTTGGTACCGAGCTGTGTAGGCCATGTATGCTGCCTGTCAACAGCAGGGAAGCTGATGTATCAACTTTTTTGCTCATACTATCCACTTTCCTTCAATCCTTTTCCGGGGGCTGGGAAGGAAGGGGCACTTTAGCCTTGTCACATCACAGGCAGCAGTCTGGACCATTCCCTCATGATTAGGGTGGGAGTACAGGTACTCAGCGCCCTGCTTGTCCACCTGATATTTCTTCTCTTTTTTTCTTGTCAAAGCTAGCAGCTGAGGTGGGTGCTGCCAGCACTTTACAAGTGGCCTTTTTAGGGGATCTGAGAATGGGCAAAAGCAATCTCTTAGTGGGGGGTTAAGCCCATCATGCCCTAAAACTTCACCTCATCCTGAGCAGTCTCCTGCGATGAGATGCTGAGGGTACTGACCATTTAGCTTCACAAAGGAATAGTGTGAGATGTAATCATCTGAGGGACGAGGAGGGGAACTGAACTCATGTAGATGCAGAGATCTGAGATCCAGATGGATCAGGAAGCCCTGCTACTGGGAGAGCAAGTCTGACCCGATGGGCAGGGGCACCGGCGGTTCCACCGCCAGCTGCTGTAAAGAGTGGTGTAGCGGGGTGGGAACAGACAGGCACTTAGGCAGGAGGAAAATGCATAAAATAAATGCAAACGTGCGTTTTTAATTTTTATTAGCAAAATTCAGTTCAAAAATATTTACAGAAATAAAGAAAAACTTGGTGTTAGCAGTCACACCTAAGATTAAAGAAACGTCAGTAAATTCTCTTCTTTATCACTCTTTGCTTAGTGATTTCCAAAATTCTTGGTGTGGACACTTAACACACCTTCCTTCTCCAATGACCAGCAACCTACTGGCCTACCTGTCTGTTCCTTCAGGTGCTGGGCTTATATGCCTCCCAAACTGTGACATCATAGTCAGGTGACTGGATACAAAGAACAATTAAGCTTTAATTCTTTCACAAGGTCTTTGGTTATGATTTCATCTACCTTTTTCAGTGGGTATAACAATGCTGTTTAACATGCCATAGCTCTCTCGTATCCTTAGGCATCCATACTTTATTTATATACCCTTTTTGTCTAGCAAGGCTCATTAAGTATCATAAGCCCCTCCCCCGTCTGACATCACACACCTCTGTAGCTATAAGAACAGTTATTGTAGGGGCAGCCAGCCCTATAGAAAGCAGTGAGCTGCATTGGAGGTAATTACCCCTTCTTACTCGATTTCTAAAAATGAAAAAAGATCTTCTCTATTTTATGATGAAAATGTCTTGGGGTAAACAAGAAGAACGGGGATAGAGGGCGCGCTCCTCATCTCCCTTCATCTGTTTGCTCAGAACATTTTCAGCCTTCACTTACCAACAGCTTGTAAACTCTTTTTCAGACATTAAAATTCACTTCCCCACTAACTCTTTCACAGTTTCTCACATTCACTTTATGCAGGGCTCTTTCCCAGCTGCACAGAGTCCCTACAATACTCTTCATAAACTAAAAGAGATCCTGACGGCTAAAATTGCAGCTGATGGCTTGACATCTCATTTGGGTCTATTATTCATTTTGACAGCCCAGTTTCTTTTCTGGACGCACTAGGGCTTTTTCCATTCTGTTTCGTGTCCTCCGCTTGCAGGCAGTGCACAATTTTATTTATTTATTCGCCGCCTGTCTGCGGCATTTCTCAGGCTATGAGCACTTCGGTGCACTCCTTACAATCCTGTTCAGCACTGGGAGCCTGTTTCAGAGGTGCAGGACACACCTCGGAGCATCATTCTGCTACGCAGCACTCAAAGAGCAACAGAGGCTCTTTCTTCAGCCGCTTCCTGAATCGCACTAGCGGCTTTTCCTATGCCGTACTGCAGGATGAGTCGCCCTCTGTGACTTTTGGCTGGGACGAGTGCTCGAGGAGCGGCACTGCTGGCAGGTGCTTACATTTTCATAGTGACAGCAATACAAATTACTGTCCCCCAGGAAGAGCTTTGGGCACCATTCCCAGACCAGGGCTTTTTAAAAGGACCATAATAAAAATTTATTCACTGATGTTTCACACCTTTCATTTTTTAAAGAGACAGGTACCATAATGTGCATAGTGGAACAGAAATTGGGCAAAGGAGATAGCAAGCTGAAGAGGCTAATTTGACAGGTTGGCCACCCTGACAAAGAAAAGAAAAAGGACAGTAATAGAAAAGAATAAGGGGACTGGACAGAGTGAAAAGAAAATATGGGGGTTACACATGTGGACCTTTCCTTTCTCTAACTTAACATGGCACCCTGTTACAAGTGGAAACCAAATCTAACGAGGCCAGAACCAAGCTACCAGGATCATTTCTGCCCTCTCCGACTGAAACTTGATGAGAACCCTTTGCAGAAGCGGAAAGGAAGGGAACGCATAAAGAAACCTCTCCAGCCAGGAGAGGGACAACACATCATGCAAGCAAGCACCAGGCCCTGGATCTAGCGAGCATAAATTGGGCAGTTTTGCACAGGATGGGGCGGCAAACAGATAGATTTCTGGGCCACCCCATCTGACGAAAAGATTGTCCACCACTACGGGAAGCAGCTCCCACTCATGGGCCCTGGGCCCTGGACAGAGTCCGACTGAGGCAGTCGCCAGAGAGTTGTGAATACCTGGAACGCAGACTGCCGAGAGTTCCAGTTGCTGATCCACCGCCCAAGTCCACACTTGTATGGTTTCTCTGCAAAGAGGATAAGAGTGTGTCCCTCCTTTCTGGTTGATATAAAATATCACCAACATGTCAGTTTGAATCAGCAGGAGACCTGTCCGGAGGACTGTCTGGAAGACTTGGAGGGCGTAAAGAACTGCCCTTATCTCCAGGACATTGATGTGGAGATGAAGCTCTTGCCAAGTCCAGGATCCCGGAGTCTGGCGAGTGCCCAGATGAGCTCCCCAACCTTGGCCTGACACATCGGTGGTCAGGATCTGGGTGAGAGATTCCTTCTGGAAGGGAACCCCTCTGGAAAGGTTGGGAGTATCTAGCCACCATGCCAGGGACTGCTTGACTGAGCTGGATATCAGGACTGGTTGGTCCAGGTCGTCTGACTTCTGATCGCACTGAACCCAGAGGGCAAGGCCCTGAACTGGTAATGCCGGCACTGAAAGTGGAAGCACAGAAACCTCCTGTGTGGTTAGAAAATCAGAATATGGAGGCATGAGTCCTGCATATTCAGGGAGCATAACCAGTCCCCTTGGTGTAGTAGGGGAAGGAGACCTAGCAGGGTGACCATCCTGAACTTTTT
This sequence comes from Neoceratodus forsteri, assembly GCA_016271365.2. Classification (NCBI taxonomy): domain Eukaryota; kingdom Metazoa; phylum Chordata; order Ceratodontiformes; family Ceratodontidae; genus Neoceratodus; species Neoceratodus forsteri. The sequence continues at coordinate 425,754,914 of JADMNL010000024.1, read as the reverse complement.
GTACTCTATGTACTGGTTCATGTAGCTTAAATCCAAGATAGGACGAAGATCCCCAGTCTTCTTCGGCACGAGGAAAAAGTGAGAGCAAAACAATGTTCCTTGTTCCGGGGGCAGTGGCTCGATGGCATTCTTTTGGAGGAGAGCCTGGATTTCCTCTACTATGAGATTGCTGTGGGCCTGAGAGTACTGAGACAGTACTGGAGGAACCTCCCTGAACTCAAGAGTATGCCCCCTCTTAATGAGCTGCAGGACCCAGTGGTCTGACATTATCCAATGCCACCCTTCGGTGTGCAAGGAGACCCGACCCCCCACTGCTTCCCCTGCGGACTCCGCTGAAGGAGAAGGGTTGGGCAGCGAGTCAGGTGGAGGAACCGGGCAGGGGAAGTGCAGGCAGAGAGGTTCTGGGTGCCCATGGGGCAGAACTTCCAGTGGCAGGGTAGAGGCCTTGAGTTTGAAGCCAGCCTGCTGCTGCTGGTGGTGGTGACCTTGAAATGGCTGGCGTCCAGTCTTTCAAAAGGACTGTTTGGGTTATTGCTCGAGTCTGTACATCGTCTGCATTGACCTAACTGCTTTCCCTGCCTCCTGCAAATAGGTAATAATATTTTGAGTATTTTCTCCAAATAGAACCGGCCCTCTGAAAAGGACATCCATAATCCTGGACTGGATGTCCTAGGCAAACCCAGAGACTCTCAGTCAAGAGTATTGGCGGATACAGACCACGCAAACTGCGACTCTGCCTGCCAAATCCACAGTATCATATGAAGCTCGCAGGACATGGTTACCAATGTCAGAGCCAGACTTCATGATGGCCATGAGCTTCGCCTGTCCCGGTGAGTCTGGCATAGTCTGAAGAATTTCCAGTGCCTTGTGCCACAGTGAATTTTGGTTCTGGACCATGTGGGCAAGGAAATTCTGTGACTGGATGGCACAAGTGGAGGAGGAAAAAACTTTCCTGGCCAGATGGTCGAACTGCTTGGAGTCCTTATCTGGGTTTGTGTACTGAGGTGCCACGGACGTCTAAATCTGTCATGGGTGGCATTCAGCACCCATGAGTCTGCCTCTGGTTGTTTCCCATAGAAGGGATCATCCTGGGGAATGGTATACAACCAGTCCGACTTTTTGGACTCCACTGGGGTCGAGAAGGGATGCTTCCATGCCAGCTTGCTGGCATCTTTGTACAAATCAACCATGGGGAGGGCATTCTTCTTCCAAAGGAAGGCAGCCAACCTCTTCCATTCCGGGTCGAGGTCTTCAGAGTCCCATCCATTCAATCATTGGATGTGACTCATCACATCCATAAACGAAGGGTCATCCGGCGGGGATCGCGTTGCGTCCTTGCTGATGTCAGGGTCGGACGGAAAGTCTGAGTCCCCAGGACTGGAGGCAGAGTAAGAATCTGCTTCCAAATCCAGAGAGGGTCCAGAGGTCTGCGTGGCTGTTCCTTTGGAGAAGGAAGGTCCTCATCAGGCATCAGCCTCCTAGGAGGTAGAGTAGAAGGACGGCCCAAGGGCTCGACTGGAGGAGGCCCTTGGGGAGCCAGCTTAACAGAAGCTGAGGAGGCCTCTTTATCTATGAAATAAATAGGCCCACCAAGAGGCAAAAAGCTCATTGAGGCCTTGCAGGGGGTTCTGTGGCAGAGCTGGGGTATCTGGCGTCGGGGGGGGGGGGCAGGCATAGATGGCCCCAGTGTCAGGTCATCCAGCTGTGGTAAACCCCAGAATGGGGTAGTCTGGTCCTGGTCATCAGAAGGGACCAAAGGAGTACCCTCGGGTGTCGGGTCTGACATCCGACCATCAGGCATGAGGTCCTCGGGCGTCGGCCTACTGTGGGCACCAGAGCCTATCGGTGTCTGCGGAGGCACCAGGTTGTCCCAAGGAGGTGCCAGGGAGGCCAGTGTAGAGGAGCCCAGTATAGACCGAGCTGGGGAACTAGCCAGAGGACGCCTAGGTGGAGTTGCCTGCGGAGGAGGTGTTGCTCCTGATCGAGACGTCTACCCACTGCTCCCAGAGAAAGAGGGCAACTGTCCCAGGTGCCGCTTACTAGCATCGGCCCCAGACATCAGGATGGACTCGGCGGACACCCTGGCCAGGAGGGCAACAGATAGCGACCTGCTGCCTGAAGGACCACCGGCCAAGCCACTAGGCTTAGAGCCCCCAGGGTAATGGGCTTAAGCTTGAGTGGCTGAGCGGCATGGGAGAACTTCTCACACCCCAAAGAGCCTTCTCCTGAAATGGAGATGAGGAAGGGAGGCTTCAAAACCGGGAGCCCGGAGGAGGAGGGGGTCACCAACTTTGTCAGGGACCTTCTGCCCGGGATTTCTCCCTGTCCTGGTGCTTGTGTTTGCTGCTAGATGTCTTCCCTTTAGGAGAAGACAACGAAGGAGGAGAGGATGAAGAGTTCTTGCAGTTCAGTTCCTTCTCCATTTTTTTTTTTTGATTCTATTTCCCTCTGGTCATGGCCCAAGGAGGCATCTCTCAGGCATCCTGCCTGAGATCCCCCTGAACCTGTGCCTCCTCTCTTCCCCAACCCCTCCCACAGATAGCACCGCCAGCTTAATCCCTCTGGGGTGGGGCAGCCCCTCCTCATTGGAAGCTCTTTACTTTGTAGACTCTGGCTGTGGGAGTGGGCCCCTGGGTGGAGGTACTGGAAGGCCAGGCAGGATGGATCCAGCGGTGGGCATGGGGGTCAGGTGCAGTCACCTCCCCTCGGGGCAGGCTTTCCTCATGTTCTGAGTCCGCCCCCCCCCCCGCGTGGTACACCTGTGAGGGCTCTGGCGAAGGCAACCCTGCCAGCATCATCCACGTAGCATATGACGTGCAGCTGACACCCTGCAGCACCCCGATCACCACCGGGAGCCGCTGGCACGCAGAGCTATCCTCACCCTCCCCCAGGGGAGAGGCAGCCAGCAGGCACTCAATCCTCTCCCGCCCCTGCTGGGACCCATGGCGCCCGAGCTCACCCCTTAACTCGGGTCAAGCAGGCACGAGGTGTGACGTCCAGCCAACCCTCCATGCCACCAGGCCAGCCTACGTTACTTCTCCATAACAGATAACTTTTAAAGCAGAAAAGCTTTGAGGGTCTTCTGGCACCGGAGCCGTATGCACTGGTTGAAGTCGCGGCAGTGCTAGCAGGCCTCGATGTTGTGGTCAGGGCCCAGACAGAACAGGCAGGCCAAATGGCAGTCTTTATGTAGGATCTGCTTGCTGCATACGAACTTGGAAGAGCGCCTCTCGATCGACGATGTCGGAGAAGATGATGACATGCACAAATTCGTCAAAATAAAACTACCGAAAAAGAAAATAAAAAAAGGCATTGAAAACGCGGTCAAGATGGCGGTCGACTAGCTGAAGGTATCCGCGGAGGTCCAACTTGCACAGTCAATGGCGGGAAAAGAACTGGGGATGGGCTGGGGGAACCTCCCCTTTTATACCATATGGGACGTTGGGGGCGGGCAGACGTCAGGGGCGGTCCCCCACTAGGTACTGCTAGCTAGAAAGTTTGTGTGGTCTTGGTGCCTGCCGGCTTCCATTACCTGCTGCAAGAGCGAATCTCTAAGTGAGATCAGAAGTTTCTTGTTTCAAATTCATTATGTGAGTACAGAAAGCGATTTGCTGAAAGTATGGAAACAAAATTACCAAAAACTGAAAAGAAAAAATTAAAGAAGTTAAACAAAAAACAAGAATACTGATAAATGTGTTGCTCTTTCTGGAGCAGGCTTGGCTCAGAGCTCACAGAAGGCCAGATTAGGACTCCTAGCCCTGAAGACATCAAGGCCCCTTTCAGGCACTGTACACACTAGCGATCTTAAACTGTGTTAGAGAGCTTAACATGGTTTAAGACGTGGATAACGCAGTGTGAAGACGCACTGCAGCTCTACTTAAACAGTTTTTAATAACAGAGTTTAAACCCTGGTGACTACCTAGTCTATAACCCGGTTTTAAAAATGGTTTAAGCTAGACAAGGTTTCCTTTACAAGTGTGTACAAGCTGCCGTGTTCATCCTGTTCTTTGCTGGTCTTCCACCGTGCACAGCCCTCCAATGAACAGCACGTTTACAGGCATCGCTCTGCGAGGCTCCAGAGTGCATTCACAATGCGGGTTGGAAAACGCTTCAAAAACTGGCTTAAAGCAGTAATGTGGCCGCACTAATATGGTAAAAATTAAACCATTTTAGAAAATGGTTTAAAACCCTCCTCATAAGTGTGTACAGGGCCTTAGAGTTACACAATCCCAATATCGGGAAGCAGAGTACCCTACCAGAAAAAGGAAAAGAGAAGAAAGCCTTCAGTGTCAGCTTTGTTGCAGCTAATTGTAGACTCTTAAGAATCCAAGGAGAAAGCAGTGGCAAAATTCCAACAAGATACCAAGCTTGGGCCGGCGACCGGGTTAGGAGCGGACTCGGGTGGCGAAGGTCGAGAGGAGAGGAGGATCGGGCGTCCCAGCGGATGCTCTCCTCCCTCAGTCGGAGTTACCAGGCGCATTGCGCTCTGCATCCTTCCATAGCGGTGGAAGCACCGGCCAGAGAAGGGGTGGAAGGCGGCCGCTTATGCCGGAGCGGGAGAGGGCGTCACGGCGCGCGGGGTCTGCGTCGTAGCGCGCGCTACCATTCGGGGACGTACGTCCCTAGCGCAAGGCGTCCTGGAGGAGTGGGGACGTCAGGGGAAGAAAACCGGAAAAAAACCTCCGGCAGCCCTAGATGAAGTCTGCCCTAAGTCCTCCCGGACCACCTACAGGACAGACCCCAATGTGCGAGGAGAGGAGGATGGGCACTCTAGGGGCAGATCCCTAAGGTAGGTACCGGGGGACATGAGCGGACGGAAGGAGGGGGCACCGGAGGCAGTAAGGAGGGATAAAGACGAAAATAAAAAAAAATAAAAAAAAGATACCAAGCTTGCCAGAGTTAACCACGGAGTCTGGCACTGCATCAAAAGCAGCTGATGTAACTGCAAAATATTTTGAGGTCAACTCAAAAAGCCAGTGGGTATTGAACAAGATATGACAATTCTAAACACTTCAATTCAACCCTTACAAGTTGCTCAGAATGTTTTTGTACAGGAGCAAGTTCCCACGAGCAGGAAAATGGAGAGGTTTGACAATACGTTACGAGAATGGAACGTACGCATCCTTTGACTGACTCAGCCTCGGGAGTGAGAACTTGATATCTGCCATTGTATCTCTATTGAAGGAAATCACATCAAAAGATGGAGGTTTTTAAGGCATTTCAGATCCCCTGATGTTGGGGCAAAAACCAAACGACGATCTTGAAAGTCCAGAGGTGAGTAGCTTACAAGTGAGTCTGCATGTAACTGTGACCTTGAACTCTACCGCCAACAAAGACAGCCTCCTTAACTTACGTCAAGGAAAAAGATCTTTTGAATACATCAGCCAAACAGTTTTGTGTTTCTCTGATTTCTCCGGAGACACTCAAATGAAATGACGATACTTGCTCAACTATTGCCCTGCTTTTTTGGAATTGGGGGCACAAGTAGTTTTGTTAAAACCTGATAAACTTTGAATATTTAGTTTTTTTCCCATGATCTGTTTATGCTCCTTGGCTGAGGCAGGCCTGGGCTCCCTTCTGCTCTGCTCCACCGACCCCCACCATCCACCACCTCCCCAGGCTTACCTCTCAGGCTGGTAACCCCATGGATTGTCCCATGTGTAGGGGTCAAGAGGGGAAGGGCCATCTTTCCCCTCCAAAATCATAATCCAGTAGGCCTACAGGTTCATCCTAGGATTCAGTGCGTAGAGTGTCAACGACACCTGACTCACCGTGTTTTTCCTCCATTTTTTCTCCCTTCCCACAGTAGTAGCAAACTCAGAGTTGCGCATGTGCGGAGGCACATGCATCCTGGATTCATGTATTCCTCCCTACTGCTTTCAGAGCCAAGCGCCACCACCATTCTCCACCTGGTGGCAGCCAAGAGCCAAATCGGCACACCACCCCAATCCAGGAGACGAGAGCTGCCAGGTGATTGCTCAGTCCTACCCACCCCCCCAAACGACCCGAACTCTGGTTGCCAGCATGGTGAGAGGTAAGGCGCACAGTGCCTCAACCCTCTACAGCAGTGGGTCAACTAACTTTGAATATTCTTTGAGGGGAATGTGTACTCCTATACTGATGAAACTGCAGTCCAAGAATTTATTAAAAGCAGGACAGGCTCTGTACCGGATTCAGATACTGAAGCACGAGAGGGCAGTGAATCCAGGACTTCTGATAAAACAGATCCATCTCATTAACTCCAGCTAGAGCCCTTACTAAGAAATAGCAATTTCTATGTTTTGAATGCTCAAGAATAGATTTTGCTTTAGCTGCAAATGATTGTTTATTTTGTTTCCAATGGACCAACTATTGTATAGGTAAACTAAAAATATGTTCATTATATTCAAGAGATTTATAGGGAAACTTTCTTTCATATATTGCTAAAATTGTCATGCATGGCTTATATAGGCTGTTTTCAGCTAACACTGACTACAGGATATTGTTATGAGTATTTTATTTACACTAGCCAACATTTATAATTAAGGAAAATTATGGGTTACAATACATGTTTAACCTTCGATCCCTGCTGAGGGCACAGCGTAGTAGATCTATACATAAAACATGTGTTTATTAGTGCCACACACGCACTCCACAGGTCAGGCCCTCTGCTCCCACAGTGCCAACCTCCGAGCGCAAGAGTGTGAACAGGTAACAGACAGGGTAACCCTCCTGTCTGCTTTTGGGTCTGAATCACCTTTAGTCTCAAGTTCTGGGGGGACTCAAACTGTGAACCATATGCTAGCATACCCAGTGTACAGGCTCGGATATGTAGCCTCTTCAGGGATTGCGGTACAATCTTTCGCCAGGGGCACCAAGCCAGGCTTCCAAAATGAACCCTTGTAGCTCTATAAGAGACCATCGATATATTCTTACCTTTTTACTCATGCTCAGTAACACCGTCAAGCCCTTCAGAACAGCTGTCAAAAGTAACCACGTAAACATCACATGAAAAAAGAACTTGAAAGACACACCCAGGCAGTATCTTGAAAAAACAATTTTACTAAAACATGATAAAAATATGAAAAATGTAAACACAGAACATTATATCAAAGAGCATCACAATTACATAAAGGAAAAAAAACAAGGAAAACTACAGAACAAACTCCTACCAACACAGTTAGATCTCTTCTATATAATGTATTACCTCTGCAAGTGCCCTTAAAGTTAAATCAGAGAGCTGTCTCTCTCTAGAGTACCAAGATAATATATCATATTCCCCTGTTACGAGGATACATTTCAACCCATCTCCCCACCACCTTGGTGAATCATCTAGCTCCTCCTGTTTAGAATTAAAAATTCCAAACATGATTTTGTAGCAGAAGGTATATTAAATAATGTGACATCAGCAAAAATTCCACTTCCTAAATATGACTCCTTAATTAAATATTTTCTCTTTGATCTTGTGTGGTTCCTATTACCAAGGGATATCAAAGGGTTTTACAAGTTTTAACACCATGTTGGTATCAAAAGTCCTTCCTATAGGAATCATAAAACTTTTCGAGCCCTATATCCTGGCAGCTGGGTCAGTTCTAATTAAGACAAAAAAACAGGAGACCTTTAATCAAGTCTCTCTGGTCTTTTTCATTACCTCTTGGTTTCAGGTCACTTGTCACTGCTGACACTTTGATGTAGGCCAATTTCTCACATCCTCTGGTCAGTTACATATCCTGTAGCTTCACTAAAACCTGGGGGCGGGGGGCACCCATGGAAGCACAGGTTGTCTTATGTAAGACAACCACATACTATATTTTTTATTTTACAAATATCATACAATAATCATAAACAGCCAGCCAAGCGTCACAATTAGTACTTCATTTATTTATTCAAACTTATGTTGGAATAGTACAAGTCTGTCATCCTATTATTTACATATTATCTCTTCAAAAATTAATAAAATATAAGTTGTACATGTCAATTTTATGTATATATGGCACCCTTCTCTGGAGGCCCAGGGCACCATTACAATAAAATAACAAATACACATAACAACGCAGTAGTGATTTCATACAGAAATAAAACTGCAATATAAAACAGCAGTATAACTATACCCATTAAACGTATCCATAGCAACATTAAAACTCAATTAAAGGCTATAAATAGATGTGCTGAAGATGTTATAATGCTTGATTAAAAGCCTGCTGAAAAAAGAAAGGTTTTAAGCCCTTTCTTAAAAAACCTACACCAAGGGGGAACTCCCTCAGGGACCTGGGCAAGGAATTCTACATCACTGGGGCTGCTACTTCAAAGGTCTGATCACCTGAAGATTATAGTCTCGGCTTTGGGATCAAGAGGCCCTCGGAGGAGGAACAGAGAGATCAAACTGTGATGTACAGATTCAGGAACTCTCTCAAATAGACTAGGCCCAGTTCATGCAGGGCTTTATAGGTTAACAACCCTAATTTAAATGAGATATGCTGCTTCACTGGCAGCCAGTACAGATCACACAATGCTGGAGATATATGGCTAGATCTAGACAATCCCGTTAGTAGCCCAGTAACTGCAGGTGTCGCAGCGTACCTCCATTAACCCTGATATAAGGCATTACAATAGTCCAACCTCAAGGTCACAAACGCATGGATCAGTGTGACCTGGTCTTTGGGGGATGGAGGGGAATCAGGGATCTGATGTGGCAGATGTTCCGTAGATGGGAAACAAGCCACTCCAAACGACGGCAGACACCTGGACCTCCAATGCGGTTGAACACATAGGGTCAGAGGCTACAAACTAGTGTAGGGCATATGAACAGAGTAGATGGGCCTAGCAGTCCTTATCTGCTGACAATTTTTATGTTTCTATGCTTCTATGTCAGGCAGTCATCCAGGATGACTCCCAGACTCTTCACCCTGGGGCAGGCTAGCAGGTCCGAGTCACCAAGCCAAAGTCCAGTTAACTCCCCCCACCAGCTGCCAATCCCCCCCTTTTGGCGTGGCTCAACCACTAATACCTCAGTCTTCTCGAGATTAAATCTTAGTCAGCTAGCAGCCATTCAGTTCTGGATCTCCACCAAGCACTTATTAAACACGTCAACAGCAACCTGAGACTCAGGTGCAAGAGACAGACAGAGCTGGGTATCATCTACATAGCAGTGAAACCTCAGCCCAAACTGTCTAATGACCATGCCCAGGGGCAGCATGTACATAGCGAACAACACTGGCGAAAGGACCAAACCATAAGGCATGTCACAGGACAGAACTGTTGGACTTCAGGAATAATTCCCCCAAATTACCCTCTGGGTTCTGTCCCACAGAAAGGACTCAAACCAGCAGATCACAATGCCTGCGAGTCCAACATACTCCCTGAGCCGGTCAAAGTATGCTATAGTCCATGGCGTCAAACGCCGAAGAGACATTGAGGAGGACAAGAATCAATCGCTCTACTCTATCTCTCACTCTCAGCAGGTTATTAAGCACCCTAACCAGGACCGTTTCCATGCTATGCCTGGCTCTGAAACTCAACTGGAAAGGCTCATAGATGTTATACAGGCCTCCAGATGCTCCTCGAGCTGCAGCACAACCACTTTCTCAATAACCTTCCTGAGACTGGACGATAGTTCACTAAAACATCTGGATCAAATGTTTTTTTCAGGAGGGGCTTAACCAGAGCACATTTAAGTGCCACAGGAACCAGCTCCACCTGCAAAGAACACCAGAAGGTTTCTGCGAATACTGGGCCCAGTTGTTCAACACAACTCACTACGGGTCACGTTTGAAAAACAAAAGGTATCCAATTGAAAAAAGTCCAGGAGGGACCTCAGGTTATATACTTTACCAACACTGACTGAGTAAATTTTATTCTCTCTCTTGTTTTTTTTGTTTTTCCCAAAAACCTTCTGCCCGCAAAAATTATTCTGGTAAAACTCTTTGTGCTAATAAATAATGCAACTTGAGCCCTGCATTACTTATCTCTACAATTTCCTAGGCAGCCTTTCCCTTGCATGTCTAATCATTCCACTTTACTCATAACCAGGGCATCATACGAACATATGAAACCTGCCAGCAGAAAAAGGCCTACTGGTCTATCGAGCTTGCTCAATTTTGCATCTAACAGCCCTATTCTATAGCTGCCCCTCCCTTGATCCTCCCTCTTGTCCTGTCCCAGCCCCTCTTGAAGCAGCTCACTGTTCCAGAGACTACCACCTCCGCTGGTAGCGCGTTCCACTCTGCCACCACCCTCTCTGTAAAAAAGTGCCTTTTCATCTCCCTCCTGAACATTCCACCCTCCAATCTCATATCATGGCCTCAAGTGTCCCACCCAACCTTTACTCTGAATAGTCCTTCCATGCCAGTCTTGTTTATTCCTTTCATGTACTTGAAGGTCTCGATCATATCCCCCCGTCCCTCCTCTCCTCCAGCGAGAACATGTTCAATTCTCTCAGCCTACTTTCGTATGGTAAGTCCTCCAGACCCTAGATCATCTTCGCTGCTCTGCACTGCCCCCCTTCCAGCAATTTAATGTCCGTCTTCAGGTACGGTCGCCAGTACTGAACACAGTACTCCAGGTGAGGTCTAACCAGTGATCTATACAAAGGCAGAATCACCCCCCTCCTTGAGGTTATATTCCTTGCGATACAACCCAGCATTTTGTTGGCCCTTACTGCTGCCTTCCTACACTGTGCTGAGTTGTTCATTGATCCTGTAATGAGCACCCCCAGATCATTCTCTTCCTCAGTCTCGGCTAGCTGCACTCCCCCCAGTTGGTAGCTTCTCCTTGGATTCTTTGCCCCAAAATGCAGTACCTTGCATTTCTTGGCACTGAACTCCAGTTGCCAGGTATCCGACCAGGTCTCCATCCTCTTGCAAACCCTGCCACCCCCTTAGGTCATCCACCACTCCCATCTTGGGGTCATCAGCAAACAGACTGATCTTACTGTTGATGCCCTCAGAAATGTCTGCAATAAATATCCCAAATAACACTGGCCCCAGCACTGAGCCCTGCAGAACCCCACTCGTCACCGCCCTTGGGGATGAGAGTCCCCTTCCCACCACCACTCACTGCTGCCTTCCCTGCAGGCAGTTTGCTACCCATCCCACCATTTTTGCACCTGCCCCTGTGCCTTCTAGCTTTCTTCCACGTCTCCCATGCAGCACTGAGTCGAATGCCTTACTGAAGTCCAAGTAAAGTACAGGACATCCACTGCAAGGCCCTTGTCCATTTGCCTAGTCACCCAGTCAGTATTCTACCAGGTTAGTCTGGCATGATCTGCCCGTGACAAAGCCAATGCTGTCTAATGTCCTGCAGCCCACTGGACTCCAGCAGGGTCCTCAGCCTCTCCTTCAGGACCGTCTCCAGTTTTCCCACGATGGACATGAGACTCACTGGTCTATAGTTCCCTGGTTCATCCTTGGGGCAGTTCTTATGGAGGGGGACCATGAGAGTCATCCTCCAATCTTGAAGTACACATCTAGAGTCCAGCAAGGCATTAAATAGGCCTGCCAAGAGCCCTGCCAGGACCTCTGTTAGCTCCTTTAATACCCTTGGGTGAACACCATCTAGCCCTGGCGGCTTGTCCACCCTTAGTGCCCTTAATGCCTCAAGCACTCTACCTTCTGTGATTTCCTCATCTGTCACACATCCCCTTCTGTTCCTACCCTCCCTCCCACTTTGGGTATCTTCCCCCTTCTCCTTAGTAAATATGGAGCAGAAGTGGTCATTAAGCGCTTCTGTCTTTTGGCCCCCCCATCCCCCCTTAATCCTTACCATCTAGTCCTTATAACACTTTTTCTCTCTGATGTACCTGAAGAAGTCCTTTTCTCCCTCTTTAATACCCTGCGCCAACCTGAATTCCCTGGATGCCTTGGCTGCTCTTACTGCCCTAGTCACCTCCTTTGCCTCCTTCAGGTACTCCTCCCTGTCCTCCCTCTCCCAGTTTTTTTTGCATCTCCTAAAGATGGCTCTGTTCTTCCTTTCCCTGTCCATGACTCCCTTGCTTACCCAGCTAGGTTTCTTAGCCCTAGCCTTTTTACTCCGGGCCTTGGCGCAGGATTTGGTTGCCTCTATTATCCCTAGATTTATGAGCCACCTCTCGTTCATGTCCATATTAGGCTGAATTCTGGCCAGGAACCCCCGTACCACCTCACCCATCCTTTTGAAATATGCCTTCCTAAAGTCCAGCACCTTTGTGTCGGATCCCACCCCTTCCTTACCCATATTCAACTGGACCCATACCGACCAGTGGTCACTCCCCGCCAGTGGTTCTTCTACCCTCAGTTCCCTCACACACTCCTCAGTCAGCACGAGGTCAAGGATGTTCCCTTCCCTGGTTGGTTCTCCGACCAACTGCATCAGGAGGAAGTTATCCTGGAAGGCGTCCAGCACTACCTGCTCTCTTCTATTACTGGTGGCAGGGGTATTCCAATCCACTCCCAGCAGCTTGAAGTCACCCACTAACACCAAACCCCCCTTCCCGCAGATCCTCCGGATCTGCTCCACTAATTCCTTATCCAACTCCTCTGTTTGGAAGGGCGACCTATATACCACTCCCAACCTCAGTGTCCTATTCCTGGTGTCTTGGATTGTCACCTACAGTGACTCCATTTCGTCCTCCTCCTCCCCCTTACACACTTTAGCCCCTCTCTCACATAAAGCACTACCCCCCCCTTTCCATTAACTCTATCTTTGCGGAATATCCTGCATTCTGGAACCACCAGGACCCATTCATGGTATTGGGTGGCTCATGTTTCGGTGATGGCCGCCATTTCCACCTCACCCACAACCATGAGAGTCTGTGGTTCCGCCATTTTATTCTCTGTGTTTCTGGCATTTAAGGAGACCACCTTCCATCCCCTTAACTTCTCTTCCCCTTCCCCGCCTTCCCTTTCTGGCACTCCCTCCAGTACTTGCCCCTTGTCCTATTTCACTGTTATGGAGTAGGCCGTATGGTTTCCCATCCTGAAGCCTCTGCATACCTCCAACCCTCTTGCTATCTCCCGCTCCTAGCTTAAAGTCCCTTCTTCTTCTATGTACTCCCCAATCCTCTGCTTCAACATGCTCTTGCCCTCTTCGTTCAAGTGCAGTCTATCTTTAGCGTAAAGCCTGCTGTCCTCCAGGTCACACCCCACCCCACACCTTTTATCCTGGCACCAGGTTCCAAGCCATTTGTTAAATTCCTGTATTCTCAGTTTTCTTGCTGTGCTTGCTCTGTGAACTGGAAGTACCTCTGAGAAAGTTACTGATCTTCCTGCCCTCTCGCAAATTGGTCCTAGTTCTTCAAACCTCTTCTTCACTACATCTACCATACCATCAGCTAGATCGTTTGCCCCCAAGTGTAGAATTAGGCAAGGTTTCTCCCTGCCCCTTCTAGCATACTTCAGAATAGACTGCCTCACCCTTTCCGCTGTCATTCCTGGCGTGGCCTCCACCCAAACACGACTATGCTTCTCTCCCTTGCTACCCCACCTGACACCTCTTAGTACTGAGTTCCCAAGCACCAAGACTCCACCCCGTTTACAGTCCGTTTCCTTCCCAACCTCCCATCCTCTCCCTCCAGTTGTCCTTTCGTTCTCCTGCACCTTGTTTCCTCCATCTGCCCCTATTGTATTTCCCTCAGCTGTGCTCCCCATACCTATTCCATCCTGACACCCCTCAGTTACTCCTCCAATCCCGTCTCCCAGATACCTTTCCCTCCAGTACTATGGCATGCTTTTCCACAGATCCTTCTCCTTCGCCTACTACCTCCTTCCTCCTGCTATCCTGATCCCCCTTCCCTAGTCTGTCACCCCCCCATTCCCTTTTTCTCCTTCCTGCTCTCTTCTCCCCTCTGGCCTTGGTGCCCCTGACCCAGTGTCCCTAGGCCTGGGTCTCCCGGCTCAGTTCCCCTTCCATTAACGTCTTCCTCATTCTAGCCCTGAGGATCCAAAATGTTCACCCCCCTCAGCTCCCCTCCTACCTCCACACGCTGTTGGGCCATAACCCTCTTTAGCCCATCCTGCCTTCCTCAGCTCCTCCTGCAGGCCCATGATCTCATTCTTGAGTTGCCCTATTTGTATGCACACTATACATCCCCCACCACTCTCCATGCCATCTTAAGAAAGACTGGCGCTCTGCAGCTGTTGCAGCCTACCACCCTTCCCAATACCTTATGTGCCACCAACGACCCGCCACCCCCCCGTCCTTCCAGCTGAATGAAAGCCATTCCTCCCCCAAGGCTCCCCCTCCACCATTGCTACACATGTTCTTCCTGGTCTCTTTACCCCTTAGCTCCCTGTACTAGCTGAAATCAGGATGTGCTACTTTCTTTAAACTTGTCCCTCCTTTTGTACACCTAGTTTTTATAACCTATTTAGCAGTCCCTTCCAACACTCCTACCCTACCTTAACCCAATCAGAGCTTACAGAACTCTAATTAAACATTTCTATCCAACCTTTTCCCAAATTAAAGCATATTCAAAAAGCTATTATTAACATTTCTCGAGTATTCATTAGTTAGCCCATGAATGAAACAAAGCCCTCCCTCACCTGTTCCTTATGGCTATGTAATGCAGTACAATTTCTAATAACCAATAATGGTGTAAGACTAGCTACTAGAATGCTCTATTATGCTTACATTTCTAATACCAAATGCGATTTTAGACTAGTTAAATGCATGCACTAATGTAGACTAGCGACACTTTTCAAAATCTTCAGTACTTCGTGTAAAACCTTCTATGCCATTTCCCATAATAATCTTGCAGTGATATCCCCCACCACTTGATTTAAATCAGAGTCCCAGTTAATTAAACAGTCTCAGAGTACTGTTTTGGTGAATACCAGCCCACTACCTGTCAAAAATTAGAGTCACAGTTTACCTTCTCTGCAGTGACCAGCCTTTTCTGGAAAAGTTCCTTTCTCAATACGCTCCTCGGCTCAAATTATCAGTCCCAGGTTCGCTGCTGTTTAAATGTCCCTTACCAAGTAGAGTCAAACTATTGCACCCCTTGGTTTCTCCTCCTCCAGCAGCCACTCCCCCCAATCTGAACTCCTCTGCCCCCTGGCTCCTCCTGATAGGTGCAGCCTCCGATGGGCAGTGCTCAGAGTGTCCATTTAATAATGGAGGTGGTGAGGGCGGGTGGGACAAATTCGGCTCCTAGAATACATCTCCTCTCTGGCTTGTGCGGGCAGCGCAGCTCAGCACACACGCTCAGCTTGAATTTAGCGCCTCGTTTTCCGATCTGCTCCCGGCAGAGGTACTGCCCTTTCCCTGCCATTGATGCGGCCAACGATTCCTGCTGGTGCCGTCCTTCTCTTGTGCTGATGTAGCCTTCGGACCTCTGCGGCGTGGATACTGCCTCCTTCTCCTGCTGCTGATGCCTCCCGAACCTCGGCTGCGTGGACTGCCGCTCCTGAATAGAGCTTATCTCACCACAGCTAACATCATTCCCCAAATTATCCAGACTGCATCACTCTCTTCTGAATTCTTCTAGATCTTTTTAGTCAGAGACTGTAAAGACCCCATGCCAAATTGTGGCTCCATAAACTAAAATTAGACAGACTGTAAAAAATAAATAAAAATACTATAAACCCTCCATCCCTCACCCCGCTCTTTTCAAAATTAACAGCAACTACACCCTGGTGTTAGCCTTTTTACCACTGTTTTAATTTCAAGAAACAAGGAAAATTGCTTTGGAAGTGAAACCCTAGCAATTTTACATGAATCAGGATTTCGATTTCAGAACCTCCTAACTGAAGTGCTGACACTCCCCCATTTCATCCATCTCCCAAATCTGATCCTCCTTGGTGTTCTCTAGGTTTTCCAATTTTCTAGGGACCATCTCTCACTTGACTTAAAATCCTTCTGCACAATATTTTTATTTATTTATTATTTATTAATTTTTTTTTTTTTAACCAATTATTTTACCAGGTGAGACACACTAAGCTGAAAGCTTGTTTGGAGGTGCAACCTGGGAGCATGAGGAAGTTAAGTGACTTGCTCAGGGTCACACAGTATGCAAGTGGGGGCTGTGGGATTCAAACCCAGGTCTCCAGATTTGCAGCTCAGAGCCTTAAACCACTGCACCATATTGCCTCCTCAATTTATTTATTTATTTATACAATTTTGTTAACCAGGTAAGCCCACTGGGCCCCAGAGGTCCCTTTTTCAGGGGCGACCGGAATTAGTTACAAAAGAAACAGTGCAGAACATAAAGGTGAAACAGTGTGGTGCAAATACATAAGGGTGAAACAGTGAAATAAACAGGACATTAATGCAAGGAGATTACTCAATTATACAGTATATATTGAAGAGGGAGGTAATTTACAGCACATTTACACAATTCATCAGTGGCAGCTGCCAGAGTTAGGGCAATGGGTTTATTGGGCAGGTCCTCGAAGGGACAGTTGTCTAGCACACAGGACAGCAGCAAGGGTTGTGGTTTAGGAGGTGTGCCCGCAGACCTTTCTGGAAGGCAGCGAGGGAGGGTGCTTCCTGAAGGTGTCTGGGGAGTTTATTCCAATGCACAGCGGCGATATGGGCAAATGATTTACAGCCAGCCGCGGAGCAGGTCCTGGGCTGGTCCAGGAATTTCCTGCCTGAGGTCCTGAGTAAACGGCTAGGTTGCTTTAGTGCTAGGAGCCCTGTTAGCCCTGCGGGGGGGGGGTTGACACTGAGAAGCTTAAATGTCCAACTCAGCGGGGGTACTGGGCCGATTGTGTCGAGGGGGCAGTTGAGTGAGCTGAGAGCTTCACAGGGGTGAGTCCTCGGATGGGCATTCATGGCGAACCGAGCGATTTTATGGTACAGGGTTTGTAATCTAGAGTGGTCAAGTTTTGCTATGCCCAATAGTGTTGGGACAGCATAGGTAAGAGTTGGGAGGAGTATACTCTGCACAATTGCTAGTCTGGTCTCGGGTATCATGTTTGCACTTAGCCGATAGCGCAAGCAGAGTTTTGGTGAATATTTTTTGTCACTAGAGCAATATGAGGCTTTAGGGTGAGCCCCTGGTCTAGTGTGAGGCCCAGGTATTTGAAGGATTTTACCACTTTGATTGTGGAGCCAGATACAGTGACAAGTGCGAGGAGGTGGGCTCGGGAAGGACCCAGGGAATTCGGACCAAACAAGAGCACGTTGATTTTGTTAGGGTTAAGGACTAGATGGTTTTCAACTAGCCAGGCTTCCATCTTGGTAAAGTCAGACTGGAGCAATGGCCCTAGGTCATCCAGGTGCTGAGCAGATCTGTAGAGGACAGCGTCATCAGTGTACTGCACCATGCAGCTGCTCCCACAGTGGGTGTGGAGGTCATTGTCGAATAGAGAGAACAGGAGTGGGCCCAGGATTGAGCCTTGCGGAACTCCCTCATTTAGGGGAATCGACCCAGAGATGGCCCCTCTCCACTTAACCTGTTGGGAGCAGCCCAACAGGTAGTTGCGGAACCAGTTCAGAGAATGCTGGTCAAGACTGAAATGGCTCACCTTTGTTAGGAGGAGGGGGTGGTCTACCAGGTCATCAAAGGCCTTGGTCAGGTCAATGAAGACTGCCCCTGTGGGGGTGCCCTTGTCCAAGGCAGTTGGGACGTCAGGAGTGAACCTGATAAGGGCGGTGTCGGTGTGATGCTTTCACCAGAAGCCATGCTGGGAGGGGGCCATGAGACGGTTAGCTTCTAGGTAGTCCATCAGTTGGCAGTAAATGAACCGCTCCTGGATCTTAGCAAGGGGGCAGAGGATAGAGATGGGTCTGTAGTGACCTATATTTTCCCTAGCACCAGCCTTGTGGAGAGGAACAACGAGGGCCTGCTTCCATACGTTGGGGGCTACACCTTCTAGTAGTGATTGGTTTATAAGCATGGTGACAGGTAAGGCTATGGCAGGGGCAGCGGCCTTGAGCAACCGTGGGTCCAGACCATCAGGCCCCGGACAGCCAGAGGGTTTCAAGGATAGGAGGAGGGGTAGTGCTTCTTTGACATGCACCATCCTAAGGTGGAAGTGCGGGGTAGATGGTTCCTGAGTCTCTGTGACCAGGGGGCCTTGAAAGTGGTGTGGAGGATTAGACCTGTAAGAGCCCAAGTCAGTGAAGAAACTGTTAAAGGCAGGTGCTGACTCACCTGCGTCAGTTAATGTTTGTCCACTGTGGGTTAAACTGTCCAGCTGGGGTTTGTTTGGGCCTTTTATCAAGGAATTGATGGTAGACAAAAGGACTTCGGGTCAGTCAGGGTTTGACGTTGGAGGCTTTTGAGATTATCCCTTTTTGCCATTGTTGAGGCTTTCTTACACTGGTTCCTGTGGGACCTGTATTCGGCTAGGTCAACAGGACTTGCAGTGTGCCTGGCCTTTTTCCAGGCCGTGTCTCTTACTTTCATTAGGTGCTTCAGATCGTGTGTGATCCACCTGTGGCATTGGCCTTTAGTGCGCCTTTTTCTTACTGGGGCGTGGAGATTGGCCACTGCAGAGAAAGTATACTGGAAGAACTGGGCGGCATCCTCAATACTGTCAAGCAGTGTAATTGGCGACCAGTCGACGTTTCTTAAACAGCTCTGGAAGGTTTCAGCAGAGAAGCTAGAGAAGTCCCTAGCTATTATGAGCCTGGGGGGTAACCTGGGCGGATGTTTTTTCCATATGCAGTAGGTGGGGGAATAGTCACTAAGGGTATCAGACATCACGCCAGCAACTTCAATGTTTGCCGGGTTGGAGGCGAGGATCCAGTCAAGAGTGGAGTGGTTCCCTGTTTTTGGGTTGTGTCTGGTGACCTCCATAATGATCTAGGTCAAGTTTGCATCAAGAAGCGAAGCCTTCTGAACTTGCTCAATGGTGGGTTCCCACTTAAGGTTGAAGTCCCCTAGGATCAGCAGTTCAGCGGGAGTAGTCCCGGCCAGGGAGTGTGTTAAATCCTGAAGCGCTGAGTTGCCACCACTGGGAGGGTTGTATATGCGGCCTATTGTGAGGCATTTTGCTTGGCCCAGGACAATCTTGATAAAGAGTGATTCAAGCCCGGAGGAGCATGGTTGGGGTATAGTGGACAGGTAGGCCTCCAGTGAGTTGCGCGCATAAATCAGGACTCCCCCGCCTCGCCCCCCCAAAGTCTGTCCTTTCAGAAGGTGATGTAGTTTACAAGCTCCACTTCATGAGGGAGTATGTGAGGCTTCAGCCAGGATTCAAAGATAGCGAGTACATGTGGTTTGTACATATCCACCCACGCTTGAACCTCATGCATCTTAGGTCGGAGACTACAGACATTCATGTGCACGACTCTCAGACCTTTAGTGTGGCACCATAATGGGTCACTGGGGAACCCCCAGCGTTGAGTTGGCAGGGGGAGGTCCAGGGTTAGGTTGGACATCGCCTGAGCGCAGTAACAATGCTAATACGATAAGGCTAAAGAACCCCTACCTGATGAGGGAATATAGTTTTGTATGGGTGACTGTCAAACTAGAGGAGATGAAGTAGCAAGCACCCTTACGAGTGAGCCCATGCATAAGGATCAGGGTGTCCACATCTGGATATGCTGGGCAGACTGTAAAGTGTGGGAGGTGCCGGTCCTGTGCACCCCTGAGCAGGAGGGAATCATGGTAGGCAGTAATTTTTAAGTTTACCCACAAAGTTGCGCCGATATACAGGAAGATTAGGACAGGTAACCTGTATGGGGCTATATTTAGATTGGACCATGGGCACCGGGGGTGCTGCAGAAGTGGGTGGACTGTGTCTGAGAGGGGCATGGTGCAGAGGGCATACAGTCCAGAGGCAGTGAAACTTGGAGGCAGAGAAGTGGTCACCTGGGAGTACCTCCCATCAGGGAGTAAGAAGCCCCAATGACAGTTCTGTGGGCACAGGTTAAGTAAGGGTGGCTGTTCCTTACTATGCAAATATTAGCCAGTGTTGTGTTATCGGTATGCTCATACCCAGGGGGATTTGTGGACTCTCAACCCCCACTCTTATCTTAGTGGCAGGCTAATCCGGTTCCAAGGCCCAGAATGAGCTGGCTAAGCTTCACTCGTAAAATGAGACTAGTGCGCTTGCAAAGATAGAGTGTAGTAGAGCACTGTTGTGGATGCAAAGAACAGGACAGGCAGACTGGTGAAGAAGACCTCTAGTGGCAGGAGCTGATAAACTGCTAAGGGGGAAGTGAGCTGATAGGCTCAAACGCGCACATGATCACCGATATGTCATTGTCGACCAAGGGTGGTGGTGGGGCAGCCGGCGTGGGCGTCGGCGGGGTCACTGGAGCAACCACATGGCGTGGCGTGCACTGAATATTTCATACCTTCTGTTGTGGTACGGAGGGCTTCTCCACCACTGGCCCTCACGACTGTCCACCCGGCAGCGGGGCTCTGTCCGATGGCTCATCTGGGGTGAGATCCTGGCTGTGGAAAGAGAAGAGAAAGAAGCAGGATTAGAAAGTGGTTCTTTGTTTCCTAGCAGAGGGAAGGGGGTGAGCAAAAAAGGGAGGGTTGGGGAGGTATTAATATTTTTTTCTAATTCTGAGGTTCGAGATTCAGTGAGCCCAAGAAAGAGCTGCTCAGCAAAGTAGCTTAAAGTTCCTTGGAGCCCCGAGGGGCACGTTTTAAAATACAGGGACCACAGCAGCACGTTATGAAGTGACTTTGTGGGCAGGATACAGCACTGGTCTGAGGGAAATTGGTTAAAATGGTCAAAATAACTAGCAGATAACCTTAACAGCCACTGCACCAAGGTGGAACAGATACAAATAATGGAACTGCTTACTTTAACATCCAGCCGGCAACATTACTGCAGCAAGGAAAAATAAATAAAATTTAAATTAAAACAACCGTTTCCTTTAACGTCTTAAAGCAGGATGGGAGAGAGAATTTCTCGGTCTTACAGCAGTCCAAGCATTAAGCTGGAGACTAAGTCCACTCATAAGCCGATGGAAAAGCAGTCCACATTTGAATTAAAAATGGTGCCAAACGCCAAGGTTCCTTTGGAGCAAGCCATGTGGCGTGGCATCCACCGATTGACTGTACCTTCTGTTGTGGTAGACAGGGCTTCTCCACTGCTGGCCCTCACGACCGTCCACCCGGCGGCGGGGGGGAGGGGGTCCGTCCGATGGCTCGTCTGGGGTGAGATCCTGGTTTCTATTGTGGTAGCGAGGGCTTCTCCACTGCTGGCCCTCACGACTGTCCATCCGGCGGCAAGGGGGGGCTCCGTCCGATGGCTCATCTGGGGTGATATCCTGGCTTGTTGTTGTGGTAGGAGGCTTCACCGCTGACCAGCATGACCGCTCCACCGGCGGGGGCTCCATCTGATGGCTCATCTGGGGTGAGATCCTGGCTTCTGTTGTGGTAGGGAGGGCTTCTCCACCACTGGCCCTCAGGACCATCCACCCGGCAGCGGGGGGGGAGGCTCCGTCTGATGGTTCGTCTGGGGTGAGATCCTGGCATTTGTTGTGGTAGGGAGGGCTTCTCTACTGCTGGCCTTCACGACTGTCCACCCGGCAGCGGGGGCTCCATCTGATGGCTTGTCTGGGGTGAGATCCTGGCTGTCATTCCCACCCTGAAAAATGTTGATAACTATAGTATCATCTACATACTTAAAGCACTGCCCCACTGTATGTGGATCACTGGATCATGAGTAAAAAATGAGACGGGACCCCATTTGGTCCCTTGAGGAACCCCATCAATGATATTTCATATCCCTTAACTCACTCCGCCCGGGTCAAACTTGTGAAAAGTCATACTCTCACCTAATTAAGCAGGGACAGATTCTATAATCTGTTACAATCCCAAGAGTAACACAGAGAAGAGCCAAAGCAGCAGCAATGCCAGCTGTGAAGTGAAACCAGTAAAGAGGACCACGGAGCAAAAAGTTGCTTGAAAGTACAAAGGCCTACAAGCTGAAATCTGCTATCTACTAAGACAACAAAAAGACAGCCAGAGCAGCACAAATGGGGTTGGCAGTAAAAACACTGATGGTACAAAGGCAAACAGCCTCTGCAGCAAAACAAACTACAGTAGCCAAAGCAGCAGCAGGAATGAGAACGATGCAAAAGCAGTGACAATCAGCCAGCAGAAATAGACAGGATGCAGCAGAAGGACCTGAGCACAGAGTCAAACAACCTCAGTGTAATCAAGCCAGGCAGAGAGGTAGGAGCAGATGACGAGCACAGCAACAGCAAAGAAGGCAACAAGTCCTTTAGAACAATGCTGAAGATGAGCAGCAGTAGTGCCAACGAAACAAGCAACAAGCAGAATGCAACAGGACAATATAAGGCCCCATGCACAAGGCAACTAACCATGAAGTTAAGACAGGCAGAGCAACCTAAGATGACAAGTGCACCAACAGCATACAAGGTAATAGATTTTGAAGTAAACAGAGCAGAGCTGAAAACGGCAGCATGAATTTCGACTAGGCAGCCCGGTGACGACTGGTCAGCAAGGAGCCTTGGGACAGCATCAGGATCCAAGCACAGTGTCAGCAATGATCGAGGTGCTATAAAGGCAGACAGGGCAGATGGAGTGGACAAGAACACTGACTGCAGAAAAAGTAACAGTCACACACACAACACAGCCACGGAGAGCCACAGGAATGTTGACAAGGCCAAGCCAGGCGACGATACGCAAGCAGAGAGCTGCAAGTCAGCATAAGGATCTGAACCAAACTCCAGCAAGGCACATAAAGCCATCTTAGATGATGAAATGTTGATGGCAAAGAAGGCAACAGACCATGTAGTAAGAGTGTCTAAACCGAACTGCAGGAATGTCAATGAAGCAAAGGCAGGTGATGATGACCAAACAGTAGCGAGCCATGGGCAAGTTCACTGGAACACTGTAGAAAATGTTACCCAAAAGTGCAGAGATTTTCTGCAGAAATTGCAGGGAAATAGTAGGGGTTCGCTATACATCCCCAGTGCTCTTTAATAAATATTTTGTTTGATGCAGGGATGTACTGACCACATAAATTGTTAGATAAATATACTGACGTGTATATACTTTTGATATGAAAAAATGGTTTCATTTTTGAAATCAACTGCAAATTAATTATGTAGCATATCTTCTAAAATCTAGAGACATCTACTTCATGCAGTGCTACCGTAACTAGATTTTATTTATTAATTCAGTCAATACTGAATAAATCCTGAAACAACATATTTTGCCAGTTTCTAAATACAAATCAATGAAGCCTGTTTAACTACTACTTAGGTGCAACAAAACATAAGCACATAAGTAGGGTGCCTAATCAAGATCTAGTTAAAAAAAAAAAAACAAGCTGTTTATTTTGTAAAATAATTGCTGTTCTTAATCAGCCCCGTAAGTACAAAAATGTTAATCATATCACTCCACCCCGGAACTCACATGAGAATCGAAATGTTCTATGCGTACCTTATTCAAAATTACCGCCTAGGGCTGAGTGATTGTTAAAGAAACACGGTCAATCCTTTTTGCATCATAATATGTCCAGTTGAAAACCCACTTTTCAACCTGCTTACCTTCACTAAAATTCACTGATGCTGTTTATTTTCTTATTCCTTTTTTTAAAAGCGTTATGTTTGCAAATGAGCAGAACTGAAATGCATGTGAATGGAGTAATCATACCCAAACCCGATCTTGTTTTGTTTCAAATCCTTGATCTGCTCTTACTGAATCCTTCCTGAACATAAAGAACACCCCCAAGCAGTGCAATCATTCTGATGTAATGGTCTCCTCTCCTACCACTGCATCTTGAGAGACTAGAGTGTGTCTGGGGTCTTCCCCAGTTCAGGAAAGGTTCAGTGGGAGATGATTAGAGGATGTAAACAAACATGTTTTTGTGTGGTAACACCAGTATGGTGGGCAGTCGGTTTTTCACTTCTAAAAAGAAATAAGAAATCGGAATCAAACGACTAGCTTCACCAGCAATCTCTGCAGACTGTGACCAATCATTAAATGCGTTTTTAAACTACAGACTTTTTCAGGCCTAAATGGGTCGGCAGTGTCCCAGTACCTTTTCACTACATTATACAATATAGTAGTTTGTAATATTTTTTTATGTTTTATTTAACATGTTGGATTAAACTTTTGAGAACAAGCTCATTACATAGGCTCCACGTCAAGGTCAAACATCAAGAGACATAACAATTTACAGTTAAGCCGTAAGTTAAGGATGACAACAATGAATATACATTTAAGCAACATAGTACAGGGTAATAAGACTAAAATAAATAACGCTATATATACTAAGAATGGCAAAGACACAAGGGGAAAAGTGGGAGTTGGGAGTGTGACAAGGAGGGTTAACACAGGCAGAGGAAGGCAGCAGTGAGTGGACAAACTATAAGGAGGAGTACTGCAAAAATCAGCCCAGGTTGTGGGCCTCGTCAAGAGAGACTCAAAGATTACCCAGGGTGCCAGACGTTGGGGAGGAGCAATTACCAATACTAGGTAGCAGGTTCAGATTACCTGGGGAGCCAGGCCTTTTGGTTGGGCAGGACCAGGAATAGGTAGCAGGTACGAGAAATCAGGGGAGATGGGACAGGAGCTACAGTGTGTTGGGGAGGAAAACGGTTGGGGGGGGAGAAGGTAAGGGGGAGGGGCAAAGGATGGATCAGGAGGGAAGGGTAGAAGTGGAGAGGAAGGAAAGTGGTTGGGCGGCAGTATGGTTGGATTACAGTAAGGTAGGCCGGGGGGTCCTATTGGAAACAGATGCAACTAGCGTTAGCAATCAGATGAGTTCTTAGCTCATGTTTAAAGGGGCCTAATGTTGATTTAGGAGTGATGCTTGCAGGCAGGTTGTTTAACCATTTAGGCGCTCGATGTGCAAAAGCATTTTGTCCAAGAGAGGTGTGGCATCTGGGGACTTTGAGGACCATACTCCTGGAGCTTCTTGTGGGGCGGGTACTTTTGTTGAGGGTGAGGCATATGTGGCACTTTTTTTTACACTCTGGTTGCAATTATTTTTGTCTATTTGAAGGTATTTATTTATTTATGTATGTATGTCTTTGATAACCGGGTGAGCAAACTGATCCCAAGGCATAAATTAGTGCTGGAGACTTGATTAGCGGTTTGCTAATCAAAATGAAAAATTATTAGCAACTGGTCGAAATTGATTAGCAGTGGAGGCCAGAATGTGGGGAGATGGCTAAACATAATGAAAAACAGTGCCATTCACGCATACCAAGCCCTACAGCCCTGGAGAAATTCGATTAACACCTACTGCGAATCAAAAACAAAACTGATTCACAATTGCCGGTTTTTGATTCGCAAATTGTGATCAGAACCTACTTATTTTATGCCTTGGCTCCAGAGGACCATTTTCAGTCACGACCCGGGTCACCAGGGTAGCAAACACAACAAACATCAATACAATACAGAGATACAATTAGAACAAAACAGGAATGCCGGAAACACTTGGCAGGAGGTCACATTACACAGTACAATTATTTTACAGAAATCAGTACATACTGGTGTAGTGACACACATTAAGTGGCTATGCAATATAAAAGGCTTAACATGGGGATTATGGTAAAGTATTACATGCAATGTACATACAGTCACTAGGGAGACAAGGAAATAAATAGTTAAAATGAAGGTTCAGTCTATCACCAGGAGTGGTATAGGCACAAGTCATTTAAATATACTTCACATGTTTCATCAGTGTTTTTTCAGAAATGTCAGCATTTTGTAGGCTTCGTATGTGCGTATGCAGGCGTGGCAGAATATCACGTAAGGGATCACCATTGCCAACTTTCGCAGGACACTCAACTTTATAATCAGCAGGGCCATGGCCATCCAAATTCCTCAGATATCTGAATCAAAATCCATTCAGAATGAAAGTATGTACTGTATACACGGAAAACGTATCCTACACCTGAAGAATGAGCACTGTAATGTTTCATTTAGGTGAATGGGGCAATCTGCACCTTTTCGCACACCTATTGTTTCTGTCTTTGTGGCAAAATAAAAATGTTTCTGATCATCTGTTCCAACACAGATTTTAAGTGATTAAGCGTACACACTACATGCATAGCCAGAGGATTCTGACAGTAGACCAGAGACATGAATCACATGAAAGCAGAGTCACGTCGGACCCCTCCTCACCTCACACTATTGTTTTGGCAAAATCCAAGCCTGCGTATCAAATCGTTAGCATGTTTGAGTATCTTCCCTTGAAAATTTAAACATTTGTATACAATTTCAGTCAAAAATTCTACAAACTGCAAGAAATTTTGGATTTTAAGAGCATGGTGAAAATCACGGATACTGTGGCAAAATTGCAGGTGCAATTTTCCAGCACCCAAGGCCACAAACCAAAACCAAGCACAGAACTAGCAGCTGACGATGGTGCCATAAATGCAGGTGGAGAGGCTGGAGAAGACAACAAAAGCAACAGTCACAGAAAGAAAGCAGCAAACAGAGCTAAAAAAGGTAAAGGAACATCAAAGAGGAAGAGTCAGGCAATAACCAGTGAAAATAGAGTTGCAGGCCAGCATAAGGAGGACCCAAGCTCAGTGACAGCAACCAACCACAGTGTCACAAAGATGGTCAGACTGCCAACGGAGGCCAAGAAGATGGCCAGAACTTACCCATAGGAGACAACCAACAGTGGAACACAGGGACCTAGCCTGATTGGTGTCACATCAGTGTTACATGGGTGACAAATCACCAGAGGAAAAAAATGGCACAATCTAGAAACAGTAGTGTAGTTTACAAAGAGGGAGACCACTGCTGGGGAAGGCTGGAACCAAAATGCAGAAGTGGATTCCATGGAGCCTCATAGTTTGTTTTTTTTCCTCACAAAATGAGCTGCATACAAAAGCAACGCCTCAGCAGAAACAAAAAAGTGATGGCTTAATCAACCATAATGGTGAAAAATAGCAGTTACATAGGAACTTACAGTAACAGTAGATCATCGAAAAAGGTTCCTGCAGTAGGTCTTCACAGATTGGACTGCACCCTCTGGCATCAGGACCACACAGCAAACTTCTAGTTAGCAATACATAGTGGGGGACTGCCCCTGGCATCACATGACGGGACGTCAGTGCGACTGTATATAGGGGGTGGTCCCCCATGTCTGCCCTCCAGTTCTCCCACCAGAAGATCCCTGTAAGGGTGACGGGCGAAGAGAGCATAATTCCTAGAGCCCGGAGCTGCTGCTGGTAGTTGCCCTGAAAAGGGCTAGGAAAACAGGAGCTTTGGGAAGGTGGGATGGAAAACGTGACCTACTGCAGGAACGTCTCTTGAAGATCTATTGTTACAGTAAGTTCTTATGTAACTGCCAGCCTGGTGGCACTGAGAGTTGAGGCGCTGGATGCCACACCTCACACCATGCTGGTGACCCAGGTTCGTACACGAGCCCGGGCCGCCTGGAGTTGGCAGGGTTGGGATGGGATTGAGCGTCCGGAGGACTGCTCTCCTATCCCGGGGAGGGATCCAGGGAGCCACTGCTCTGTAGCGGCCCCTGGTGATGACCGGGGGCACTACTAGAGTGGTGCCACAAGGAGGGAGGAGTGCGGCAGATGTCGGCACGCTGTGTCCTGATGTCATTGCACGCCCACACTCCGCAGGGAGAAAAATCGGAGGAAACAATGGGCACAGGTCGGGCAGCATGATCTTCCAACCTCCACGGCCCGACCCGAATGGTGCCTCCTCAGCTGGATCCTCTCTGGGACAGTTGAGCTGTGGGTAGCTCCTTGCCACCCCACCACGGGGGGTAATCCATGGGAGTTCGGAGGAGGTGGCCTGATCTCAGGTTAGGGGCCGGGGGGGTCGGTCGGGATGACTTGCCGACCGTGCCTAGGAAGAGATAAAATATATAGGGGGGAAAAAAGTTATTACGTAACTGCTATATCTTACTTCGAGAGGGTTCTTGCAGTAGGTCTTCACAGATAGGACTGAATACCAAGCAGTCAAGAAAAAGCAAGTCGGAGGCTAAGGTCTGGGAGGCAGAATGTCTACCAACCAGAGAGCCTGTTATGATAAGAGGCCTTGCAGGACAGCAAGTCCAAACCCAGCCCTATGCCTAGAGGCGATGTCCAGACTGTAATGCTCGGTGAAAGTATGGACCGAAGACCAAGTGGCCACGGCACAAATATCTGAAGTGGACATGTTCCATAAGAAGGCAGTCGATGCAGTTATGCCACGGGTCAAGTGGCCTTTCACTTTGCCCGAAAAGGGCTTCTCGTACTTCTGATAGATGAACAAGATGCAATTAGCCAACCATTTGGACAGGCCCTGTTTAGAGATGGCCGTATGCTGACATCTAGATGCGAAAGCAACAAATGACTGGTCAGACTTGCGCACCTCCTTGGTCCGAGAGAAACAGTTATCTCAAGATCCTGTGCACATCTAACGTGTGCAAAATGCATTCCCCCCATTGGAATATTCAGGAAAATATACCGTCAACTTAAAATCTTGGTTCAACGTAAATTCCGATACCACTTTCGGTAGAAAAGAAGGGTTAGTCCGCAGAGCCACCCAGTCTCTGTGGAAAATTAAACAAGGCTCCTTGCAAACAAAGACCTGAAGCTCTGAAATCCTTTCAGCTGAGGTGATCGCAACTAAAAAGAGCGCTTTCCAGGACAAATAGCGCATGTCATAACTTGCTGTCTGCTCAAAAGGGGGCAAAGTAAGTTTCTCTAAAATAAAATTTAAGTCCCACGGGGGAACTGGACTACGGACCAGAGGTTTTAAGTGGAGAATCCTCTTGAGAAAGGTTTTTGAAACCTCAAACTGCGCTAGGGTTTTGCCATCCACCAGAAGGTGGTAGGTGGGAACTGCTGAAAGATGGACCTTCAAGGAAGAGTAACTGAGGCCTGAGTGAGACAAGTGCAAGAGGTACTCACTAGGCCCTTGGCCATGGCCGAAATGGTGAATCTCCTCCACTTCATGGCATACGTAGATCTGGTGGACAGCCTTCTGGCCTCCACTAGGACCTGGGCGACTCACAAGGAGACAATAAATCATAAGACCGCTACATCCAAAGGTGCCACACATGCAAGTGGAGAGACCTGAGGCTCAGATTCACCAGGCTGCCCTGCTCCTGTAACAGAAGGTCGTGGAGGAGAGGAAGAGGTACTGGGGGTTCCAATGCCAGCTGCTGTAGCAGGAGGAACCAGATCTGCCGAGGCCAGAGGGGAGCTATGAGAATCATGCGAGCACCCCCTGCTTGAAGCTTCAGCAGAACTGGAAAGGGAGGGAAAGCGTGCAGAAACCTCCCTGCCCAACAAAGAGACAGCGCATCTCACCAGAGAACACCACACCTGGGAACGAGCGAGCAAAAGCTGGGTAGTTTTACGTTGGATGGGGAGGCAAATAGATCTATTTGTGGCCATCCCCACTGATCGAAGAGATCTTCCACTACCTCCTGCTTTAGTTCCCACTCGTGTGCCCATGCAACGGTGCGGCTGAGACTGTCCGCTAGGACATTGTGAACTCCTGGGACATGGACTGCTGTCAGAGACAGGCTATGCTGGACTGCCCAGTACCACACCCGCACTGTCTCCCTGCAGAGCGGGTACGATCAGGTGCCTCCCTGTTTATGTACCAGACCGTGGCAGTATTGTCGGTCTGGATTAGGAGTGTTCCCGGTTGTAAGAGGGGCTGAAATGCCTGGACAGCGTAGAGCACAGCTCTCATCTCTAGGACATTTATGTGCAAGTGTTCCTCTTGTGGAGCTCATCTCCCTTGAGTTAGATGGTCTCCTAGGTGGGCTCCCCAACCTTGACCCGAGGCATCCGTTGTGAGGGTCATGGAAGGAGATGGGGGATGAAAGGGCCCCCCCCCCCCCGAGAGGTTGGATGGCTCCTGCCACCAGAGAAGATCCCTATTCATACTGTCACAGACCAGGATCCTGTGGTCCAGGTCGTCCAAGCATTGGTCCCACTGAACCCTGAGGGTCAAGTGGGTCCTCCTCATAAGCAGTCTGGCCAATGGAACTGTGGGATGGCCGCCACCACTAGACTCAACAGACTAAGGACGGAGCGTGCTGTGGTCCAACGAGAGTTGGACACAAGTTTCTGGCCTGTCCAAACGTAAGAAGGCCCTGCCCTGGACCACATCCAGCACCACTCCAATGAATTGGAGGCACTGAGAGGGTGAAAGCTGAGACTTGGGATAGTTCACAGTGAAAAAAGAGGTCCAGGGTAGTGGAGAGACTCCATCAGACTGTCCTGAGATGGGGCCAACAACAGCCAGTCATCCAGGTATGGGAACACGTTGATCCCCTTGCAGTGCAGGGCCACAGCCACCACCACCAGGCACTTGGTAAAAACCTGAGGTGCCAAAGAAAGGCCAAAAGGAAGGGCCTTGAACTGATAGTGGTTCTCCTGAAAGGTGAACCAAAGGAATCAGCGGTGGGCCTGGAGGATAGGGATGTGCAGGTAAGCATCCTGCATGTCCAGTGAACACAGCCATTGTTTCTGTTGGAGCAGGCGTAAGAGTCCTTGGAGGGTTAAGCATGCAAAACCTCTTGTATTCCACAAAAAGGTTGCACAGGCCGAGGTCCATGATGGGCCTCAGGTTGCCAGCCTTTTTGGGCACCAGGGAAAAAAATGAGAGTAATACCCCTTTCCTGTCTGTCCAGGAGGAACCGGCTCTATGGCTGCTTTTGCTAACAGAGCCTGGATTTCCTGCTGAATGAGGTGTAGATGGCCTGATGGGTAGTACGACCTGCCCCGAGGATTGTCCGGGGGTCTGTCCAGGAACTCGATTGAGTGCCCTCTTACGATCAGTTGGAGGACCCAAGCATCTGCAGTTATCACTTCCCACCCGTCTAGGTGGAGGACAAACTTGCCCCCCCACCGGCTCTGCTGAAAAGACGGGAGTAGGTGGAGGGGATCCCCTCGGGTCAGGAGGCAGAGGGGAGGGCTGCTTTACTGCCTCCAGCAGCCTTTTGGGCTTTTGCCTGAGGGGTCTGGGCACCAGAACCAGTGGCAGAGCGCTTTCCCTGGTGTCTGTTCTGGTTCTGTCTATTCCATCTTTTTTGCGGGCGATGAAAAGGCTGCTTGAGTTTTGGGCCGTAACGGTACATGGAGCGGACATCCCGCTGGGATCTGCCGCTCTCCTGTACCTCTGTAATTATATCCTTTGCGTCACCACCGAACAGGACAGAATCCCTGAAGGGGGCATCCAGGAGAGTGATTTGGATGTCTTGTGCCAGTCCCGCAAGACGGAACCATGCCAGACTATCAGGCAAAACACCCGAAGTGGTGCATCGGGCCACCAAGTCCACCGGGTCACAGGTGGAAGGAAAACCAAAGTCTCACCTTGTCCAGCAGCTTGTTCCAGAGTCCCTCATCCGGGATTGACTAAAGCTCTTTCTCCATGTCGGTCAAAGCTGACTTCTGAAAAGAGATCATGTGAGCCACGTAATTAAGAGACCTTATACCGCAGGTATGGAGGAAACATTGACCTTGCGGCCATATTGGTCCATCTGCTTGAACTCATTGTCCGGAGGGGAGGCACTCAGATGCTTTGGCTGAGCTGACCTATCATGGGCCTCGGTGAAGACCATCGAGTCAGCCTTAGGTTGATTTGTGAGGTGGCTTGCCCCTTTCAGGGGATGATGGGTCCTGTCGGCCTTTTTAGAGACCACAGAAATTGAGGATGGTTGTTGCCATATTGTGGATGTTAGGTCCTCGTGTGGCCCCGTCCAAGGTGGGATGGGAAAGGGGGTCCACGTTGGTCAAATCCAGGTGCTCTGCAAGCCTCTTCCTTTTTGGATCCATCTCCAGGGATGCCCAGCTGCAAGCCTGCTGGATGGACCTAAGGAGTTCCGCAAATGACGGGTCCTCCAGTGGAGATTTGGGAGACTCCTTGGGTTGTGGTTCCATAGGAGAATGAGGCTCTGACTGAGTTGCAGAGTCGGAGTTGGTATCGGAGTCGGAAGACCCCGGTCTGCTGGGTAGAGAAACTATGTCCGGAACCTACTCCGTGACCCTGACGCCTGAGAGGGCTCCAGCTGGGCACCTGCTAAAGTCCCTGTCCAATGACTGATGGTCGACCGGGTATGGGCTCCTATGAACTACCCTGTGGGTCGGGGTAGAAACCACGACTGGAAGGGGGTGTCCCAGCTCCTGCAGGAGCTGCAATTTGGCGTTCTTCCACCAGGCCAGAATTGTCCCGAGGTTCCAGCTGAGGCGGAGGAGGCTGATAGCCTGGAAACCCCCGAAGGAGAATATTGGGGGGAACCAGGAGCCTGGTACTAATAGAGATAAGGCTGATGATGGTACCCCTGGCACATATGGCCCAGCATCAGGTACCCTGGCGTCAGCACATGCAGCAGATAACCTGGCACCGGCTAAAAGGGGAACTGTGGTGGCGCGTAGCTGGGGGTTCGTGCCTGTAGGACCGGACGGCGGAGGGGCAGAAGGCCCAGAAGGCAGCGGGGCTGAGGGACCGTTAGGAACATGTGGGTCCATCAGCAGGCCTGGGGTCCCAGTTGGAATCCCTGAAGGGCCAGGCGGGGGCTCTGGCATCGGGGGCCTAAGATGACCCGACGTCTGATCCGAGATAGCGAGGGGGTAAAGGAATGGAGACCCCGGTCAACGGGTCCGCTGGTGAAGTGGGAAGCTCAGACAGGCCCAACGTAGGAAAAGAAATCCCCCGGCCAGAAGCGCTCGTGTCCCAGAAGTCCGGGGAAAATGAGGGGCTGGGCAGAGTCAGAGAATCCCAGGAGGGAGAACCCTCACGGGACAAGAGGGTGCCTGGAAGCTGGCTCTGTGCGACGTCGGGTACTACAGACTGGCCAGACGGGACAGCTTCGGCTGAGCAGTTGTCAGGCAGGCTGGCGACTGACTGATCGGCCTCGACCGAGCGGATGTTGGAGGAGCCGACATCCGACTAATTGCTCGCGGTCGAGCGGGCAACAGCAGAGCTGGAGTCCAGCTTACCAACTGAGGCTGTGCACCTGGTGGCAGAGCCGGAGGGTGACTTAGCCTGAGAACTATAGACAGGCCCCGAAGCAATATCCTCCTGGGAGGAACACCCCTGTCACCCACTGACTAAGGCTGGGGAGGGTCCACGACCAATCCGCCAGAGCGGACAGAGACCAAGGAGGAGTAGTACTCGCCGAGGTGGATGCCCCACCTGAAGTCACGTCGACTGCCTGGCAACGCTGGGTAGAGGCGGACCGGTTCCGGTGCTGCTTCTATTTCTTGTGCTCAGGGGGTGGGTGAAGAGGAACGTTCCTGCAGGTCCTGAAGCTCCTTTTCCATCAATGCCAGGCGTTTTTTCAAAAGGTGGTCATCGAGGGCTTCTGGCGCCTGATGCACGTGGCCTGGCTGAAGGACTGGCAGATGTCGCAGTAGTCAACTCGGTGTTTTGGGTCCAAGCAGAGGATGCAGTGGGAGTGATTGTCCCCGTGTGGAATCTGAGCGCTGCACTGTCAGCATTTCTTGGTTTTACATGAAGACATGCATTAAACTAGAAAAAGACATGATAAAAGAACACAAGATACTTACAAAATGGCAGTTGACTGTAGCGGAGTTCACCGCGAGGTCCGACATATACAGGTCGATGGCGGGAAAGAACTGATGGGCGGGCGTGGGGACCGCCCCCCTATATACAGTCATGCTGACGTCCTGTCATGTGATGCTGGAGGTGGTTCTCCGCTATGTATTGCTAGCTAGAAGTTTGCCTTGCGGTCCTGACGCCAGAGGGCGCAGTCCAATCTGTGAAGACCTACTGCAGGAATCCTCTTGAAGTTAAGATCAAATGTTATTAAATAAAAAGCATTGAGAAAAAGTAGGAAAACTTCAGTACTGGAAAATGGAGAAAGGTGTTATTTCAGTCCAACATGATGTCTATGGCTACGTAAAAGTTCCAGGTGATCCTGAAGACTTACAGTTCCAATGGTGTGACTTTATAGAGGGAGATGTCCTTGAAGACCAGTGCAAGGAATACGGTATTCTCCCATGAACACTGGTATGCAAAACAGGTCGGAATACCATTCATTTTTAGCCTGAAACTCCATCCCTCATCTTTCCTTTTCTGCTTTCACTGTGTTTGTCCCAGTAGCCGCTTTTTATTGTTAAATCACACAACCGACGACCTTGGAAAGATGTTTGTATGTTTTACAGTCCCCATTAAGAGATGCAATGTCTTTTCAGTGAAATTAAAAGGACTGTCTCTTTTTTTCTTTTCTTAAAAGAAGAGCGTGGTTGTTAGCGAAAACAGGTCAATAGCAGTTTTGACTAATGCTTTTGGTACCAGATCCCCAGACAGACAGACAGACCCACTGGCTCTCTCCCACAGGGCTGTAAATCTGCTGCAGTTTCTGCAGTCTTCTGCTCCTTTACAGGAGTCTAAGAAACAGGTGTGCACGGCAGGCAGATCCGGTGCTCCGCTGGGGTAGCCAACCCCCACTCAAGTGAAACAAATCCAAAGTTGCAAAGCCCTCACCAGAGATATCAGCAAACAAAGCTTTTGGTACAAATGGAAGCCTGTATTCGGGTAACAAGGCTGTTACTTGAATACAGGCTTCAATACGTACCAAAGTACAATTAAAATACTAAAAATAACTTTTAAAATTACGCTCCATAGACTTGTATTGAGCAAGTCCCTCTCTGGTCCTATAGTGACATCACAAAACAAGGAAGCATGGGGACAGCACAGAAGATCAGGAAGTGAAAGGGATCGAGCGGCCAGCCCCTTCTGGGGCAAAATGCGATCCCTTCCTTTCCGTGGCAGGGTAAATCTTGTCATATTGAAACTGCGATGGAGGAACTCCCATGCAAGTAAGGAGCCGATTTGTTTTCTTATGCACCAAGAAAGGTGCTCATTAAATGAGAAAGATCCACGTTCATGCAAGGAAAACGAAGGCCCTGTCCACACTACACCGCTCCGGCCTGGTAACGGATGCAATCCGTTATGGCCGGGGAGTGGTGCAGTGCGTCCACATTGCGGTGGTGTCCGTTATGGGACCGGTACCGCCAGTCCACAGTAGGGGTGCCGGGCGACCGTTACAGCGGCACCTGTTCCCAGGATGCAGCTCGCACTGCGCTACAGGCCCTGCAGGGGACCATTACTGCCCGTCCACACTACCGCTAGTAACGTTACCGAGGTGGGACCAGTTTCATAACCGTTGTTGAAACCACCTCATATGTGGTTTCAACCACGGTTACGAAAACACCCTCTGTAACGTTACAGGTGTAAACGCAAACCGTTGCGGTAACGGTTTGGGCACTCTATAACGTTACAGAGGCGTAGTGTGGACAGGGCCTTAGATTAAGGAACTACTAATAAGCCAGCCTCACAAGACCACAGTAAACAAGAGAGGACATACTGCTGCAGATGAGAGGCAAGGTTAGCTGGGCAACCAGTATGAAGAGTAGTATAAACCGTCACAAGATTTTTTTAATTGAAATAAACTGAAAAAGAGAACCAGTGGAGAAAAGAATGATGGTACTCAGGAGGAATTTGAGCTTTGCCTCCACTGGTTGTCTACAGATTACTGTTTTTAATAAACATTGTTATCGTCATCATCACTATTATTAGGTAGTAAAGAGAAACATGTACTGTGCGTCACTTGGCAGCTGAGAAACTCAGAACTCGAGCAATATGGTTTGAGAAAAAAAAAAACAGAAAAAACAAATTATTTAACCCTGGGTATTCCCAGTTCTACAATGGTGTGTGGCTATGGGACTAGAGGAGTTTCCTCTGCCAGATAGCTGGAGGCCTGGTTCATAAAGCGAGACACTGAATGATGCAGTATGACTGTATATCACTTATCGAGTTTCAACCACTTCCTGTTTTTGAAACTCTAAAACAATCGGTGCTACGTCACTGCAAAAAAACCAGGAAGCAAATAAAAATCAAAGACATGAGGCTACAAAAACAATACACTTGAATGAGGTAAAAACATGTTTAAAGGGACACTACTTTGGAGCAAAAATTTTGGTTAGGGTGTACACACTCAAGTTGTCCCTAAAAATATCACTGGTATCCTTTGGGCATCCCAGGGAGGCAGTGAAGACCGGATACGAATCTGGAGATAACAGGTTTGAACCCCACCATCATCACTTAGTGTGCAACTAGAAGTAAGTCACTTAAAGACCTAGTAGTGCCAAAAAGTAGCATGCAGAATATTTTAGTAATTTTTAAGAGCAGTCTCTTACTACTTTTTATTTCTGAAGTGTTTTTCTTGTACTATGTGCTCATTTAGATGGTTTTCTTCCTCACAGTATTGAGTGTGATGTGAAAACCAGTGCTTTACCTAGAAGCAAGTATATCTAGTTACATTCCTTCTAGGGCAGTGCGAATAACGAACACTATTTCCCAAATGCCATAAGTAATGCACCATTCATTATTCATGGCCAAATAATGACTAGTGGCACTATTTGTGCCTATTCGTATTCAGGAAATAAAATTCTCTCCAATAATGGGGCAGATTGAATGCATTGCCAATCAGTGGTACACCCCACCCTTGCGCATGGTTCCTAAGTCCTAACCCAAAGCCCCCTGCCCACTTCATCTCGCCACCAGTGGCAGATCATTCTTTTGGGACTCTTGCTCCTTGGAAGGCCCCCCTTTCACAGTCCTGCCCGGGGGGGGGGCCCACACACACACACACACACAATATATTTCAATAATTCTTAGAATTTATTTCATGGTCAAGTGTGCTCCTGCTTCCTGTTCCATTGTTTCAACACGCTGGCTTCATCAGGGAATTTGAACCTATACAGAAATTAACACATATGAATCAAACATGCAAAAATGTAGATGTTACAATTCTTAAAACACTGTTCTAAATCTTTTGTTAAAAATAATTTGTCTTACCCACCATCACTACTTCAAATTACAGAATATTAGAACCACTAATTATTACAATTTAATTGAATGCTGTCTAATACAGGGGTTGGCAGTATAGCCTAGAGGTTAGAGGAACAAACTGTGAATGAGCTTGGTACATCCAGCAGACCTGGGTTTGACTCCCACAACCTCTGCTTGCATACTGTGTGACTCTATACAAAGTCCCTTAACCTCCCCAGTGCTCCTGAGTTGCCTCTGGAAACAGGCGCATGTTCTTAGTAGGCCTTACCTGGTTATCAAAGAAAAAAAAAAATACATGCAGTTTAGAGTCACCTCCATAAATTACTTAAAGCAACACTGCAATGAAATTGGGCAAAAATGCTGACCCTACCTTTTTTCATTATAAAAGATTCCAGACATCTTCCAGTTTTATTATGTGGTTAACTTCTATTTCCACCAAATCTGAGTATTTTAAAGAAAAAAAGATGGCTGCCACATTTTGCACAGAAACAGCATTGTAGATCTGGGAAGGGTTAGGATTGAAAAAATAAAAAAGGACTCGTGGTGTACGGCAGAGAAGGTAAGCAAGACAAGTACATGACAGTATGTTAATATTTTTCTTAATTGTAGCTGAAACTAGCTTTTTTTGGAAGAGCACGTTTTATTGCACTGCTGCCTTAACATATAGTGACAGCCCTTCAAAAACAGTTTCGAGTCCCTTTTAAAATAACATTATCCAATTAATTTACACTTAATAGTACTGTAGCACCCATTCACTCAAATGTGATATGTTGTGTATCTACACCAAACACTTAGTTATATCTACCCTCAGCGTTTTGCTTTTTATTCTGCAATGGATCCATTCTATAGAGGGATTATTTCTGCTGTTCCCTCAAGATATATACATATTAAGAAACCCATTATCTATTCACATCAGGGTTAGCAAATTTAATTTTTTTTTTTGGGGGGGGGGAATTGTTTTAGCAGCAATTAACGTATTTACCTATAATTTACATGGCATTCTTCTACTGAAACCGACGTATGGTATGGCAGTCTACGCCTCTAAAACCACCCTGCAAAATGAGATGTGATCTACAATAAAGTCTGCAGGTTTGTCCTGGTTACAAATAAGTACATTCATCCTTGTCACCGACACTTCAGGCTTGGCTGGCTCCCTCCTGCAGCCGTCTGAAAATCTGCCTTGGGAAGTTGGAGTCGCACAGATGAGAAAGCATGATCCCGCATGCCCTCTCAGCGCTACTGAAACAAGACAGCCTAGTCTATTAACTCAGGTCCAACGGTCCTGGATCCTTATGAACTCCCAACACCAAACTTAGTGAAATATCCTTCACCTTCACTGCCCCTACAGTCTGGAACTCTATCCCCATTTCATTCCGTC
The DNA here is from genome assembly GCA_016271365.2 of Neoceratodus forsteri. Lineage (NCBI taxonomy): Eukaryota > Metazoa > Chordata > Ceratodontiformes > Ceratodontidae > Neoceratodus > Neoceratodus forsteri. The sequence goes on along the minus strand of JADMNL010000024.1, from coordinate 425,716,890 downwards.
AATGTTCATCCATTTATGCTTTTAAAGCAGCATCTCGCACCTTTCTAAACCAGACATCGGTATGTTCTTGCCCTTGGGCTGCTACTGATTGGATCCGCATTCCTATCTTTGCACTGTGCTCCTAATAACTGATGTCAGATACCTCTGAACCATGTGCTGTATGGCAACTGTTGAATACTAAATTGTAATGTGTTGAATGTATGTCCCAGAATATTGTTTTGTGCAACTTCCAACATTGTTTTATCCCTTCACTTTTGTATTTTATGTACCGTACCCTGTGCTTTATGTTTGCTTGCGTGCGTGCGCAACAAACATCTTGTGGCAGTAGCACATTTCAGAGGTGTGTCAGTGTTGTGACCAATGCAGTGGACGCTTTATTGGGCATGTCCCTCAGCCACCAATTAGTGAGCAAGCTGCTGATGACAGCAGCTTCAAAGGCAGCCGAAGAGTTAAAAGAAATCTGCCACTGCAATCGGGTACAGTTTCGTCATTGCAGCATCAGATGACAAGACTCCGGCCATGTGCATTACACTGCACAGTAGGCCATGTACTGTAATGCGCGTGGCAGGAGTTACGAGCAACATGTTTGCTCAGTGTGCCTTTCCTGGTGAAACATTTCAATAAATAAAGTAGCCACGGCTTGGCTTTCCACAATGGCGGTTCTTGCCGCCCGCCACACATTCCCGCAAAGCCAACATCGGAGTGCCCAATCCCCGTGTCGGCATCTACCCCCCCATTAATGTGAACACTGTGAGCCCACCCCAGTGTGCTGAACAACTGTTTTGTTTTATTTACAACACTGGGATGCCCTCCCAGTGCCGGATGTGCCCCTCACCAAACCCCTCTAAAGTATTTGCGACACTAGGGTGCCCGTTACGCGTCGGTAATGCCCCACATTACTGTGACACACTGGGAGCCCACCCCAGTGTGCCGAAAACCTTTTTATTTGATTTCAGACACCGGCCACGTGGATTACAGTGAACAGTAGGCCATGCACTGTAATGCGAGTGGCCAGAGTTATGAGTAACATGTTTAGCTCAGTGTGCCTTTCCTGGTGAAATATTTTAATAAATAAAGTAGCCATGACACGGCTTTCCACAATGGCGGCTCCTGCCGCCCGCCACACACTCCCGCAAAGCCAACATCCGGGTGCCCAATCCCCGTGTCAGCTTGTATTTCCCCCCATTAATGTGGCACACTGGGAGCCCACCCCAATGTGCTGAACAACTGTTTCATTTCAGGCACCGGGATGCCCACTGCTGGTGTCGGATGCACCCCCTCACCCCTCTAAATTATTTGCCAACATCAGGTTGCTCAATCCCCGTGTTGGCATGCCCCACCCCACACTATTGTGGCACACTGGCAGCCCACCCCAGTGTGCAGAAAAACTTTTTATTTGATTTCAGACACTGCCACGCAGATTACAGTGCACGGTAGGACATACACTGCAATGTGCGTGGAAAACCGTCCTTCACTGTTTTGTTTTTTTCCTGTAAAAATGAAAATGGTCCAGCATGGTCTCCCCCATCCTCACCTCCCTCTGTGCACCCACTTCCCTGCACCCCCCCCAACCCCATACTTCCCTCCGGAGGTCAGAAACAGCGACCTTCTCTGAACCAGGACGCATCTGCACTCTTCAAAGCTGACCGGCAAACTGAAGACAGAAACATAGAATTTGATGGCAGTTAAGGCCCGCTTGGCCCACCCAGTCTGCCCATTTCCCTGCCTAATGGATAGGCCGCAGATCCTAGTTAACCAACAGCTTACTTCCTCCTACTCCCCACTAGAATTGCCTTATGTCTGTCCCATGCATTCTTGAATTCTTCCACTGTTCTTGACTCCACAACCTCCTCAGGAAGGCTGTTCCATGCATCCACAACCCTCTCCATGAAAAAATGCTTTCTAACATTACCTCTGAGCCGGCCCCCCTCTATCTTAAAATTGTGTCCCCTTGTTCTTGCACATCTCTTTTTCTGAAAGATGCTACCCTCTTGGACTTTAATTCCCTCGAGATACTTGAAAGTTTCTATCGTCCCCCCTCTCCTTCCTTTCCTCGAGGGTATACATATTAAGCTGCTTTAGTCTCTCTTCATGTGTCTTCTGGTGCAGACCCTGCACCATCTTGCCCTCATCTGAACAGCCTCCACTCTGTCTATGTCTTTGCGGAGATGGGGTCTCCAGAACTGCACACAGTACTCCAGATGGGGTCTTACCAACTGTCTGTACAGAGGGATAGCAACTTCCTGTTTTCTACTGTTGATGCCTCTTCCTATGCATCCCAGTATCCCCCAGCCCTCCTTACTGCCTTCTCACAGTGCTTGCCCACCTTTTGGTCATCTGATATAATTACTCCCGGGTCCCTTTTGATTTTTGTTGTTAGTATCTCACCCCCATTGTGTACTCTACCTCTGTGTTTTTGTTTCCCAGGTGCATTACCTTGCACTTCTTTGCATTGAATCTGAGCTGCCATACATTTGACCATTCCTCCAACCTTGCCAAGTCCCTTTTCATCCCTTCCACCCCACCTCGTGTATCAACCCTGTTGCAGATCTTTGTGTTGCCTGCAAAGAGACATACTTTTCCTTCCAGGTGCTCTCCAATGTCACTTATAAAGACATTAAAGAGGACCGGTCTCAGTACTGAATCCTGTGGTACCCCGCTAGTTACCCTCCTTTCTTCACTATGGACTCTGTTTACTATTACCCTTTGTGTCCTGTTGTCCAGCCAATTATTTATCCAGGCTACCACCTTGGGACCCACTCCAAGGCTGGCAAACTTGTTTATTAATCTTTTATGTGGGACTGTGTCAAATGCCTTCCTAAAATCTAGGTAGGCCACGTCCACAGCCACTCCCTGGTCTACTACTTTTGTCACCCAGTCAAAGAAATTTATTAGATTTGTCTGACATGACCTTCCTGCTGTGAATCCATGCTGCTTTGGGTCCTATGCCCCACTGACCCCTAGGTACTCAACAATTCTTTCCTTCAGAAGTGATTCCATAATTTTCCCTACCACTGAGGTCAAACTAACTGCTCTGTAGTTACCTGCCTCTGCCCTGCTCCCACTTTTGTGAAGTGGAATCACATCTGCGCTCCTCCAGTCCTCAGGTACCACCCCATCCTCCCATGATTTGTTAAAGAGAGTAGTCAGTGGTGTCACTAGTTCTACCCTTAGTTCTTTTAGAATTCTGGGGTAAATCCCATCAGGCCCCATTGCTTTGCCCACCCTCAGTTTCAAGAGTTCTTTCAAAATCCTTTCTTCAGTGAATGGACTGGTATCGACCCCCCATCCAGAATGTTTCTCTTGTTTGGCTTAGGTACTTCCCCCTCCTCTTCCAATGTGAATACTGAGCAGAAATATTAATTCAGTATCCCTGCTTTTTCACTGTCACCCTCTGCCCACATTCCCTCCCCTTTATTAAGCCTCAGTATCCCTCCCTTGATCTTTCTTCGCTCCCTAATGTACCTATAAAAGGTTTTATCCCCCTTCCTAACAGAGTTGGTTATCTTTTCCTCGGTTTTTGCCTTTGCTATTCTGACTGCCTTCCCTGCCTCCTTCTGCTTTAACCGATAAAATTCTCAGTCCAGCTCCTTCTGTGTTTCCTTATATTTCCTGAATGCTATTCTTTTCTCCTTTACCTTCCCTGCCACCTCTTTTGAGAACCATAATGTTTTTTTTCCTTCATTTTGTTTTATTGATTCGCTTCAAAGGCTTGTTGTCTCTGTGATGTCTGTTTTGATTAATCCCCATTGTTCCTCCACCCCTCCATCTTGACCGTTTGCTAGTGCTCTTCTGAGGCACTCTCTCATTTTCCCAAAGTCAGCTCTCCTAAAATCCAATACTCTTGCTTTTGTATGGCTTGACTCTATGGCTGTGTTTACTGTAAACCACACTGTTTGGTGGTCGCTTGTTCCCAGATGGCTACCCACTTCTAAATCTGAGATCCTTTCTCCATCTCCATTTGAGAGTACCAGGTCTAACACTGCTCCCTCCCGAGTGGATTCCAACACTAGCTGTCTGAGGCATGCCCCTTGTAGGGCATCAAGAACGACCCTGCTCTTGGATGTGCCTGCAGCAAATGTGCTCCAGTTAACATCTGGCATATTCAGGTCCCCATCAACAATATCTCCCCTTTTTCTGCCAATCTAAGGATACCTTCTATCATTTCCTTGTCCATTCCCTCCCCCTGAGGTGGGGGTCTGTACACAACCCCCATGCGAACTGTGGTGCCATTTCCTGTCTCCAGGGTGACCCATAGTGACTCATCTACTTCCTGTTTACTCTCTAGTTCTGTTGCTTTAATCCCTTCCCTTACATAGAGAGCTACTCCTCCTCCTCTTTTACCCTCCCTGTCCCTCCTACAGACTGTGTATCCTGGTATGTTGGCATCCCAGTCTTGGTTCTCTGTGTACCATGTTTCAGTGACTGCCACAATATCCAGGCATCCCTCCTCCATCAAGGCCACTAGTTCAGGAAGCTTGTTACACAGACTACGGGCACTGGTACTCATCACCCTCCATTTTTTGATGGCCTTACCCCGTTTAGCCCCATCCCTGTCTTTGCCTTTTTTTGCATTTACCCAGGTCCTGCTCCCTAATGACTTCTCTACCTTGGTGTTTACCTCGCTAATTACTGCGTTTTGTGGGAGGAGGCTGGGATTTCCCTGCTTCTTTTCGGTGCCTCCCCTCTTGGCTAGTTTAAATGCTTGCCAATGAAGCATTTAAACCCATCACCTAGGATCCTGGATCCCCCCCCCGCCGGACAAATGCAGACCATCGCGCCAGTATAGGCCTGTATCCCTCCAGGTGGCTCCCCTGTCCCCAATGAACCCAAAACCCTGAGCTCCACACCAGTTTTTCAACCATTCATTGAATCCCATGGTGTGGAGTACCCTAGCATCATCCTTGCCATAGACAGACAGCACCTCTGAGAAAGTTATTTTATTTATTTATTAAATTTTGATAACCAGGTGAGCTCACTGGGCCCTGAAGGTCCCTTTTTCAGGGGCAACCCGGGGTTTACATGGTAACCGTATAACATACAGCATAAGTACATTACATAAGACGCATCAAGACATAATACAGGGTACTACATAGTTGCACTTCAGTTGGTTACATATGCTGAGTTAGCCATATAGGTTAGTGTAGTCATTGTAGGTACTTCCCTGGAAGAGGGGCAGGGGTGGGGGGTAAGGCCCCCTGTGCATGTTGTGCTGTAATATGTTAGGCTTACGCTTGGGGGCCCCTTTCCTTTAGCAATAGCACTTGAAGGTGGCCGTCATATGTGCCTTAAGCCTTGTGTGGAAGCTGCTGATGGAGGTAGCTTCCTGGACTCCTGGGGGCAGGGAGTTCCATAGTGTGGGGGCGGTGAGGGTGAACGACTTGCCACCCGCCTTGGTTCTAACCCTAGGAACTGCAAGGAGTCCGTCATGCGGAGGAGCCTAGGGTTACTCTTTAGGGCGATGAGCCTGGAGAGGCTAGGAGGAGAGGAGGGGAGGGGCTGAGTAATTTAAAGGTTTGGCAGAGCAGGGGGTACTGGGGCCGGGCATCCCAGGAGGGCCAGTTTAGTTGGGACAGTGTGTCACAGTGGTGGGTCCTGGGGCCAGATTATGTGGCGAACCGAGCCACCTTATGACAGAGAACTTGTAGTCTGTTCATCTCTTGTCTGGCTACTCCCTGGACCACCAAGGCTGCATAGGTAATGGTCGGAAGTAGGACGATGGAGGTCCTGGCAGCTGGTATCAACTGCTCTTTCAACCTGTATAGAGTGCCGAGTTTAGCATGAATATTTTTGGTTACCAGCTCTACGTGTTCCTTGAGGGTGAAGCCCTGGTCCAGGGTAAGGCCAAGGTATTTTATTGATTCGACCACCTCTAGTCTGTTGCCTGACTTAGTAGTCAGTTGGAGGTGTTGGCTTCTATCATGACCGAGGGCTCTTGGGCCAAACAGCATGGCCTTGGTCTTGTTAGAATTAATGACCATTCTATTGGTGACAAGCCATTGCTCTAGGGATCTCAGATCATCTTGTAGACCGGATCTGAGATCTCCCAGATTAGAGGAGGGCCGGTAAATGACAGCATCATCCACATACTGTACCACAGAGCTCCCGCCACAGTGTTTGCTGAGATCATTGGTGAATAGAAAGAAGAGAAGGGGGCCAAGGATAGACCCTTGGGGCACACCCTCTATTAATGGGAGAGGCTCCGACAGGGAGTCTTTCCATTTTACCCTCTGTGACCTCCTGGTAAGGTAGCTGTTGAACCACGACAGGGAGTGGCTGTCTAACCCAACATGGCTCAGCTTGGTGAGCAGCAGGTTATGGTTCACAAGGTCAAATGCCTTGGATAGAACAATGAAGACCACTCCGGTGGGGGTCCCCTAGTCCAGTTCTCCAAGAACATCTGTGGAGAACTTGATAAGCGCGGTGTCGGTCCCATGTTTGGTTCTGAATCCATGCTGGGAGGGAGCTAGTAGTTGATGGAGCTCTAGGTAGTCGCGGAGTTGGCCGTATATCAATCTCTTGTATCTTTGCCAGGCTGCAGAGAAGGGAGATTGGCCTGCAGTTGTTGGTTGACTCCCTCAAGCCTCCCTTGTGGATGGGGACTACATGAGCCAGTTTCCATTTTTCCAGGATGGCACCTTCTATTAGGGATCGATTGAGGAGCCAGGTCAGGGCCCTGACTAGTGCATGGGCCCCTTCCTTTAGTATACGGGGGTGAATTCCATCTGGTCCCACAGATCCAGATGTTTTGAGGGACTTTAATAATGGGAGAACTTCACTGGGTTTTACTAGTCTGATGTGGAAGGTTGGGTGGTCCAATCTGTGGAGAGGGCGACCATTCGGGACTGGGGGGAGGAGTGGCAGTCCCGCTTTGAACTGGTCCAGGTTCGTGAATTGGCGATTGAGAGCCATAGCAATGCTAGGGTCGTCGTTTGTTAGTTGACCGTTTACCTCGATGGGGCCGTGTACAGTCTTGCCACTCCCCTTTATTAACCCATTTATATGTGCCCAGAAGAGTCTAGGGTTGCCTAGATTCTTTTTCTGTAGATGGGTGACATACTCTCTTTTGGCCACTTTAATGGCCAGTTTGCACCTATTTCTAAGAGTTTTATAGCACATTAGGTCAGCAGGTGGGGAGGAGAGCTTGTATTTCTTCCAAGCTGTGTCCCGGTTTTTCATAAGGGATTTCACATGGGGGGTGATCCACTTGTAGCAGCTCCCCTTGGTGCAAAGTTTCTTCATAGGGGCAAGGTGGTCAGCCACCGTAGTGATAGTTCGCTGAAAGAAGGCAGCAGCCTCATCCAATGAGGGGAGGAGTTTGATTGGACTCCAATCAATGCTGTTTAGGCAGCCTGTTAGGTGTTCGGTTAGTAAGTGTGAGAAATCCCTTGCCGCCAGGATTCGCGGGCGGAATCTGGGTGCCCTGTTTTTCCAGGTGCAGAAAATTGGGGAGTGGTCACTCAGGGCATCCGCTAAGGTGCCTGCCGCCTGTATGTTGGAGGGTTTGCTCATAAGCACCCAATCAAGCGTGGAGTGATTTCCCGTTTTGTAGTTCATTCGGGTGGGCCCTGCGATGACCTGCTCAAGGTTTGCTTCCTGAACCATCCCTATTAGGGAGTGGTTATCATGTGGGGCCCAATTTAGAGTAAAGTCCCCCAGAATGAGTATCTCAGAGGCTACTTCTTCGGAGATGTCCTTTAGGATCGCCTCGAGAGATGTGCGAGCATTCGTTGGAGGGTTATATACACATCCAATGTTGAGATGTTTACATGGGCCAAGGGCGATGCGTACGAAGATCGATTCACCATCCGTGCAGGTGGACTGTTGCAGGTTGACCTGCACCAAGTTAAAGGTATCTTTTGTGTAGATTAGGACACCTCCCCCTATTTTGTTCAATCTGTCTTTTCTGTGGGAGAGATACCCAAGGGCTGCAACCTCATGTGAGAGAATATGAGACTTGAGCCAGGTTTCAGATATGGCCAGGATGTCCGGGTTGTACCAGTCCAGCCAGGCTTGTAGTTCCTGCATCTTTGGTCTTAGGCTACGTATATTCATATGCGCTATCCGCAGGCCCTTTGTGGACGCCCAATGAGGGTCCTGAAGGGGAGGAGACCAGGAGGTTGTTAGGTGGGGGTCCAGGGTTAAGTTGGATGTCCCCGACCATAATCCGGAGGATGGCAAGGAGGCAGACAGATGGGAGGCTATGGAGGGGTAAGGGCTTGGTATAGGGTCTACGCTTGGCGGAAAGTAAGGCTGAGTACCAAATACCTCTCCTGCAAAATTTGTGGGCAATCAGGAGTGCCTCCGTGTTGTTGTGGGGGGAGGGGAGGGTAGCAGTGCGAGGAGTGGCATTGAAGGGGGGTCAGATGGAGGGGGACTTCTGGAGTCCGTTTCTCCTGAGCTAATAGTCATGTCTACCCAGAGGAGGGAAAGAATGTACAGGACGGCCAGGAGGAGCCCTCTGTTAGGACAGCTGAAGAGGTCCTTGCTTGATGGGCATCATGATGATCGCAGGAGGCGGAATGGAAAGGAGGGAAGGTTGGACGGAGGGTAAGGTTTTGTCCCTAGGCATTGTAACCCTGCATCAGTGGGGCTCCGCTATAGTACAGTACTCAATTTTGTAGGGATGCTGAGTCCCTGGCGTGACTGATCAGGGGTAGAGCCCTGCTTCAAAGGGGCACCGCTACTCTGCAGTACCCAAACTTGTAGGGACGCTGAGGTTGCCGTATGTGCTACTTGTCTAAGGCCCCTCCCTAACTCTACAAACTCCTCTTGCACTGCTCTGATCCCATTCCCAGCCAGGTCATTTGTCCCTAGGTGGACAATGACATCCACCTCCCTCCCTCGTGCAGCTGATTTGCTTCCTGTCCCTCTGAGCCATGGCGCCAGGCAGGCACCTTACCTCCCTCCCTCTCCCCTTCCTCCCCCAATTCTACCCCCCTAATGATTGAGTCCCCCACCAGGAGTTGTTTCCTTTCCCTGTGGGGTCTTGTGCCACCCTCCTGTGGGTCTCCTTTGTGGAGGTTCCCAGCATCCTCCTTGGTCTCCACTACAGGTGCCTCCATAGAGGAACTACTCTCCGCCAGTACAGCATATGAATTGTGGAGAGGTACAGCTGGAGGGATGCGCCTCTATTCCACCACCCTCTCCCTCCCTGAGCCCACCTTGGTCCAACTGCTCCTCTTTCTTGGCAACCTCTGAGGTAGCGGCAGTGGCCCTGGTGGTTCCTGGGTGAGGGAAGAGGTTTCATGAATCCTAGCCAGGTCAGCCTGGAGACAGGCAACCTTCTCCCTCAGACCAGAGAGGTACCTGCAAATAGGGCAGCATCCTAGCCTCCAGAATGTCTCCTGGAACACTGCCGCCCAACAGCCATTGCATTGCACCACTCCCATCATGGCTTATTTTGTGTCCCCTCTCCTGTTGCTTTGTATGCTTACTCTCTTCTCCCTCTATGTATTTTTCCACCTACCTTCCTACTGCCTTTGTGCCCTTACAACTCTCACCATTCCTGTTCTGGGACAGAAACTTCCTGTAGTCTTCAATAGTCTCCTCCTTCCTTGCATGGACTCACACCTCCTGCAGCTGGGGGGGTGGGCGGAGAAAGGGCTACTTTTTTCCTTCAAGGTTGATGAAACTAGTGTGTGTCAGTGATCCTTCCCTTCCTACTGCCAAACAGGAAGTTCCTGTTGTCAGTCAAATCCAGTGGCTATAAAAGTAGAACTGACTGAGAGTGAGAGGGTGAAGGGAGGGCAATTAGAAAGAAAAGCAGTAGCTTTTGTAGTTAGCTGCTACTTGCTGTGAAAGCAAGACTCCCTTCTGCCGGAAACTAGCAGCAGGAAGCTGAAGCTTGAAGATTTCAAGGTAAGCTGTATAATAGGAGTCAATGGGTTTTCAACTTAGGTTGATATTGCAGCCATTTTAGAATTCTGGCCCCAAATTTTCTACATGGGGTTCTTCTCCACCCCACCCCCACCCCCATGAACACTGGCACTGTCATTTCAATTTCAGTCCCAAAAGGTGATTTTGCAGTCGACAGTAGAATCACCTTCGGGATAGAACAAAGAAACAGTGCCATTGTTCATCAAGAAGCCAATCCCAAAAGCCCATGTTGCAATCGGTGAAATAATTCCAAACAATGATTGCGTTACTGTTGTTTTGCATAGTTTCTACGCACGTTCGTAACTTCGCCAGTTTTTAGTATTATCACTCCAGATTTTCAACATTGCCATTTTTTCACACCTCCTTATGACCAGTACAGCTGTAATTTTTCACATCCTGCCCAAAACTTATTTTCACACCTGTGGCGTATAATGGCTAGGTCGCTTTGGAAAATCAACTTTTGGGACAGATGAACAAAGTCACAGTGCCACTGTTCATGAGGGGAGGTCCCAAAAAGCCCATGTTGAAAATTTGGTGGAAAAATTCCAAAAAATGATTACGTTACGGGCGTGCATTGTGCAGTTTTTATGCACGCTTTTAACTTTTCCAATTTTTCATACTTTCACTCCAGATTTTCAACAATGCCATTTTTCCACACCTCCTCATGAATAGTACAGCTGTAATTTTTCACATCCTGCCGAAATGTGTTTCCGCACCTGTGGCACCAACTGGCGCAGTCGCTGTGTGAAATCACCTTTCAGGATTGAGTAACGAAATGATAGTACCACTGTTCATGAGGTGGGGTCCCAAGAAGCTCATGCTGAAAATTGGGAGCAAAAATACCAATGAACGCCCGGGGCATTAGGGTTTCCAACCGTAACGCCCACCCTGTAGAGACTGACAGGCGTTGGGGGTGTGACGTGGGTTCATCGGCCGTAATGTTCACGGCATTCCATCCCCACCCTACAGCCACTGACAGGCATCGAGGTGTGCCGTGGGGTCTTCGGCCCAAACGTTCACCCCATTCTCCTGTACTGCACCTATCTCAGTGTATTTCCTTATGGAACAGGGTGAGCGTAAGGGCCGAAGACCCAAAGCACACCGCAACACCGGTCAGCATCTGCAGGGTGGGTTAAGGTGGAATGGCATAAGCGTTATGGCCGATGACCTAAAGGCACATCCCCAACGCCTTTCACTCTCTGCAGAGTGGGGGTTGGAGTTAGTTCAATACTTCACAGCCATTCCTATGATGCATCTCTCTAACTCCTGCACTACCAATGTCGATGCCGGCAAACAAACATTCAGCATTGACAAATGCTTGTCTATGTAATACTTTATCATTACTGTTGACCACTTCTGTAGTATTCTCCTAAGTCGTGTCTGAAAACAGGCAACTGTTTTCTGTCTAGCGCACCTTCCTGGTAAATAAAAACTAAATAAATACTTTTACAGCTATTAGTTCTATGAGCAGTTTTAGTAGACAGTCATGAAACATACAACTGAAAGAGAAATAAAAAGTTAACAGCTTAAAACATTGCAGGTAAATGATTTATTAAAACAGTGTTTCTACACCACTAGATCATTTTTGTATGAAGAAAACTTTAAGCAGGTTATCTTTACACCTTTTAATTTTCAGGAAATACAATGGTTTGACCTTGCTGCCCACTAAAACCGATCATAGAAGTGACAGATGAAACTACTTTTGAAGAGCTGTAGTTTCAAGTATGACAATTAGATTTTTTTTGTGCAGTATTAGCCACTGCTAAGCTATTTAAATTCCATTTACTGAAGCGAATCTGAACTGCACGTATTAGACAACATTTAGTTAAATTATAATAATTAATGGTCCTAATATTCTGTAATTTGAAGTAGCAGTGATAGGTAAGATTCATGTTAACGACAGATTTGAACACTGCTTTAAGAATTGTAATACTTACATGTTTTGCATAAATGTAATAGATAACCCATTCTGAGGTGTGCGGTCACGCTCTGATATATGCATGCCTTGGTGTGCGTTATTCGCACTGGGCCGCAGGCCGTAAAAGGCCACTACCCAAGGCATGCGTATATCAGAGCATGACCGCACACCTCATAGTGGGTTATCTCTTATAAAATGGCAAAAATTGTTTTGGAGGGGGTTAAAGGCAGGTGTGCGGTTGCGCTCCGATATACGCACAACTATGTGATGCTCATCATCCAATAAATTTCAAGCAATTTCCCTACCCATTTTATAAATAAATATATATATATATATATATAAAAAAAAAAACTGTGAGGACTTCGCTTATTTGCACTGGTTCCCTGCTTCCCCCATCTGTGCACCACTGCCAGCTCGAGTCCCATTGTGCCCCTAAGTCCTCCATACAGCCCCTGAATGTTTGGCAGTTTAAAATAGGGGCCAGAGGAGCAAGTTTGCTTGGTTTCAGCACGGATATGCAAGCTGGCGGCCCGCGCATGCGCACTGGTGCATAAACGCTTTCTTGACGCAACTGCGATACAGTAGGCGCCTCTCCAGTGGTCTGTGTCCCCAAATTCAGCTGATCCGGGACTGGAGACCTGGAGGAGGCACAAGGGAGTCCTCTGGGCGCTTTGGTTTAGGAGTGCCAATAGCTCTCCCGAACGCCTCATGAACATTAATGAGGCATATTGCTATGCAAGTCTGCCTGCTGCCTGGGGATACAATTTCGGCAGTAGCAACAGGAGAGGGGCTGCAAAGAAATGTTAAACTTTGCCACTACTTTACAGGGCACTAAAGCTGCTTCAAGACTGTGGAGCATTGGTTAAATAAAAAATTTTATTCTGGCTGCACCAGGGCAATAAATTTGGGACTGTACATGGACTGCATATAATCTATTTTGCCAGCAGCCGTTGACCCTCATTCAGCCAATCAGAAAGCTAGAATTTCTGCTAGGGACTAGTACTGTGTAAGAGAGTTATGGGGGGGAAGCAGGGACAATGTTTGGTGCCCATTTAAAGGACCAACCAGGCATCGAAGGAGCCTGATGAATATTAATTTTTCAGTGAGACACTTGTTTCAGCCAATCAGGAGCTCCCAAAACCCAAGAGACTTGATTCTGAGCTCAACTCGACGGGAGCCCCTCCACAGGGACTTCTGGCCCTTTGCTAGAGAAATGTGGCTGCAAGAATCAAGACTGGCCTAACTGGGGGTTGCCAGCTACCTATCCTCCAGAGCCTGCATTTACCTTTCCAGATTTATCTGAAGAATCCAGATCTGCAACATTCAGCTGTGAGACAGCTGTAAGAATCCTGCCTGCAGCAGTGAGAGAGCTGCAAGGACTTGCCACCTCAGTGGTGAAAGTACTGTAATGAACTGTGTCTTCAGCTGTGAGAGAGCTGTGAAGAATGGATGTAAAAGTATCTGTTCCTGGTTGGGAGACTTGCCTTAATCTTCAATGAGAATCTCTAAAGGTGAAGAGAGACCCCTCTTCTGTTCTGTGAATGCCTGCATGGTGAGAAAAGTGATGTATATTATTATGGGACTGTTTGAGTAGAAGGTGTAGGCCTTCAGTACCTGTTCTGTTAGTGGTCTTCTGTGAAGCCAATTCATTGTATGGGGTGGGGGTGCTGTGAGACAAGTAAATGGAATTTTGAGCTCTGCACCCATTTCATCATCAGACTAAAAGTAATTAAAGTGTGTTTTTGGGGTTTTTGTTGTTTTTTTTTTTCAGTAAGCTCATTGGCTGAAAAGTTAACGGTTTGGTGGCAGATACCATCCAGACAAGTATGGGAAACCCTTGGAAGGAAAAAGCAATGCCTGAGGGCACAAAACGCGAATTGGCTACGGGAGCTCTTGCTATAAGGTCATCCCCCAGGTAAAACATCAGACCCACAAGAAGGAGCATCCAGAGAAACACTGCAATCACTGGGCATGACAATCAACCGTCTCATTCAGACGGCAGCCGGACTAGCAGAAATATTCGACACTCTCACCAACAGAGTAGCCGTTCTGGAGACAACTATCGATTGCATTCAATCCTCCACAGCAGAGACCAGCAAGAGGGCAGATGCAGCTCTTGCGACTGCGGTCACTTTAACAAAAGAAAACACACATTTTCACGTGTGTCTAGACATTTTGGAAAACTAAGCCCACTCAGCCAACATTCGCCTGGTCGGAGTGTTGGAAGGGAACAAGGGAGATCATCTGTCCCTCGTTCTAATGGATTGGCTTGTACAGCAACTTGGAGACTCAGTCACTAGTCGCCCGGTACACATTCAGAAGGCATGCCAGGCGATTCCTCGGAGCAGGCCCGATAATCCAGAGGCTCCCCGAACCATTATCATGGTGGCAGATGGCATGGGTAGCAGCGACTTTTTACTTGCCCTAGCTTGTCAGAAGGGGTCTGTATTGCAAGGTGGGCAGACCAATCGGATGTATCCAGACTTAAACTATGCTACAAAACAAAGAAAAAAAAGATTTGATGGGGTCTGAGCGATGTTAAGAGCAGCAGACATAGCCCATGGAGTCAAGTTTCCTGCAAGACCGTAGATTGTACACAGCGGGAGGATGTTCATCTTAACGGATCCAGCCGACGCACTAAAATTGGCACAAAAGAACACTACATCGACCTCAAACTTCAGAGCTCACTAGGAATCCTCGTCTGAAGCTGAAGACACTTGAAATTAGACTGCACTGTTCCTTCACAACGTTAAACAGGCCAATATGGGTGGTAAGTGGCTAATACCCAGGTCAGGCCCCGTTGCTACCGTTGTTGTATGTTAAGTTTTATCTTAGGGGCTTCTTGACTGGGGTGGCCAGCCACCATACATTGCTAAACAGTTTTAAATGTAGCTGTTGCTAGTCATATAATAATTTAAGACCACAGTACTTTTGATTACTTAATCTCATGTTGAGTAGAAAATTTGGATGCTCAAGCTGTTTATATCTGCTTAGTACCTCTGTAGTGCAACTAACTATTGGTAATGCATATGGACCTCTCCTTCCCTCTATTACAAAAGAGAGAGACTTTGGAACTCTTTTTCATAAGAGTGAATTTTAGAATTAAGACACATGCAACTCATGGGTTCTGAGCAATAACTTTCTTTTTTACACCACTTTTGCTAGTTATACTGCAACTTTACCCCGCCAAAGGATGCATCTATATTGCACCAATCTGATTTTAATGCATGTATTAAGAGGAGTGGCATCCTCACTAAGATTATTATACCGAATGCTTGGTGTCTGAAGCATTGATTGTGTGTACTATCATACTAAAGCAATAAACAAAGTTTAAAAAAAAAAGCAGCGATTACCAGCAGAATGGCAGCCAAACTAGAAGCAGAAACAGAAGTCCAAACTGAGTCTGTATAGCCAGAACCAGTGATGGAAGAACAGGTGGCAGGGACAGAACCTGAATGCTTGTCTGCCTTCTTCAAATGGTGGGCTATACAACAAAGAGAGACAGAAGCAGAGAACAGATGCAGTGACTGGAGCAGCAGAGAACAGATGCAGTGACAAGAGCAGCAGAGAACAGATGCAGTGACTGGAGCAGCAGAGAACAGAAGAGATGCAGTGACTGGAGCAGCAGAGAACAGAAGAGATGCAGTGACAGGAGCAGCAGAGAAGAGATGCAGTGACAGAAGCAGCAGAGAACAGAAGAGATGCAGTGACAGGAGCAGCAGAGAACAGAAGAGATGCAGTGACAGGAGCAGCAGAGGACAGAAGAGATGCAGTGACAGGAGCAGCAGAGAACAGAAGAGATGCAGTGACAGGAGCAGCAGAGAAAAGATGCAGTGACAGGAGCAGCACAGAACAGAAGAGATGCCGTGACAGGAGCAGCAGAGAAGTGAAGAGATGCAACAATGGCTGGATGCCTTTAAGCTATCAAAGCTGGAGGATCTGGCACAGGTCAAACAGAGCAACAAAACCTAAACAACTTAAAATGTTCTTTATTTTTATTTATTTAAGTCTCAGATTACATATACCTTTGAGCTAAGAGCTCTTTTACAAAGGTTCCATGTCAGTAGAAAGGACAACAGATTAAACAGGAGAGTAAAGTACGGTACAAAAAAGGGTAAACAGGAGGTACAAAAATCATAATGGACACAAATCGTAAAACAGACACACGTTATGCTAATCAGTTTCAAGCACAGGAAAATGCATACAGTACATTGATATCGGCCAGCAGGGTTTGTCAAGACAAACAGGGCACAGGGTGTAGGAAGGGATGTGGGAGGGTAATGGGAGTGGAGGACGTGAGGAGAGGTGGGGCGAGGGGGGAGGAAGGGTGGAGAGGGGGTAAGAGGGGTGCAGGGGGGAGGGGTAGGAGGCAAGAGTGCCAAGTTACTAAGAAAGAGGTCGAGTGCTAAGGTCGAGGTTTGGACAAAGACATTAAACTTACAAAATTTGTGTCCCTTGGATGATATCAAAGCATACGTGACAACTTTTGAAAGGGTTGCCGCAGCCTGCCAGTGGCCAAAGCAGCAATGGGCAATCAGGCTGGTACCTTACCTGACAGGTAAAGCCCAACTTGCCTACAGTATTATGGACATTGCACAGTCAAAAAACAATGACCTTGTGAAAGAGAGAAATCCTGAAAAGATATGACATCTCACAAGAGACCTACAGGCAAAGATTCCGGTCCCTGAAGTACCATTCACTCGACAATCCTCAAGAAGCCTTCACGTGGCTACGAAAACTCCTTTTTACATGGCTCTAACCAGAGAGCAAAACAGTCCCACATATAAGCAACATATCTGCAATGGAACAATTCATCAATATCCTGCCTACAGATGTGCAGCTTTGGGTAAAAGAACAATGACCAGAAAGAGGGGGAAAGGCAGTTTCTCTGACTGGGGACTATCAGAGGCCAGACAGATACCACAGCAGCCACGGACTGGCAAGACCCTCTTTTTCCCCTATTTAACTCCAGGTCAGATAAGAACTCTGGTGAGGGTAACAAATCTGCACCCGAAGACTTTAATTGCTAACAAGCCAGGTCGTATTGCAAGAAACTGCCATAATTAAGGAGGGTAACACTAGAGTAGATTTGGCCTTAGCAAATTAGGGCAAGTATTTAACAGATGTCAAGGTGGGAGATAAGACTGTGAAGGGACTTATTGATTTGGGAAGCAGACAGACCCTAGTGCATGCTGAAGTGGTGGGAAAGCACTGTGCAAAAGGTCTAGGTACTGGTGTCATCTGCATCGACGGGGACACTCGATACTATCCCATCAGCCAAGTGACTCTGAAATATTAATGGGGTGCCGCACCAAATGAAAGTGCAGGTAGTACTCAAATTACCTGTACCTGTGATTACTGGAAATGACTTTCCAGGATTTGCAGCGTTAAAGGAAAACTGTCTAAAATCCACAGCCCCCCGCCCCCAAAAGGTACTCCCGATTCAGTTTTTTATTTAGAAAAGTGCACTTTTCTCGTGCTGCCACTTTTTTTATTACGAAAAGTCTGCGAACCAGGAATATGACGGATGCTGGGGAGCTCCATTTACTGTAAAGGTGTGGCGCCACACCGCTCACTTCAATACATATTGTACCGATGCGAGCGGTGCGACGCAGCACCGTTACAGTAAATGGAGCCCCCCAATATCTGCCATATTCCCAGTTTTCAAACTTTTCAAAATAAAAATAAAGTTAAGTGGCAGCACGAGAAAAATGCATTTTTTAAATACAAAGCTGAATCGGTAGGTAAGCCTTTCGGAGCCGGGAGGCCATGGATTTAGACAGTTTTCCTTTAATCACAGAGAGAGAGCAAAACCTATAGTTTCTGCAACTGTGATGACAACAGCACAGGCAAATAAAATCTCAGATGGTGGGGACACTTTTCCTTTCGGTGACAATGATGCAAACTTGTTTCAGCCCAGCTCCAAGATCTGGAAATCCAGAAAAGAAAGACGACACCTGAAAAAACAGTGGCAACGAAAGACTGATGGACATAAGGGGTTAATACATGAAAATGCTGAAACTAAACTGATAACTGATTGTGATTTTGTTTCAGAGCAAACTAATGATGCTTCCCTCAAATATTATTTTTAAGCAGTTGGGGGCGAAAAAAAAAAAAACAGGATCAACCAATGTTTAAAAAATGTAATGGGCTACTGTACAGAGTCTGGGTTAAACTTCAGCCACAGGAACAGATTAACAACTGGTTATACCACAAAAGTATAGATCTGAGTTGTTACAGACAGCACGTGATAGTCCTATGGCTGGTCACTCAGGGAGGGCCAGCACCCTTGCCAGATTGTTGTACTGATTTTACTGGCCTGGGATTCTTGAGCATGTTTCTACCTATTGCCATTCTTGTGCCGAATGTCAGAAAGTAGCCCCAGTGACTCAAAAATACAAGGTGCCCCCACCCTTGATAGATGTGCCTTGTGAGAGAATTGCAATGGATGTGGTTGGCCCCTTAGACAAAAGTAAAAAGGGTAATCGATGCATTGTGGTAGTATGTGACTATAGCTTCATAGTGTAGAGAACTTGCCACCCCTTAAGGGTGGTGCTCATATTTAGAACTGCCCATAAATTTGTCAGGTCTGTTTTTAAATGTGGTAATTGTGTTACTCTCAATTATAGCTTGTGGTAATGTGTTCCATCTATTTATTATTCTTTGTGTGAACCATTTAGTTCTTGTGTTTTTTCCCTCCAGTCATTTGTTGGTTACGAGATCGAGTGCATTTGATTTTAGTTTGGTTAGTAATTCCAATAGTCTTTAGAAATTTATCATTTATAGCTTTAAATGTAAGACACAGATCACCGCTCATCCTTCTGTACTTCACAGAATATAAACCCAGTTTGTTTAATCTCTCTTTGTAACTTACATAATACATTCTTTTAACTTTTTTTGTAGTCTTTCTCTGAATTTTTTTCAATTATATTTTCATCCCTTTTTGGGGGGGGGGCGCAAAACTGGGTACAATATTCTAAGTGAGGTCTAACAAGACTTTTGTATAGGGGAATGATCACATTTTCATCGCTGCTTTTAATGTTATGAAAAATACGACCCAATATTTTGTGGCAGTATTTAGCCTTGTGTTTAATATGTGTGTTAAAAGATAAGTCACTGGTAATGTAGATACCTATATTTTTCTTACTAGTAGTCGTTTCTAACATGTGGTTATCCAGTGTTTATGTATAGTTTGGATTGTTGTGACCCAAGTGCATAATGTTGCATTTACTCATTAAATCTCATTTGATTTTGTTCTGCCCCAAAATTTAGCTGTTTGATGTTGTCTTGGAACTGTTCATGAGTTTAAATCTGCAATGATTGTACCAATTTTGCAGTCATCTGCATACTTACACATCCAAGTTGTGTTGTTCGGCTGCATAGATAAGTATATTAAACAAAATGGGTCCTAAAACAGAGCCCTGTGGTACACCGCTGGCAATACTGCTCATGTTTGATTCATGTCCACAAGCTACTACCTTTTGTTTTCTTTTGTCTAACCAAGATATAATCCAATTAACTATAGAGGGGTGAATGTCAATTTTAGTGAGGTGTTCAATAAGTATTTTATGCGAAACCGTATCAAACGCTTTACTATAATCCAAGAAGAGTACATCAACTGACATACCCTTGTCCATAGCTACACTTACAGGTTCGAAAATTGCAGTAGATTAGTAAGGCATGATCTGTCTTTAATAAACCCATGTTGCGTTGTCTACCAAACCTTTATTTTTAATGTAATTTATTATTCTGCGTTGTAGGAGCCGTTCCATTAGTTTCCTATAACAGAAGTGAGACTAATTGGTCTCATCATCTCTACTTTTGATTTATCACTTCCTCAGTGAAAGCTAGGCCCCTCCCGTAAATCTATTCTCCTTAGATATCAGTCGAGCGTTGTCGCTGAAAGATTGAGCTAACAGACTACCTGAAGGCTGCGATGTCTGAGGCTCCATCGTTTGCGCGCTGCACCACGCGCCAATGCATACGGTGCAAGCGCCGACGCTAACAGTAAATGGAGTCCCTCAAGCGTCCGCAGTGCTTCCGGGTAGCGGACTTTGAAAACCAAATAAACCACTTTCCGCTGGCAGAAAAGCCGCCGACTATGTCTAAACTGAGGGAGTAAGGTTTGCAGGGAGGGAGCCCTGCAAACCACAGCTTTCCTTTAAATACAGTGTAACTTTAGCCTCTTTCCACTGTGGCAGGACTTCTCCTTCATGTATCAATTTATTAAATAACTTGGCTAGTAGTCCTAGTAATACTGAAGCTAGTACTTTTAAGAATTTAGAAGATATTTCGTCTGGTCCAGCTGAATCATTGGATTATACAGAACCTATAACTGACGATATCTCCTGCATTGAAAAATCCTCAAATGTATCTACATTTAAAGGAAAACTACACCCTCATATCATTTAAATTTGATTTGATTCCATGTTAACAGACAACTCCTTTTCTGTAGCTGTTAGGGTTATATGCCTTAGTTTGTTTTCGCTGCTCATGCCAGCCCCTGTGATTGCCCTGGGGTCTCCATTTCATGGATGTTGAAATCTCAGTGTCCATGAGAACTGCACTAGCATACGAGAACATGATGTCAGATCAACAATTTATATCATGTATCTATATGTTGAAAGAACAAATACCCTGCAAAACCTCTCTGGAAACTCAAACTGAATGAAGTTTAAAGGGGAAACCCTGCATTATAACTCAAACAGTTTGCAAAGCTCCCTGAAGATAAATATGGTATTTTACACCTTCTTGTAGCTTATTTGTTTGAAGACCGACTAAGCAAACAGGCATACTGGAGAGTTTAAAGGGTGATTACACATCATGTTCTCATGTGCTAATCCAGCTCTCAGGAACAATGAGATTTCAACAACCACAAAATGAAATCTCCCAGGAGAGTAACAGGGCCTAGTATGAACTGTGAAAACTGACTAATGCAGTTGCATAGATCTTCAACAGCTACATGAAAAGAGTGGTCTGTTGACATGAAAACATTTAGAAGATATGAGGGTGTAGTTTTCCTTTAAGGGTAATATTTTTGATATGGGTTCTTTAGGTTTAAATATTTTAGTAAAATATTTGTTTAGTTCAGATTCCATATCTTTCTCGTTAGAGACAGTTCCATCAGGAGTCACAATAGGACCAAGTAAGCATTAAGCCACGACGAAGGTGGCATCTACTGGTGGTTTAATGCATCGTTGGGAGGGTTGTGGCACAAGGTCGAAGGCCGAGTGCCTACAACGGCCCAACCATCCATTAATCCACCAGTAGATGCCACCTTCGGAGTGGCTTAATGCGCTTGTAACATGGCAAGTGCTGATTCGTACTGTTAACTGTGACATTAATATCCCACATGGAGGAACATCACTTACTAATACTGTGTGGCGCTATATTTTGTGCTGTTGAACTGTCTACTTTTTTTAACTACATGTCTGTGTCTTACGGGCGCGTGCACGTTCAGAGGGAACTAGCTATTTATATTGCTACTACTGTTTCTTCGCCATTAACAACTTGTGTTTACAAATACTATCGCGGCAGATCTAACCTCGTACACTCGGTTTCATTTTGATGTCGGCGGCTGTTTTCCGTCTTTTCTTTCCTTTGCATTTGTACTTTTTTTTTTTTTTTTATTTACTTGTTTAACCAGGTATAGCACACTAAGCTAGAAGCTTTTTTACATGAGCGACCTGGGAGCACAAGTAGGTTAAGTGACTTGCTCAGGGTCACACAGTATGCAAGTGGAAGCTGTGGGATTCAAACCCAGGTCTGGTCTGCTGGATGTTACCCGATTTGCAGCTCAGAGCCTTATACCACTGCACTATACTGCCTTTACTTGAATACAGCATTCTAGGAAGATAAGGAATATTTACATATCTCGCAGTTCACTTCATTGCGCACAGCACTATATGCAAATATAACATCTTTCCACAATGCTCCGATTCTTTCCAGTTCTGCATGATGAACACTCCTAATACTCACAGTCCCGGTAGCACGGTCAGTGTTCGCATACGTCCTACTTCACTAGCCGGCATAGTATTCAAGTCTTTTTCCGCATTGGTGCCTGTCGCCAGCTCTACCCATCCGTTTCCAGTGTGTCCTCAGGACCACGCTCCAAATTTCTGCAGCTCGTGCACAACGACAACCATGCTTCAATGCTTTTCTGTGCTTGCTCCAGATGCGAAGACGGCATCTATCATGGATTAATGCCGTGTTCGTCTTGTGCCACCTGACTCAATTAGGCCAACTGGCTTCCTTGTTTGTGGTCCTCTGATTTTCACCATGTTACAATGGTCTTTTGATTGCCCTTCTGAGAACCAATGTAATTAAAAAACTGTTTTTTGTTGTCCTTTGTATTTGTGGCTATTTTTAATTCGAAGGCTTTTTTTGCTTTTCTGATATTCGTTTTTATTTTGTTTTAAGATATCTGTAGTTGTTCCTAGTTCTTTCATAAGATTTTTAACATAGTTTTTATGCAGTTTCTTTTTCCTATTGATGAGTTTTTTTAATGTTATTATTCCACCATAAAGACAATCTTTTATTATATTTTGTTCTCTGAGGAACCCACTTTATATAAAATCGGATTTTGTTATTGATGGCTTCCCAAGTATTTATAAGGTTTAAACCCCCTAGGTCTTTTTCCTAGTCCCATGTAGTGAGACATTCTAATTTCTTTATAGCTGGCTTTATGAAAGTCTTTCACAATTGTGATACCCCTGGTATTTTGGGTTTTAATTTATATTTTAAATACAACCATTTGGTGATCACTATCACCCAAAGGAGGCAGGGTTTTAGGGACAGTTATACCTGCCTGAATATTAGTTCTAATACAAGATCTAGTATTTTACTTTCTCACACCTTACCTTCAATCTAGTGAGCACTGCACTATCTACTGCAATCCCATACAGACCAAAACACGCGCTCTGCCATGCGTGTCTTTGCACACGTCTTTGTGCACGGAGTCGCATGCTCGTCCTACACTCGTTCACCCTGTTCACTACTGAACATTTTAAATAGTCGCCCTAGACCCATAAGTACAACCTGGGGGTCAGAGTACGACAAAAACAATTACTCAGCATAGAATTTAGCTAGAACAGCAGGCGAATGCCACTCATGCGTGATATTGACGCACCCAAGAGCCCCAGTACTAAAAACAGTGCAAAAATAAAATAAATGCCACTACTGTCACCGAGTTGTAGTTCTAGGAGAGGCCCAGAACTGCAAACTCACTCTTCCTGCTTCCTGTTTCACGGAGGCAGGGCTCAAGTACTGAACACACACAGAACACAAAGTACTCAAGATACAAACAAAATGGTGCTTAAAAGCAATTCACACAGCAGGTATGCGTAAAATGCAGCTTCTGTGCCAAAATGCTTAGTGACTATGCTACTCGATACCCAGAGGCAGTTCCAATGCATACTGTCACAGCCCCAAAGTGGCAGCAGAGCTTGCCAAAAGTTTCAGCAGGGTGGGCATACCTAAAGAGATTATATATTACTGATTAGAGTAGTAATTCTGGTGCTGCATTACTTAAGGAGCTGTACCGACTACTAGGTACCACTACCATAAGAACCTCCCCTTATCACCAGACAGATGGTCTTTCTGAGCGTTTTAATTAAACCCTAAAACGCATGTTAAAAAGGTTTGTAAAAGGGGAAGGGAAAGATTGGGACCAATACTTACCTTAACTGCTTTTTGCTTAGAGAGAAGTGCCACAAGCCTCAACAGGTTTTTCGCCATTTGAAATGCTGTATGGTAGACAACCTAGAGGGTCACTAGATGTAACAAAAGAAACATGGGAAGGTCACCCCACTCAGAAAATATCTATTACATCTTATATGTGTGCCCTGAGAAAGCAACTCACAAAATATGTTGAAATTATCCATAGTAATCAGGAAAAGGCCCCAAACCAGCAGAAGGTGTATTATGTTTATTGGGGTAAAAGCGTAAGTTTTTGACCAGATGAAAAAGGTCTTGCTACTGTTACCCACTACAGAAAATAAATGGTTAACTATGAGATTGAGACACCTGATCGGAAAAATTCTACTAAGATATACCACGCTAACATCCTGAAGAAATGGACTGAAAAGACACCAAAGGTTGCTATGTTAGTTTTACCAGAAACTTCTACAGAAGATACTGTTATAGCTTATGACGGACTGGAGCAAACTATTTGCTGTAAAGGTGAATGCTTCCTTATCCTCCGAACAAATCACAGAAATTTATAACTTACTAGAGACATTTGATCATCATCATCATCAACTTTATTTTTAAGAAGTGCCCTTCCAGAGCTCAGGGCGCCCTTACAATTAAAAACAGAGTCTCACATGTACATAAATTCACAACTTCATACATATTTAAAATATTCATAGAATTCATCACATACAGTTCTTATAAGCAAATGCCTAATAGAAGGCCTTTAATATCACAGACCAGAAAAAAGCCTGGCTGAATAAGTACTTTTACCACAGTGCCAGGCCGAGCAAAAGGGGTCGAACATGTAATGGTGGCAGGTAGTGCTCACCCTTATCAGACAAAAGACACACAGATTACCAGAGTGGTTAAGAGCAGACGTGGTTACAGAAATACAGAAAATGAAACAGCTGGGTATCATAGAAGATTCGAGAAGTCCTTGGTCATCACCAAAGGTGATTTTAAATAAACGAAGCGGTGTAAGGATCTGCCTTGATATTAGGAAACAATCAAGTTGTCCAAATTTGACAGTTATCCTATGCCCAGAACAGATGATTTGGTAGACAGACTGGGAAGTGCCAAGTACATCAATACCCTCTCTCTCTCCAAAGGTTACTGGAAAATTTCCCTAGCGAAAGAATCCAGAGACAAAACTACATTTGCCACTCCTGTTGGATTCTATCAGTTCACCACCATGCCGTTTGGTTTATATGGCACACCTGCTACATTCAAGTGGTACATGTATGTTAATTTGGCTACTCACACTTTTTATTGTGCTGCTTGGGAGGCAGTACAGCGCAGTGGTTTAAGGCTCTGAGCTGCAAACTTGGAGACCTGGGTTTGAATCGCACAGCCCTCACTTGCATTCTGTGTGAGCCTGAGCAAGTCACTTAACTTCCTTGTGTTCCCAGATCTCACCTGGAAACATGCTTTGGCTTAGTGTGCTTCTCCTGCTTAAACAATTTCCCCTTCCATTGTGCTGCTTACCTGGATGATGATGTGGTGTACAGTCCAGACTGGAAAAGCCACCTGGAACACCTACAAGCAGTTATCCAGTCTATCAAAAAGGCAGTTCTGACCATTAATTCTACCAAAATGTACATTTGGCATGCAGGAAACCAGATAGTTAGAATATCTTTTGGGAAATGTAGAAATAAAGCCAGAGATTTCTAAGACAGAAATTGTAGCCAACAGTCTTATCCCTAATAGAAAGAAACATGTTGGGTCATTCTATATGGCAACAGGAAGCTGCCTGACAGACAGAAAGGGTACTCCACCACTGAAAAGGATATCTTGCGGCAAAGGGGGCCATGGAGCCCCTTAAAGAGTAGCTTCTTAGCTGCAGAGTTGCCACTTCCCCCAAACATATACGATAGCTCCCATGGCCCAGAGCTAAGATAAATAATTCCTTTTTTCCTTCCATTCTAAAGTGTTATATCCCTCATAATTTTGAAATTGGACATCCTAGCCAGAAATGGAGCCACTTCCTCAAGCTGCTGACACGCCCCCATGCAGGCACACGCAGCCCCGTTTTGTGATGTCACAAAACGAAGACAGCATGTGCGCGCCCCATTGAGCTGAATGGGGATAATTTATCTAACCATTTTATTAGCATTTAAAGTTGTGATTTTAATAAATCAAACCGACCGCTCAACTAACAGGGACCCTGTTAAGTTGATCAGTCACTTTGATTTATTAAAATAGCAACTCTAAATGCCAATGAAATGTTTAGATAAATCACCCCCATTCAATTCAATGGGGCACGTGCACACGGTCTTCAATTTGTGACGTCATAGAACGGGGCTGCGTGTGCCTGCATGGGGGCATGTCAGCAGCTTGAGGAAGTGGCTCCATTTCTGCCTAAGATGTCCAATTTCAAAATTATGAGGGATATAACTTTAAAATGAAAGAAAAAAAAGGAATTATTTATGGAAATCAACTCTGGGCAAAGTGAGCTATCATATGTTTGGGGGAGCGGCAACTAGGAAGCTGTTCTTTAAGTTTTATTTGTAAGGAGCTGACTTTGTACCTATAACAGATCATAATCCTGTTGGCTTAATCAAATGAAGGATAAAAATTACTGAATCACAAGGTGGTAGCAGGCACTACAGACATTTAAATTCACAGTGATACACAAATCTGGAAAAGAGAATGTCGATGCCTATTTTCTGTCAAGGTATGGATAAGGAATCAAGAATTCTGAAGGTTGAAAAAATGCATGGTTTTAAACTTAACTGTTTTCTATGCTGGTTGTTATGGAAAATGGGATACTGCATATGCACAGAACTGTAAAGGTTATAACGTAATGTTAGAAGAAAATTAAAAGAAAAATTTGGAAATGTGTTTCTAGAACAGGTTCTCTCTTAAGGGTAGGGGGGTATGTGACATAGTTGAATAAGACCTTGTCCCATCTGTTATGCAGAGAGAGTTAAAACGCAAGGATATGTTCTATCCTCTCTCTTTTTCATCTCTTGTCCGACTGCACAGTCAAATTTTCTTCTGAAACCTACGAATTGATCACTCAGATGGTCTCGCGATTCCCCCTATTGCTATCTCCATACCTTCACTTGCTGTTTCTTGCTTTTCTATCTTTTCTTTCCCCTTGCGTATCTGCGGTTATAAAATATATGTGAATCTTTATGTGAAACTGGAATCCCTTGGTCTGAAAATGTATATAGTTACATTGTTGAAATGATTGCAAAACGCTATTCGGAACTTAGGGGGTTAACTTTGAGATGCTGTTTGACCTCCACGAACTCTTTTTGCCGAGTTGTCAACAGGAGGTTAGTTCTGGGACACCATTTCTATTTTGTTGCACCTGCAGGAAAATTGACAAATTCTGATACATTTTGTGAGAAACAGGATGCCTCTTAACGAGATGAGGCTGCAGAAGTTAACTGCCAGGCAAAGTCTTATTATAAAAACAGCGGCAATCTTTTGTTACAGGGAGAGACAAACTTAGAATTTGAGATGCCTTGAGACAAAGGGCTTTGTTTTCTGTTTGTATTGCCTTTGTAAAGAGTTATACTGAACATGTTTATTGTTATTTTACTGTTAATGATAACAATAAAATGCTTCTTGCGAATTTTATAACTGCTTCCGGTTTTCCTATGCTTCCTGACCTGTGCCTTGACCCCCCCATTTTCACAATACCCATATGTCGATCCCATCTATGCTTACATTCATTTACAGTATTAGAACACACTACTTCCTTTGGAAGCCTGTTCCAATTTTCCACCACCCTCTCAGTGAAGTAATACTTTGACATCCCTTTTGAACATTCCTCCCATCACCTTCATACAGTTTCCCCTTGTGCTTGTGTCTGCTTTAATTTTGAATAACTCCTTGCATTCCACTTTGTTTATTCCATTTAAAAATTTAAGTATTTCGATCGTGTCACCCCCTCCCTTCTGTCACTCAATGTGTACAGATGAAAAAATTACTCACCTTAGTAATTATGTTTCTTATAATGGAGTCTTGCTGTATTCTGACTATTGCAGTTAGTCCCAGCACGCTAACTGACCCGGAGAGTACAGGGTTAATTTCTATGCAGAGCATAGAATGTTGAGCTCGAGCTCGGTTCAAACATCGGTCTACTGCACTTTGAAGTGCAACTGTCAGATTCTTATGAGCTAATACTAACTACTATGTGAAATTGTAAAATTTTACTAGCCAATGGTAACAAATATTTTGATCCCTAAAAGACTCAAGTCAAGAAATCCAAAATCAAAACCAGGTAGTGAACAACTTAAGACTGTTAAATTAATAATATAACCCACTCCCTCTCTAAAAGGAGGAGTATCCAAATAGCACCCCTGGGGTGCAACACTGCACCTACCAGCCCACTTCCCAAAAATAGGTTCTGAGAGGGGAGGAAGGGAGGGAGGTCAGAATACAGCAAGATTCCATTAGAAGAAACATAATTACTAAGGTGAGTAATTTTTTCTTCAAACAACACGAAGTCTTGCTATATTCTGACTATTGCAGACTACCAAGCAGTACCTCCATGGAGGAGGGAATTGAACCTACCTCAGGAATAGGCTTTGTAGTACTGCTGTACCAAACCGAGCATCACTCCTAGCCTGGATGTCCGGGGAGTAATGCTTGGTAAATGTATGGACCGTTTTCCAGGTGGCTGCTTTACATATCTCTAGCAAAGGAATATCCCTGGCCGCAGCCAGGGAAGCAGCTGTACCTCTAGTCAAATGAGCCCTCAGGCCTGAGGGAGGTATTTTGCCAGCTTCTCATAGCAGAACTGAATACAAGAGACAATCCACCTGGCAATAGTTCTCTTAGCGGCAGGTTTGCCCTTACCCACTTCCCCATAAGTGAGAAATAACTGAAGGGAGTCAAACCTGTGAGCTGTAGTACGCTCAATGTAGTAACTAAGGGCTCTTTTAACATCCAAACTGTGTAAACTTCTTTCTCCTGAAGAAGAATGATCAGTGAAGAACACAGGGAGAGACAGATTGGTTCAGATGAAAATCTGAAACCACTTTAGGTAAAAACCTATTAGTTCTAAGGACCACCTTATCTCTATGGAATGAGATAAAATCAGGCTCCACTGACAGAGCTTGCACTTCACTGATACGCCTGGCAGAGGTAATAGCTACCAGGAACACAGTTTTCCAAGTCAAGTACTTAAGCTCTGCTGAAGACAAAGGCTCAAAAGGGGGTTGCATAAGCTGAGCAATGCAAACATTAAGATCCCAAGCAGGGGTATGATCCCTAAAGGGGGGACTGGAATGAAGCAATCCCTTGAAAAATTTACAGAATACAGGGTGAGATGACAGTGAGGAAGGCTTTCCCGCTGACAGAAAAGCAGAAACAGCTGACAAATGTACTTTGAGAGTAGCAGGTCTAAGGCCTAGGCCATTAAGATGAACCATATAATCCAGAACTGTAGACAATTCAGCAGTGTCTGGGGACATATGCTTCTTGGAACACCAAATACTGAATCTTTTCCATTTGGAGTTGTAAGTTTTTCTGGTGGCAGGCTTTCGAGAGGCTTTGAGAATATCCAGAACCCCTTGGGACAGATGCAAATCTGCATACTCTAACTCTTCAAGAGCCATGCCTTGAGATTGAGACCCCGAAGATTGGGGTACCAAATCCTCCCGAGAAGAGGTTAACAGGTTGTAATTCCTGGGAAGAGACAGGGGAAGATGGACTGCTAGGGACAGCAACAGGGGGTACCAAGGCTGCCTGGCCCAGTCTGGAGCAATCAAACACTTTGCTAGGTTGTGACCTTACCTTGACCAGAACCTTGAACAGTAGAGGAAAGGGAGGGAAGGCATATAGAAATTTCCCTTCCCAGTTCAAAATCAGAGCATCCAGAAGGACTGAGCCAAAGACTGGGGGTCTGCAATAAAACAGAGGAAGTTGGTGATTTGTCTGGGGCTGCAAAGAGATCCATCTCTGGAGTGCCCCACCTTGAAAAAATCACTTTCAACACCAGAGGGTTCAGGGACCATTCGTGATGGCCGTGGGAGATCCTGCTCAATGCATCTGCTAGCTCGTTGTCCTTCCCTGGAAGGTGGACTGCTATCAGAGAGGTCTTCAGAGAATAAGCTAGGGACCACAATTTCATGGCTTCCATGCACAAAGCCGGGACCAAGTGCCTCCCTGCTTGTTGATGTACCACAAGGTGGTGGTGGTGTCTGTCCTGACCTGAAGCACTTTATTCTGCACTGACTGAGAGAAAGCCTGCAGGGCCAGAAAGACCGCCGTGAGTTCCAAGAGACTGATATGAAGAAGGGATTCCTGAGGGGACCACAGTCCCTGGGCTGTGAGAGCCCCCAGACAGGCTCCCCACCCCAATAGAGAAGCATCCGTGGTTAGGACCACTGAGTGACGAATGGGACTCCTTGCCTGAGACTGCCCTGATCCTGCCACCATTGGACAGCCTGGATCACAGTCTGGGTCACTGGAACTAGTTTGGTTAGAGAATCTTTCTTCCGAGACCAAAAGGCACTCAGGTGAAACAGAGTCCCTCATCTGAAATCTGGCCCCTTGGACCATTGCTGTAGAAGCTGCCATGCGGCCCAGAAGTTGAAGGAAGTGCCTTGCTGGCCGAGAGACCAGAAGGTGGAATGAAGAAGCCAGCTCTACAATAGCCCTTGCCCTTTCCAGGGGAAGGAAAGCTCTTGCTTTGACTGTATCCAACTCTACCCCTATGAAGGTGAGGAGCTGTACAGGCTCGAGAACTGACTTGGGAAGACTGAGAAGGAATCCTAGGGAAGTGAGCACTTGCTGAGTCACTTGAAGGTCTGACTTGACTTGGTCTGGGGATTGACCCACAATGAGCCAGTTGTCCAGGTATGGAAATATGGAAATATTTTTCCTTCTTAAAAAGGCCACTACTATTGCTAGGCATTTTGTGAATACCCTTGGAGCTGATGTCAGGCCGAAGGGCATAGCTTTGAACTGATAATGGCCTGAAGGCAATTCGAACCTGAGGTACTTTCTGTGGGAGCACCTGATGGGAATGTGAAAGTAGGCATCTTTTAAGTCCAGGGAAGCTAGCCAGTCCCCTGGCCTTAGAGAGGGAAGGATTATTCCCAGAGTCACCATTTTGAATTTTGGTTTTAAAAGATGTTTGTTCAGGTTGTCTTAAGTCTAGGATGGGTCGCCACTCCCCTGTCTTTTTTGGGGTAAGGAAGTACTTGGAGTACAGACCTTTGCCCCTGTGCAATGTAGAAACTCTCTCTACAGTTTTTAGAGCCAGTAGAAATGAAACCTCTGCCTCTACGGCAATGGTTTCGGAGATGCTTGCAGGTGGAAAAGATCTGGCCCTCTGCTTTGGAAATTTCTTCAAGCTGAGAACCAGCCCCTGGCTTATCACCTCCAGGACCCACTTGTCTGAGGCAACAGACATCCAGTCCTGGACGAAGTAAGCCAGCCTGCTTCCTACAGGAATGGGGGAGTCGACCCGGGCTGACACATCAGGCTGTCTGCTTGGCAGGAGTCAAGGTTGGTTAGGTTGAGGGATGGATGCAGCCCTGCTCATCACCCTTCTGCCTCTCCCTCTGAAGAACCCCCTCTGAGGAAAGGGAGAAGAGGCCTGTGCTTGGCAGAAAGGCCTATGAAAAGGCCTGCCCCTGCCCCTAGCCTGCTGTCTTTGAGGAGCTGCCTGCCTTTCCTTGGCCTGTGCACTCCTATAGGTGGTCCTATACGCATCCATCTTTTTCATGTAATTCTCTGTCTGCTCCCCAAACAGAGAATTACCCACCACCGGGAAATCCATGGCCTTAGCCTGGGTGTTCTGTGAGAGACTAGTACATCTGAGCCAAGCCATTCTCCGAAGAGCCACAGATGTAGCCATGACTCTAGCTAACATCATTGGAGTCCACAGCAGCATGGAACTGTACCTTAGATGCCTCAGTCCCATCAGCAGCCACCTCTTCCAGCTCTGAGGCTAGCTGGGGGTAGGTCTGCTTAGCCAGTGCCAGTACAGTGTCCCACCTGGACTTCTGGTACCTGGCTGCATAGGCCATATAATTAGCCTGCCTGAGTCCCAAGGTGGATGCCATGTACTGTTTCTTTGCCATGGCATCCAGCTTCCTCGAATCTTTATCTGGGGGGTGTGAAGCCAAGGGTATATAAACCTTACCACAGGCTGCAGCCTGCACAACTCCAACATGGCTGCACTGTTGATACAAGTACTCTGTACCTGAACCTGATAAGGTGTACCTTTTGTCCATCCTTCTGTTGACAGGAGGTACAGAATTTGGAGTTTTTAAAATCTTTTGTGTCTGTTTCCCAAAAGACTTATGAAGGGGAATAGACAGTCTCGTGGACTCTGGGATGTCCATAATCTCCACATAATCAGGTTCCTCTTGTTCCTCTACAGCTTCTTCCCCAGGGAGCCACAGGGTTTCTGCCACTTTCCTGTAAAACATGTAGTGGGAAGGGGACTCAGAAAGCCTAGGAGGGGAAACACTAGAAGGCCCATCTGGGGAGATGTCCGGTTCAATGGGCTCAACCAGACCTCCCACACCATCGTCATCATCATCATCATAATATTTATCCCCCTCCAAATCCGGTTCATAGAAATCTTTAGGGGCATAATCTTGAACCAGAGGAACCGACCGAACCGAGCACCTGCCAGAAGGCGCCGGATCAGACGAAACCGCACAAAGCAATTCTACAGTCCTTATCGCATTGGCAATCTCTTCGGCAGTCAGAAAATGGGTCTCTGGATCCGAACCGGCCAATTTTTCCTTTTCTTTTTGTAGGAACCGATCCCTCAGGATCGGCTCTCCTCTTCCCAGAAGAAGTATCGCCCTGGTCAGAGGACACTCCCTCAGGTTCGGTTGGAACCGAACTGGGCTGGCCATCTAGGTCAGCGGACTTCATGGCCTCCCAATCCCTGAGCCTACCTAATCTTTTTTCCAGGGTAGACTTAGGGACATTTTTACAGATTTGGCAGTCTGAATCGAGGTGGTCAAACCACAGACAATAAACACAGGTGGTGTGGGGATCAGCCTTAGCAAAGAGCTCCCCACACACACTGCAGTGTTGAAACCCAGTGGGCCCAGTTTTTCTTCTGGGTTTCTCAGACGTAGCCATCCTAACCACAAACTCACCCTTTTTATGGCAAACAACCAGGCAAGACACCCTTATTGGTTTCTAACCGTGTCACGGGTATTGGAAAAAAACACAAGAAAATGCAGGTTTTTTTAAAACCGATAAGGACCGGTAACCACACTCATTTAACCGACTTTCGAACCGTGAGCAAAGGAGAAATCTCTGGAGCGGCCGTTCAGTTAGGCGGGGTAAAGAATCTGACAGTTGCGCTTCAAAGTGCAGCAGACAAAGATTTGAACCGAGCTCGAGCTCAGCGTTCTATGCTCTGCATAGAAATTAACCCTCTACTCTCCGGGGCAGTTTGAGTGCTGGGGTTAACTGCAATAGTCAGAATACAGCAAGACTTCATGTTGTTTAAAGCAGGCCTAATAATCTTTCCTCATACAACTTGCCCTGCTGCGCTTGTATCATTTATGTTCCTCTCCCCTGTACTGCCTAAATCTTGTCCCTATCTTTGTTCAAGTGGGGATTCTAAAACTGTACACAATACTCCAAGAACAGCCTTATCAGGGATTTGTATAAAGGTAACATTACCTACGTTCCTCAGTTACGGATTCCCCCACCTATCTACACCAGCATTTAATTCCTTAGCCTTAAACCCCCTAGCTCCAGCTCCCTCACAGTGCTTTCCTTAGCCCCCCCAGCTACTGCTCCCTCACTGTGCTTTCCTTAGCCCCCCCAGCTACTGCTCCCTCTCTGTGCTTCCTAGCCCCCAGCACCTGCCCCTTCACTGTATTTTCCTTAGCCCCTAGCTCCTGCTTCCTTCACTGTGCTTTCCTTAGCCCCCAGCTCCTGCTCCCTCACTGTGCTTTCCTTAGCCCCCAGCACCTGCTCCCTTCACTGTATTTTCCTTAGACCCTAGCTCCTGTTTCCTTCACTGTGCTTTCCTTAGCCCCCCAGCTCCTGCTCCCTCACTGTGCTTTCCTTAGCCCCCCACTCCAGCTCCTTCACTGTGCTTCTTAGCCCCCAGCCCTGCTCCCTCACTGTGCTTTCCTTAGCCCCCAGCACCTGCTCCCTCAGTGTGCTTCCTTAGCCCCCAGCTCCTGTTCCTCACTGTGCTTTCCTTAGCCCCTAGCTCCTGCTCCCTCACTGTGCTTCCTTAGCCCCTAGCCCTGCTCTCTCACTGTGCTTCCTTAGTCCCCCAGCTCCAGCTCCTTCACTGTGCTTTCCTTAGCCCCCTAGCTCCTGCTGCCTTCACTGTGCTTTCCTTAGCCCCCCAGCACCTGCTCCCTCACTATGCTTTCCTTCGGCCCCCACTCCAGCTCCTTCACTGTGTCTTCCTTAGCCCCCTAGCTCCTGCTTCCTCACTGTGCTTTCCTTAGCCCCCTAGCTCCTGCTCCCTCACTGTGCTTTCCTTAGTCCCCCAGCTCCAGCTCCTTTCACTGTGCTTTCCTTAGCCCCCCAGCTCCTGCCCTTCACTGTGCTTCCTTAGCCCCCACCCAGCTCCTTCACTGTGCCTTCCAGCCCCCAGCTCCTGCTCCCTCACTGTGCTTCCTTAGCCCCGCCTCCTGCTCCT
The DNA here is from genome assembly GCA_016271365.2 of Neoceratodus forsteri. Classification (NCBI taxonomy): domain Eukaryota; kingdom Metazoa; phylum Chordata; order Ceratodontiformes; family Ceratodontidae; genus Neoceratodus; species Neoceratodus forsteri. The sequence goes on along the minus strand of JADMNL010000024.1, from coordinate 425,682,799 downwards.
TCACTGTGCTTTCCTTAGCCCCCAGCTCCTGCTCCCTCACTGTGCTTTCCTTAGCTCCCAGCTCCTGCTCCCTCACTGTGCTTTAACCTCTAGCTCCTCCTGCTCCCTCACTGTGCTCTTTAACCTCTAGCTCCTCCTGCTCCCTCACTGTGCTTTCCTTTGCCCCCTAGCTCCTGCTCCCTCACTGTGCTCTTTAACCTCTAGCTCCTCCTGCTCCCTCACTGTGCTCTTTAACCTCTAGCTCCTCCTGCTCCCTCACTGTGCTCTTTAACCTCTCGCTCCTCCTGCTCCCTCACTGTGCTTTCCTTGGCCCCCTAGCTCCTGCTCCTTTACTGTGCTTTCCTTAGCCCCAGCTCCTGCTCCCTCACTGTGCTTTCCTTAGTCCCCCAGCTCCTGCTCCCTCACTATGATTTCCTTAGCCCCAGCTCCTGCTCCCTCACTGTGCTTTCCTTAGTCCCCCAGCTCCTGCTCCCTCACTGTGATTTCCTTAGCCCCCTAGACATTATTGTTTTCCTCTGCTTTCCTTAACCTCCTCTCAAACTCACTTCTTCCCTGTGCACACCAAATGGCAACCAAAACTGTTAATCTTGTACAGCAAGGGCCACACAGGCATTGTATAATACCCAATTCCTTTATTTATTTTGCTGTAGCAGTCCTTCCTTCCCTTGTGTGGCCAGTCTCAGTATACCTTCTGTGTATTACAGCATGCCTTCCAAATTTTCACATTTTCAGGTGGTCTCCCCGATATGCCCATTTATGACATCTGCCTGCTTCTTAGTTTATTACCCTACATAACACATGACTGGGTACCGTATTAATTCCTTGAGCAGGGAAGGGTTATCTCAGTATTCAGTGACAATGTGTTCTGGTCACCAAAAAAAATAAAATAATATTGCCTGCTGTCGCTGCTTGGATGACAGGAGATGAACACAATGGACCCATCCTGCTTTTTTATTGCACATTTCCCGTGTTCTTATGGCAACATTCCACTTTCCAGTCATCAGACTCAAAGAACAAATTGTTTACTTTGTCCTTTAGAGGACCTGGCACTTTATTTGTACCATATTACACTCAGACACTTAAATTAGGGCCCTGTGAAAATCTCCCTGATTTAAGTGGTCAGCATCAGTTTTCTCTTTGTAATTAAGTTTTTCTTTATGCACGTCAGAGTTAAGTGGTCAGACTGGTAACCTCCCAGCCCCATCCATTAGCCCCATGACTAGTGTCCACCAAAGGCACCCCTACCTCATCCAAGACAAGCATCTGGTGGGCTAGGGTATCCATGATGGCGGGATTCTCAAACATGCCATCTTCAAAAATGACTGAGGTGAAATTTTCTCTCAACCCCCCATCTCCCCGGGCCCAACGTACATCGACAGAGCCTTCACACTACAGAGACAGCACATCAGTGCCTACCTCTCGCGACAGAGCAGGCTCCCTGGATGGCAGCAAGGGGTCACTGTGGCACCTTCCCTCCCCAGTTGAGATGCATTCTGGAGTGCCAACACTCCAACCAATCATGTGGACTGGCTACGGGGATTCAGCCTTGCACTTAACCTCAGTCCACCTGCAAGGAATCACTTCTTCGGGGCTACCAGGTGACCTGGCATATTTACCATTTTTAAGGGTGTTCCTTTGACGTTCTGGTGCAGAGTTTGGGCTTATTCAAAACACAATGGGTTAAATCAGCACAAAAGAAAACACAGCTTGAGACTGATTTAATTGCCAGCTGCCAAAGGTAAGAGGCCAAAGCAGTAATCCATTGTACCAGTCAGCACCACAGCAAGCCTCACTTCTTTACAACGCAAAGAAAACACTCCATCCAATATGAATGCCTCAAACACAGACATGGAGAATGGGAGCCAAATAATTTTCACATCACAGTGACTGTAATAACACGGCTGGGGGACAGAGACTCTGCCTATGTGGTGTCAAGTCAGTCTTCTCCACCCAAGGCAATTCTTCTGGGCTGGGGTGGATTATATAAAAGAAAAATATCCCCTTCCCCCCAAAAAAAAAATTCACTCTATTCTCCCTAGCTAACCTGTGTCTGTGCGGTTATAATCTGGGACATGCATATAGTCATCTGGCAGTTCTAGGGGTTACAGGACCTAAGCATTGTTGGAAAAACTGTACTTGCTGACTCTGGAGTTCAGCAACTTTTTTTGTAAAAACAGTACTCCCCTCCGGTGAGAGGTGCTTTTTTTTTTTTTTTGTTAATGGGGACAGGGCTATTTATTGTAGCCTATACGATAACAGTGTATTCTTTTTAATTCGGGAATAGTAATGCAGGTCACAGAAACAACAGAAGTTTATCTCCTGCTGTGAATAACTATTCTTTCATTAGTTACAGTATCCACTGAATCATAGCAGATGTTTTAGTGGGGTACCTTCCCCACTTCCATCAAGTCACAGTGTGGTGGTAACATGATACAGACATGTATACCACGTAAACATGATAATTACAACAATGCGAGGTGCAGAGCAGCATATTCCAAAATCACCAATCAGCTACAGGGGACACCTACTACTAGGGGAACACAGACGTATGAGTCCTCATATACTATAACCTTCTGTGCAATATATTTACATATAAAGAGAAATGCAGAAGCACAATGATGTAAGCTCGTCTCTGCCATGATACCTTTGGCATATACAGGACCAAATTAAAAAAAAACATGCTGAACAGTAATTAACAGTAAAAATGAAAACAAAACTTGCAAACAAAGGTGAGGTGAAAGAATTTTATGGGTATACCAACTCATAAGGAAATCAAGCTTGACAGTGGGCCCCTTACCAACGAATGGCATAACAATTAGCAAAGAAAGAAGATGCTGCATGTAAATTACTACTCACGCTCTGTCTATAGCAAGGGTACTGTAAAGCCAGAGGTTGTTAAGTAATCTAGAAATAAGTCACAATAACGATACATCTGTCTGTATCAGTAAAGAAACAGTGAAAAAAATAAATAAAAAAAGCTAGAATCTAATAAATCTGCTGGCCCCAACACTTTCACACCTGACTTGTTTAAAAAAAAAGATCGGTACAGAAATATTAGCGCAACACTATCTACTGTACTAATTCCAGAACAAATAATACCAAGTGGCTGGAGAAAGGCAAACATCATAATGATTTACAAACAAAATTAAGTGCATCAAAGTACAAGCTTGACATCGTTTATGGGGAAAAGCCTGGGAGGAAAAATAAAAGATTACGTCCTTTACAAAAGTAAATATTCCTCAGCTGACTTGCATCAAAAATGGCTTTACGAAAGGCAGCTGGAGCCTACATTACCAACCTACTGTGTTTTTTTAGGAACAAGTTGGCAGGGAACTGAATGGGGATGCCCTAGTGAATGTGGTTTTCCTAGATTTTAGTAAAGCTTTCAATTTTGTGCCACACTGGGCAATAATCACTAAGCTGAAAAAAATGGGAGTTAACAGAGAATAATGCATAAGCGACTGTGTGTTATTTATTTTACACACCTGAGGTTTACAGGGTCATCGCACACCAAGGGTGTGTAAAACAAAAAACAACAACGTTGGTGCAGGGACACGAGTACAATGGGTATGATGTAATACCCTGTTATTATGGTGTAAAATCACAATGATAACTAGTGTGATAAAGGGGGTCACCAGTTATTATATATAGAATAACGTATGGGGTGGGATGTGTAACGATACGTGTACACACACACCCGAGGTGTTAGATGCTACATAAACCCTGAGAGTGAAGCATTTAGCACCGAGCGTGTGTATAAACTTTGAGTTTAACATCATCTAAATTTTATTTTATATAATTGTTGGTTTTCTTTTGCCACAGCAATTATATAAAATAAAAAAATTTCCTGTGCAGACGAGATCAAAGCGACTGATCAACTAATAGGGACTCTATTAGTCGATCAGTCGCTTTGAATTCTAAAAATCGCAACATTAAGAGGTATAAAAAATCAATGAAAATATCACTCCCATAGAAGTCAATGGGGCACACTCATGCAGTCTTCGTTTTGTAATATCACAAAACAGGGCTGCATGGGCCAGTGTGGTTGCGTGGTTTTTGGACCGGGAAGTCTGTCCTTTTTTTGGGAGAATGCCAAAATACAATTTTACGGAGGGAATAACTTTTCACAGACATGTAATTAACTTGCTAAATTTCATCAGAGGACTACTGTAAAGGTTAGTTATCGACCACACCTGGGGGTTTAAACACTACTAGTAGGAAGCTGCTCTTAATTTTTATGTTATGGTACTTGATTTTGTTTTTGGTAGTTACTTACCACCGAGTCTCAGTGGCGGTTCTGTCTCCAGGGGAGGACAATGTAGCTTACGGACAGAAAGGAAGAGCTGCAGTGGGTGCACGCGTAGAGCGAGGGAACTGGATGCATGTTTGCCGTTATAAACACTCCTTTGTAACGGTAAATCATGCCACAGTTTTCCTATGGGAAAAAGGAAGACCCATTAATTAAAATAATATAGTGAACTGGGTTAAATTTGGGTTGGTTGGTGGAACACAAAGTGGATGTATAAAGGACAGTTACGTAAGAACTTAACCTAACAATAGACCTTTGAGAGAATCTCCTTCAGCAGGTCACTCCTTTGGAACTACAGGCACTAGGACCACATGGAACATTTTTGCTAGCAGTCTTCCTGGGTCATCCACGACGACGTCATCATGGCGACGTCCTCCCTATATAGCTGTGGGTAGCCCCATGCCCACCCAGCCAAGGACTTACTCCTGAGGAGACAGACAGAGAACTAGAGGTTCCCGCCTCTAGGCAATGGGAACAGAAGGTATACCATTCCCTGAGAAAGAGAGATACAGGAAAGAAGCCCAGAGAGCAAGAGGATGGAGAGTGGGATGGCATGACCTGCTAAAGTGGATTCCCTCAAAGATCTACTGTTACAGTAAGTTCTTACGCAACTGTTCCATCTTCTTCGGGGATATCTCCTTCAGCAGGTCATACCTTTTGGAGTGAGTCACAAGCAGTGTAACACAAGAGAACTGGCTGGGTGGTTGGAAGGCAGAAGCCTAAGACAGGAGACCCTGTAAGCTAGGCCAAACCCTGCCCTTCTTCTGAAGGCAATGTCCTGACTGTAGTGTTTCGTAAAAGTGTGGACGATCGAGTTGCAGCAGCACAAAACTCAGCAGCTGAAACATCTCTAAAACACACAACTGAAGTAGCCACACTTCTGGATGAGTGGCCCTTAACAGCCCCAGGAAGTTCCTTACCATACTTTCCGTAACAGAAAATAATGCAGTTGGCCAACCATTTAGACAAGCACTGCTTAGAAACTATAACACTCTCTTCCAGGGGTGAAAGAAACAAATAACGACTTCCTGCAATCCTTTGCATGGTGAACACAGTATCCAAGTATTCTATGAGCATCTGAAGTATGGAGCAATGCTTCCCCTGGATTGGCATGCTGTGTATAATAAACAGGCAGGTATGGTCTGATTTAAAGTAAATTCAGATACCATCTTCAGTAAAAACTGGACAACCTGCTTAATAATAGTGAAGGATCACACAGGACTGAAATGCAGATAACCCAGTCTTTGTGAAAAATCAAATAAAGCTGCTCACATGAGAGCTTGAAGCTCTGAAATCCTTTGAGCAGAGATACGGGCAACTAAAAATAGCGCTTTCCACAACAGAAAGTACAGCTCGCAAGTCACTGCTGACTCAAAAGGAGCCAAAGTAAGCTTTTCTAAAATGAAATTCATGTCACAGGCTGGGAGTGGATTGCGGCTGGGGGGCTTCAGATGAAGAATGCCCCCCAAAAATGTATGGACCACGTCCAGCTTGACCACCGTACGACCAACGGGCACATGGAAGGCCGAAATGGCAGACAAGTGCACCTTAACAGAGGAATATTTCAGTCCTGCATCGGACAAAGGCAGCAAGTACTCAAGGATCTGGTTCACTGGACGAGTAAAGGGGTCCAGATGGTGTGAAGCCGCCTACAAAACAAAGCGCTTCCACTTCATCAAATACGTAGCTCTGATGAAGGGCTTCCTGGCAGCCACCAGGACATCTGCCACTTTAGGTGAGACCTCAAACCTTGCAATGGCTACATCTTCAGGAGCCAGGCACGAAGATGAAGTGACCAAAGGTCCAGAAGGACCAGTGTTCCCTGTTCCTGCGACAGCAAGCCCTGGCACAGAGGCAGGGACACTGGAGGTTCCAGTGCTAGATGTTGCAGTAATGGAAACCATATCTGATGAGGCCAAAAAAGGGGCCACCAGAATCAGAGTGGTTCCCTCCACTTGAAGCTTGATTAACACCCTCTGAATCAGAGGAAAGGTGAAAAGGAACCTCCCTTTCCAAGAGAGGGACAACGCATCTTGCCAGAAAAATCCAAGCCCTTAATCTAGCGAGCAGAAAAGCAGCAGTTTTGTATTGTGTGGGGACGCAAAAAGGTCCAACTCTGGATGACCCCACCTATCAAACAGGTCTACTACTAAAGTCAGCAGCTCCCACTTGTGCATTCTGCACTGAGACTTACTTAACCTGTCCACCAGGACATTCTGGTTGCCTGAAACATGGACAGCTGCCAGTTCCAGACCGTGGTCTAGAACATGATACCAAACCCTCATTGCTTCTCTGTACAGGGAGTAAGAATGAGTTCCACCACGCTTGTTGATATAGTGAACCACACTCATGTCATCTGCACTAGCAGAGGGCCCAGGGACAGGTAATCCTGGAAGGCCTGCAGGCTATACAGGACCACTCTCATCTCAAGGAAACTGATATGGAGAGAGGTCTCCACTGTAGTTCATGCCCCCTGGGTCTGGTGAGGGCTCAGGTGCACCCCCAGCCCATCCCCGAGGCATCTGTAGTGAGAATCTGCTGAGGTGGAGGAATCAGGAAAGGAACCCCTTGAGCAAATTGGAAGGTTCCATCCACCACAGAAGAACCTTTTTCACTGGTGACATGACTAGAATCTTCTATTCAAGGTCATTGGTGATCCCACTGAACCCTCAAAGTACATCGCGGGATCGCATATACAGTCATGCCAGGGAAACCGGAACAATGGCTACCGCCAACAAGCCCAACAGCCTCAGAAACGTTCTTGCTGTAACATAACTGCTGAGGTAAAGCTCCTGGGCCTGTGCTATCAATCAATCAATCACTTTCTTTAACCAGGCATAAACACCATTGAGCAAGCTAATTTTCAAGGTGGTCCAGGGCATTAATACAATACAATACACTTCATAAGATTACAATTACGGTGGACAACGGTGAAAAAAAAAAAAAACATTGTGAAGGTGCCGGTCAATATGGGCCTATACATACCGGTCTACATAATTAACATGCAAAGGTACATAATGATAAGCTTTACTGAAATGAGAAGAGACAACAATCCAATATAGTCTCCGCTAAGTAAGAGCTCATATCTAAATGATAAAAAATAAGACGGTATTAAGGAATAGGGTAGAAATTGGGGTGAAAGAGTAGGCAGCCAAAAGGAAGGCCAGAATAGGTAAAAGGTAGAGAATAGGCAGGGCCATCTTGGATTAAGGGAACTAGGCTTGTAGGTCCTAGGTTTCTGTTAGGAATGTGGGTTGGATGAGATACTTACGCGTAGGATTTGAGAGTGGCACCCGGGGCTTAGGGGTCATCGACGTCTGAAACAGTTGCATGATTCCTTCAGATAATCCACAGGTACAGATAATCCACAGGTGTTCCACAGGGCTCGGTGTTGGGACCAGTGTTGTTTGGGATACTCACTGCAGACATATCATGTGACATCAAGAGCAAGATCAGTCTGTTTGCTGATGATACCAAGGCAGGCGCGGTGGTGGATGACCTAGGGGGATGGCAGGGGTTGCAGGATGATCTGGCAAAGCTTGAAACCTGGTCAGACACCTGGCAACTGGGCTTTAATGCCAAAAAGTGCAAGGTGCTGCATTTTGGGATGAAGAACCCAAGGAGGAGTTACAGCTAGGGGGAGTGCAGCTAGCCCAGACAGAGGAGGAGAAGGATCTGGGTGTGCTCATTACAGGGTCAATGAACAACACTGCACAATGTAGGAAGGCAGCTGCAAAGGCCAACAAAATGCTGGGTTGTATTGCAAGGGGTATATCCTCGAGGAGGGAGGAGGTGATTCTGCTACTGTATAGGTCATTAGTTAGACCACACCTGGAGTACTGCATGCAGTACTGGCGTCAGTATCTGAAGAGGGACATTAAGTTACTGGAGGGGGTGCAGCGCAGAGCGACAAAGATGATCAAGGGGCTGGGGGACTTATCATACGAGAGGAGGCTGAAGGAGTTGAACATGTACTCACTGGAGGAAAGGAGAGACAGGGGTGACATGACTGAAACCTTTAAATACATGAAAGGAATAAACAAGACAGGTACAGAGGGGCTGTTCAAAGTAAGGAAGGGAAGGGCCACCAGGGGCCATGATATGAGACTGGAGCGAGGAAGGTTCAGGAGGGAGATGAGGAGCCATTTTTACAGAGAGGGTGGTGGCTGGGTGGAATGCGTTACCTGCTGAAGCGGTATGCAGTAGAACAGTGGACTGCTTCAAAACGAGGATGGGACAGGACAAGGGGGAGGGTTAATGAAGGGGAAGGGTGGAAGGGAGGGGCAGCTGCAGAATAAGGGGTGCTAGCTGCACATTCGAGCAGACTTAATAGACCTCTAGGCCTTTATCTGCTGGCAAATTTCGTATGTTTGTATAATCCGTTAATAGAGCTTTGAATGTGAAAATGCTTGGAAGTGAGGATAATTTTAATGAGTCTTGCACAGTGTTCCAAAGTGACGGAAGTGAGAAGTATCAGGCGTTCTGCCCTGTCCTGGGATAGAAAGGCAGATCCCTGGGCAGTATCCAGTTTAGCTCCTATATACTGGATGCGCTGATAGGGGATCAAGATCGACTTGGATAGGCTGATGGTGATCCCAAGTGCACTGAACAGGTGTAGGGTACACCCTAGAATGTTGCACAACTGTTCCATGGACCATGCTTTGAGCAGCTAATCATCCAGACTGGAGAAGACATAAAGCCCCTCCCTCCTGAGGGCTGCCGCCACTACTGCTAAGCATCTGGTTAAGACCCGTTGGCAGATGACAAGCCAAAGGGCACTACCCTGAACTGGTAATGTTCCCCCTGAAACAGTTATGTAAGAACTTACCATAACAGTAGATCTCCGATGGGGATCTCAGCCATCAGGCCACACATTTGTAACTTTACCATCGGTGAAGCAGGATCCACACAGAAGATTTTCAGCAGTACCACTAGGACTGTCCATGCTGACGTCACCAACCCTATAAAGGTGTGAGTGGCCCTGCTCCCTCATTAGTTCTTTCCCAGAGACTAAGGGAGCACATCTGTGCCATGGGGGACTGAGGAGAGAGAGAGAGAGAGAGAGAGAGAGAGAGAGGTGCCCAGGTCAAAATAAAAGACTAGATACACCAGTTAGCCAGTTCTGAGAAGAAGCCCCATAAAGAGGGATGGTGGGAGGGAAGGGAGATCTGATGACTGAGATCCCTTCGAAGATCTACTCTTACGGTAAGTTCTCACGTAACTGTTCTGTCTTCATCAGGGGTATTCTTAGTCATCGGTTCACACATACGGAACAAGTCCCAAGCAGTTACAGATGCAACAGAAGAGTCTGGTAGAAAGTTCAGCCAAAGCGTAGGACAAGACGTCCTGCAGGACAGCCCTGTCAAAATCTGCACGAGCTCTAGAAGCAATGTTCAGACTGTAGTGCTTGGTAAAAGTATGGTTGGTACTCCTGGTGGCAGCAGCACAAATGTCAGTGGCGGATACCCCTTTGAAACAAGCCACAGAGGTAACCATACCCCTTTGTGGAATGGGCTTTCACCACCCCTTGCAAATCTTTGCCATGCTTGTTGTAGCAAACCACAATACAATGGGTCAGTCATTTAGAAAAACACAGTTTAAAAACCTGAACATTCATTCTACCTGGGGCAAAATAAACAAAAAGCTGCTTCCACTTTCTACACTCCTTGGTTCGGAGCAGATAATACTTCAGAATTCTGTGCATGTCTAATGTATGGAGCAGTGCTTCCCCTGGACCGGCACGCTCAGGAAAATAAACTGGTAGGTGGACAGATTGATTCGGGGTAAATTCAGATACCACATTAGGGAAAAACTTAGGATTCGTGCACAAAGACACCCTGTCTTTGTGAAAAACTAGATAAGGTTACTCACACCAGAGAGCCTGAAGCTCGGAAATCCTTCGAGCAGAGATAATAGCAACCAAAAATAATGCTTTCCAAGAGAGAAAGCGTAACAAGTTGTGGCTGGCTCAAATGGAGACAGGGTCAACTTATCCCAAACAAAATTCCAATCCCAAGCTGGGACAGGGGGAACAGATTGGAGGTTTCAGATGCATGACGCCACTGAGAAAGGTACGGGATACATACAATTGAGCCACGGTGCTGCCACCCATGGGCTCATGAAAGGCAGAAATAGCAGAGAGGTGCACCCTGAGGGAGGAGTACTGGACCTCTGAATCCAACAGAGATATCAGGTAGTCCAGAATCTGGTTCACCGAACAAGTAAAAGGGTCCAGGTGATACTTGGCAGCCCAGATGGCAAACCTCTTCCACTTCATGGCATATGTGGCCCTAGTGGATGGCTTCCGAGCTGCTAAAAGGACACCTGTCACTCTCTGGGACACCCCGAACCGGGCAATGGTTATGTCTGCAGAAGCCAGGCATGCAGATGAAGGGACCTGAGACTGGGATGGACCAGGGTCCCCAGAGTCAGCATCAACAGATCCCTGCAGAGGGGCAGAGGAACTGGAGGTTCCTCCACCAATTGTTGTAGTAACAGAAACCATATCTGACATGGCCAGACTGGTGCGACCAGAATTATGCAATCCCCTCCTTTTGCAGCTTGATTAGCACCCTCTGAATCAGAGGAAAGGGAGGGAAGACATAAAGTAACCTTCCACTCCAGGACAGTGACAACGCACCTCACCAGAAAACTCCAAGCCCTGAATCTAGCAAGCAAAAACTGGGCAGTTTTGCACTGCGTGGGGATACAAAAAGGTCCAACTCTGGATGACCCCATCTGGCAAACAGATCTATGGCAAACAGATCTATGACAGATGAGAAAAGTTCCCACTCATGCATGCTGGACTGCATCCTGCGGAGGTTGTCCACCAGGGTGTTTAGCATGCCTAGGACATGGACTACGGAGAAAAACAGACTGTGCTCTAGTGCTGAATGCCATACTGTCATGGCCTCCCTGCACAGGGGGTACGAATGCGTCCCCCCATGCTGGTTGACGTAGTAGACAACACTGAGGTTGTCAGACTGGATCAACAATTGACCCGAGAGGAGATGGTTCTGAAAAGCCTGCATCAAATACAGGAATGCCCTCATCTCCAGGATGCAGAGAGATTCCAATCTGGGACTACGTTCCTCAAGTCTGAAAGGGACCCAGGTGTGCTCCCCAGCCCAAACCAGAGGCATCTATGGTGAGATCTGGAAGGGGGCCCCTCGTAACAGATTCTGTGGGTTCATCCACCACTGAAGCACCTTGCGGACAGAGCAGGAAACTAGCACTAACTGACCTAATTCGTCCGTGCATTGGTCCCACTGCACTCTGAGGGTCCACTGAAGGATCCGCATGTGCAACCTGTCTAAGGGAACCGTGGGAATGGCTGCAGCCATCAGACCCAAAAGTCTCAGATATATCCTGGCCCAGATACAACGGCTCTGTGTGACCTCCTGAGCCTGGGCAATGAGGCACTCTGCCCTGTTTTCAGGTAGGAAGGCCTTGCCCTGCACAGAGTCCAGAACTGCCCCTATATACTGCAGCATCTGGGACAGGGTCAGAACAGACTTGGGCAGGTTGACTCTGATGCCCAGGGAAGAAAACAGCTGAAGGGTTCTTTTCCGAGTTCAAAGGAGCTGCTCCCTGGATGAGGCCTTAAGGAGCCAATCATCCAGACAGGGGAAAACATACAGTCCCTCCCTTCTGACAGCTGTAGCTACTGCTGCAAAGCACTTTGTAAAGACCTGTGGCACAGAGGATAAGCCAAAGGGCAATACCTTGAATTTGTAATGCTTCCCTGAAAAAGAAATTGGAGGAACCTCCTGTACAGTAGAAACACTAAGATATGCAGGTAAGCATCCAGCATGTCCAGGGAACACAGCCAGTCACCCTGCTTGAGTAGAGGCATCAGGCCTGGCACGGTGACCATACAGAATGTTTTTGTACTGGATATAAAAATTGAGGTCCTTGAGATCTAGAATAGGCTTCAGATCTCCAGTTCTTTTGGGGACCAAGAAGAACCTGGAATAAAGTCCCCTGTTCCGTTGACACCCAGGCACTGGCTCGATGGCTTTTTTCCACAGTAGGGACTGCACCTCCTCCCAGAGGATGGACAGGTGGGCAGAGGTATAAGTGGAGAGCACTGGAGGGGTCTCGGAGGGCATTTCTATGTGTTTCAGAGTGTGACCCCCTCTCTACATTCTGCAGATCCAGGTATCTGATGTGATGGTTCTCCACTGACTGAGATGGAGGGAGAATTGACCTCCAATCACCACCTCTTGGTCGGGGACCAGAAGTGAGGGCCTGGCAAGAAGTCAAGCGGATGCAGATTCAGCCGCTGAGGTTGTTCAGTCACCCCTGGGGCACTTATCTGTGGCGCCAGAGAAGGAAGGGATATACAAGGGGGAGGAGGCCTTTCTCTTGCCCTGGGTATAGGAGGCTGCTCCGGACTTGTGGGACACCTTGTGAAAGGGAGGGCACTGTCTGATCCTAGGTTGCATATGATAGAACGGGTGGACAGACTTAATAGCCCTGTCAGATGCCTGTAGGTCACTGATGATGTCCCGAACATCTGGCCCAAATAATGTAGAGCCACTGAAAGGGGTGTTAAGCACCTTTTGTTGGACATTGGCCACAAAGCCAGAGACTCTCAGCCAGGAGTGCCTACGAAAGCAAATGCATGTGGCAGCAGTCCTGGCACCAGTATCCGAGATATCAAAGAGGGCCCTAAGGAAGTGCTTGCTGACATCCTCTGCACTCTGCAAGCATCTGAGAACCTCTTGTTTCTGGGTACAATCTGGGAGGGTCTGGGCAGTCACCTTACCCTTCTTCCAGATGGTATTCTGGTATTTGACCATGTGTGAGAGATAATGGTCAATCCTTAGTCCCAAGGTAGAGGAGGCATATACCCTTTTACCCCAAAGGTCAATCCTGCAGGATTCCCTGTCGGGGGGGGAGGGAACTGAGGTGCTTAAGTGCCTTCAACTTGTCATGGGCTGCCTTGATGGTCAAAGAGTCTGTCTCGGGTTGAGCAGCGTAGCAAGGAAGGCCCTGGGGGGCATGATATAACTTATCTGCCCTGCGGGGGATGGCCAGAACCATATCAGGTCTGTGCCAAGTGGCAGTAGTGGCACTCCTCAGTGCTGGGAGGATAGGAGGAATGATCTTAGGAGGAGATTCTGGGATTTCCAGAAAGTCCACCCAGATCCAGTCTGGTGGCATCCTCTTCCTCAGTATGGAAGCCCATGGCTGAGGACAGCAGCTTCATAACACTGAAGAAAGTAGGATCCTCTGGAGGAGACCTGGGAGTATGCTTGACAGAGTCCTCACTCACTGAGGAGGCAGTGGACCTGTTGGTGGGGAGAGGTTCTTCCCCTTTTTCCTCAGGCAAGATGAGGTCAGGATGGTACTCCTCCTCGATGTAGACCTGCTCCACAGAGGTCCAAACAAGGGACCGATGACAGTACACGGGGAGCAGCCCGAGGAGGCCGAAGTGGCATCAATGACGGGGCCATCGATGGTGCAGGGGAGACAAACAAGATGGGGAATCTCTTGTAAAAAAGAGAATCATGATAAACTATGTAAAATAAAAGTTGTTGTAAGCAAAATTGGCACGAAACTGCATCACTGCTTCCGTGGAGACCCATGTGAACAGAGTAGATGGTGGGGAAGAACCGAGGAGTGAGGGGTGCCGCTCACGCCTTTATAGGGTTGGTGACGTTGGCAGGTGATGTCAGCATGGGCAGCCCCAGTGGTACTGCTGAAAATATTCCATGTGGATCCTGTTTCACCGATGGTGAAGTTCCATATGTGTGACCTTATGACCAAGATCCGGAAGTACTTACGGGGGGCAGACTGATGTGCAGGTAGGCATCTTGCATGTCTAGGCAGCATACCCAGTCTCCTGTCTGCAGCAGAGGCAGCAGGTCGTGCAGATTTACCATTCTGAACCTTCTGTACTGGATGTAGTAGTTCAGGTTTCTTAAGCCCAGGATAGGCCTCAAATCCCATGTGGACTTGGGGAAACGAGAAAGAAGTGGGAATAGAACCCAGTTTCTTTTTTTTTTTCTATATTGCTTTTTGCTCCCTGTTGCCGCCTCCTTCAGCAATGGGGAGACAGACATGTTTACTGTTTTCTCCCTCGCCAACCCAGGACCCCAAAGCACAGACGTGCGTCTCCATGGAGGCGAGCACATACCCAATGAATCCGGTTACAGTCCCTTCACCCCACCCAGCCTAGAGCAGAGTCTCCCGTATGGGCTGGCACTACCACCAAGCCTCCACTCGGTGGCAGCCAAGAGCCCAGGAGACTCCAAATACCTCCCAAGGAGAGGTGAGCTATCAGCTCAATCCAGCTCCTTGCCCCCAACCCCCAGCTGACCCACGGCAACCCTAGCTCGTTCCTGAACCCAGGTCGTGGCGTGGTGCAAGGTGCAGCATCCAGTGCCTCAACTCTCAGCACCATAGGGCTGGTCTTGAACCCTGTCTCTTTGATCTTCAGGAACAGGTTCTATGGCTTTTTCATAGTAAGGAGAGAATCTCCTCTAGTAGCACTGGTATGTGGCCTGGAGGGTAAGATGAGGGGTTCGAAGGTAGTTCTGGAAGCAGCTCCAGGAACTCTAGAGAATGTCCTTGTTCTATAAGCTGCAGAACCCAGGCATCTGTAGTAATCTCTCTCCGTCTGTCTATGTGGAGAGAGCAGTGACCTCTTACCACCGCATCCTGGGCTATCAGGGTGAGGGGGTCGAGCAAGGAGTTAGGCTGAAGCGGAGCCTGTAGCCGGGGCTGCTCCTGCACCCCTCTGAGGTTTTCCTATGGTGAAGAAAGGGGTGGGCAGAGGAGCTGCAGCTTTACACTTACCTGGCTGTCTAGCCCCAGACTTGGGCCTATATGTGGCCTGCCAAAAGGGCACCTTTTGCCCACTTTTTGAATAAGTGTGGTGGAGAGAGCGGACAGACTGCAGAGTCCTCCCAGAGGCTTGCAGGTCATTGAGTATATCCTAAACATCCGTTCCAGAATGTTTGTGACCTCTAAAGGGGGTATTCAGAATGGACTGCTGGACATCAGTAGCAAAACCAGATATCCTGAGACAGGAGAAATTCCGTCTTAGGCAGATGCCCACCACAGAGGATCTAGCAGAGGCATCTGTTGCATTGTAGCCAGCTCTCAAAAGATGTCTGTCCACGTCTGTGCTGGACTGAAGGGCTCTGAGAAGCTCCCACCTCTGATTGGACTCCGGAGAGCCTGAACTGCAGCTTTGGCCTTCTTCCTTACAGTATTCTGAAATTTGACTATGTGGGCCAAATAACTGGTAATCCTAATAGCCAAAGTGGAAGGGGCAAAGACCCTCTTAACCATAAGATCCAGCTTTCTGGACTCTCTGTTCAGGCGGAGGGAGTTAAGGTTTTGTGGCCTCTTAATCCTGTTGTGGGCTGCGTCAGTCATCACTGAGTCAGCCCGTGGTTGCTCTGTGAAGAAGGGCTTCCCAAAGGGGACCTGATACAGATTGTCCACCTTTCTGGGCATAGCAGGAATCATATTAGGACAACACCACACAGCCATGGTGGCATCCTCAAAGGCATTCAGGAGGGGAGGAATGATAATGGGAGAAGAATCTGGCAATTCCAGGTAGTCAG
The DNA here is from genome assembly GCA_016271365.2 of Neoceratodus forsteri. Taxonomy (NCBI): domain Eukaryota; kingdom Metazoa; phylum Chordata; order Ceratodontiformes; family Ceratodontidae; genus Neoceratodus; species Neoceratodus forsteri. The sequence continues at coordinate 425,666,908 of JADMNL010000024.1, read as the reverse complement.
TCAGGTTTCTCCACATAATGTCCTGCTCCGCAATATCAAACCCACAGTGGTCTGCATCTGCCTCATCATAGAGATGGAGGGGCAATCTGAAGGGGATCTCGGGGTGTTGTTTTGGGGAGTCCTCGCCACCAAAGCAGACAGAGACTGAACTAGGGGGAGGGCTCATTGCATCCCCTTCCTCCTCTTCATCATCCTCCAGAGGGAGGAGGTCTGGATGGTATTCTTCCTCATCTCCAGGCTTTGAAATGGGCAACAAAGACATTGAAGCCCTGGAGGGAGCCGACCATGACAGTGTGGAATGAGATGGCTGGGGGGGGCCAGTTTCCAAGGCCCTGCTGTTGACGGGCCCAGAGGGCACAACTCTGTGCATGAACTCCCAGAAGGAAAACAGCATGGTCTGGACATTGATAGATATCAGTGTCGGCGAACTCAGTGGCAGCAACAGGGGATACAGAGGTTCCAGCATTGGCCGAGGGGTAGGTGTGAGGGGCTGAGGCCCGGCGACAGCAAGGTGGGCTGCAGCATTGGTGGGAGAGGCCAAGTCATTGGCACCGGGGAAACAGTCAAAGGCCTGAAGACTGACATCGAGTGCCTGACATCCCCCTACACCTGCCCCCTCATCTCCCCCCCACTCCTATTCCCTCCTATGTTCCTGCCTATCCTGACAATGCTACCTTGTAGCGGCTGTTTACCTGTTTCTAGATCGAATGAAGGTCATTTTGTTGAAATGCTTGTCCAAATCACTGTATTGCTTGTGACTCGTCCAAATATTGCTCTGTAATGTATGACATGGAACCTATGTAAATGAGCCCTGGCTTAAAGATGCATCTCTGAAATATTAATAAAGAAATAAAAAGTGGTCACTGCCAGTCAAGGCCAAACTGACTGAGCCCACAGGCTGCAGCCCGAGAGAAAAGATGAGCACAGGCTGGGGCTGAAGCATCAGCCAGGACAGGAAAATCCCCAACAATGATGGGCAGGTGCCGGCAGACAGAACCGACGGGCTGGACTGCTAAAGTCCCCCATGTAGTGGATATGGTAAGGGAGGCAGTAGGAAACATCAGCAGAGAATGAAAGCCTGCCAATGACATACCACTGCCAGCAGGAAGACCAGTGACAGCTTCCAGAGCCAACCCTTGAGTAAAGGAGGGAGAGGGGGGACATGATAGAAACTTTTGAGTACCTCAGTGGAATCAACAAAGTCCAAGAGACTTCCGGTGACGTCAGCAACCTGAATGGCAGCATAGAGCCAGACTGCCTCCCAGCCTAAAAATAAATCGAAAGGCATCCATAGAATCTGAACATGCAATCGCCAGCCAAAAGTACAAGATCGAAAGCGGGGACCATCAAGAATGCTCCGACCCCGGTTCAGAAACTACAGCTCATGCTACATGAAGAAAAAGGAGCGAGACTCTCGGGGTCTAATGAAGACGTGGAGATTACGGGCGGCAGATGCAGGGCCAGAGGAGGACTATTCACAGTTGGTGGCCTCGATCCTGCAAACAGCAAAACAGTGCAAAAATAGATGCTGCTCTGACTGAACTGAACCGATATTAAAAAAAATCGAGCACAGCAGATAAATTGGAGCTGGGCTGACCACAGTTTCAGAACAAACAGACCGTCATGATCGGCTCTTGCTGTTCTTAATGGCAAGGGAAAGGGAGCTACGGGCCAAAATAGACGACCTAGAAGGGAGGAACAGGAGACAAAACCTTCGAATATATGGTATCCCTGAAGGAGCAGAGGAAGGGTCAGCAGATACTATTACTTTCGTACAGGACTTGCTGAAAGAATTATTGAAACTACCCCCAGAACTGGATGTCTCCATGGACAGAGCACACCGCTCCCTCATCCAACGCCCAACAGGCCCTAATGCTCGCCCAAGATCGTTTGTGGTACGACTCACCAACTACTCTATGAAGGAGGAGATCCTGAAGAGAGCATGGAAACAACAAAAATCATGTTTGATCTCACCGTATAACATTAGACAATGACTATAGACAGGGTACAGGAAGCGCCAGCCGCACTATGTGGTCCGTCTTGAAACAACTTAAAGCCAGAAATCTAAAGGAAATGTTGTTTCCAGCTCACTGTGGTGACCAGACAAGGTATAAAAGTTTTGAAGATCTTCTGAGGCCAGAGACTTTCTGGAGGAAATCGATTAATGTGCCAAGCCTGGAGAAAGAAAGACTTGAGAAGGAACTGAAACGCCTGGCATGGTCGGTGGCGCGAAAGGGCTGGCTGGCCATGCTAATCCACAGGACACCAATCTGGCGGACATCACTGCACTCCTCAGGCCCCACGCTCGACAGGACAGCTGGCTGATTTGACCTCAAGGGAGACATCGATCCGAAATAAGAAACCAGACAACGGTCCCCCTGTGAACTGAGCGGTAAAATAACTGTGAAACTGAGGGCTGTACAATATGAGTAACAATATTTGGGATCCCTTAGCACACGTGGCAGATGGGGTGTTTAATCTATTGAACACGATGAGAATTGGGGTTTTGGTGGGGGGGCTTGATTTAATATACTGAGAAGTCTTTGGTATCAGATATGGGGGGGGGTTCATTAGAGACATAATGATTTTAGTCTGTCCCTGTGGTCCTTTCTTATCCCCCCCCCCCCCATGGATTCGGAGGTGGGAACTCTCGGCAAGATCGACGCAGAGCCTGAACTCAGGGAAAGTCTCTTGACTACTGGGTGCCCCCCTTTTCTTATTCTGTTTGAACCTGAGGGTTGAAGAGGGAGGTCGGGGAGGACGGACGGATCGGAGTTGAAAGGTGGGGGTCACTTTCATGTTTGCTTGCTGCTTGGGGCGACTCATGGGCTGGGTGCGTTAAGGGGATGTCGGGGATGGGCTTCATTTTTCCTTTTGCCTGGGGATACTCTGGGAGATTCGGGAGGTGTTCGCTCTGGATGCCTGTTGTTGGGGAGGGGCTCCGGCCTGCCTCTGGCCTCCATGTGATCAGGATGGGGAGAGGAGACCTGTAACAAATGACTGTTAGACTATCTTAGGTTTAGAGGGGTAGCTAAGAGTCTATAAATCCTCCTTTTTTTTTTCTTTCTTCTTCTCTCTCTCAGTTGTTGTTGCCATTCTCCTTGAGAAGTGCTCTAAGAAGGGTCCACGCTATGGGGGGATTGAAAAGGACCACCCCATCTAGTCGCTTAAAAAGGTCTGAGACAAGGCTGGTAAGGGGCGCTTGGAAGGTCCACGATGAGAGAGGGATATGTTTGCCTCTGATGTTGTTGACGACGTAATACCTCAAAGCACTGGGCCAAGACCCGTAAATGGTGCGGTTATGAGGTTATGCCCAGAACATCTTACAGGGCTAAGTGTCCCAAGTGAGACACGAACCAGTCTATCCACACAGAGGTGGACTGACCTAGGAAGTGGGAGTTTTCTGAGTTATGCAGTTTTGGAACAGACACCACTTTTAGACAAGATAACAATTGAAAGGTTGCTATACAACTGTTCAGGAATAGATTTTATCATGTCAAGGGAACGAATGAAATTTGTGTTAAAAGTTCCTGGGTTCTTAAATGTTAAAAGATGTTTATTTTTAATGGTGTTGGAAAGTTTTGTTTGTATTCCCAATGACATACAGTCGGGCTGGCAGTTCATGGCCAATGAGTTGCTAATACTAAATAGTTATAAAATAAGGCACAGGGCTATCCACAGATCACCTTATATTATGATTAGAAGAGAAAGGAGGGGTAGGAGAGCAGTTCCAGGGCAGGAAGAGAATATGCGGACTGAGGGGAGGGGGACGGTTCCCTTAACGATATCAAGGCATATGAAACAATGAAGAAATACAGTAGCTCAAAACATGGACAGAATTAAATCAAAAATTAGCTCTCTCAATGTGAATGGCATAAGCCATCCTGCAAAGAGAAAACAACTCCAAAAATTTTTAGAGAGACAGAAATGCGAAATTCATTTTCTGCAGGAAACACACCTATCTCCGAAGGAGGCTTTAAAATTAAAAAGTAGAGCTTTTCCAACTGTGTACCACGCGTCTCTGGCGAAGGGGAGGAAGAGAGGAGTGGCAATATTACGGTCATCCTCCCTCCCCTTTGAGGAGGAGGAGGTATTAGTAGACACGGGGGCTAGGTTTGTGATGGTGGTGGGACGTATACAGGATCTTCATGTAACACTATTAAACGTTTATGCTCCCCCAGGCACAGACACAGGTTTCTTCACAGATATAATTAAACTATTAGTGGAGAAGGTAAAGGGGTCCTAATTGCAGGGGGATTGAATGTCATTATGAACAGGGCCTTGGACACGACTTCAGGCATCAAGGCGCCCAAAGAGAAAGCTTCCAAGTACTTAAAGAGACTCATGAACGACACAGGTCTAGTGGATGTCTGGAGAAAATACCCATTAGCTCGGGATTATACATACTATTCCCCAAGATACAAAATATACTCGAGATTAGACATGTTTTCACATTTAATAAAGACTTGACAATCTTTGACTCGGTCTGGGTGGGCTCAGAGAGCCTATCAGACCATAAACCCATATATGCGCAAGTCGACCTCCAACTACCTAAAAAACCAACACATTGGAGACTGAATGTCAGTCTTCTCCGAGATGAGAAAGTAAAAGAGGAGATACGAGAAATAATAAAACAGGTTATAGAATTAAATGAGAACACTGACACCGCTCCCCAAATTATATGGGATACAGTTAAAACAATGATCCGTGGCAAACTAATCTCAATAGCTACGTATAAGAAGAGGGAGAGAGATAATCGTAGAGCACAACTAAACCAAACTCTTAATAACGTAGAGGGACAACAGAAAATAAAGCTTGTAGGAAGAGAGAAACGGAAATTGGGGAACTTAAGCGGAGTCTCCAGAGACTACAGCTCTCGGAGGCAGAGAAAGCTCTCGTTTATACAAAGCAAACCTATTATGAGGGAGGACCAAGGGCCACCCGCCTCTTGGCATATAGGTTGAAACAGCAATCGGCCAGGGCAAATATTACGGGGCTCAGGGACCCGAACTCTGGTCGTATTCTGCACAAGTGGGAACAAACAGCGGGAACTTTGGTCACATTTTATAGACGCTTGTACCTGCCCCAGCCTGACTCGCACACTGAGGAGGCCGCAGGATTTTTGAATACCTTAAAGTTACCCGGGCTTACAGATATCCAGAGGAAGACTCTGAGCTGCCCAATCACCCAGCAGGAGATTTTAGATACAGTGAAAACACTTAAAAGGGGTAAATGCCCAGGACCTGATGGGTTTGGGAATGAATTATATAAGATGTTTGTGACTGACATAGCCCCTACACTTAACACAGTTTATAACCGGATTTGGTTGGATGGAGAGGCAATTCCCCCTTCATGGAATTACACCACCATAACGGTGATCCCGAAAGAAGGCAAAGACCCGAGGGAATGTGACTCATACAGGCCAATATCCCTACTTAATGTAGATTATAAAATTTTTACAGCTATAATTGGCAAAAGGTTGCAGCCTATTCTTGTGGGCCTTGTCCACCCTGACCAAACGGGCTTTGTAGAAGGAAGGCAGGCAGGCTCAAGAAGGAGTCAGAAGAACTATAAACATAATTGATTTTATCAATAAAAAACGTATTCCGGCCTGCCTTATGAGTTTGGACGCTGAGAAAGCGTTTGATAAGGTCAGTTGGAGCTTCCTCTTTCTGGTTCTCAAGAGACTGGGTTTCCTCCCACAATTTCTAGAAGCGATTAAAGCTATCTACGCTTCCCCACAGGCTTATGTTAGGGTGAATGGCGGGGTCTCACAGAGGTTTGGGTTGGGAAGGGGTACCAGACAGGGCTGCCCACTCGCGCATCTTCTTTTTGACTTGTATATAGAACCCTTAGCCCAAGCCATAAGGGAGTCAGAAGGGGCGGAGGGAGCAAGAATAAATGAGGAAGAACATAACATTTCTCTATATGCGGACGATGTCCTCCTATATATTACCAACCCGGACAAATCCGTCCCTAAAATATGGCCCATCATTGACAAATTTGGCCAGTACTCAGGATACACACTAAACAAAAATAAAACGGAAGTTTTAAAATTTTACTATAACCTCCCCTGACCAAATAAGGCAAACCCTTGAGGTGCAATGGAATAGGGCGAAAATGAAATACTTGGGTATCCAAATCCCAAAGAACCGTAATGCTATTTTCACTAATTTGACCCAATTATAGTCCAGATTAGGCAGGACATCAGCAGATGGGAGACTCTGAGGCTGCCACTATACTCTAGAATAAGCTCGGTATCAATGAATATTCTACCTAAATACCTGTACCTTTTTCAGTGTCTACCTATTAAAATTCATAAGAATCAATTCCAGATATGGCAAAGGATGTTAGCGAAGTACATTTGGAACAACAGGAGACCAAGAATTAAAAATATAGTAATGCAGACAAATAAAAAATATTGGGGTCGAAATGTCCCTAATTTAGAGGACTATTTCTTAGCTACCCAGTTAAAATGGGCACTCCTATGGTCCAATAGAACCTACTCAGCTCGCTGGAAGACAATAGAGGAAGCCCTAGAGTCAAGGGCCTGGACAATAGGGAACCATACCGCGGGGCTAGATGACTCACCCCTGTCGGTCCGTAATACACTGGGGTCCTTAAAAAGACTGTGGACCAAATACAAGCTAGATGAGGAGCTCTGGCCTTTAAGGTGGTTCGCCTGGGACATAGACTTCACACCGTCCAGACAGGATCTTACATTTAGAAGATGGGGGAGGCTGGGCTTGAATACCTTAAATCAACTCATGAGTGGAAATAAAGTCATGGAATTCACTCAAGTCAGGGAAAATTTCTCTCTGTGACAGGTAGACCACTATAGATACTTACAAATTAGGGCCTATATACATCAAATGCAAACTCGATATGTACACACAGAAGCCCCACCAAGACTTCTGAATATTATAAACGAAACTCTCAACTCAGGAAGACTTAAGGGACTGGTCTCGGACATCTATGGGGCCTTGAGAGACAGAAAGGGGAATAAGACCTCGCAGATTAAACATAGATGGGAGCGGGAGATAGGGGTTCCTCTTGAGGAGAAGGATTGGATATCTGCCTTGACACTGGCCTCTAGGACCACATCATCTCCAATGTGGAGGGAGTTCGAGTGGAAGGTTAAACTAAGATTTTTCATAACGCCAAATACACAGTCTAAGTGGGACAATAATTGTTCAGGGCAGTGTTGGCGGAGGTGGGTCACTGGTGGCAGATCATTTACACATATTTTGGTCTTGCTCGTCCCTCATAGGTTTTGGACAGAAATTGAACAGAAGATAAAACAGATACTCCATACAACTTAAGTTAGGTTCCAAAACCTAATATTGGGGATTAAACCAGAGGAGCTCAGGGAGCAGACAAAGTCTATCTCTGAATGTCCTTCTGGTGGCATCCCACAAAGCCATAACTAGAAGATGGCTCTCATCCCATCCCCCGACAACCCAAGATTGGAGGGCAATTACCAATGAAATTAAAGATATGGAGGAGATCACATACAAAATAAATATAAGGACACAGGTCTTTGTGAGACGTTGGACCCCGTGGTTGTTAGCATGAAGATGGGGAAGGTCATTCAGATTAGAGGGAGACAGAGTGGGGACATAGAGAATACTCCCTTATTAAGAACAACGGAATCATACTGCCTCTGGGCTGCTCACTAAAATGTAAAGTGTGACTAAAATAGAATGAGTAGGCTTTAGATACCCAAGTAGCTTGAAATGAGAAAATATGATATATTGATGCCTAATAAAACAGGGATAAAATGTATTATGAACTGAAAATGGTGACAATGATATGGAATGCTTGTAATCCTGTGCCAAGAAATGCAATAAACTTGAATTTAAAAAAAAAAAACAAAGTCCAAGAGGGTAGTATCTTTCAGAAAAGAGATGCAAGAACAAGGGACACAATTTGAAGACGGGGTGGGGGGGAGAGACAGCTCAGGGCAATGTGAGGAAGTATTTTTTCACAGACAGGGTGGTGGACGCATGGAACAGCCTTCCTGAGGAGGTTGTGGGGTCTAAAACTGTGGGAGAATTCAAGAATGCATAGGACAGACAAAGTAATTCTTGTGAGGGGTAGGAAGAAATAGGCTGTTGGTTAACTAGGATCTGCAGCTTATCCTGTAGGTAGGGAAATGTGCAGACTAGGTGGGCCAAGCGGTCCTTATCTGCCATCAAAGTCTTAAGTTTCTATGTTTCAACCCTTTAGAGTAGAGGGTGTTGGTGGCAATGGTGTTCACTGACATGATGGCAGACAACTCTGTAGCTGTTGACACTGAACGTGGTGGCCAAGAGCATGCCATGAAGTCTCTCTCCTTTTCTTGGGGCTTGCGTTTCCCAGTCAATTTGTCCCAGGCCTTGGAAGCATGGGAGCCCATGGATGGGTCTGGGAACACAGAGGAGCTTCTATCCTGGAGCTCCTCTTCCATACAGGCGATCTTCTGTTCCATCAGAAAGGATTCTAGGGCCTTTTGACGACACTGGGTGGCCTGACTGGAGCTGCTGCAAATCTAGCAGGCCTGAATGTCATGGTCAGTGCTGAGGCAGGGTACACAGGCCTCATGGTCGTCTCTGTCACTGATCTTACCGCACCTGCACCGTTGAAATAAACTTTCAGAATCGGATGGCATAAACCAAAACGCCAAATCACTTTAAGGAATAAAGTGATAGTGGGACTAGGTTGAGAAAAGAAAAGAAAATGCACGCGAGGAAAAAACACGTTCGACTGAAGAAGCAGTGCTCCATGGAGTCTGGTGTATGATGGTTGACGGCAGAAAAACTGAGGAAGGTGTAGGGCCGCCCATGGCTTTATAAGGAGGACATCAACAGGATGATGTCACCATGGGTGACCCCAGAAGACTGCTAGCAAAAATGTTCCGCGTGGTCCTAGTGCCTGATGGCTATGGTTCCAAAGGTGTGACCTGCTGAAGAAGATATAGCATTTTATCAGAAAAAGGCAACGTGACCAGTGGGGTCCCCTATTGCTCAGTATTAGAACCTATACAGCGCTTTTCCAAATATACATCAGTGATATAAATAATGTTATCAGTAGTTGGATAAAGAAATACACAATTCCATGGGGCCCTGTTAAAACTGCAGGCTTGTCTTCTACAGGGCTGCCGTTGATACCACCCTAAAACGGGTCATGACAGCCCTTAACAAATGCTGCAGACTTCTCACTGGTGCAGGGAAGCATATGCATACCTGTGATCTCTACAAGCAATCCAACTGGCTCAATCTAAATAGTAGACTTGTCTACCAGACCTGCCTACTGGTTAAGAAAACTTGTCTTAATCTCACACCCCCTGCAACTCATGCCTTAATGTTGCCTGCAGTCACTGCACATTTTACACGCAGTTCCCTCAAACCAACATTTATCGTTCCATTCTGCCGTACCAACCAAGCTCAACGTGCTTTCCACACCAGGGCTCCTCTGTTGCTAAACAACCTTCCCCCTGAAATTGCAGTTGAAAACAAGCCTGGCCCACTCAAACGTAAACTCCGCCAGCACCTCACTGACTTCAGCAGTTGTGACTGCTCTGCCTAGGCTTGCGGCTTTGTTTCACCCCTCCCTCCTCTTCTCTCCTCCCATGCTACCCTCCCCACTTCTCTACACCCTTCCACCTCCTGCTGCTCCCAGTCTCTGTCCCACCCCCACCTACCATTCTACCCCTCTCACCTCCCACCTACCATTCCACCCTCCCACTTCTCCTCCTGTCTGACCCTCCCTATCACCCTATCTCTTGCTGCTCCAACCCAGACTACCCAACACTTATTTTTCTGTTCTGGCACTTACGACCATGTCAAATTCTTGACTGCCACCCTCTTTCCCCACCCATCCCCTCTTATCCTCACCCTTGCTCCACTTCTGTCGCCCCTAGGATGTTTATTTGTATTTGTGTCTTGCTATATATACACACCTGTATTGATATTTGCCACTGACGGTTTGCTACTGTGCTAGTCTATACACATGTACTGTCTTTTGCTACCAAGTTAACCTCCTGACCTGTATTGTACCTTACCTCTGCTTACTTCTGTGTTAACCTCCTGACCCTGTACTGTATCTTACCACTGTTTTGCTTGCACCCATTGCTGACACAGAACCTTTATAAAAGGATCCTTGGTTCAAAGGTATTTGTAATCCTAGTAATAAATGAATAAATAAGTAAAAAAATAAAAGTAACATTAATACAAAATGATCTGGGGAGAAAACGGGTCTGTGAGCTGATAAATGTGACATGAAGTTTAACACAGATAAAAGTGCTCTGATGCACGCAGAAGCCAGAAACAGAAAGGTCAAGCATTACCTACAGGGGTAGCAACTCAAAGTAACTGAAATAAAGAAGGACCTGGGGATCATAGTGTGCAAAAGGTAAAAGGCACAAGGCAGTATGGGGAAGCCGTATTAGAAACAAACCGAGGGCTGGGTTGTATTAAGAGGTGAAATTTCCAGCTGGAAAAAAAACATTGCAGCACTGTATAGAGCCAATTAGTGACCTAACCTGGACTATGGACTGCACTTCTGGGCACACTGTACAGTACTAGAAGGAATGTACAGTGTCTTGAGAGCTACAAAGATGATCTGGGGAATGAGAGTTACCTTACGAGAAAAGATTGAAAAAAAAAAAAAACTCTTATGACCTGATAGGAAAGAAAAGGGTGGTGGTGGTGGTGGGGGGGGGGTTAGGTTGCTTGTGTATGATCTTGTAAATGACAAGCAATTAATGGCAAAACTAAATATGGAAATTGATTTATTTACCTGGCGAAACAATTTCAATAATCACACAGGTACAGCAAAAATCTAGTAGTTTACAGATGCGGAGGCGTAAGGTAAGAACACAAGTCAAATGAAATAAAATCAATAACACACAATATGTACAGAATTTTACACATTTACATTAAAAGGGACTGGACACTACAATTGTTCAAAACTGTCAAAAAAAAAAAAAACAAATGCAGGTACTAGAGGTCAGAACAGAGAAAAGGAAGATTGTGGGTGGGTGTGTGTGTGACGAACCCGCACACACCCACAGGAGCATGCTATGAGTGGCCTAGTGGCTATTAGCGCACTAACTAGAGAAGAGTTAAGAGTGTTAAGAGATATACCACATCAGCCATGGCTTGGTTCCATTCCTTTCAGGCAGATCTCAACTGGTGAAGATCGCCTCCTCCCTCTCACTCTTCCACTCCCCATCAACAATGGAGTCCCTCAGGGCTCTGTCCTCGGCTCCATTCTATTTTTAATTTCCCTTAACAACATTCCTACTGCTTGCATCTCATCCCAAATCCACATGTACGTGAACACAGTCCTGTATACATCTAGTACTTCTCCCTCTGATGCAGAGACTCGAATGCTGCAAGATTTCAATAAGGTTCAGCTATGGTTCCAGGCTAACCACCCGTTCCTAAAGCATAAAGACTGTCTCCATGTCCCTCAGCAGACAGAGGCTATCTAAACTCAATCCCACCCACCCCCGCCTTCCACATCCTGGATGGTGCACCTACTGAAAATGTCACTACCTTTAGATACCTTGGGGTCTAGCTTGACCAGCGCCAGGATTTTTTCAGCACATGTGAATGCTATTTAAAAGAACCTACAGCCCCAAGCTCGGTGCTCTATATAGGAACAAGGATTGTATCCCACGAGATGCCCGGTGGGCAATCATGCAGAAAATGATCCTGCCCACCTTTGACTATGCTGACATAGTCTACAGTGCTGCATCTAAATCTACACTGGCCAGGCTGGACACCCTCTTCAGCTCCTTCTGCCACTTTATTCTATCCTGCCCCCCTCACACCCAACACTGTGACCTGTATAAAGCACCATCTCTCCCATCCCTGGAGTCCAGATGTCTGTCCCATACTGCCACTTTCATGGCAAAATTATGGACTGTAAACCTTCCCTCCCATCTATCTTCCTCCATCTCCACTTCCACCCAATGAATCTACTCTCTCCGCAACTCTGACCTAACATCCTTCGCTATCCCCCACCAAGCTACCACCACTGGCCAATCTGCCTTCCTCCTTCCACTGTCCTCAACTGTGGAATGCTCTCCCCCTTTCCATCCGTTATGCCACTTCACTCTTCTCTCTCTCCTCCCTTCTATGTGTCACACAACCGCTACCTCCTCCTGCCAAATCCTTTCAGCCTCACTTCACACACTGCCGCCTCCTGTTCCCTCCTAATTTATACTCTCAGGCTTTGGCTTACCTAGGCCTCTGTTCTGACTGGGTTGCCACCCTACATAATGCTCATTCACCTGTGCTCCCTAGGGCTGGTCCTTAACTAGGCTGCTCCAACTGGCACGCTTCTGTTACCCTAAGCTATCTCTTGGCTCGCTCTTAGATTCTGTATTACTGACCGAATATGAGCACCTACATCTACCATATACTTATTTCTGCCTGCATTTTATTTTTGTTGTCACTACTGTAAAACTTGGTGTAATATTTGGAAATGGATGCCTGTTATGTACATTTATTCATTTTATTCATGTGATTTTGTACTTGCAGTACTCCTATTCCCCAAGGATGCATCTGGAAACGAGCAGTTCTTCTCAGTATGCCTTTCTGGTGAAACGCTTGCATAACTAAATATACTGGCAGGGCATTCCAATAAGGAAAGAATAGGGGAATTACTTGTAACTGCAGTTCTGCTACTAGTAAGCAATTCATATCCATGCTTGGGCAGTTTTCCACTGAGCATGCTCAGTCACACGCTCCATTAACTAACTAGATTCCGTTCCGTTCACTATCCACCACTTACACAGATGCCTAGTAGTCTTCAAGAGAAGCGAGCAAGGCATGCACCTAAAATGTTAAGGTGAACAAACACTGGAGGACAGCGAACACAAAAGCAGCTAACTGAGCAGGTCAATGCTGTAATGGGAATGGGATAAGTAAGGCTGGGTGGGTGCGTATACATCCCTATAAAACTCTGCAGTGGGGATGTACCTCTTCAAGGACACAGTTGGATGGATGGGAAATTGTTTGGGAGACAGCACACAACTGTGGTAAACTGAGTCCATTGCCAGGAGAGGGAGGTCAGTAGTGGGCTGCCACAGGGATTGGTCCTGGAGTCCAGTCCTTTTCAGTATCTTCATCAGCAACATAGAAGGATCTCAGCGCAAGATGTCTCTCTTCTCAGATGACGCTAAGCCCTGTGGTAGGGTAGACAGTGAGAAAGGGATTAGAGTGATGCAGAAGGACCTACAAAGGCTAGCAAGGTAATCAAAGGTTAGGCAATTTAAATTTTAAGCCTTAATCCTGCAGGTGCACCAAATAATCCAAGAAGTCAGGAATCAAAGCCTCAAGAGGACTGATGTGTTTTTTCTTGCACCAGAGGGAAAACCTTTTCCACTTGGCTGCATAAGACTTTTTTGTACTAGGCTTTTGGATATCCTGAAGATCTTTAAGACTTGTTCTGAATATTAAGTGTCAGGAAACTAGCTCCTCAAGAACCAGACTTTGAGGTGAAGAGATTTCTGGTCCGGATAAGTCACCCGTCTGGGGAAGAGTTCAAGAGGGAGTGACTGAGAGGGAGCTGAATGGGTTTGCTGCAGGACAGGGAGATCAATAGGGGGTACCACGCCTGTCTTGGCCAGTCTGGAGCCACCAGGATCATTGTTGCTGGCTGATTTCTGAGCTTTAACAAGGCCCCGAGAATCAGAGAAAAGGGAGGAAAGGCATAGAGAAACGCTCCTGTCCAATCCAAAACTAAGGCATTTGTGGGAAGGGTCCCCAGTACCGGAGGCCTGCAGCCAAACAGAGGAAGTTGATGGCTCAGATGAGAGGCAAAAATCTATTTCTGGCGTGCCCCACCTTCTGAACACCGTGAACAACTGTTTGTTCTGACACCACTAGCTGTGTCCCTGGTTGATACGACAAGAGCATCTGTCAGAGTGCTGTCCTTGCCTGGCAGATGTATGGTTGACAGACTGACTTCTAAGAAGTAAGCCAGAGTCCAGATCCTCATGGCTTCCAAGCACAGGATACTGGATCTTGAGCCACCCTGCAGTGGTGTTGTCTGTCCTGATCTGGACAGAGTGATCTTTTATCTGTGGAGCAAAAGCTCTGAGAGCCAGATAAATGGCTCAGAGTTCCAATACGTTGATGTGTGAGTGCGACTCTTGTGGAGTCCAGGAGCCACTGATGGAAACACTGTCCATGTGAGCTCCCCATCCAAGCAGAGAAGCATCTGTAGTAATGATCCTTGAAGGGGAAGAGATCTGCAAGGGAATCCCTACCGAGAGGTTGGCAGTCTCCCTCCAGCACTCCAGAGACTGAAAGAAATTGTTTGTAACTGGAATCAGTTTGGACAGTGAACTTTTGCTTTGGGACCAGTGAGACCTTAGGTGCTGCTGTATGTCCCTCATTCTGAATCAGACTCCTGGAACCATAGCTGTCATCGATGTCATGTGTCCCAGGAGCTTTAAGAAGTGTCTGGCTGGCCTAGGATGAAAGAGTTTGCCACTGACAAAGTTTTGTATCCTTTCCACAGGAAGGAAAGCTCTGCTCTGCACTGTATCCAGCTGTGCTCCTATGAACATAAGGAGCTGTGTGAGCTCTAGATGGGATCTCTTTTGGTTTATAATGAATCCCAGGGACTGCAGTGCGTCTTGCCAGAGCAAGTGACTCCTGCACTTGTACGGGAGTGTTCCCCACCATCAACCAGTCGTCAAAACAAGGGTAGACGGAGATCTCCTTTTTCCTTAGATATGCTGCCACTACGGCCAGACATTTTGTGAACACCCATGGTGCAGATGTCAGATCGAGGGGCACTGCTGCAAACTGGTAATGCCCGAAGAAGTTTGAACCTCAGAAACTTTCTGTGAGACTGCCTGATAGGTATGTGAAAATAGGCGTCTGAGATCCAGGGAGGCTAGCCAGTCTCCCTACTGTAGAGACCGAATCTCCATTTTTATGGTGACCACCTTGAATTTGGGTTTCAGAAGATGCTTGTTCAAGTATCTGCGGTCTAAAATAGGTCACCACTCCCCATTTTTCTTCTGAATCAGAAAGTATCTGGGGTAGAAGCCACTTCATCTGTGACTTGCTCAGGCTTCCTCTTAGAACTAGGCACTTCATCAGCACCCTTTACATTTTTTTGATTTAGGAACTCCATCAGCCCCTTTGGAAGCCTTATTTTCAGATGCCACTTCATCAGCACCAGATTTTGTGTTTTTTGTTTTCAAAGGCACTTCATCAGCACCTGTACCAGGCTTAGATTTTAAAGATGCTTCATCGGCACCTTGGTTATTTTTATTCTTTAAAGGCCCCCTCATCAGTAGCCTTGGGTCTGTGTTTTAGACCAGATGACTCCTTCTGTCATTTCTCTAAGCCTTTTAGTGCTGTTTTGTAGTGTTTTTGAACAAAAGTTGGAGCAAAGAACACAGTAATAGTCTGAACCTAAGCACTTCAAGCGCAGGCTGTGATTATTAGCTTTAGCTATAATTTTATGACAGCCTAAACACGCTGCGGTGCCGAGCAGATGCCTGGATCCCCCCCCCCCCAAGAGAGTAAAGTAGTCCTCCGGATGCTCGATCCTCTCTCTCCCTGCCGACCCGCAGTAGCCCAGGCTCATTCCCGAACCCGGGTCGCCGGCGTGGCTCAAGGTGTGGCGTCCAGCGCTTTAACCCTCAGCGCTACCGGGCTGGCCCCTGTCATGTACTTAAAGGTCTCTATTATATCCCCCATGTCCCTCCTCTCCTCCAGAGAGCACATGTTCAGCTCCTTCAGTCTAACCTCATATGGTAACTCCCCGTCACCCGTGACCATCTTCGTTGCTCGGTGTTGCACCCCTTCCAGCAAACTAATGACTCTTTAGGCAAGGGTGCCAAAACTGAGCACAGTACTCCAGGAAGGATCTGACCAGTGATCTGTATAACGGCAGAAGCACCTCCCTCCTCCTAGAGGTTATACCCCTTGCAGTACAACCCAGCATCTTGTGGGCCACTGCTGCTGCTTTCCTACAGTGTGCCGAGTTGTTCACTGATCCTGTAATGAGAACCCCAGCTCTTTCTCCTCCTCAGTCACAGCTGGCTGCACCCCCCCCCCCCAGATGGTAGCTTCTCTTTGGATTCTTTGCCCTGAAATGCAGCACCTTGCATTTTTTTGGCGCTGAAGTCAAGTTGTCAGATGTCAGACCATGTCTCCAGCCTTGTTAGATCTTCCTGCAATCCCTGACACCCCTTCCCCAGGTCATCCACCACTGCTCCTATCTTGTTGTCATCCACAAATAGACTGATCTTGCTATTTACGTCTACCGAGATGTCTGCAATAAATACCCCAAATAACACCGGCCCCTGCACTGACCCCTGTGGGACCCCACTCATCACTGCCCTTGGGGATGATAATTCACTTTCCCCCACCACCACCCTCTGCTGCCATCCCTGCAGCCAGTTCTCCACCCATCCCATCAATTTTGCCCCTGCGTCCCTTAATGTACATGCTAGTCTCCCACACAACTCACTTGCTTTGTCACTTGCTATATGGTTTAACAACGGATCTTTTTATTCTGGCTCCTACTAAAGAACAGTGCAAACAAAGATATGAAGCTTAGATTAAATGCAATAGTGTTTTGCCAGTGTTACGGGGGTTTGATTAATATGATACCTCTTATCTTTGCTGCATACTTAAGATGGGAATCAGTACAGTAACAGTAGAAATAAGGATGACTGAATGTCACCATTTTAAAGAGCAGTTTAACTTTGCTGGATTACAAGGCAACAGTGAATTCACTGACTGAATTATAGCAGCTTCAGAAACAGTTACTTGTTATTGAAACACAGGTGAAAAATGCCTTTGCAATGGAACCGAGGGTACTCACAAGTTGATGTTTAGCCCTATATTATGAAGAAAAGATAATTTTATTTTAATGTTTAAAACAGGAACACTACGTTTGACTGTCTAGATTCCTCAAATGTGAAAAATGGATCAGGAATCCGACCAGCTGGGCAAGCGCTACCTTTAATACAAGGTACCAAATTTGCCTGAGTCAAGCCAAGCTGCAGCACATTGGTTTATTATGCAAAATAACAGTTATCACTGTGAGGGACTAAAAAATGTTTTACTTCACTCAGTATGCTTAAGAACTCGAGCTTTCATCCTCACCAAGCTTGTGTGAAAGCCTGGAACAAACCAGCCTCTTGTAAGTGCACCTGTGGTGCTTAAACCATTTTACCACATCAGATACTGTTCGTGCATAGACAATGGAATGCCTTTCTTTGTGGCAGCAACAGCATGCTAACGTAGCAGAGTTATACAGTTTAACTCTCACTATGTTGAGTTACTAAGAAGTGATATTAAAAGCCGGCCCGGTGATGCTGAATGTGAGGTGCTAGACGCCACACCTCGCGCCACGCCGGCAATCCGGGTTCGGGAATGGACTTGGGACACCGGGGATTGGTGGGGTGACTAAGCATCCTGAGGACTCCTCTCCTCTCCCAGTGTGGGTTGCAGGACTTGCTTTGCTCCGTAGTGGCCCCCAGTGGAAATCGGGGGCACTACATGGAGCAGCACTGTCAGGGGTGGAACAGCAGCAAATGTCAGCACTACATGCACAGACGTCATTGCATGTCTGCGCTCCAGGGGGAAAACCATAAGGAGGAAAACCCCGGCTACTGAGGAGGCGACGGGGCTTGAGTGCTCAAGCCCGCACACCCACTGTAGGCCCTGGTCCGACTTGACTCTCCCTGGTCCCTGCTCCTCCTTTGGCGGCGGAGGGCGCTATCATCAGATTCCTCACTCGGGTCCTGGAGTTCAGGTGGGATGGAGAGGCAGAGCCGAGTGGGTCCCTGTCTGAGGAGATGCCAAGTAT
Source organism: Neoceratodus forsteri (assembly GCA_016271365.2). Classification (NCBI taxonomy): domain Eukaryota; kingdom Metazoa; phylum Chordata; order Ceratodontiformes; family Ceratodontidae; genus Neoceratodus; species Neoceratodus forsteri. Next base: position 425,649,073 of record JADMNL010000024.1, on the reverse strand, counting down.
TGGGGGGGGGGGGGTATTAATATCATGGTAACTCTATAAATAGTATATGTTAAAGCAAGAATTTGATTATTATTATCACGCAATGTATGACAATATAAGGCTGCTGAGGATCAGCCACGGAATCTGTAGCAGTTATTTTTTTTATGACATCATGGTGGTACACAACGCGTCTGCTAGATTTTCATTAGCGATACTAAAGCATGGAATTAATTTGGAATATAATGAATGTGAGTGCATGATTGCCAACAGGGTGTTTTGGGCTTATATATCTCTGATTAGATAATAAAATGTTGATTTTAACAGGACAATTGTGGGCCCAGAGGAAGTGGCCCTCTGGGCCACTAAACGTTGGTCGGTTCACTGTGGTGCACAACCTGTTTTATACTAATAAAAAATTATTATTATATCAAAAGGAGTTTTGAGTCTTCCTCACAGTAACAAATTACCTGTGTTTGTTGCGCAACAGAGGAGTGGTTCCTCCAACCACTTATTTAATTTGGCCACCTGTTACAGGCTAAGTATGCATCTGGCCCCCGAAGCACTCACAAGTTACCCCCAGATAAATTAAGCACCCCCTAACACAACACACCCACTAGCCCCCACTTCCCTCCTCCCCACAGCACCAAAAAAACAGTAGAAATACTGTCGGGTGAGGATCCTCCATGAGATGCGTTTCCGCAGTGCAGTAGCTTACACTTGTCTTGGGTCCAGTTAAATGAATAAAGGATATCCTCCTATCCCATGCAACTGACCGCCCTGGTCCAGAGCCAGAAGCCCTGCTCCTAGATGAAGCTGAACAGAAGGTTTCAACCCACCCCGCTAGGGCAAAGAAACGAAAGTTACAGGCTTACCATAACTTATCTTGCATAATATCTTCACCACTGATTACCACTTATGAGACTGGGCCGGAAGCACTGGGACCCTGAGGGAGCACAACTTTTGGCCAAGGGGACAGAAACTGCTACTGGGCATGGCACCTGAGAACCCACCCATGTGGTGTTGCACTCTAGCCAATAACCACTGCCAGCTCATCAACAGCTCTATTCCCCAGGAGAGAAATAAAGTGGGGAAAAATGAAGAGAGGGCTGAAGAAATTCTCAGGCCATAAGAGATAAGAGAAGGATACAAGAAAAACTAAAACTCGACTGCTAACCTCAGGTAGAGAGAGAAGGGCAGACTAGGTGGCACAAAGAGGTAGTTGGCCATGGAACCAGAGCCTCAGCCCCACTAGCAAGGCAGCGGATGGATACTGATACCAAGGCAGCAGCCCTGAAGCATGTGGCTCTAGGTAAACAGAGAGGAATGCCCAAAAAGTTGGATCCCCTCTTGCAGTCAAGATGGCACAAACATGCCCAAAGCAAAAATGAACCACGTAGGACTCCTAGAAGGCAACTTCGTGCTATTAGATGGAGCACCGCCTGAAAATCAGTTAGTTTATACCTTTTTTTCCACAGAAGAAAAAAAAAGGATGGATTTTGGGTGCATGTGGAGTTGCAGGCCCAAGAGAGTCAAGATGTGTTAATTTCCCTAGTTGCCCCTGAAGGTAGTGGGCTAATATCCCAGCTGACATAAGGAGAGAAAAAGGCATTCAAACCAATAGAGGAATAAACTTGAATACCCAGAAGAAAAAAAAAAAAATTAAGTTATCTGCTTCCACTACAACAGGGATGTGCCCTGTGTAAGATGATTATTACTTGTTCCAAACTAGCACACAGTACTTCTCTACAGACAGTGCTGCTGTTAAGTGGAGTTAGATTTGGATAGTACCCAGAGGCATGGATTGCATTTAGCAAACTAACAGGGATATATATACCACTTAGAGGGGGATATATTCCAGGCGAGGAGGACAAGATAAGAAAAAAATGGAAGGATGTACCTCTCCCTTTTTTTTGTTGATATGGAGGCCCTGAAAAAAAGGGCCTCACCCCAGCTTTTGAAGGTTGTTTTTTTTGTGAGGGTGGGAACCCAACAATGCGTCCCAAGCCCTACCTTTTTTGTTTTTAAACAACCCCTCAGGTGGTGGAAATGGAGAGAGACATCCGGAACAAGATGGTGCTGACCTGAGCAAACAAAGTGAGCTATCCAGAGGCCCCGACTCTGCTAGAGCAAGGATGATGGGCACGTGTGGTAACCAATGGTGAAGATATTCTGGAAGATCAACTATTATGTTAAGTATGTAACTTTCATATCTTCCAAGAACCAATCTTTACCCTTGATTCCCACTTATGTGTTCAGAGTACCAAGCTTTCCCTTCTTCCTGAGGGAGACGCTGGCTCACCTGGAGGGTAGAAAGATACCCTCAGCCCTCTGTGTAGAGGGGAACACTGGAGGACAGTGGATCCTTGCAGTTTTTTTTTTTTTTCCCTTCTCACCACCAGGCTCCTGCACCTTCTGGAGTCTCCAACGGCCTGCTGCGTCCTCGCTCCTGCTACTGGTGGCCAGTGCTGTCCATCCCCCCCACGGAGCCTTGGTTATACCCCCCCAGGCGGGTACGGGGTGGGGCCCTTTTCACCCCGACGTGTCTTGAGTTTCGTCGGGGGATGCTGGTACTGGCACCGGCAGGGGCATTGAGGATCGTGGCCAGGAGCTCCGTCTACCAGGAGTCTGGTGGGGCATTTTCCTGGTTTTCTTTCCCCGCCCTCCGGACGTCATGCTCTAGGGGAGCCTAGGGGCGGAGCACGTCATGACGTGCTTGACGCTCCAGCTCCCAGCAGACGTCCTTCCCTCCCTTATTCGCAGTCCCGCTTCACCTCCACCTGTGGTCACCCAGGCGGCAGTGCGACAGCGGGATCTGCATCCCCACCAACCCCCCTGGAAGAGGAGAGCAGCCGTTGGGCGCTCGATCCTCTTCCCCTCGGCTTGACCCTCCAGCTACCCGAGCCCGTTCCCGAACCCGGGTCGCTGGCGTCGCAAGCAGAAATCCAACCGCTGCGCCGACGGGCCAGCAGATCCTTGCAGGTTTGGTGAGACCAAAGACTGGTCAGGTCCAGAAGGAAGCTTCTGTGTCACAGGAGCAGGAGGGTTCCCCAATAGGTGCCTCCTGACCCTTAGGAGAGATGAAGTGAACCCTCCTGGAAGTGCAAATTAAACACCTTATGCTGGGCCAAAGGTGCCAGTTGGGAGAAGTGAAGCCTGCTGTCTGCCTGATTAAGACTGCAGTTCCTACCAACTTGGAGACCACCTACCTGACATCATAAGATGCCCTCGGTTGGTGCTGAGCTACCTCCAGGCCCCTGGTAGGAAGGTCAACTACCTGTCCGACTGACTCACTCTATGATAGTGCAGCTAAGAAAGTGCTCAGCTGCAACCCTAGATGACAGAAGTCGCCATACTGTATGTGCCTGCTGTACTGAAATGCACACTAGGGTACATACTGAGGAAAAAGTCTTCCCTCCAAGAGCATCCATCTGGGCAGAATCTGCCTCTGGAGGTCAGTCATGCGTGAAGAACTGTGGCCCTGGAGTCTGCAATACTTCAAGTCCTGAGGACGGTTAAGTTGCATCACAAGCAGATCCTGTGGGTGTGGAATACTGCTTGAGAAGGTCCCTGGGGATGGCTGGGTTGGAGACAAAATGCCTCCACACTGCTCTGGCTGCCTCCTCAGAGCTCCAGGGAATGAAGCAACAACAACAGTGTCAATAGTAGGAACCCAGAGAAGTTCCAATGGTAGGGCTGCTGAATCGCAACTTATTTTTACATTTATATTTTCTCCCCCCGGCCATGGCTTTGCCCTTGGATTGCCACTGACACCAATGTATACTCCAACCGCGGGACATCAACCCCACGAGTTTGCCTCCTCACTGTGGAGCTGTCCCAAGGAATGGCTCCATAGCACGGCATGCCCATGGCGGCCATGCCAGGGGTCAGGAGGACCACCAATCCAGGAGGTCCTAATGCTCGGGTATTTTTCCAGCTTCCCCATTAGATCCCACTCCCAGAGGATGACGGGAGCCCAAGGAGGCATGCGTACACGTGCTGCCACTCCAGATGATGTCCTCCACTCCCTCATAGCACCTCTAAATGTACTGCCATCCATGGTCACCGGGTGGCAGTAATGCAGCGGTTGTGGCAACCCTCTCTCCCCGTAGAGCATCCTCGATCCTCCCCCCCCCAATCAGCCTTCCAGTGACCTAGGCTCATTCCTGAACCCAGATCGCCGGCGTCGCAAGTGGTAGCTCTACTGCTGCACCAGCGGGCTGGCGATCGCAACTTATTAAATGCATGTAGGTAGAGTGCTTCAAGCATCTCCACCAAGAATTGCTGGTACAAGGCATACTCGGTGCAGAAGGAAGGTTTATAGATGATTTGTTGTCCTCTGAGGAGGAAGCTGATGGAGATTAGATGACACCAATGTGTTTCGTTGGTGCCAGGGAGAAGGGCCTTATTGGGCCCTTTCAGCCTCACTATGACAAGACTCTAAGGCACTGATGAAGGCCCGGTGTTGTGCTGTCGCCACCACTGTCACTCTCATCAATGTCACTTCCATGGTGTTGCTAGTGACAACATCTGAACCACAGACAGAACAAACAACAAAATAATCTGCCTGCACTCCAGAGCCAGGAGGTCACTCAAACCTCCAGTGAAGGTATAATAAATCACACCATAGTCCTGCTTTGTTTCACACAAAAATATCAGGTTTATTCCAAAGTAACAAAGATGGTCTGAGTTTAACACAACAATCTGATAACAAAGAACCTGGTGCTTCGCCAATTAAGGCTTCATCAGGGGGTACAGAACGGACAACAGCCTTTGTGCTGGTCCTGCTCCCACCACTATGAACAGTGTCAGGAGGAAGTTTGGTGTCATCCTCAGTGCCACCAAGCACGTCACTGCAAATGTTGACAACAGCACAGATGGTTCCAGAAGATGACCTCAAGGTGTCCACAGGTGTAGAATGAACATATAGCTGCAATCTCAGCACCAGGTGCATCTGCTGCTCAAGGCAGGCAGACTGTGGAGGGTTCGTAGTTGACAGCCCAGAAGGAATCAACTGTCCCCCAGATCCAACCAACCAACCAAAGTCTCTGATCCCTCAGTGCAGTAACGTCAAAGAGAACTCCTTGGTTCCATGGAACCAGAGATCCCAGGAAGAGGCCCAGGGCAAAGGACTAAAAACCTAGTCTTGGGCAGACATGTGCGAGGCCTGCCTCCAAACGTGGGGAATGAGTGACACCACCTTATTGTGCAGTTCTCTAGGGTAAGTGATCCACTGAGAAGCAGGCACTGCACGCATCCATGTTGTGCTTTGGTCCAAGACAGGCCACATAGGACCGATGCCGGTTCACCGCAGCTATCAGTTTCCCATAGGGAAATGCATGATGGGATGCTTTCAGATATTCTTTTTGGGTGACACAGCCCCTTTCTTGTCAGAGTGTGGTAAAAAAAAAAAAAAACACAGGCAGTACCATGAACAGAAGAAAAACAAGGTGAAGCAGCAAAAATTAAGCAGTGATAAAGTGAACTGAGGTGCTACACTCCCATGGTATGCACTCAATGGCAGGAAGAACAGAACTGAGGTTGGTAAGGGAGCAGACAAAGGGTATTTGCAAGGGTGCAACACCAACTCAGGGGTATACAGGTGCCGTGCCCAGTAACTGCTGCCAGCACCCTGGCCTAAAACTTTGCTCCCACGGGGTCCTAGTGCCTCTGGCCCAGACCCATAAGTGGGCATCAATGGTGAAGATTGATTTTTGGAATATCTAAAATCTATCTGGGCCAGAAGAGGGGCCACAAGTATCAATATTTCCCATTTCTCCCAAAGCTTGACCAATACCAGCCAAGACAGAGATACTGGAGGAAACCCATACAGAAGCCTGTTAAATCCTACTCTGAATTTATTTATTTTTTTCATATAGGTTTTTATCCTCTTCAGCCAACGTGGGCTTGGCTCCCGTCCACCATTCCCAACTGTGTCCCACCTAGCTGGAACATACCTTCAGTCCAGAGCATCCTTCCAGGTCCTGGTGGTGAAGAAGATGAGAGATGATGTGCAGGGCTTCATACACGCCTGCACTGCTGCAATTTTCCTTCAAGGTTTCTCCCCACCCACCCCCATGCCCCCCAGTGCTGGGGCACACATGTCAAGCACCCTTGTGTGGAGGCATGTGCATACTGCAGGGTCCAGCAACTCCATCCTCTCACTGCCACTCCTGCCACGCACTACCCCCAGGCGTCCGCCTGCTGGCAGTCATTTGTCAGAGCTGGTAAGCCACCCCACCCCCGGGAGAGGAGACCAGTCTATCAGACGCTTGATTCTCCATCCCCCCACCCCCAAAAAGCACCGATCACTCCTTATCCTCGGCTGCTAGCCCAGAGGGCAGTAGTAGTAGTACTACCGGCAAACCGCTGGGCTGACTCCTACTCTGAATTTTGCATTTGCCTTTTGCACAACTGTTGTTTTTCTAACCTACTGCACCATATCATACTGTTACACTCTGAACTTTGTATCCACCTTTTGTACAACTGGTAATTTTATGTTAAACTACTGCACTCTGTCGTAGTGTTACTGTTCAACCTCCTGCTTCCCTAGTAAGCATCTGGAAATGAGCTGCTACCCGCTCTGTATGTCTCTCCTAGTAAAACCTTTGTGAAATAAATACATAAACCGACCTCCCCTTCCAGAAGGCAGACAACGTGTCTCGCAAATAGCACTTCAGGCCTTGGAATGAGCAAGCAGAAATACAGCAGTTTTGCATTGTGTGGAGATGCAAAAACGTCCCACTCAGGATAACCTCAGCAGGGGAAGAGGTCCACACCATTCAGGAGTTTCCATCTGTTGGAGTGAGCAACTGACCTACTGAGGGAGTCTACCAGAACATTCAGGGAGCCAGGCAAAGTGGCAGCAATGTATACATTACGTGCCATGACCCATTCCCACACCATCATAGTTACCATCTCCTTGTTTGCTCAAGTAATGCATAACACAAAGGTTGCTCATCCATACCCGTCAGAGGGCAGCCCTGAATGTGAAGGCCCAAAGCCCAAACAGAACTACCCTCATCTTCAGAATGTTGACGGGGAGAGAGCGGTTTGAAATGGACCAAACCCTGTGGGTTTCTAGGTTACCTAGATGGGTCCCCACACCTTCCAACATGAAGAACTCCTTAGGGGGGTGGAGGAAGGGAAAAGGACCCCAAAGCAGATGACAGCAGGCTTGCCACCAACACAGAACTTTGCACAAGGGGTCTGTAACCAGGATACAGTGATCCAGGGACTGGGGGGCCCCCTGATGAAGACCCCGTTTTGGGTTGATGCACTGGGGCTGTGGGGTGTCTGCCCAGGCAACTGATGCCACAATAAACTACTCTGCACAGCAGCTCTGACTCTGTCTCCTTTTTCCACGAGTGCGGTGGTTCTCATTTTCATTTGTTCCAGTTGGACTTCCTCAGTACCGCTTCCCGTCAGTGCGCCAGGTTCCAGATTTCATGCTCTCTAGCTCTGCCGCACTATTTCATTTGAAAGTCTCCACATCTGTACCTTGCTCAAAAGGTTAAGGTTTTAGTTCCAAAGATGTGGCTCTATGGAGTGAGATGCCCTCAAAGAAGACAGAACAGTTACATAAGAACTTACTGTAACAGTAGATCTTTGAGAGAATCTCCTCCATTAGGCCATACCTCTGAAACTACAGTTGTCAGCGATAGGACCACACAAACTTTAGCTAGCTGGGGGGCACCCATGCTGTCCCACGTCTGCATTTATATAAAAGCAGGCAGACCCATCACTCAGCAGTTACTTGCCGGAGTTTAGCCTCAGAGGACCTCCAACCATAAGGAACCAGGAGATATGCCCAGCACCAGGCATACAAAGAGGGGCATGGGGTCGGATACAGGATGCATAGAGAAGGATTTAGTCACAGCATCGGATGCATTCCTCACAGGTAGCAGAAGGGGGAAGAAGGTAGGGATGGCAGTCTACTGGAGAAGATTCTCTTCAAGATCTACTGTTACAGTAAGTTTTTACATAACTGTTCCATCTTCTTCGACGATCTTCCCTCCATTAGGCCACATCTTTGGAATGACTCCCCAACAATCCCAAGTAAAAACTGGGAGGAAGGTACAGTCCAATATATATTCAGGACAGGAGGCCTTGCAGTACAACACTACTACCAAGCATCTGGAAAAGACCCAAGGTGCAGAAGACAAGCCAAATGGCAACACTCTGAAGTGGTAATGTTCTCCCTGCAGCATAAAGTGGAGGTATTGTCTGCGGGATAGCCTGATAATTTACATGAAGGTATGCATCATTCATGTCTGGAGAACAAAGCCAGTCCTCTGTTTGCAGAAAGGGAATCAGAGCTTGCAGGGATACCATTCTGAACTTCTTGTTGTCAATGTACAGGTTGAGATCCCGGACATCCAACACAGGATACAGATCCCTTGTCCATTTTGGTACAAGGAAGTAAATGGAATAGATCCCTTTGCTTCACTGTCGAGGAGGAAATGGGTGTATAGCATATTTTTTTGAATACTAAGATTCTTCCTTCAGAAGGGACTAGGGCCTGGAGGATAACAGAAAAGAGGTGGAGATGGCCTGGAGGGATTCTTAGTTTCAGAGCAAGCCCCCCCGCAACCATTTCCAAAACCCACTCACCTGTGGGGATCTCGCACCACTGTTTCATATGCAGGGAGATCCTCTCCCTGCAACTACCCATAGTGGTAACAGTGGAGGTGGGGTTGTAGCCGACAGAGTCAGGCGGAACCGGCGGGTGCAGTGCCACTGGAATGGACTGTTCTGGGTGCTTCTGTATGGGCACCGGGGGGAGCGGACCAGTCAGCGGGTCACTTCCCATACAATGGCCTTGATGACTGTAGGCACGGCCACCTTGGGCAGCAAGCTGAGGAAAGGAGACCCTCCCATGACCTGTAGCAGGAGTGGGATAAAAGGATTTTACAGACTTTTGAGTCATTTTTCAGGTCTGAAGGCCACGTAGGGCCTTCTTCAACATCACAGCCAAACAGTTTTGTCCCTCTAAAGAGGGCATTCAAAATTGCCTGTTGCACATTAGTAGCAAAGCCAGCAATTCTGAGCCAAAAACATCTCCCTCATGCAAATGCCTGAAGCAGCAGCTCTGGCCGAAACAACAGGGACATTACAAGCTTGTAGCAAATGTTTACCATCCACAGCACTGAAAGATAATGTTTTAAGTAACTAATTCTTGGCAGAGCCATCTGATAAAACCTGGGCTGGAGTGCAAGCAGCTTTCTACAGGCTGTTCTTATGTTTTATCATGTAGACCTGGTAGTTTGCAATTCTAAAGCCCAGTGAAGCAGAGGTATACGTATGCTTGCCCACCATTTCCAGCCTCCTAGATTCTTTATCAGGAGGTAAAGTACTTATGTCTTTAGGTACCCTAGATCTATCATGGACAACCAAGATTACTACAGAGTCAGTTTCTGGCTTGTTAGTAGAATAAGGCTTAGCAGATGGTGGTGGATACTGCTTATCAGCCTTTCTGGGGACTGCAGACAGTGAGTTAGGTCTGTACCATGCAGTAAATGTAGCATCCTCTAATGCAGGATATATAGGTGGAACGATAATGCAGGGAGAGCAGGGTACCTTCAACAATTACATTAGATTCCTTTTTTTACGGAATCTTCCTCTTTCACAGCAAAGCGCGTGGCAAACTGCATTTGCAGAGTCATGGCTTGAAAGGCTGGATCCTCAGGAAGAGATCTCAGGGTACCTACAACTGAATCCTCACTGCTGCATAAGAGGGCAGAACTAGAGTGTGGCACAACATATTGTTCTTCCTCATATTCCTCCTCTAAAACCATGAGGTCAGGATTATATTCAACCTCGTCCCTGACGTCTCTATCAATGATGGGAGCCACAGAATGCACCGGCGATGCCAATGACAGCTGAGAGGAAGGAATCTGTGGCATGCTAGTAGAAGCTGTCGACGAGGGCTGCAGTGCAGTAAGGCCCCATCGACAGAGTAACTGCCTGTATTGGTAGTCCAGGCAGAATGCATCTGATCATTTCCAAGAATTACACCAACACAACCTGAGTCAATGGTGTCCTGTAAAGGGTCCAGGACTACCTGTGTCGACAGGCCTCGGCCCAACAATGATGACATCTTACCATCCATAGAAGGTATAACAGCACCTAAGCCAAGCCCCAACCCTGGTGTCTCAGCCAATCAGGGTGGAGGGGGCTGTAGTCAACGTTGCTGGAGCGAGCTATGACACATTAGGTTTACCTTGTCTCAACAGTGATCAGGACTTCACCAGCGAAGCAGGTCTTTCTCGCTCTACATTTATGCTTGTGGCTAAACAATGAGGAGAAGGGAGACAGACTTCGGGTCCTTTTCCTTCTCCATGGCTTTCAAAATTTTGAGAAGGATGACATTTTCTAGAGCAGCCTGGTTGAAGCTCTAGCAAATTTCACAGGTCCTCACACTGTGAGACAAGCCCGGACAGCACACACAGATAATATTTGTGCCTTCTTTGTAAATATTTTCTCCGCACTTACAATACCGAAATAAAGGCTCTTTCAATTTCAGCAGCATGCAGAGACAATGAAATAAACACTTTAATAAAATAAAAGAAAAAACGGCAATGGCTAGGTTCATGATGTTTCCTTCAGCAGGTCCGATGAGGATGACTGATGGCAGGAAAAGAACTGAGGGGTGATGGGCCACCCACGTTTATATAGATGCAGACGTGGGATGTCACTGTGAGCAGCCCCCGGCTAGCAAAAGTTTCCATGTGGTCCCAGCACTGACCACCACAGCTCCAAAGGTGTGGCCTAATGGAGAAGACATCCTTGAAGATGATCTGTTCTTTCTGGTAGAAGAAAATATTTGAAAGGAGTGAGGGTAGAGCCAGAGGACCACATGATTAGATGGTACTAGCAGTCAAGCTTGAAAAACGTTTCTGGGACCAAGCATGCTCAGTGGAAGACTGCCCAAGTGGGGACAGTGAACTGAATCTAGGTCGTTAGAAAGTAATTTACTTTTTGGGGGCTGTCATGCAATATCGTGGGTGTAGCATCTCTCTCTCTCTCTCTCTCTCGATTGATACAAGAGTGGCATCTCGTTCTGTTAGGGAAAGAGAACTGTGAAGTGAAGTTGAGTCATTCTGCCCCCAAACACTGTACCAGGTGACAACCAATGGCATGAGCTATACTTCTAAATCACAAAGAGGAAATGATTTTAAAGTAGAGAAATCAACTTTTATTTTAAGATTTTTCCATTCCAACATTTGACCCACCATCCATCGGAGACAAACTGGGGGTCAACCAATGACTGTGTTGCATATACTGTGCTACCAAAAACCCAGTTTCGAGACCTGCACCAGGATTGTCACATACCAGACAGCAGAGGCAATGCTGAATGTCAGGGATGCCTCCTGCTTCGATACGAGTTATTCCTGCTGTTACACAACTACTTCGGATGGTTTGGGGTGGGGAACTGTGTGTGCAACACTACGCTGCTCCAATTAAAGGGATGAAATCCTGTCAGCGTAACCCAGGACCCTGACAAATGATACAACGGTGTCATTGGTCCAGTCCGTGTTACTCAAGGTTGGTGGATTTGCCTGGTACTGGCCTCATTCTGACTGGTTAGAAAACTCTTCTGTCTCTGGCCATGCCCTAGAGGGGTCTGGGACAGAAGTATTTGTGTGTGTGTGTGTGTGTGGGGGGGATATAAAAAACAATGGAAACAATGATACTCTAAACAAATGATGCCATTGTGCTCTCCCCACTAAGTCTCAGATGTCCACCCACTCCCTCAGAGTTGCAGATGGGTTTATACCCCGCCTTACTCAGATGGGTAAATTTTGGACAGTATACGAGAGACGGGGCAGTGAATATCGGGTGGGGGAGCCAGTGTTGAACACTCCAACAGGGGCTTGTGGATGGGCTGAAGGAAAGCCTGTGCCACCAGGTAAGGAGAGAAAAACAGAGTGTACAAAAAAGGGAAAATGGTATGTTCTGCCGGCTGTAGCATGCTGGTGATCCGGGTTTGCGCCCCGAGCCTGGGACCTCAGGAGTGGAGGCTGAGGGGGGAGGACTCAGGGCAGCCACTTGGATGCTCTCTGTTTCCGTGGGGGGGGCCTCAGAGCAGCATTTCTCACACAGCAACACCTGGCAGAGGCACCATTTCTGTAGCTGATCACATGCTGCCTGGTGTCTCTCCCGCCCCTGGGTTGCAAGTCTCCCGCTCATGGGGGGGGGGTGGAAACAAAAGCCCCATGTATGGCAGGATGATGAGCAAGCCTCCCATCACGGTCCACATACACTGGGCACTCTGAAAGGACAGGCTTCTAAGGCAACAATCCATGGCGATCCCTGTTCACCTGGAGTACACCGTAAGGGAGGCAGCTGTCAATGGAACCTTGTCCCCAGAGGGTAAGCTGCTAAGGCCATGGTAGATGGAGTACTGATCCAAACAGAAGATGACCCTGGATGGAGGTATAGCACCACCTATCGACAGGCACAATTGTGATATACAAATAAAAAGAAATGGTACAGTGTATGTTCCATCTAACATTCATATTTGTTAAAAAGGCTTCCAGAGAAAGCGGGTGCTGCGGAGCCCAAGCTGCACAGATGTAAGTTATACAGCTCTGTATCAGATATTTTGTACAAACTTAGTTTTGGCAATCAAAGTTAATTTGTCAAACTTAAAAAAAACTTACCTAATTGAAGATAAACTAATTTCAGAGGAAATGGTCAAACCTAAAAAAACAACTCAGACAGGGGACAGCTGTAAAGACCCCGGAAAGTAGATGGCAGAGGGGCCTACAATGAGGTTGTTTCAACCGGGACCATCAGATGGTGACGAAGGCACCGAAACTTTGCAATCATTGGGGTACAAAGTGAAAAAGCTCCGGTCGTTCATCACCTCCACGAACGACAAATTAGATGGCCTAACCGGGAGACTAACCACAGAGACACAGGTGGAGCAGATCATGGGAGAAGTGGAGGAGCTTAAATGCCACGCTGACAAGTGCCAGATGGGGACTGCTGGCAGAGCGAAGGAAGGACAACACACCAATAATCGCCTTGAACTTTTGGAGAATCAGGTTCAGAGTGCTAATCTCCAACGTATTGGTCTTCCGGAGGGGAAAGAAGGGGATTCCCCCTTACTCTTCATCAAGGAATGGCTGAAGGAGCAATTTGAAGGACACAGTATTATGGGTGACTGGTGCACTATAAAAGTGTACAGAGTTCGTCAGTGTGGCAGAACGCCCGAAGAATCACTGCATATCCTAATGTTGGTCACCGACAATATGGGGACTCGAGACCAGATACTCAATCTGGCAAGATGACAAAGTCCACTTAGTATCAAGGGGAATACTGTACATTTATTCCTGGAAGTTTCCTATGCAACAAGGCAACGGAGAAAGCAAATTGACGGGGTCCGTATAAAACTGTGTGAACTGAACATCTCCCATGCTGTTCTGTTCCCTGTCAGATTGTGCCTGATATACCTGAACAAAGTCTACATTTTTACAGACCCTCACGATACTGGCAAATGGGCGGCTAATGTGGAAAAACAATCTAACATGCAAGCAAAACAAGTAGACCCACCTGAGAGAGAACATGACACTTGAATTTAACAAGATATTCCTGTCTAAATTACTGCCTCAATGACAGCTGAAATTGGTTAATGTCAGCCATTTAGTCCTGTCTGGTTTTGACTGTTGAAACTGACCAATGTTAGTGATTTAGTCCTGCTCGTTTCTGACTGCTGAATTGTTTAATGGCAGCGTTTCAATCCTGCCTGTTTCTAAGGGTTAGAAGCTATAGTTAAGATACTGTTTGTTTTTCCTTATGGGGGTTAACTGTCCCCTACCACTGCCTGAAGGGATGTTTTTTTTGTTAATCTGATGCCGAACTGTGATTTTAACTTGCGCTATTGATTCATTTGATGGGCTGAATGTTTCCCCCACGATGCAGACTTTAAGTAATAGATGTGGCAACCACTTGCCCACTTTGGGCATGGCCATTTGAAGAAATCTTTTAGTATGGTCTTATTTTTCATATTACGTGCCACATGCTCACGAGGTACAGTTCCACAGTTGTTATATACACATGTGTACAATGTTAGTCCAGCCCTCCAGCTTATAGCAAATGCCAGGAGGTACTTTCCTACTGTATAACAAGGGTTTTAAACTACCCATATGTAATATCAATTGATATTTCCAGGCCAGAATTTGAATGTAAGTTTTCTTCATGAAACTTAATAAAATATAATTAAAAAAACAGGTTTCCAGCTATGAGAAGACATTTTTTGCAGTGTTGAGATGCATTATAATGGCCACTCTCTTTTCTGACTGGATAAAGCTCCAAGTGATTTCTAACAGGCTGGGAAGTTGGAAGGGTAGAGGGGCTGCTTTCATCCGTTCTTTCATACCCCTCAAAAGGGGCCCATGGACGATCTCTGCCTCTCTTTCACCTTCTTTATTATCTTACCAGAAGGAACAGTTTTCTTCAGTAGATCTGCTGGGGTTGGGGCGGCTTCACCTTCCAAAAGCGGACACAAGAACCAGACGTTCTCCAAAACTGTGGTTCCTGATCAGTGCTTGAATATTTTGTCCTCCTTACTCCACACAGACTTCAACACCGGAAAGCTCTTAAAAACAGGAGACCCACTGCGCACTGCTGAGTACAGCGTGCTGCAAAAATCTAATTACATTAGTGCAACGAAAGAGAAAAACAAGTTTAATGGCAGTTGTTGGCAATGACATTTATGGCCTAGCAGTTACAACTGAGTCAGAACCACCTATGTGGTAAGATTGGATCATTTCGCATCAGAGAATAGGCAGCACCCTGCCCTTAAAATTCCAGAAGCAAAAAGCAGTGACCGGAAAAAAAATTCCATACGTGGGAAACAGATTGATAGAAATAAGCTTTGCTATCTGGACAGGACTAACAAGAACCCAGCAAGTCAATTTTAATTTTAAGCAAGGCTGTATATTTACATGGATTTCTCCGTACAATAAAACATTTTGCTACCTAATGAGCTCATTATGTGACCATGAGTTAGGTCATATGACCCTATTATAATTTGACCCAACCCCCCTCCCATTGCAAAACTTCGAACCAAAGCCCCTGTTCATTACTCTCAGCTGTACATCATAAAAAACTGTTCCTCTTTTTTCTCTCTCAGAACCTTCAATGCCTCACGTATACAAGGATGTTGCACACACTGTACACCAAGATTTTAAAAGAAACTCAATTTATGAAAATTTCACTGCTAACTTTGCACATACAAATTAACTAATTTCCACTATGTTCTAACCTTGGATCTCCAATACATCGTGTCTCACATATTTCGATTCTCTCACCTACATTTTGTGAGGCAGCATCCCATATTTTGGTGATGAGAGCTTGAGAGGCGCATGCCACTGTTCTAAATGGGATGTTTCATCCCAGTTAAGTCTGCCAGGTAGGATACATTCTAAGTAATTTATAGAAAATGCCTATAATGTTACAGCAGGTATCATGCAAGGGTCAGTCTTGACACTATGTTACTGGCCCAGGGCATAGAGTAAACTGCCCTCCAGACCTTCCCGGTCTTGCTAGTGTCATCTAGCCATTATTGCTTACGGTCTCTGTAAGGCTCATTTGTAAAGTGACTGTGTTCAAGACCATTTTTCCTTCTTCAATGCTGTTCAGCACACGCAGCCAATCCACCTACCTTTGTCCCCTATATCCCAAGAGAGGTGTGTCTGTGTGTGTGGGGCTTTAAATTTGATCACCACCCACAATGTCTGAAGCTGGCTGCTGCATTTGAGAGGAAGTCATGCAATGCTTTCTGCAAGTCCGTGACATTATGTTGAGCCTGCAGACTAGGATGACAGAGGAGACGAGTCATGACTGAAGGCGGCTGGCGGACATCACACTTTTAAAGTATTTTTTTTTTTTTTTTTTTTTTAGAAGAGCAGTCTCTTGTTAGGGCAGCAGAGAAAAGAACTTAGCTTATTAACAGGAGGGCAGACCAGTGTGTGTCTGAATTAACTGTGTCCCAGCGAGACATGTAGTGCAAAGGTATGGCGGGGCGGCTGAATGAGTTGCAGTAAGGCCAGGACACCCACAAGTGACATCATTAGCAGCCAGTGAGACTGATCAATATCTTGTCGGCCGAGGCTGAAGAGAGCTGGTGATGTCATGTGAGGTACAATACATGTAAAATCCCCAGATTTGCAGAGCTGTGACAAGCAGGCTATTTACAGTACAGGTGCCAAAGTCAGGAGAGGTGCACTAGGGTCAGAGGAGGTGGCTCCAAATTAAATCCCGGCAGGGTGATTCAGGCGTTTTTTTCTGGGGGCCTACAGCCACAGGACAAAGATCGTTTGCATCTTCTGAGTGCCACTCTGAGGGCTAATCTGACATGTATTCAATTGTGCTGCACTGTCAACGTTGCCTCAGGCCTGACAGGACAGGCAAACCACTCAAAGTCCATTAACATAAGGCAAAAAAAAGATTAAAAAGTATTTTTTTCTCTTATTCTTTATAAAGTTCTTCCCTACCCATAATTAGTAATTTAAACATTTGGCTAATGCAACCGTGGGGGAGCAATACAGATGGACACCACTTTTCCAGGTGGACCAGTGAAAAACAAAGCGTAAACCCTGTATCTTGAGAACGGATGACATGTTCCTTAGACCTTCGAGTTTAATCCTACTCTTAGCAGGCAAACACAGAAAAGGCTGATTTTGCCTTGGGACTTACTTACCATATCTCATGATCACTGCCAACCTTCAAATCTTCCCACAATCTGGCTTCGAGAAATGTGTACAAAGCTTCAAGTACACCATGGGGTAAGCAGGCCCTTATTCTTCAGCGAATGTATGACTATGACAGTGCGAAGTACACACCAAAATCTTGGCCTCCTGCATCTCTCAACTGCAGATGTTTAAATTTAAATATCAAAAAAGGTTACTCCCAATATCCCTCGTGCTTGCACTATAACATAGGAGTGAAGTAGAAGGACAAGTGCTTCACTGTTGTATAAGGTTGAAGCTGCATGCATCACTGTCTGCAGATTTGCACTAGGATACAACAGTCTGACCCAACACTGCACTTTGTACAACAGCCATGGGCTTCTCCCTCTGATAGGAGACAGAAACTCATGAGTGCCTCTCGCATATACAAATGCCTACATGGGCTGTACCCCTGGATAGCTTAGCAACATGCTAGCAAAACTTGGCCAATGTCTCAGGTCACTTTCCAATCACCTACTTCTCATGCCAAAAGTTCCTAACGGTGTTGGTGACAAAACCTTTGCCTTTGCTGTTCTGGTTAGATGGAATTCCCTACCAGACAGTCTTAGGAATCCAAGAATATCGTGATCTTCAAACAAGCATTGTTTACTCACCTACACAGCCCACTGACCTGTGGACCTACTAGCATGAGCTAGATGCAATCATGCATTGTAATCACACACTCCCTTCATGGTGGGACAAATCAGGTAGCCCGCTGGCCACCAGCCACGAAAATAACTGGTTTGGCTACCAGATTTTTTTATAGAGATGTTTATGTCCCCTTCACTCCAGGACTCCAACTGGCTCTCAGCCATCCCTCAGTCCCAACACCCAGTATCCTGGGGGCTTAGCTGGCTGGCCCATATCTCCCACAGATTACCCCTCTGTGACACGGCAAGGTGGGGGAAGAGGACCATCCTCCCACCCCTGGTCATTCATCCAGATCTGCCAGTCAGGGCCTGTGAGGATGGCGTGGCATCTTCCTGTTTTTTGCCCTGCCCACCTCCCTGGACATCATGTGCAGCCCCATTATGGACTTGACATAATCAGCATCCCCAGTGCAGAGATCGCTCCCCTGGCCCAGTGGCAGGAGGAGGAGGAGAGAAATCGCCTGAGTGATGGAACACAATACCCATTCCACCCCAGGGTGGATGCGCTGCCATGAAGCAGCACCATCCCCCGGCCCCGGGCCGCCCAGCCAGCTTTCCAAATTCAGTCCCGAACACAGGTCCCTGGTATGAAAGTACAATGCACTATCCGCTAGACCACTAAGCAGCTCCGTGGCTACAAGATTTTAAAAAATTTTCCAGCCAACTGGCTACCTACCCACTAAATGATTTAGTCCTTAACTGATGGTCACTAAAATATTGATTTGACTACCAAATTTTAAGCTAGTGACTAAACTGACCACCAACTCTCATATTTTTCCCATGTTGAATCCTTTACTTAAGCAATAAGGCATGACAGGGTGTGCATTATTGTAGGATAATGGCACACCTTCGGAAGCGATGTCCAAGGCAAAGCAGAGGGCTTCATGTACCTGAGAAGTGCATTTATCCCTTAATTACACACACACCCTCTGGAATGCCTTACTGCAATTATAAAATGTCTTCCCTGATTTTTTTTTTTTATTTTAGGACCAAGTAATTAAGTTCAGAAAGTTAAGTATTTCTGACTGGTGCTGTTGTGCTAGGATACCAGCGCAGTTCTGTGACTGGATTCCACCAAATTGCAGTACAGTATTTCTCTTACCTATTTTATAATCTTTCATTATTACCCATTAACTACTTTCAATAGAAACATAGAAACATAAAAAAATGATGGCACCAGAAGACCATTGGTCCATCCTGTCTGCCTATGGATTGCCCCAGACCTAGTGTCTATCTGAGGACCTACCCCCCTCCCCAGCTCATCCCAACCTTCCCCCTCTCCGCACACACTAGAGAGCTTTCTTCCCCCCTCCAGATATCTTTATTCTCCCCTTCTCCTCCAGAGTCGCCTCTTCAGGACAGCCAATTAAGCCTGTCCCTACCCCATCCACCTCACCGGTCAGGATTCTCCATCATGCTGCGGTTTACCCCCCCCCAATGTGGGGTCAGGGTAGGGGTACCCCTGAACCTTCAAGTCTCGTCAGGACCCTAATTCGGCTGGACACATGATGGCAAATTGGGACCCGGCTCGGCTCTCCATCTACCCTACTCCGAAGGGGCTATTTCTGATTTTCATAGGCGGACTTGCGTGCTCCAGCGTCAAGACGAAGGTGTGCAACGCTCTCAAAGTCCCACCCCCAGTTCCCGTCCCCGAGCTGGTTGGTCCGTGGCCTATGATCCACGGCCAATCACGCCTCAGTGACTCCAGCAGCTGTCGTACCCCCAGCCTCCGCCAGGGATCACAGCTTGCCAGTGTAGTACCACCCTCCCCGGAGAAGGCGAGCCGTCATTGGAAGCTAAGCCTTCTCCCCCGGGCCAAGCCCCAGTGGCTCGAGCTTGCCCCGAACCTGGGTTGCGGTGTGGTCGCAGTGTGGCGTCCAGCGCCTCAACCTCAGCGCCACTGGGCGGCTACTGGAGAGCTTTCTATTATTCCTCTTACTCTGTCCCATCCACGCTTCCGGCTTTCAACAGTTGTGGCACCGACCACTTTGGCAGGCAGGCTGTTCCATGTTTCTCCCACTCTTTCAGTAAAATAGTACTTCCACAAGTCCCTCTTGAACAGATCCCCTTTTCAGTTTACATTCGTGCCTATGTGTCAATGAGCTGGTGTTCCTATTAAATGATTCTGCGCAGTTCACTTTATTAATCCCTTTTAAAAACCTGAATGTCTCTTATCATATCACTCCTCTCCCTCCTGGCCTGGGGCGAGTAAGTTTACTGCCCTTAAACGTTTCTCATAGGATTCCCCTCCGTCCCTGAATCATCTTGGTTGCCCAATGCTGCATGACCTCCAGTCTGTCCTTATTTTTGAGGTGAGGGCTTAAGAACTGGACACAGTATTCCAGGTGTGGCCTCACCAAGGACCTATAAAGGGGAATTTTCTGTGCCTCTCCCTATACACCCAGCCCGGCATTCTGTTTGCATTGCTATAGGTTTTATTGCCCTGGCTAGGCTGCTTTAGGGTGTCAGTGATAATGACTCCCAAGTCCCGCTCCTTTGCTGTCATACCAAGTTTAACCCCATTTATCCAGTACTCTGTTCTTGGGTTCTTCTTTCCTCAGATGCATTACTCTGCACTTTTTAGCACTGAATTTCAGTTGCCACACACTTGACCATCTCTCCAGCTTATGGAGATAATTTTGTAATGCCCCAACTCCCTCTACACTATCTGCCCTTCTGTAGAGTTTAGTGTCATCTATGAAGAGGCCAATCTTTCCCTGAATTACAACAGTAATGTCACCAATGAATATATTAATGGTTTACTTTGCAATAGAGGTAGTCGGATAGTGCCGTAGTATATCTGACCAGCTTCAGTCAGATTGGGCTGGTATCTGACCAAGGATCCGGTCTGTATCTTACCAAACTCAGATCTAGGGTCCAAGGTCAGATCCAGACATCTGAGACTGGATCCAGGTATACTAGGTCAGATCAACTGGATCCACTGGTCGGATAGTCAGATCTGATCAGTTTGGTTGGATCCATAGAAGGGATCCAACCAAAGCAGAACCATTCTAGGATGTCAACACTATTTGTTGACATCTGAAATATGAGTTTTGGGGTAGTATCCAACACTATCAGACTTATCCGAGCACCACTACTTTGCAATAAGTTGTTCTCACTAGGGCTGCCACAGGACACAGTCAAGTGGTTTATCGATCATCTAAGTCCACAGAACTCAAGCTGTAAATGTGGAGAGAGAGTGTGTGTGTGTGTGGGGGGTGCTGTCTGATGAAAGAAGTATGAGCAGTTGTCCTACAAGGTCTATTCTTCAAACACTCATGGTGGGTGCAAGTGAGACAGCTTAGCTGAAATCAGCAACAACTTTACCGTCTCACGTTCAGTTACAGTTGCAGACAAACTGTCTAGGTGCCCCATCACTTTGCTCTATTTGAGATCAGTCAGGGGGTTGAGCACAGATCCAATCCCCACACTTGCACCTATTCTTGGACTCCTGTTAATTAGCTTATTCCTGATCCTGTTACCTACGGTGTGTGAATCGATGAACATCGTTTTATATGTGAATGATGCAACTTTCATGAGTCATACACATATTTTGATCTACTGAAGCAGAATCTCCAACTTGACTTTAATACAGCAATGGTCTTCTCAAAATCTGTTAATAACGAATGAAAGAAATTAAAAATACGGTATTAGAAACCCGTAACAAATTGGAATCCTCACCTGCCCTGAATAGTTGTACCTTTCCTGGTTCTGCTCTTGAACAGGTGACCAAATTTAAATACCTGAGTATTTTCCTTGATAACACGCTGTCATTTGCCAATCATGTGGATGACTTGATAAAGGCTGTAGATTGGAGCCCCTCAGCAGTGGCTTCAGCTAGCAGCAGTCACATCCTGGACACTCTGCAGGGGGCATTCCTCAGGTAACTAAATCAGTGGACCCACTCAGGATGGGGCCACAATGAACCTGGTCCTCACTAACAGGGGCAGCTGCAGACGCCAAAGTGAAGGCCAACTGGGACCAGTGAACACTGTATGGTGTGGTTCAACAGAAGGACGGCTGCGAATCTAACCATACAAGGGTGAGGGTCCTGGACTTCAGAAGGGCAGATTTTAAAAAGATGGTTGACTGCCTCTGGGATGACCTAGGAGGCAGAGATGACCTTGGTGGGGTGGAGGAACAGTGGGCAAAGATAAAATGGACCATAACAAAGGCAACAAACATCTGTGTCAAACAAGTGAGCAAAAGCAAGAGGAAAAAAAGACTGCTATGGTTCTCGAAAGAGGTGGCAGGTAAGGTAAAGGCTAAAAGGGTAGCAGTCAGATGGTATAAGGAGACGCAGAGGAAGAAGGATAGACAGGTGGATCGGGGAAACGGGAAAGCAGTAAGAAGTGCAAAGGCGCAAACTGAAGAGAGGACAGCCAGGAGGTAACGAAAAGGGACAAGACATTTTTAGATATGTAAGTAAGAGGAAGACCAGAGGTGGGACTGTAAGGCTGGAAAAGGGGGACTGTGCAGAGGGGGGCCAGGAAAAGGCAGACATCCTGAACAAATACTTCTGTTCAGTGTTCAGAAAGGAAGGGGGGGAGGGGCCAAAAAAAAGTAACAAAGCTTCGAAGGGAGGTGGACACTCATCCATTTTTGGAGGACAGAGTCCTGAAGGACTTGCAAATCTGAAGGTGGACAAAGCAATGGGGCCAGATAGGGTGCATCTAAGGGTATTGATGAAGCTCAGAGAGGTACCGGCTGCACCTCAGGCAGTTCTATTTAACAGCTCACTGGAAACAAGAGTGGTTCTGGAGGACTGGAGGAGGGCAGATGTAGTCTCACTACACAAAAGTTGTAGCAGGGAGGAGGCTGGCAATTAGGCCAGTCCTCCTGACATCAGTGGTGGGAAAGCTAAAGGAATCACTGCTGAACGAGAGGATAGTGGAATACCATGAATCCAGTGGTTACATGGCCTGAGGCAGTGTGGATTCACTTGGGGGTGGGGTGGGCATGGCAAACAAATCTGACAGATTTCTTTGACTGGGTGATCCAGGAATTGACATGGTCTACCTAGATTTCAGCAACCATTTCTCACAGAAGACTCAGAAAAATCAGATGAAGGACTGTGCGTAGTCCGAAAGCTTAAGCACCTGTTTTCTTTTGTAACAAACCTTCAAGACAAATATATCCCAGTAAAAAGGCGCTGTATCCGGGGATCTGCTACCTGCTGGTTAAATTATTCACTCCTGTCCTCTCTCAAAAGAAGGATAAAGCCTGAACAAAGCTAAGCAGCCAACCTGTCCCCATCGGGTTGGGTGAGCACAGAACGTTCAAACCTATGTAAGGTTTCCATCAGATCTTGCTAAGAGCAATTACCACCGTCCAGGTCCTCAGTACCTCTGTCAGTGACTCTCATGGTTTTTGAGTCGTGTTAACACCATCATGGGGAAAACAAGTACAATACCATCTCTGATATCGCCGGATGGTTGTAATTGCAATAACCTGCCTTACTATCGCCGAGGCTCTTAACTCCAGATTCACTGCCTCTCCTCCTATACTGCATCTCTTGGCCTTTACCTGTCACTCCGCAGGATAACCTTAAACCTTCAACCCATCTTTCACCCATCACCCAGTCTCAGACTGAAATCTTACGCTTACTTAAGTCCATCTCTCCTGCTGGATCAGCAGGGGCAGATGGACTCTTACAAAAGTCCTAAGAACCGTTGCACCATCTATAGTCTCTCCAGTGACTAGACTTTTCAACCTCTCTTCTTACAGGACAAGTCCTTCCCTCTGGAAGATTGCTCGAGTTGTGCCGGTCCACAAAAGGGTGACACCACTAACCTGGATAACTACCACCCTACTGCCATCCCTCCACCCTCTCTGAAATACTGGAGAAAATTGTTGCTACCCAGGTCTTGGATTACCTCTACTCCTTCAGACTCCTCATCCCTGACCAACATGGTTTCAGACGTGGGCAGAGTACATCCACTGCTCTCATACAGTTTACAAATTATGTCAGACTCGCTATGGACAATGGCTCCCTCACTGGGCTACTTTTGTTGATCTTACAAAAGTGTTTGATTTAGTTGACCACCCACTGCTCCTATCAAAGTTGTCATCCCTAGGCTTCTCTATCTCCGGCACCACCTGGTTCCAAAATCATCTCTCGAAGCGTCAACAATTTGTCCAGATTGGAGATGCTAAGTCCACTCTTGCTCCTACTTGGATCGCAGTGCCCCAGGGTTTGATTCTTGGTCCTCTCCTGTTTACAGTCTTCATAAATGACATCCCACCACTCAGTGGTGCTTGCTCAGGCCTGCTATATGCCGATGGATCTTGTTCTTTACTCATCCTCCTCAAACCTCAGACATCAACCTGAATCTCAATAGTAACTTCAATACCTTTCGGAGCTGCTACAAAGCTTGTCTTAAATAAAAATAAAACAGTGACTATGCTCTTCGCTTTAGGTTCAAAAATTCGTCCTGCACCCAACCATTAAGTATCAGAGTTGTTGATTTGCTCTCCTCTTAACAATTACTACTTCCTTTAAATACCTAGAGTAGCCCTTGATCCCGCCTTTGGATTTTGACCTGTGCCTAGCCTCAGTCATTAAATCCATCAATATTCAACTTGGACTGGCATATAAGGTGAGACATAGCCTAATATCCACGGTGAGGATGGCCATCGACAGGGGATCCTGAGACCCAAATTGGTGTATGGGTTAATAGTTTTCTGGCAACTACTGGAGGGCTCCTCTGAAAGTGGGATGTCTACTACAACAGCATTTGCCATTTTTCTCTGTTTTTAACCAGACTTACTCACCAATGCACACTATATACAGGTTACTCACCTGTAACAGGAGTTCTAGGAGTGGTATATGTTGTTCATCCACACTTGTTGGCAGGTTCTTTGCTGCTTTAAATGTTGCCGGAAGGTCTTCAAGCTGGCTCTTCCCACCCACCCGGGTGGTAACACCCTCAGCTCCGTCCCATGATGCCAGATCTAGCCTGCTGGAAGTCAGGTTGCACACTGAAGCCAGGAGGTCAGGTGGGTCGTGTGGATGAACAACATATACCAATCCTAGAACACCTGTTACAGGTGAGTAACCTGTATTTCTAGGGACGTGGATATGTTGTTCAATCCACACTTGTTGGCAGACTCCTAGCAGTTCTCCGGGAGGAGGGAGGCAAGACGCGCACCCCCTACTTAGGGAATAAGGACTGGAGAACCGAGGTCCCAACACCAGCATCCCAGTGTGACTCTAGGTCAATGAGGTAATGGGAAATGAAGGTGTGTGCTGACTTCCAGGTAGCAGTCCTGCAGATTTCCTGGATAGAAATGTCCCTAGAAGCAGCCACTGAAGCAGTGGTATGGCAGGTAGAATTAGCTCTTATCCCTTTGGAAGGCTCCATGCCCGCCAACCTATAGCAGAGATCTGTCCAGGAGGTGACCCACCTGCCTATCGTCCACTTGGCTGCAGGTCTGCTAGGTGTAGTTTCAGCGTGGGTGACAAACAGCTGGCGAACCTCTCCCAAACTTCAGCTGTTCGCTCCTTATAGTAAGAGAGCGCTCTTCTAGGGTCCAAAGTATGAAGCATATATTTGGCCTCCCAGGTGTGACTGGGGTAGAACACTGGCAGAGTCAACACCTGGTTAAGGTGAAACTCCAACACCATCTTCAGAAGGAATTTCAGGTGGGGGTGAAGGACAACCTTGTCCCTGTGGAAGACCAGATAAGGAGACTCAATGGAAAGCACCTGGAGCTCTCCCATCCTTCTGGCTGACGTGATAGCCACCAAGAAGGCAGTCTTCCACGACAGGTGAGAGATGTCACACCTGTGCATCGGTTCGAATGGCCTGCCCATAAGCTTAGCCAATACCAGCAGTAGATCCCACGGGGATGTGTGATCTAGGCCTTTGAAAAAGTGCCCGACCACCTTCTCCTGCACCACAGACTGCTTGCAGGCCCGTGCCCGGCAAGCACAGATGGCTGCCAGGTGCACCTTAAGGGTCGTCGACCTAAGCCCTAGCTGAGAAAGGGACCAAAGGGTAGTCCAGAATACTAGCCAAGGAATAGAAATAAGGCTCCAACCCCTTGTCCTGACACCAAATGGAGAATCTCTTCCATTTGAAGGCATAGCATTTTCTGGTCGACTCCTTACGGGATGCCTCAACGACCCTGAGGACCTCGTCTGAAAGACCCAAGGTCTGGAACTCTAGCCGCTCAGGAACCAGGCCGTCAGGTGCAGGGATTGAAGGTCTGGGTGGAGAACCTTCCCCTTGTTGACTGACAGCAGGTCCGGGCAGGCTGGAAGCCTGGAGCTGAGGCTGAGGAGATCTGGGTACTAGAACTGGGCGGGCCAGTCTGGGACTACCACAATCATCTGTGCCTTGTCTCTTGCCTTGAGAAGCACCTTGTGGATCACAGGAAATGGAGGGAAGGCGGAAGAGGCCCGGGTTCACGGGCCTCAAGAAGGCATCCTGCAGCGAGCCCCCGAGGGAGGAGGGCATGAAACAGCCTCAGCTTCGCTTTCTCCCTGGAGGCAAACAGGTCCACCTGAGGTTATCCCCAGTGGGAGAACAGGTCTTGTACTACCTCTGGCAGGAGAGACCACTCATGAGAAGCAGCACCTATCTGGCTGACGGCATCAGCCAGACTGTTGGAGGCTCCTGCCACATGGATGGCTAGGAGATCCACCTCCAGGCTGATCACGAGAGACCAGATGTGGAGAGCCTCCTTGCACAGAGGCAAGGAGTGCGTCCCGCCCTGACGGTTGAAATAGTACATGGTCATGGTGTGTCCGTCTGGACCTGAACCACCTGACCCCCTGCATAAATGGAGCAAAGGTGGTGAGGGTTAGTCGAACCGCTCAAGCTCCAGAAGGTTGATGTGGCATTGAGACTCTTGAGGGAACCAGAGTCCGTGGGCTCTGAGCTCCCCAGATGGGCACCCCAACCCAGAGAGGCATCAGTCGTTACAGTGACCGCCGGCTCAGGTGGACAAACGGATACCCTCCTGCAGGTGAGCTGGGATGAGTCACCACTGCAGGCTGTCCCACATCTCCTGGGTCACTGTCACCGGCTGGTCCAGAGGACCGGAGCGCTGTGACCACTGGCTGGCCAGCCCCCATTGCAGGGGACGCATATGCCAGCAGGCCCAACGGACCATGCTAGTGCAGGTCGCCATGAGGCCCAGGAGGCGCAGGCAGTCCCAGGTAGGCACAATTGCCCAACCAGAAATGATTGGGCAAAGGAGGAAAGGACCTCGGCCCTGTCCTTCGGGAGCCAGGCTCTGGCTCAAGACAGTCAAGCTCTGCCCGATGAACTGAATTACCTGCAATGGCATGAGTTTGATTTGGCCTTGTTGATGAGGAGGCCAATCTGAGAGCAGACCTGGAGGGCCAGATCCCTGGACCGCTCCACCTTCAACCTGGAGGGGGCTGCAATCAGCCAGTCATCCAGATAAGGGTACAACCAGACCCCTTGACACCGCAGGAATGCTGTCACCACTGCCATGCATTTGGTGAGGACCCTGGGAGCTGGAGAGAGGCCGAAGGGCATGGCCCGGAACTCGCAGAGAAATCCCTCTGCTCGGAAGTGGAGGAATCGCTGATGAGACGGACAGACTGGGACATTATATAAGAACGCATCCTGAAGGTCCAGAGAACAGAACCACACTCCTGGCTCCAAGGATGAAATGTTCTGAGCCAGAGTGACCATCCTGAAGCTACGAAGCCTTAGGAACTGGTTCAGGTCATGCAGGTCAAGAATGGCGCCAGCCTCCCATCCGTTTGGGACCAGGAAGTACCTGGACACAAACCCTGGGTCTGAAGGGGTCCGCCACCTCGCTGGTCACCTTCTGGAGGAGCAAGGCAATGTCGGCTCGATGAGCCGACAGAGACTGCAGAACCTGTAGCCCCCATGGGGCGATGGCTCGATTGGGGGGGAGAGTGCTCGAATTCCAGAGGTAGACCCCTGCCGACCACTTTTAGCACCCAGCGGTCCGTGGTGATAGCGGCCAGGCAGAAAAGAAGTGGCGGAGCCGTCCCCCCACGAGGGGAACCCAGGGAGGCGTAACGAGGTTGGGGGCGACACTACTCAACCAGTCACTGGGCAGGCGTGGAGGAAGGGCCCGCTGAGGGACCTCCTGGACCCTTGCCTCCAGGCTTCCTACTAGAGGAAGCATCAGACTTGGCCTTAGGGCGCCAGGGTGAGCCTGCTGGCCCTGATGTTGGTGCTGCTGGGTCGGTGCAGGAGCGAAGCGCCGAAGGGCTTATGCTGCTGCGGGCGGCCTTGTCCTTCTGTGAAGACATGACCGAGTCCAAGGTGGCACTGACTTCTCGATCCTGGAGATGGTTCTTCCACCCGGCCCAAACAAGTCGGTGCCCAGGAAGGCCTAAAACGAAGAGCGCAAAAGAGGGAACCTGAGCTTTTCCTAGCGGTAAGGAAGATCTGGCGTCATGGGGCGCAGCCGAGGGTTTTACCACCTGGGTGGGTGGGAGGAGCCAGCTTGAAGACCTTCCGGCAACATTTAAAGCAGCAAGGAACCTGCCAACAAGTGTGGGTTGAACAATATACCCACGTCCCTAAAAACTCCAGTTTGGGATGGTTTATGCCCTCAGCCTTCCATCAGTTTACTTCCTACTGTTTTATAAAAATTACAATCTCCTCCCAGATACCTGACAAACTGGCTCTACTGCTCAAACCTGTGACCTCTTTCTACCCACTGAGATCAGCTGACAAATCCCTTCTTGTCCAACTGAGATGTAAAACCAAAATGGGGGAGAATGCTTTCTCTAGCTGGACCACTAAACTATGGAACTCCCTTCCACTGAATAAGAATCTCCCCTTCTCCACACAGCTTCAAACAGGAGCTTCGTATGGCTCTTCTAAGCTCTGAACCCTGCTCCTGTTCTCTATCCACCCACTCCTGTACTGGTTCCTCCTAGTTGCCTACCGGCTCCAACCTCTACTACTCTCAAACATGCTTGGAAATCTTTTTATTTCCTCTCTTCTAGCACTTACTCACTAGTTGTATGGACTTATGACTGTTAGTTATTTGCACTTCTATTCTTGTTTTGTTACTACATATAGATTCCTGCAAATATACTGTCATTGCTGAAAAATGCTGTAGAGGTGTACTACGTCTGACTTCTACTTGTTCCTATGATGTTTTCTTGTATCTACTATTGTCTACTTACCCTTGTTGTAATCTCCCGGTCATACCTGAAAATAGGCAGCTATGCTGTCTAGTGTACCTACCGGTTAACAAAAACTAAATAAATAAAATAAATAAATATGTTGGTCCAATAAAATGCATCAAATCAGCTTTTTTTCCTGGATCACAGGAGACTAGCATGCAAGTTGGGTAGCTTAGGAGTGGGTTCAAAGGTGGCAAACTAGGGGCCAGGCGAGAGAGGGTGGTGGTAAACAGAGTTCATTCCAGGGAGGAGAGGTGACCAGTGGGGTGCCTCCGAATAAGTGCTGGGACTGGTCTTCTTTAATGTCTTTATAGTGACATTATGGAGGAAACGGAGGGAAGATCTGCTCTGTGTGAATGACACAAAATATGCAATAGGGGTGGACACTCCAGAGGGCAGGAAAGGATAAGATGAGACCTGAGAAAACTCAAAGAATGGTCAAGGGTATGGCAGCTGGTTTTAATGTGAAAGTGCAAAATAATGCACTTCCAGCAAAGAAACCCAGGGAAGGGAGTACAAAATGGGTGGAGTGTTACTGACTACAAACCAGACAGGAAAGTGACGAGGGGTATTTATATCTAATGACCTAAAGGTGGCCAGGCATGCCACAAGGCAGTTGGGAGTGCTAGTGGGATGCTGGGGTTGCACAGGGAGGGGTATCACCAGTGAAAGCGGAGGTGGTGTTGTCACTGTTTAGCTCGCTGGTAAGACCCTACCTAGAATACTATGTCCAGCTCTGGAAACCACACCTCCAGAAGGGCATACAGTAGATGGGAGTGGAGGCAGTCCAGAGGAGGGCAATTAAAATGGTGCAAGGTCTACATCAAAAGTCCTATGAGGAGAGACTAAAGGAACTCAATATGTACACTCTGGACGAGATGACAGACACCTTTAAATACCTCACAGTGGTAGAGGAGGAAAAGTACTTTTCAGAATAAAAAGTGCTCAACAAGGGGACATGCTATGACACTGGAGAGGGGGTTGATTCAGGAGAGATGTGATGAAGTATTTTGTCACAGAAGAGTAGTGGATTCCTGGAACAAACAAGTGGCAGTGGTGGGGCAAAACAGTAGCGTGGTTCAAGAATGCATGGGAGAGGCATAAGGAATCTTAGTGAGAAGGAAGTGGGGGGAGAGACGAGCCTGGGATCAAGTAGGGTCTGCGGTGATATTGTAGGGTAGGGGAAAAAGGGCAGATTGGGTGGGCCATGCGGTCCTTATCTGCTGACAAATTCTGTTTTTGTGATCTGTAACACGCTATGGTTATGGGTGGAAAGCTACTTGGTCTGCTTACTAGAGGTTACAGTCCAAATTTTAATTAATTGAAAATAAATAGTCTACAGGATATGTAACAAACCATTTATTGTCACTATTAAGAAAGACAACATCAGGTCAGAATTCATTTACTTATAGATTTGCTCAATCCCAGAATGTCTCATCTGATTTGTAAAGGTCTGCGATTATCTGCTCTTTTAAAAATCAATCACGGACTGAACTAACCACCTTAAAAACCTGCAACTGTTAATTTTTTGTTAACCCTGAACGACGTATCTTTCATGTTGCTTTGTAAATTCTTAATGTATTTTTTTTTGTAATTTTCACATAATTTATATACAACCCTAAATACTTTAAAATAGGTTCCCGCCTGAAGGATGTCTAACAAAAATGAAAAATGAAATAAATTATTAAAACATTGGCTAGATTTTAACTAGTGACAAAGAGATAAAACTGTCCCCGCCTCACTCCAGTGAAACAAACTAGTTTTCTGTGCTGAACTTCTACTAAGGTACTATTCTGTGTGGCTATGTTACACACTTGTGCAAGGCCAGATATGTGCGAAAAACAAAAAGAAACAGTGGCTACAAATTCGTAACTGTGAGCAAAACTAGCAGTAACTATCTAAACGTATTATGCAAAGTAAACCATAGCCCACTGTACCATATTCCTGAATTATACAATAGGTAGTAAAAATTCTCAAATCTGATTGGCCGAGACCATATTTAGTTAGTTAACTGTGTAGGCCCACTGAGACACAGCTGTCCCTTTTTCAGGGGTGATATGGAATTAATTACATACAATAAGCAGGCAGAAACAGTACATAGTCAAGAATACATTGTCAGGACAAGTCGGATACATCATAGTCAAGAATATATCAGGTGAACAATACATTTGACCAAGCATGGATTTGAACAAATGAGACAGAGTTAACAACTAGCTTAGACTACACAAGGTAGGAAGGAAAACATTAACCAATAGTGCCTCTACATGAACCAAAGTGATCCAATATAGGGACCATCGTCACTTTCAGAAGGGGACTTTCGCCATTACAGGCACAAAGGCTCCATTCCAGTAGAATAGCTTTATTTTTTTTGAACCCCCAAGTGAAGGACAGTCTTGAAGGGCTGAAGTCAGGAGTTCCAGTTAGTCGGTGCGGAGGTTACAAGTTGCAAGTACCTCTTTCCCACACAGGATCCAAGTTTAGGTATCTCCAACAGCAGATTGCTGGAAGACCACAGGATCCTCCTTGGGGCTTGATTTTACACAGGCTAGGAGGAGGGAGGGATGCTTAAGCTTAAAGGCCAGGAAGAGGAGAGGGTACTCAAGTTGACCCTCCAGTGAAGGCCAGTTCAGTGATCACAGTACATCACAATAGTGCTCCCTGGGTGGAGCAACAGTGTCAGAACGCTCAATTTTATTGTATAATACTTCAGGGTATTAAGCTGAAAAATTGATTAGCAGTTTCTCGTGTGGAAGTGCTAATCAAGTATGACAATATATAGCACTTGGTACAGACTGATTAGCAAACTTTAAATCAAAAATGTTGCTTTATCCAGGTCGTCTCCTGTGCCATGAATTTGCTCAAAAAACGGTTAGCAGTCCACTGCTATACATTTCTGAAAATGGTTAGCATTACCCCCTTGTTTTGCATAGCATTTTGTTGTGCTATACCAGCTATTTAATACTCTGTACTTTGAGCTTACTGAGCACAGAGCACCCTCAAGGACTACAAAACGAGCCTGACATATAAGGGGGTAGAAGCAATTATAAGCCATGATTCCTTAGTAATAAGATTTCCAAGGCAGTAAAGTAAGCCAATTTTTGGAGGTGGGTCTGAGTAATATGGTCAATGTGATTTCTGTAGGAAAGTTCCTGGTCCAAGTCAACCTCTAGATATCTGGTGGACTCTTCTACTTCTACAAGTATTCCAGCAGAGGTACTAAGAGTGAGTAGGTGTTGCTTAGACAGCCCCAAGTTCCTAGGGCCGAACAGTATTGCCTTGGTCTTTTTTGGCATCAAGGGCCAGTTTATTAGCCATGAACCGCTTCTTCTAGTTCGAGGAGGTCAACCGAGATCTGGGCATTTGAGGCAGCTGCAATCCCTAGAGTTTCTATATAGCACAGCATCATCTGAATATAGCAGAAGGCACCCCAACCCCTGTTCCTCAGCATATCATGAACAAACACAGAACACAGCAGGGGGTCTGAAATAGAACCGTGAGGGACACCATCCGGTATAGTTTTAGTTCTGGAGAGAGAGAGAGCCCTTCCACCTGACCAATTGGGACCTTCCAGTAAGATAGTGGAAGAACCAGCTGAGGAACAGTGCAACAAGACCAAACTTCTTTTGTTTTGAGAGAAGACAGCTATGGTTAACCAAGTCAAAACTTTAATAAGGTCAATGAAGACTGCGCCAGTAAGCAGCCCTTTATTCATGGCCCCAGGATATCCGTGGTCAGTTTGACAACAGTAGTGTCAGTTCCATGATACTTCCTGAAGTCATGGTGCCTATCAGTCAGCAGGTGCCTCTGTCCCAGGAAGTCAAGGACCTGGTTACAGACTAGACTCGCCTGAATTTAAACAAGGAAGCAGCAGAGAGCAATGGGATGGTATTGCTCATGGGTTCTGCCAAGCCACCTTTATGCACTGGCTCAACTATGGCAGTCGTCCAGAGATTTGTCCTTCATGTAGGGATTTATTAATGGGCATGAAAACTGATGAGGCAATAACAGGGGCAGCAATTTCAAAAGTTTGGGCTCAAGTTTATCAAAACCTGCAGATCCTTCCGCTTTTCAGCCTCTTTGGGAAGGCCAATACCTCCTTATGAGTGACCAACTGAAACTGGAAGCCAGGGAAGTTTTTACTGGTTCAGGAAAGATGGGGTGGAGGGAGACAGAAGCAGGGGAGGGAGGTTTGAATTTCTCTAGATCAGTGAATGAGTCATTGAAGGTGCTGGTTGTATCCAAGGGGCCACTAACAGACTGCCCATCCACTACTATATCAGATTCAGTGGATTTGGAACAGCCTTTCAGAAGGAAGCTGATGACAGCCCAGAACATTTTGGGGTTGGATACATTCGGCCGGTATGACACTATCTCAATTCATAATTCTGGTCTGAAAGTAGGTCACGCTATCAGTCAACAATATCCAAATGGATACATTTTAGAATCTCAATAATACAATCCAAGGTGTGCAATACTGTATCACGGGATGTTACCCCTTCTCGGTGGCTTGAAATCGCTCCGCCTGTGGCCTTGTGCCTTGAAATGCACCCAAGACGGGACAATATCCTATGATATTTCACACCTTGTACATTATTGCTTAAATATACCATATCTGGGAGCTCATGATGTAATTATGGTCACTCGCCCTTTCGGCTCATGGCCAATAACCCTCGATGGTATTTCCTTGCACACCACAGTTGCGCATCATTTAGTCTATAAACACACACACACATATATACACATATACACACACACACACACACACACATATATACACACACACACAAGATAATAGGTTATCTTACAAGTTGGGCATCTTATAATTACCATCTGAAGATTGGTCCATGCACCAATTAGAGAGCAGCTTTCACAATGCCAAAACACACCACAGTAGTCCTGTGCAGCATAGAAAACAGTAGTTTAAATCAAAGAGAAAGTTCAGTCTTCATACATTCATAGAAGTGTGACGGAGAAAAGGACCGTCAAGGCCCACCGAGTCTGCCCATTTGTCCAGCTATCTGCTTGGACATGTGCTGCCCCCACCCCCACCCTCAACACTCCCTGTGGTTGTCCCATGCCCTCTTGAATTCCTTCACTGTTTCTTCTCCAACTACCACCTCCGGAGTCTGTTCCACTTATCCACCACCCTCTCTGTGAAACAGTATTTCCTAATGTTACTCCTGAACTGCCCCCCCACCTGCAGGCCATGCCCTCACCCTCTGATTACCCTTCATCTGGACGATGCTTTCCACTGGCACCCTGTTTATTCCTTAAGGTACTTGAAGGTCTCGATCATGTGGCCCTCTCCTCCTCTGTTCCGGGGAGTACATGTTCAGATCTCTCAACCTTTCTTCAAAGGAGAGGTGGCTCAACCTCTTACCATCTTCGCTGCTTTCCTCTGAACTCACTCCAGCCTCCCCACATCCTTTTTGAGGTATGGCCTCCAGACCTGGACCTGTATTCCAAATGCGGTCCAATCAGATGGGTGTCAAGGGTACTATGACTCTGTTTCCACTGGTGATACCCCTCCCGATGCATCCCAGCATTCCTCTACCCCTAGCCACTGCTCTCCTGCACTGCCTTTCCACCTTCAGGTCCCCGATATAGTGATGCCCAGGTCCTATTCTTGTTCTGTTACCTCCAGATCTCTGCCCCCCATGCAGTACCCTGCCCTCCGGTTCCTGTATCCAAGATGCATGACCTTGCAGTTTTCTGTGTTGAAGGAAAGCTGCCATCTCTTTGACCATGCCTCAAGCCTCCCCAAATCTCTCTGCATTTTTTCTACCCCTTCCTAAGTGTCTACCCTATTGCAGATTTTAATGTCATCCGCAAACAGACTCACACCCCCTTCAAGGCCCGCCACAGTGTCCCCTACAAATATATTGAATAGTAGGGGCCCCAACAATGATCCCTGAGGGACCCCACTTGTGACCTTGCCCTCTCTGGATGCCACCCCATTTATTATGACCCTCTGTCTCCTGTCCCCCAGCCAGCTTCCCACCCATTTAACTAACCTCTGCCCCAGCCCCAGGCCTGACATGTTATACAGCAGTCTCCTGTAGGGCACAGAGTCAAAAGCCTTCCTGAATCCAGATAAACCACATCTACCACCTTCCCTGATCCAGTTCCTTGGTGACGTTAAAAACTATCAAATTTGTTTGACAGGATCTGCCCTTGTAAAACCATGTTGCCTTGGATCCATCAGGCCACTTTCCTCCACGTAGCTGGTGATCCTGCCTTTTATTAGTTTTCGCCATGAGCTTGCCTACCACCACCGATCATGTCAAGCTCACGGGCCTGTAATTCCACTTCCTCCCTCCCCTTATGCAGTGGGACCACATTTGCCTGCCTCCAGTATTCTGGTACCACCCCAGTCTCCAGGGACTGATTGAAGAGTGCAGTCAATGGCACTGCCAATATCTCCTTTAGTTCCCTCAACACCCTTGGGCTTACTTCACTCCTGCCCCATTGCCTTGTCCACCTTCATGTAGCCTAGTTCTCCCAAAATTTCCTCCACAAGGAAAGGCCTCACATCCACTTCCCTCCCTGCCATTTCCTTTCCTGCTCTGCTGCCTTCATCTTCTTCCTCCTAGTGAACACTGAGCAAAACAGTTGTTTAGCAGGTTCGCTTTCTCTGTCCCCTTGTAGCAACTCCCCTCGTTTGTTTTAACTGGAGTATTCCTGCTAGTCTTCCTCTTTTCACTTACGTGCGAAGAAAGTCTTATCCTTTTTTTTTTTACCCTGTAGCTATCGCTCCTCTGTCTGTGCCTTTGCCTTCATTACCTCTGCTTAGCTTCTCTCTGGCTCACTTGGTCTTTTCCCAGTCCACTTCCCTCATGTTGCCTTAAACTTCTGAAGGCCTTCCTTTGCCTTTACCTTTTTCGCTACCTTCCTAGCGTACCACAGAGGCTTCCTCCTCCT
The DNA here is from genome assembly GCA_016271365.2 of Neoceratodus forsteri. Taxonomy (NCBI): domain Eukaryota; kingdom Metazoa; phylum Chordata; order Ceratodontiformes; family Ceratodontidae; genus Neoceratodus; species Neoceratodus forsteri. The sequence goes on along the minus strand of JADMNL010000024.1, from coordinate 425,613,635 downwards.
TATTGTTACTTGCTCTCTTGGCACAGATGTCAGTGGCCTCACAACATCTTTTTTTTGGATTCTATTTATTCACTCCAGAGGGCTGGGCATCCTTCCAGGGTACTTACTGGGCTAGGGCCTCCAACTCCCTGCTTGAACCCCCATGCCTGGAACTTCTCTACCCGCACTGCCCAGACCAGACCCCAGCCCCCCAGCACAAGCTAGGGTCCGCACAGCCTACGGGTTGGCGCCAGGGAAGATCCCGACAAGCTGGGTCAGCGGTGGGTTGTGAGCCATGCCTCGGAAGTCCCCATCATCTCCACAGTCCCTCCAGAGGGTTTTTCTGCTTGTGGATTCTTGTGCTGTTCCCCCATTCCCCCCGCCCCTTGCGAGGTGCGTCCAACGATCTGGCGCAGCGGCACCTCTGCCAGCCGGCCTCTGCTACTAAGTGTGTGTCTAATCTGCTGCAGCCTGTCTCCACCGGGCTGCTAACAGGCTAGACATCCCACCCTTGCTTCCCGGGAGGACAGCACCACAAGGGCACTCATCCTCAACCTCCCCACCGACTCTGCACCCGAGCTTGCTCCCAAACCCGGGTCGCTGGCATGGCGCGAGGTGTGGCGTCCAGTGCCTCAACCCTCAGCACCCCTGGGCCTACAATAGCTTCTTTTATCCTCCCCCAAATTACCTCCACCTCTCTCAACTCCTCCACCCCTTCCAAAGCCCTCTCCACTATTTCCCCCTTTTTCCCCAAAGTTTGCCCTCTTGAAATCCAGCACCCTCAACCTAGACTGGTAAACCTCTGCAGTGTTCCTTATTCTAAACCTGACCGTGTTGTGGTCACTCGTACCAAGGTGTTCCCCCACCGATACATCTCCTACCCTATCCCCATTTATCAGGACTAGAACAACAGTAGCTCCTGCCCTGATTGGTTCCCTGACCAGCTGATTTAGGAGGGCCATTTGCAGAGAGTCCAATATTTCCCTGCTGCTGGTTGAGGCAGCCGAAAGGGTGTCCCAGTCTACATCCGGTAGGTTCAGGTCCCCATTAGCTCCACTCCCCCCCCCCCTTGCCGCCATTCTCACGAACTCTCATCAGCCATGCTTCTATCCACTGACTCTTGCTGTGCCGGGGGGCCTGTAAACCACCCCATACGCACTGCCCCCCCCTTCCCAACTGCCACTGAGACCCAGAGTCCTTCGGCCTCTCCCCACTTACCCTGCAATTCTGATGCCCTGATGCTCTCCTTTACGTAGAGTGCAACCCCCCCTCTTTCCAGCCTGTCCCTCCTGAACAATTTGTACCCTGGTATTTCCAGTTCCCATCCCTGCTCCTGGTGACATCATGTTTCTATTACCCCACAATGTCAAGGCCCCTCACACCCACTTTTTCTGTTAGATCTGGGATCTTCCTACCCAGACTTCAGGCATTTGCACACATGACCCGCCACCCCTCTTTCCTGCTCCCCTTCCACCTGCCCAAATATTTTCCTTACCCTTGCTGTGTGGGTATGGCTTCCCCGCCTCCTACTCCCATCGACAGGGCCTCTCGGTTTAGTTTAAATGGCAGCATTTGTCAACATAATCATCCAGTTTGCATTTGAGCACCGCTTTCCCCTCCCCATTTAGGTGCAGCCTATCCGGGGCATAGAGGCTATTGTCGCTGCATGCTGAACCCCAGTCTCCTATTGCTCCATATCCCCTCTGAGCACACCAACCTGCAAGCCAACTATTGAACTCCTCTATACTTTGCCTTACCTCCGTGCTAGACCTTGGTACTGGCAGTACCTCAGAGAAAGACAGGGATTTATAGTCCAAGCTGCTGCAGAACCTAGCCAGTGTCATAAACCTTGCCTGTACCTCCACCACACTACTCCTTGCAAGGTCGTTTGTGCCTAGGTGGAAGATCAGATGAGTTTTCTCATCTATTTCCCTCCCCCTCGAGGGGATCCAATGCATGACTTTGGCTGCCATCATACCTGCAGGCACTCCACACATATTTTATCCCCTCTCTCCCCTTCTCCCCATGTAACTCCTTTTATAATAGAGTCCCCAATTATTAAGACCCTATCCCCTTTCTCCTCTTGGGCGCCTCTCACAACTGCTGTTCTCCTCCTCTTTCCCAAGTTTTCCCATCCTTACCCTTGCTATCTCCCTCCCCCCACGAAACTTCTCAAGACCCCCTCCCCCATCCTCCTCATTTCCCTGGGCCCCTTTCTGGTTCCTCAGTGCAGCTCTTTTCCCCTTCTGAATCTTTTCGAGCCTTCCTCTCTCCATCCTGCTCATCTCCCTGCCCCAAAACCTTGTTTCCTGGCTCTTCTAGTGCTACCTGCCCTTGTGCCTTGCTCCTTTGATCACCGCCCCCCAAGGATTTTCCCTCTGTTCCCTTGTATTCCGAGCTTCATTTCTGGTCTATGACCCATTTCTATCCCTTCCTGCTGAGACCCCCATCCCCTGCTCCCTGCTGCCTGCCTGGCTTATTCCGTGCAGTTTCCTCATGTCCCTGTCTTTGCTGTTTCTTCACAGTTTTCCCAGGTCCCACTCTTGCAGCCCCAATCCGTGCCTTCTTGCGCAGTACTGATCCGGGTCCCCCGCTACAATCTGACCCCTTCCAGTACTATCCCTCAATCTTGGGTCTCCCTTGACAACCTCATACCCCTGCCTGGTTTTATGAACGCTCACACATTCTGGGCTCCCCCTGCCAGGATGCCCCTGTTCCCCCAGAGTGCCTCCATTTTCTCTCCTTGTGCCTGAGGTTTCAGTGCCGGGCGTAGTTTTGTAGGTGACCCTGTGCCCCCTACTTTTCCACTCCCCTAGCTGTCTCTGAATGCTTTCCACCTCCTCACTGAGCTTCGCCAGCTGGTGGCACACTGGGCAACCCTCAAATTTCCAAGCCCAGTCAAGTACCATGGCCGCCCCACACCCTGTGCACTGTACCACCCTCCCAAAGATGCCTGTTCTAGTGACATGAGGTCTTGGTCAAGCGCCCCCCCCCCCTTAACTTTCAATACTTCTCAGCTAGCAATTTTATTTATTTATTTAGCTTTTGTTTACCAGGTAAGCACGCTAGCAATACGTAACTTACAATTTCTCCCAGCTTTCAAATTCAAGGTTCCCGAATGATCAGCGCTTCAGTGCCCTCACCCTGATCAGGGCTACCCTAGTTTACCTGTACGCTTAGCAGCTACAGTGCCCACACCAGTGATCTGCACCACAGCAGCCACAGAGCCCACACCCTGGTCAGAGCTGTCCTAGCAACATGTACACTTGCCTGATCAGAGCAATAGTAGCTTAAAGTCCTCTAAAGTCAGGCTACTCCTCCCCACCGTCCATTCAATAGAGGTCGGGGCCGGGGTGGTGGTGGGAAGAAATTACAGCTCCTCTGTGTGTCTGGCGAATGCATGTCTAAGTGAGCGAACCTATCTTCATACAGGCAACTGATTTTAATGTTATGACTAGTAAACTAATGCTGTATAAACTGAATACACAATGGTCTGACTCAAAATACACAGTTTATCATCACTTGTGAGGATCACGGCTTTCATAACTCACCAAGGCTTAAAGAAGGCGTAGAAAGCATTAAGAATGTGTTAGCAGAGGACCATTAAGCCATCTAGTCTGACCCCCCGCCTAGTACGTTCAGCTCGCATCCTCTCCTCCAAGGTTTTTGTGCAACTCCCACACGATTTTGGTAGCCCTTCTCCGGACTGCTTCCACTTTTCGGCGGTGCAGCCTCCAGAACTGGACAGTTTACTAGGTGGGGTCTCACTAGTGAGCGATACAGTGGCGACACCTCCTCCTTTCTCCTGCTAGAAATCCCCCTCTCTATGCACCCCAACATCCCACTAGTCATCTACTGCCTTGTCACACTGCCACCTTGAGATCAGATATGATAACCCCATGGTCCCTTTCTTGTTTGGTGACTGTAAGTATGCCTTCCATGTTATACACAGCTCCCAGGTTTCCCGCCCTAGGTGCATGAATCTGCACTTTTGGCATCGAAGCCCAACAGCCACGCTCTAGACCCTCCTCTAGCTTCCTCAGATCCCTTTGCATTCTCTCCATCCTGTTCTGTCTACCTTGGTGCAGATTTTGTGTCACCTGCAAAGACACACACCTTCCTCTCCAGTTCCACAGCAATGTCACTTTTGAAGACACTGAAGATAACAGATCCCAGTATTGATCGCTGTGGTAGTCCACTGGCCCCACCCCCACAAGTGTCTGCTATTAACCACCATCTTTCTGCCTCCAATCCTTCAACCAGTTTCACTCAGCTTACTACCTTCTCCCAACCCCCAGGCTGCTAAGTTTCTTTATGAGCCGCCTGAGTTGCACTGTGTCAAAGGCCTTACTTTAGTCCAGATAGGCCACATCCACTAACCTCCCCTGATCCACTTCCCTAGATACTAGTCCTGCAGCCCATTTGACACCAGATATCCCATCAGCCTCTCCTTCAGCAAGGTCTCCATTAAATTCCCCACCACTGATAGACTGACTAGCCCTGTAACCGTTGGCCTCCTCCCTACTGCTGCTCTTGTGCAGAGGGACCACACTGGCCCTCCTCCAGTCCTCTGGGACTACCCCAGGGTTCAATTTTAACATTGTTTTTATTAGTCCAATACCTAGTGCAAACTGACCAGGGCTACTGCAGATAACTCTCTACTTATCAGTCTTGACTAGTGCAGGTTTTCCATAGCTGTTAATCAAGTTAAAAAAGTGCCAACTTTACCAGGTTGTAGTCTCATGCTAGGCTTTCTCAATGTTTCAGATAGCTTGGTGTGATTAACAGCTCATTAAGAGCTGCAATTATATGGCAGTTCAAGAGAGATCCCACCAAAAAAAAAAAATATCAATGTGAGTCATTAACATTCCACTGTTAGGACTTTCAGCTAGTGTCCAGGGTGTGATCAATGGTAGAGTGCTGTTAATTCACTAGCTTCCAGTTTTCTGAATACTGTATTTCCTTGATTTAAAACCACGGCTAATACTGCAAACTTGAGGCACAGTATGCGCCTTATACAAGAGGGCGGCTAATCATTGAGAGCAGTTTGTGATCAATTGTTCAATTTAGCAAGCCGCATTTGAGTGCCCATATTTTAATAAAAACCTGTCTTCTGGTATTCTACTGTTGTTGCCTCACTTCTTTGCTGAAGAGTGCAACAAGCAGCCACAATGTCGAAGCGCAAGTCATTCAATTTAGAGTTTAAAACTGCGGCCGCTCGAAGAGAAGAAAAAGGAGGCAATCACCTGGTTTGCCGCCGCACTGCACGGTGAAGAGAAACAGCTGCGGGACTGCAGGAAGAAACTGCCTTCTCTGGAATAGAAGGTCACTGTGTCAGGGTACAGGGGTTTTAACCGTAAGCGAAGAAGGCTTGACGGTGGTGGTCAGTGCCCGAAGTACCCTGAAAGTGAATCAATTCTGATGGCATCTATAACCAAACAAAGGGAGCAGCACTACAGGGTAACAAGAAAAGCTAAAGCTTTAAAAGCAATATCCATAGTTCAAGATCCCTCGTTTTCTGCAAGCCATGGTTGGGTTGATAAACGTTTTGGGAGGTGGGGATTCACCATGCGATTAAACCACTGTTGGGCAGAGACTGCCAAAAGATTTTGTGTCCAAAATAATTGACTTATGCTACTGCAAGTGCCAGCTTTCCACCTATGGCCTCACACCATCCGTGAAAGGCAACATGGACGTAGACGGCCATCTGGAGGACATGCTAGGAATCGAACAGTGGATCAGATCGGATCCAAATCTATGCCTCTCATAACAACTGGACATGAAAAGCAGTGAGAGACAGTATGTCTGGCTGCTATGGCCGACAGCTGTAAACTTCCACAGTTAGTAGTTATTAAGGGCAAAAGAGTTCCTAAAGAGACAACTGGCATTACAGATGTTGTGGTTTCCATGTCTCAACAGCTGGATGGACGAATCCCTGACGATTGTACTGGCTTGACAAGGTCTGGGGTTCCATGGCATTTGGAAGAAGAATGCAGGTATGGGACGTCTTCAGGTGCCACATTAGCCCTGCTATGAAAGTTCACATTAAATCCAAAAAGACAATAATGTCAGGGATCCCCGGTGGGTGCACCAAAGTACTACAACCAGCAGATATCAGTTGGAATGCACCCTTCAAGGCAGTGTATGGGGAACGTTACGACAAGTGGATGGCCACTAAGGAGAGGGAATTAAAAGGTGGCAACCCATGAGCACCTGGAAAAGACAAAATCCTAGAGTGGATTAAAACTGCACGGCAGTGTGTCTCTAGGGATGTTATTACAAAATCTTTCCAGGTACGAGTGTGTTTGCCTTTCTGTTTGTAACATGAAAGTTAGAGTGTTATAACTTTTTTTTTCCCTAGGTTTGTGCTATCCCAAGTTGCGACCCAGATGTCATCAGCTGCCTAAAAGAGGAAGGGTTAATGCAAGATGCTGGAGGGCAGTTCATTAAGAAGATCGTCGAGGTGGAGTCAAATCCCAACTGCGGTGACCAGCTTAGCCAGCTGAGCAAGAACTGTGAACCCGACAGCAGCTCAGAGGGAGAGCTGACAAGCTCAGATGAAATGGGATGAGAGTGCTGTACCTAACGGAGTTGCCCTGAAAAAGCATAGTTTTTTATTTTATTTTTGATTTGTGGATTTCAATAAAAAAGAAGATTTTAATTGCAAACTTGCCTACTTGTCTTTCTGTGCTCCATTTGTTGCCGAGAGGTTGCCCGGATATGGTCGATTCTAGGTACCGAGCTCCTGGTTCTTAGCTCGGTCATATCTGCTTGGTCACACACTGTGGTGAAACAACATGGAGTGCGAGTCGTACCGTGGATTTCAATCACTGATAAATGGGCGTTTTAAGAAAGAAACTCAGGTATTGGGGCAAACAAAATTAACTGTGTTTGGCTGGTGGTCAGCCACAGTATTAAACAGATTGTGAAACGGTTCCACAAACTGGAGGGATAGAGAGACGAGCGGAGAGAGGCATACCATAGTAGGAAAATAAGCTTGGGGGGACTTAATAAAACTGAAGGGATTACGTTTCTGTGAAACGAGGTGTACCCTAACATGATCCCTGAACATATTTATTTATTTGATGAAAACGCCATAGTAGCGATAGTGGCTAATATTTGAGGGCGGCTTTTGTTAGAACTTCTGTGGTTCATCTGCGGCTTTAGTACGAGGGCGGTTACAAATTGAAGATATACGGTATGTCTCCGACTGATGATTTTTCCCATATTATTAACTCCAATGCCCCTCATTTCCCTACATTTTGAGTGTCTGTATTCAATATTTCAGTGACAAAATGCTAAGAGGTATACAGGGTCTGCCCTGCAAGTGGTGGTTTTTATCTCAGCCTTACCATAGCTGCTCCCTGTCCACTCAAAATCTTTCAACTCTCTACTTTCACTAGACACCACTGCAGACCAGACTGAAATTAAATTACCATCCATAGATCCATAGCTGCCATTACTGGCAAGTGTAGGGGACCCCAACTCTTCTACACGGATCATGCCAGCCAAAGCCATCCATACAGTACCGCCCTTATCCCACCCAGCATGTTCTTTCATCCTAAAAATAAAGCTTTGGGGCATGCATGTTACAAAACTAAACCTTAATAAAACACGTAATTTGAAAAGTTAAAATAGGCATTCCTAGGATACATAAATCATCCTATATGGAAACAGCAGTAGTATAGCATCATGCCTATGTACCGTTTCCCCTGGGTTGATGAAAGGACAATGTTTGAAAAAAAAAAAAAATCTGTTATTGTTGGGGCAGGGCATGTTAAAATCAGTACTTTTACAGGAACTCTGTAATTTTCCCAAATTACCCACCCCGGCAAGCCTTACCCCCTGATTAGGGTTTTCGCAAACAGATCGCACTTTTCTGCCGATTATAACTTACTTTGTTTAATTTTCGAAAAGTCCAGAGTTCAGCAAATGGCGCATGCTCTGTGGTTCCATTTCATGACAATGTGCGGCGCCACACGCTGGCTCCAATACAAATGTATTTGAGCCGGCGGTGCGGTGCACTTGTCATGAAATGGAACCACTGAAACATCGTCATTTCCGAACTCTGGACTTTCAAGTAAATAAAGTAAGTTAAATCGACAGAAAAGGGCATCTATTTATAAACCCCTAATCGGGTAATTTGGAAAACGAGTTTTCCTTTAAAAATAAAAATATCATCACATACTAAATTTTCTTAGCAGATCAAGGCCTAGAGGTCTATCAAGTCTGCTCAAATGTGCAGCTAGCACCCCTTATCCTGCAGCTGCCCTCCCTTTCCCTCCACTGCCCCTCCCTCTTGCCCTGTACCAGCCCTTTTGAAGCAGTAGTCCACTGTTCTACTGGATACCACTTCTGCCGTAACACATTCCACCCAGCTACCACCCTCTCTGTAAAAATAAAAAGTTCCTCATCTCCCCATGACCCTTCCTCGCTCCAGTCTCATATCATGGCCCCTGGTGTCCCTCCCTCCTTACTTTTAAACAGCCCTCTCTACCGGTCTTGTTTATTCCTTTCATGTATGTAAAGGTTTCAATCATGTCCCCCCTGTCCTCCAGTGAGTACATGTTCAACTCCTTCAGCCTCCTCTCGTATGATAAGTCCCCCAGCCCCTTTATCATCTTTGTCACCCTGCACTGCACCCCCTCCAGTAACTTAATGTCCCTCTTCAGATATGGGCGCCAGTACTGCATGCAGTACTCCGGGTGCGGTCTAACTAATGACCTATACAGTGGCAGAATTACCTCCTCCCTCCTCGAGGATATACCCCTTGCAATGCAACCCAGCATTCTGTTAGCCTTTGCAGCTGCCTTCCTACATTGTGCCGAGTTGTTCATTGACCCTGTAATGAGCACCCCCAGATCCTTCTCCTCCTCTGTCTGGGCTAGCTGCACTCCCCCCAGCTGGTAACTCCTCCTTGGGTTCTTCACCCCAAAATGCAGCACCTTACACTTTTTGGCATTAAACCCCAGTTGCCAGGTGTCTGACCAGGTGTCCAGCTTTGCCAGATCATCCTGCAACCCCTGCCATCCCCCTAGGTCATCCACCACCGCTCCCATCTTGGTATCATCAGCAAACAGACTGATCTTGCTCTTGATGTACAATGATATGTCTACAATAAATATCCCAAACAACACTGGTCCCAACACCAAGCCCTGTGGAACACCGCTGTCACACCCTTGGAGGATGAGTTACCCACCCATCACCACCCTCTGTTGCCTTCCCTGAAATCAGTTCCCTACTCATCTCACCAGCTTTGCATCTGCCCCTGTGTCTTCTAACTTATTACAGGTGGCAGAGTCTAATGCTTTACTGAAGTCCAGATACAGGACATCCACTGCATGGCCCCTGCCCAACTGCCTAGTTACCCAGTCATAGAACTCCATCAGGTTGGTTTGGCAGGATCTGACACGTATGAAGCCATGCTGTCTGCTGTCCTGTAGTCCTTTGGCCTCCAGGAGGGCCACTAGCCTCTCCTTCAGGATAGTCTCCATCAGCTTACCCATGATGGATGTGAGACTCACTGGTCTGTAGTTCCCCAGTTCATCCTTGAGCCACTCTTGTGGAAGGGCACCACATGAGCCTCTCCAATCCTGAGGTACACACACTGAGTGTAGTGAGGCATTAAATAGGTCTGCCAAGGTCCGAAGGACCTCTGCCAGCTCCTTCACTACCCTGGAGTGGATGCCATCTGGGCCTGGCATCCTGTCCACCCTCAGTGCCTTCAAACCCTCCAGAACTCTGCCTGCATGATTTCCCTGTCTGTCACCCCCTTCCCCCGTTCCTCTCCCCTTGGTATCACCCCTCTCCTTAATAAATACCAAACAGAAGTAATCATTTAGCTTCTGCCTTATAGCACCCTGCTTCCACCCAACCCCTCCTTCCTAATCCTTACTACATGGTTCTTACAGTTCCTTTTCTCCTGATGTAGCTAACATTTTCTATTTCACAAGCCCCTTAGGTTTATGTAGCCCCTCCCAAAGAAATCCTAGCTGTTCTCCTGGCTCACCTGACACTGTCGAAAACCTCCTGAAGTGCAGGTCTCAAGTTGATCACAGAGTGGGGCCAAGTGTCCTCTGCCAGACTCTGTTCACTGCCCTGTGGTGGTGTGAAAGTGCGGTGAGGTACATGATGTGTCAGCTATTGTGTGTGCAGAGCTAGGACTGCTTGACTGAACATTTGATGTTGTGGCATCTTCTGGTTAGTGGGGGTTGGGGGTGCTATGCTACAAAACAATGGGTGGGGGGTGTCACTGTGTGTGATGGCACTGCAGTCTTTTTTCTGCAGGGGCAGGAAGCAGTGTGGGAGCAGGGTAAATGTGCAATACTCAAGAATATTTCTTGGCTTGCAGTTTTTGCTGTAGGATGAGTGAACAAAATTAAATTCTGGGCTACTGCAACCATTGGCAGGCTAACAGAAACACAGAATGTGACGGCAGATGGGGACCTACAGATCCATCTAGTCTTCCCATTTTCCTATCCCCAAAAAGGACCATTTCCTGATGACACCCTTGTATCTAATCCTATGCTTTCTTGAATTCCCTAAATGTTTCAGCCCCCACTATATCCCGGGGCAAGCTGTTCCAGGATTCCACCACCCACTCGGTACAGAAACACTTTCTCGTATTACCTCTGAATTTCCCTCCCTGCAGTCTCATGTTGTGCTCTCTGGTTCACATGCAGTCTCTAACCTGAAAGAGGTCTGGCACCTGCACCGTTTACTCCCTTGAGGTACTTGAATGTCTATCACAGCTCCCCTTTCTCCCCTTTGCTTGAGTGAGAACAAGTTTAGTTCTTCCAGTCTCTCCTCATATGGCCTCTGGTGCAGTCCCTGTATCATCTTTGTAGCCTTCCTCTTCACAGTCTCCAGTCTGCCTATATCTTTTCTAAGGTGTGGCCTCCAGAACTGGACACAGTACTCAGGTGGGGTCTCACCAGGGACCTATACAGTGGCAGTACCACCTCCTTCCTTCTGCTCATACCCCTCCCTATGCATCCCAGCATACTGCTAGCCTTCAGTGCTGCCTTTTCACTTTGCTTTCACCTTTAAGTCCAACGATATAATGATTTAATGCAATTTTGAACCAACTTGTCCTGCTGGCTAGTGCAAAAAAGGTTAAGGTTGACCCCTGCTACCTCCATCCCCAGTGAGGTGCTGAACAGTGTCACCAGAGGGTGCATATAGCCCTTGCTCAGTTCTTTCAGAACCCTTGGGAGAATTCAGTCTGGCATCTTTGCCTCGTTTTCCCATTCAGACTCTCCTTCAAAAATGGAGCTGCGTCCACCCCCATTCTCATTTAAAATGTTATCTTTTTCTTGATCACCTTCTGCACAGTACCCCCTGGCTCCCCTGATTCTCACTGTTACACCTCTTGCGTTCCTTTTTTCGCTCACGTACCTGAAGTCTTATACCCTTTTTGACCTCTTTACCGATCCTCTCCTCTGTTTTTGCCTTAACTGCCTTCACCCGCTTTCCTGCCTCCCTTTGTTATATCCAGATATACCTCTCTAACCACCTTTGTGTGGGTCTCCTTGTACTTCTTGAAAGCTGTTTTGTTTCTCCCTTACTGCCTTAGCCACCTTCGAGAACAACAGCGGCCTCTTCATCCCCCTACCATTGCTTACTTCCTTCACACAGCATGCCATTGCATTAGCTATTCCCTTCTTGCTCTTTTTTCACTGGTCTTCAGTCCCCCCCTCCCCACCTTCAAGGTATTTACTGAGGCAGTCTCCCATTTCTTCAAAATCTACCATACTGAAGTCCAGGACCCCTGTCTTAATGTGTTTTTTCTCTTGTTCAACCTGTATGCTAAAACCACACCATTTGGTAATCGCTTGTACCCAAGGGACTACCCACTGTGACATCTGCAATGTTGTCCCTGTTCTTAATTACCAGGTCCAGCAATGCCCCCCCCTTCTGGTGGATTTCGTAACCAGCTGCCTGAGAAATGTCCCCTGTATGGAGTTGAGGATTGCCCTGCTTCTTGCTGTAGCTGGAGCCAGAATGCTCCAGTCTATATCCAGCAGTTTTAAGTCCCCTAGAATCAATACCTCCCCTTTTCTTACTATTCTACCAATGGCCTCCCCCAAACCCTTGTCTAACTCCTCCCCCATGTTGGTGGTCTGTACACCACCCCATGTGGATAATGGCCCTGGACCCAGTCTCTAAGCTGACCTAAAGAACCTCCAGCACTTCCTTACCCCCCCCCATGTTCCTGTATTTCCGTGGCCTTTATACCTTCACTCACATATGAAACAACCCCCCCCCTTCTTCCTTGTCCTGTTGGAACACAGTGTAGCCTGGAATGGCTACATCTCTGCTGTGGTTATTGATGCACTATGACTCTTATGCCACCAGATCCAGATCAACCTCTGCAATGATCATCTCAAGGTCAGGAAAGAACAGTTACGTAAGAACTTACACGTAACAGTAGATCTTAGAGAGGATCTCAGTCATCAGGTATCCACCATAGGAACTTCACCCTCTATAGAAAGATTCACATGGGAGATTTCCAGCAGTACAACTGGGCTGCCACGCCGTCGTCAGAGGACAACACCAACCCTATACAGGCGTGGGCGGCCCTGTTCCCCTCAGTTCTTTCCCCCAGAGATGAAGGGAGCAAGGCTCATGCCCTGAGGAACAGAGGAGAGACAGAGGACCCAGCTCTAGATAAAAGGATGGAAACAACAGATACCCAGGTCCTGAAAAGGAGCCCAAGAAGGGTGGGGTGGGGGACAGTGGGAGGGAAAGCATACCTGATGACTGAGATCCCCTCCAAAATCTACTGTTATGGTAAGTTCTTACACAACTGTTCTATCTTCTTCAGGGGTATCTAAGCCATCAGGTACCACTGTAGGAACAGATAAGCTGGGAGGCTGGAACTCCATAAACCTAAGACAGGAGACGTGAACAACCTGCCTAGCTAAGGATCTTAAACTTAAAGACAGAAAACCTTGTAAACTGAACCTGTCAAGGGACTCTATAAGCTAAAGACAAGAGTCCTTGCAGCACAGCCCAGCCGAAACCAGCACGGGCTCTAGAGGCAACGTCCAGACTGTAATGCTTGGTGAAAGTGTGGACTATATTCCAGGTGGCAGTCCACAGAAATATCAGTGGCTGAGACCCCTTGAAACGAGGTACAGAGGTAGCCATACCTCTGATGGTATGGGCTCTGACAGCCCCAGGCACCCTTGCCATACTTGTTATGCAGAAAACAATGCAATTTGTTTGGAAACTGAGGCGCCTCTCTACATGGGGTGAAAGAAACAACTGCTTAGATAATACTTCAAAGTTCTGCGCACATCTAACATATGGAGCAGTGCTTCCCCTGGATTGGCACTCTCAGGAAATTAAACAGGAAGGTGGATAGATCGAGTGTAACCTCAGAAACCATCTTAGGAAGAAACATAGGATTTGTGAGCAAAGATACCCTGTCTTTGTGAAAAATCAAATAAGGCTCCTCGCACCAGAGGGCCTGAAGCTCTGAAATTCTTCGAGCGGAAGTAATGGCAACTAAAAAGAGTGCTTTCCAAGACAGACAACGCAAGTCGCGATTGGTTCAAAAGTAGACAGGGTCAACTTTTCCAAAATAAAATTCAAGACCCAAGCCAAGATAGGGGATCGGACTGGGGGTTTCAGATGCAGGATGCCCCTACGGAAGGTGCAGGAGACATCCAGCTAAACAACAGTGTGGTCACCCACGAGCTCATGGAAAGCTGAAATAGCCAAAAGGTGGACCTTGAGGGAGGAATACTGGAGACCTGAGTCGGACAAAGAAATCAGGTAGTCCAGGACGTGCTTCACATGACAGGTGAAAGGGTCAAGAGGGTGCTGGGCAGGCCAGATGGCAAACCGCTTCCACTTCATGGAATAAGTGGTACGGGTGGAAGGCTCTCAGGTGGCCACTAATATGTCCGCTACCCTATTAGCGACCCGAACCTGGCAATGGCTTGCATGCAGATGGAAAGACCTGAAGTTTGGATGGACCAGGGTCCCCCAATTCCAGGACAGCAGATTTCTGCAGACAGGCAGGGGAACTGGGGGCTCATCCGTCAGCTGCTGGAGCAGAGGGAACCATATCTGGCAGGGCCAGAATGGAGCTACCAGGATCATGCTGGCCCCCTCCATTTGCAGCTTGAGCAGTACCCTCTGTATCAGTGGAAACGGAGGGAATGCATATAGAAACCTCCTGCTCCAAGAGAGGGACAATGCATATCGCCAGAAAACTCCAGGCCCTGGATCCAGCGAGCAAAAATTGGGCAGTTTTGCGTTGTGTGGGGATGCAAAAAGGTCCAACTCTGGATGACCCCATCTGTCGAACAGATCTTCTGCTACGGAAGAGAGAAACTCCCATTCATGCATGCTGGAATGAGTCCTGCTGAGACAGTCCGAAGGCATGTTTAGGATGCCTGGCACAGGGATCGCAGAGTGCTAGACTGTGCTCCAGAGCCCAATACCACACTCACATTGCCTCCATGCAAAGGGGATACGAGCGAGTCCTGTCCTACTTGTTGACGTAGTAGATTACACTCAGATTGTCCAACTGCACCAACAGTTGACCCGGGGCTAGGTGCTCCTGAAAGGCCTGCATGGCACAGAATACTGCTCTCATTTCCAGGACACTGACATACAGGATGGCCTCCCACTGAGACCATGGACCCTGGGTTTGAAAAGGACCCAGATGCACCCCCCCAGCCGAGACCCGATGCATCCGTCATTAAAACCTGATGCGGTGAGTCAATTTGAAAGGGGACTCCCTGAAGGAGGTTTGAGGAGTCCATCCACCATTGCAACACTTTCCGAACTGGGAGGAGACCAGGACTAGATGATCTAACTAGTCCATGCGCTGGTCCCACAGCACCCAGAAGGTCCACTGAAGGGTGTACATATGAAGCCTGGCCAGTGGAACGGTGGGAATGGCTGTGACCGTTAGGCCCAGAAACCTGAGGTATAGCCTGGCAGGAATGTGGCGGCTCTGAGCTACTACCTGAGCCTGAGCTATAAGGCATTCGGCCCTGTTCTCAGGTAAGAAGATCTTTTCCTGCCCAGAGTCTAGAACTGCCCCAATATACTGCAGTCTTTGGGACGGTACTAGAACAGACTTGGGCAGGTTGACTGTTATGCCCAGAGACTGAAAGAGCTGGAGAGCACACTCCAGAGTTAATAAACACAGGTTACTCACCTGTAACAGTAGTTCTAGGAGTGGTATATGTTGTTCATCCACACTGACCTACCTGACCTCCCTGGCTGACACACTACCTCTGCTTCCAGCGGCAAGATCTGGTGTCATGGGCGGGCTGAGGTTACACCACCTGGGTGGGTTAGAGGAGCCAGCTTTGAGACCTTCCGGCAAGATATTTAAAGGGAAAGGACATGCCAATAAGTGTGGGTGAACAGCATATACCACTCCTAGAAAGTGCGGTTACGTAAGAACTTACCGTAACAGTAGATCTTCGAGGAACTGTCTCTTGTGGTAGGTTATTACACTTGGAAGTTCCACCAGGTGGCACTACCACACGGTAGCTTCTTCCAGCAGTCTTCTTCAGGGGACTGACCACATGAAATCACTTCCTCAGCTCAGTATAAGTGTGGGCGGTCCCAGGTAGCCTCTGTTCCCTGCCGGCTTCAGCATGCAAAGGCGAGAACGATGGACCAGGGAGACCCAACCCAACATCCTGAGATCCGGGGACCCTGAGCAAAAGGCAGGGGAACAGAGGGCAGAACTGTACCTACTGCAAGAGACAGTTTCTCAAATATCTAATGTTACAGTAAGTTCTTACGTAACCGCACTATCTTCTAAGGACTGGTCTCTTGCAGTAGGTTATTACACTTGGGAGAGTACCAAGCAGTCATAGCCAAAAAGGGAGGACAGGCAAAGCAGGAAGCCAGGCGGAGCGTGGCCACAAGCAAAGCAAACAGGACCGTTGGTGAGAACGGCAAAGAGCTGGAGCAGAGTCAGGCAGAAGCCATGGAGGAGCTACAGAAAATCCAACAGATGGCCATGAGCCCTGAAAAGGGAGCAAGGCCATATCAAGTCATAGTCAGGACAACTTGCACCACACCCGGTAAAGCAGACATGCGAAGAGTGGGCGAGGAATGAATACTCCACGAAGGGAGAGGAGCAGAAGGGCCATGCCAGTGATTCAACCCAACGAGCAGGGATCATAAGAGGCCAAGGTGTACAGGAAGTCCAGTAGAGCTCCAAAAGCACAGAGTGCACGGGAGGTGGAGGAAGATACCGGGGCAAGATGCACTAAGAATCCCACAGCAAGGAACACCTGAAGGGCCCCAAGAGGGAAGATAGCAGGAGTTCCAAAAAATTTGCAAGGAGGAGCGAAGCGTCCATGATCAGGAAGCATGCGTCCAAAGAAAGGGCGGACAGACCCTGGTGCCTCCGAGGCTTGCAAGAGGAGGTGGGGGAAAGCCCCGAGTGTGGCTAATGCACGAGGGGGGCCCGCCCCTCAGAGGGACGGGCATGGGATGGAAGGGGCGACGTGGCAGCCCCTCTGGAAGTCCTACTGCTGTCACGAGCCACACCCGTGAGGGGCTGGGAACGGGATGCCCTGCCAGCAGAGGTTGAGTACCGGCCAGGGGCACAGCAGAGGTCCTGAACCAACCGCAGGGTATGCCCTGAAGCCTGTAGGAATCCAGAATGGCCTGGGTACCAGGACCAAACAACCTGTCCCCACAGAAAGGGGCGTTGGCAACTGACACATTGGAGGAGAGCCAGACCCGATACCTGAAGCCAGACATGGTGCACAAGGCGGAGTCGGTGGCAGACAGATAGGCAGATGCATCAACCGCATCACAGCCCGACCGCAGCAGGTGATGGGAAAGACAGCAAATGGCGGACAGGGGCTATGCCAACAGGGCCGATCCCTGGGAGGGAGGCAAGGTAGAAAGCAGGTCCAAAGCGGAGGCACTCAAGGTGCAGAAGTACTAGACCACATGGCCCACATAGTTGAGAATGCGAAGTAGCAAGGTACCAGAGGTGTAAACCTTCTTGCCAAGAAAATCAAGGCACGGGATTCCTTATCCAGCGGCACTAAACTGGTGTGGTGGGGCCGAGTGGTCCGATCATGAGCCGCAGTAATGACTAAGAGTCAGCCACAGAAGCAGTGGACAAATAGGGATGGTCCAACAGGGCCCTGTACAGTTGGTCAGAGCTCCACGAGGTGGGCAGAGCAGAAGAGGGTGATGCTAAGCCACAGTCATGGCATTCAAATAAGCAGGAATCAAGGAGGATGACCAGACAGGTTCCTCGGGCAGGTCGAGGACGAGCCATGTCCTGTTGAAGGGCATCCTGCTCCACAGAGGGAAGCCAACACTCTTGGATCTGCAACAGCAGATCCGAGGCAGCATCCCATATTTTGGTGATGAGAGCTTGAGAGGCGCATGCCACTGTTCTAAATGGGATGTTTCATCCCAGTTAAGTCTGCCAGGTAGGATACATTCTAAGTAATTTATAGAAAATGCCTATAATGTTACAGCAGGTATCATGCAAGGGTCAGTCTTGACACTATGTTACTGGCCCAGGGCATAGGTAAACTGCCCTCCAGACCTTCCGGTCTTGCTAGTGTCATCTAGCCATTATTGCTTACGGTCTCTGTAAGGCTCATTTGTAAAGTGACTGTGTTCAAGACCATTTTTCCTTCTTCAATGCTGTTCAGCACACGCAGCCAATCCACCTACCTTTGTCCCCTATATCCCAAGAGAGGTGTGTCTGTGTGTGTGGGGCTTTAAATTTGATCACCACCACAATGTCTGAAGCTGGCTGCTGCATTTGAGAGGAAGTCATGCAATGCTTTCTGCAAGTCCGTGACATTATGTTGAGCCTGCAGACTAGGATGACAGAGGAGACGAGTCATGACTGAAGGCGGCTGGCGGACATCACACTTTTAAAGTATTTTTTTTTTTTTTTTTTTTAAGTAAGAGCAGTCTCTTGTTAGGGCAGCAGAGAAAAGAACTTAGCTTATTAACAGGAGGGCAGACCAGTGTGTGTCTGAATTAACTGTGTCCCAGCGAGACATGCGGTAGTGCAAAGGTATGGCGGGGCGGCTGAATGAGTTGCAGTAAAGGCCAGGACACCCACAAGTGACATCATTAGCAGCCAGTGAGACTGATCAATATCTTGTCGGCCGAGGCTGAAGAGAGCTGGTGATGTCATGTGAGGTACAATACATGTAAAATCCCCAGATTTGCAGAGCTGTGACAAGCAGGCTATTTACAGTACAGGTGCCAAAGTCAGGAGAGGTGCACTAGGGTCAGAGGAGGTGGCTCCAAATTAAATCCCGGCAGGGTGATTCAGGCGTTTTTCTGGGGCCTACAGCCACAGGACAAAGATCGTTTGCATCTTCTGAGTGCCACTCTGAGGGCTAATCTGACATGTATTCAATTGTGCTGCACTGTCAGCGTTGCCTCAGGCCTGACAGGACAGGCAAACCACTCAAAGTCCATTAACATAAGGCAAAAAAAAAGATTAAAAGTATTTTCTCTTATTCTTTATAAAGTTCTTCCCTACCCATAATTAGTAATTTAAACATTTGGCTAATGCAACCTGGGGAGCAATACAGATGGACACCACTTTTCCAGGTGGACCAGTGAAAAACAAAGTGTAAACCCTGTATCTTGAGAGGATGACATGTTCCTTAGACCTTGAGTTTAATCCTACTCTTAGCAGGCAAACACAGAAAAGGCTGATTTTGCCTTGGGACTTACACCATATCTCATGATCACTGCCAACCTTCAAATCTTCCCACAATCTGGCTTCGAGAAATGTGTACAAAGCTTCAAGTACACCATGGGGTAAGCAGGCCCTTATTCTTCAGCGAATGTATGACTATGACAGTGCGAAGTACACACCAAAATCTTGGCCTCCCGCATCTCTCAACTGCAGATGTTTAAATTTAAATATCAAAAAAGGTTACTCCCAATATCCCTCGTGCTTGCACTATAACATAGGAGTGAAGTATAGAAGGCGACAAGTGCTTCACTGTTGTATAAGGTTGAAGCTGCATGCATCACTGTCTGCAGATTTGCACTAGGATACAACAGTCTGACCCAACACTGCACTTTGTACAACAGCCATGGGCTTCTCCCTCTGATAGGAGACAGAAACTCATGAGTGCCTCTCGCCTATACAAATGCCTACATGGGCTGTACCCCTGGATAGCTTAGCAACATGCTAGCAAAACTTGGCCAATGTCTCAGGTCACTTTCCAATCACCTACTTCTCATGCCAAAAGTTCCTAACGGTGTTGGTGACAAAACCTTTGCCTTTGCTGTTCTGGTTAGATGGAATTCCCTACCAGACAGTCTTAGGAATCCAAGAATATCGTGATCTTCAAACAAGCATTGTTTACTCACCTACACAGCCCACTGACCTGTGGACCTACTAGCATGAGCTAGATGCAATCATGCATTGTAATCACACCTCCCTTCATGGTGGGACAAATCAGGTAGCCGCTGGCCACCAGCCACGAAAATAACTGGTTTGGCTCCAGATTTTATAGAGATGTTTATGTCCCCACTCCAGGACTCCAACTGGCTCTCAGCCATCCCTCAGTCCCAACACCCAGTATCCTGGGGGCTAGCTGGCTGGCCCATATCTCCCACAGATTACCCCTCTGTGACACGGCAAGGTGGGGAAGAGGACCATCCTCCCACCCCTGGTCATTCATCCAGATCTGCCAGTCAGGGCCTGTGAGGATGGCGTGGCATCTTCCTGTTTTTTGCCCTGCCCACCTCCCTGGACATCATGTGCAGCCCCATTATGGACTTGACATAATCAGCATCCCCAGTGCAGAGATCGCTCCCCTGGCCCAGTGGCAGGAGGAGGAGGAGAGAAATCGCCTGAGTGATGGAACACAATACCCATTCCACCCCAGGGTGGGTGCGCTGCCATGAAGCAGCACCATCCCCCGGCCCCGGGCCGCCCAGCCAGCTTTCCAAATTCAGTCCCGAACACAGGTCCCTGGTGTGGAGTACAATGCACTATCCGCTAGACCACTACAGCCTCCGGGCTACAAGATTTTAAAAATTTTCCAGCCAACTGGCTACCTACCCACTAAATGATTTAGTCCTTAACTGATGGTCACTAAAATATTGATTTGACTACCAAATTTTAAGCTAGTGACTAAACTGACCACCAACTCTCATATTTTTCCCATGTTGAATCCTTTACTTAAGCAATAAGGCATGACAGGGTGTGCATTATTGTAGGATAATATCATACCTTCGGAGCGATGTCAAAGGCAAAGCAGAGGGCTTCATGTACCTGAGAAGTGCATTTATCCTTAATTACACACACACTCTGGAATGCCTTACTGCAATTATAAAATGTCTTCCCTGATTTTTTTTTATTTTAGGACCAAGTAATTAAGTTCAGAAAGTTAAGTATTTCTGACTGGTGCTGTTGTGCTAGGATACCAGCGCAGTTCTGTGACTGGATTCACCAAATTGCAGTACAGTATTTCTCTTACCTATTTTATAATCTTTCATATTACCCATTAACTACTTTCAATGAAAAACATAAAAATGATGGCACCAGAAGACCATTGGTCCATCCTGTCTGCCTATGGATTGCCCCAGACCTAGTGTCTATCTGAGGACCTACCCCCTCCCCAGCTAATCCCAACCTTCCCCTCTCCGCACACACTAGAGCTTTCTTCCCCCCTCCAGATATTTTATTCTCCCCTTCTCCTCCAGAGTCGCCTCTTCAGGACAGCCAATTAAGCCTGTCCCTACCCCATCCACCTCACCGGTCAGGATTCTCCATCATGCTGCGGTTTACCCCAATGTGGGGTCAGGGTAGGGTACCCCTGAACCTTCAAGTCTCGTCAGGACCCTAGTTCGGCTGGACACATGATGGCAAATTGGGACCGGCTCGGCTCTCCATCTACCCTACTCCGGAAGGGCTATTTCTGATTTTCATAGGCGGACTTGCGTGCCCCAGCGTCAAGGCAGAAGGTGTCAACGCTCTCAAAGTCCCACCCCCAGTTCCGTCCCGAAGCTGGTTGGTCCGTGGCCTATGATCCACGGCCAATCACGCCCCAGTGACTCAGCAGCTGTCGTACCCCAGCCTCCGCCAGGGATCACAACTTGCCAGTGTAGTACCCACCCTCCCCGGAGAGGCGAGCCGTCATTGGAAGCAAGCCTTCTCCCCCGGGCCAAGCCCCAGTGGCTCGAGCTTGCCCCCGAACCTGGGTTGCCGGTGTGGTGCAAGGTGTGACGTCCAGCGCCTCAACCCTCAGCGCCACTGGGCCGGCTACTGGAGAGCTTTCTATTATTCCTCTTACTCTGTCCCATCCACGCTTACGGCTTTCAACAGTTGTGGCACCGACCACTTTGGCAGGCAGGCTGTTCCATGTTTCTCCCACTCTTTCAGTAAAATAGTACTTCCACAAGTCCCTCTTGAACAGATCCCCTTTTCAGTTTACATTCGTGCCTATGTGTCAATGAGCTGGTGTTCCTATTAAATGATTCTCATGAGTTCACTTTATTAATCCCTTTTAAAACCTGAATGTCTCTTATCATATCACTCCTCTCCCTCCTGGCCTGGGAGCGGATAGTAAGTTTACTGCCCTTAAGCGTTTCTCATAGGATTCCCGCGTCCCTGAATCATCTTGGTTGCCCAATGCTGCATGACCTCCAGTCTGTCCTTATTTTTGAGGTGAGGGCTTAAGAACTGGACACAGTATTCCAGGTGTGGCCTCACCAAGGACCTATAAAGGAATTTTCTGTGCCTCTCCTATACACCCAGCCCGGCATTCTGTTTGCATTGCTATAGGTTTATTGCCCTGGCTAGGCTGCTTTAGGGTGTCAGTGATAATGACTCCCAAGTCCCGCTCCTTTGCTGTCATACCAAGTTTAACCCCATTTATCCAGTACTCTGTTCTTGGGTTCTTCTTTCCTCAGATGCATTACTCTGCACTTTTTAGCACTGAATTTCAGTTGCCACACACT
The DNA here is from genome assembly GCA_016271365.2 of Neoceratodus forsteri. Taxonomy (NCBI): domain Eukaryota; kingdom Metazoa; phylum Chordata; order Ceratodontiformes; family Ceratodontidae; genus Neoceratodus; species Neoceratodus forsteri. Next base: position 425,591,693 of record JADMNL010000024.1, on the reverse strand, counting down.
TGACCATCTCTCCAGCTTATGGAGATAATTTTGTAATGCCCCAACTCCCTCTACACTATCTGCCCTTCTGTAGAGTTTAGTGTCATCTATGAAGAGGCCAATCTTTCCCTGAATTACAACAGTAATGTCACCAATGAATATATTAATGGTTTACTTTGCAATAGAGGTAGTCGGATAGTGCCGTAGTATATCTGACCAGCTTCCAGTCAGATTGGGCTGTATCTGACCAAGGATCCGTCTGTATCTTACAAACTCAGATCTAGGGTCCAAGGTCAGATCCAGACATCTGAGACTGGATCCAGGTATACTAGGTCAGATCAACTGGATCCACTGGTTGGATAGTCAGATCTGATCAGTTTGGTTGGATCCATAGAGGATCAACCAAAGCAGAACCATTCTAGGATGTCAACACTATTTGTTGACATCTGAAATATGAGTTTTGGGGTACTATCAACACTATCAGACTTATCCGAGCACCACTACTTTGCAATAAGTTGTTCTCACTAGGGCTGCCACAGGACACAGTCAAGTGGTTTATCGATCATCTAAGTCCACAGAACTCAAGCTGTAAATGTGAGAGAGAGAGAGTGTGTGTGTGTGTGTGGGGGGGGTGCTGTCTGATGAAAGAAGTATGAGCAGTTGTCCTACAAGGTCTATTCTTCAAACACTCATGGTGGGTGCAAGTGAGACAGCTTAGCTGAAATCAGCAACAACTTTACCGTCTCACGTTCAGTTACAGTTGCAGACAAACTGTCTAGGTGCCCCATCACTTTGCTCTATTTGAGATCAGTCAGGGGGTTGAGCACAGATCCAATCCCCACACTTGCACCTATTCTTGGACTCCTGTTAATTAGCTTATTCCTGATCCTGTTACCTCGGTGTGTGAATCGATGAACATCGTTTTATATATGAATGATGCAACTTTCATGAGTCATACACATATTTTGATCTACTGAAGCAGAATCTCAACTTGACTTTAATACAGCAATGGTCTTCTCAAAATCTGTTAATAACGAATGAAAGAAATTAAAATACGTATTAGAAACCCGTAACAAATTGGAATCCTCACCTGCCCTGAATAGTTGTACCTTTCCTGGTTCTGCTCTTGAACAGGTGACCAAATTTAAATACCTGAGTATTTTCCTTGATAACACGCTGTCATTTGCCAATCATGTGGATGACTTGATAAAGGCTGTAGATTGGAGCCCCTCAGCAGTGGCTTCAGCTAGCAGCAGTCACATCCTGGACACTCTGCAGGGGGCATTCCTCAGGTAACTAAATCAGTGGACCCACTCAGGATGGGGCCACAATGAACCTGGTCCTCACTAACAGGGGCAGCGTTGCAGACGTCAAAGTGGAAGGCCAACTGGGGACCAGTGAACACTGTATGGTGTGGTTCAACAGAAGGACGGCTGCGGAATCTAACCATACAAGGGTGAGGGTCCTGGACTTCAGAAGGGCAGATTTTAAAAAGATGGTTGACTGCCTCTGGGATGACCTAGGAGGCAGAGATGACCTTGGTGGGGTGGAGGAACAGTGGGCAAAGATAAAATGGACCATAACAAAGGCAACAAACATCTGTGTCAAACAAGTGAGCAAAAGCAAGAGGAAAAAAAGACTGCTATGGTTCTCGAAGAGGTGGCAGGTAGGTAAAGGCTAAAGGGTAGCAGTCAGATGGTATAAGGAGACGCAGAGGAAGACAGGTGGATCGGGAAGCGGGAAAGCAGTAAGAAGTGCAAAGGCGCAAACTGAAGAGAGGACAGCCAGGAGGTAGCGAAAGGACAAGACATTTTTAGATATGTAAGTGAAAGAGGAAGACCAGAGGTGGGACTGTAAGGCTGGAAAAGGGGGACTGTGCAGAGGGGCCAGGAAAAGGCAGACATCCTGAACAAATACTTCTGTTCAGTGTTCAGAAAGGAAGGGGAGGGCCAAAAAAGTAACAAAGCTCAAGGAGGTGGACACTCATCCATTTTTGGAGGACAGAGTCCTGAAGGACTTGCAAATCTGAAGGTGGACAAAGCAATGGGGCCAGATAGGGTGCATCTAAGGGTATTGATGAAGCTCAGAGAGGTACGGCTGCACCTCAGGCAGTTCTATTTAACAGCTCACTGGAAACAAGAGTGGTTCTGGAGGACTGGAGGAGGGCAGATGTAGTCTCACTACACAAAAGTTGTAGCAGGGAGGAGGCTGGCAATTAGGCCAGTCCTCCTGACATCAGTGGTGGAAAGCTAAAGGAATCACTGCTGAACGAGAGGATAGTGGGAATACCATGAATCCAGTGGTTACATTGGCCTGAGGCAGTGTGGATTCACTTGGGGGTGGGGTATGGCAAACAAATCTGACAGATTTCTTTGACTGGGTGATCCAGGAATTGACATGGTCTACCTAGATTTCAGCAACCATTTCTCACAGAAGACTCAGAAAAATCAGATGAAGGACTGTGCGTAGTCCGAAAGCTTAAGCACCTGTTTTCTTTTGTAACAAACCTTCAAGACAAATATATCCCAGTAAAAAGGCGCTGTATCCGGGGATCTGCTACCTGCTGGTTAAATTATTCACTCCTGTCCTCTCTCAAAAAGAAGGATAAAGCCTGGAACAAAGCTAAGCTAACCCAGTCCCCATCGGGTTGGGCAGAGCACAGAAGGCTCCGAAACCTATGTAAGGTTTCCATCAGATCTGCTAAGAGCAATTACCACCGTCAGGTCCTCAGTACCTCTGTCAGTGACTCTCATGGTTTTTGGAGTCGTGTTAACACCATCATGGGGAAAAACAAGTACAATACCATCTCTGATATCGTCGTGGATGGTTGTAATTGCAATAACCTGCTCACTATCGCCGAGGCTCTTAACTCCAGATTCACTGCCTCTCCTCCTATACTGCATCTCTTGGGCCTTTACCTGTCACTCCGCAGGATAACCTTAAACCTTCCAACCCATCTTTCACCCATCACCCAGTCTCAGACTGAAATCTTACGCTTACTTAAGTCCATCTCTCCTGCTGGATCAGCAGGGGCAGATGGACTCTTACAAAAAGTCCTAAGAACCGTTGCACCATCTATAGTCTCTCCAGTGACTAGACTTTTCAACCTCTCTTCTTACAGGACAAGTCCCTTCCCTCTGGAAGATTGCTCGAGTTGTGCCGGTCCACAAAAAGGGTGACACCACTAACCTGGATAACTACCACCCTACTGCCATCCTCTCCACCCTCTCTGAAATACTGGAGAAAATTGTTGCTACCCAGGTCTTGGATTACCTCTACTCCTTCAGACTCCTCATCCCTGACCAACATGGTTTCAGACGTGGGCAGAGTACATCCACTGCTCTCATACAGTTTACAAATTATGTCAGACTGCTATGGACAATGGCTCCCTCACTGGGCTACTTTTGTTGATCTTACAAAGTGTTTGATTTAGTTGACCACCCACTGCTCCTATCAAAGTTGTCATCCCTAGGCTTCTCTATCTCCGGCACCACCTGGTTCCAAAATCATCTCGAGCGTCCAACAATTTGTCCAGATTGGAGATGCTAAGTCCACTCTTGCTCCTACTTGGTCGCAGTGCCCCAGGGTTTGATTCTTGGTCCTCCTGTTTACAGTCTTCATAATGACATCCCACCACTCAGTGGTGCTTGCTCAGGCCTGCTATATGCCGATGGATCTTGTTCTTTACTCATCCTCCTCAAACCTCAGACATCAACCTGAATCTCAATAGTAACTTCAATACCTTTCGGAGCTGGCTACTGCGAAACAAGCTTGTCTTAAATAAAAATAAAACAGTGACTATGCTCTTCGCTTTAGGTTCAAAAATTCGGTCCTGCACCCAACCATTAAGTATCAGAGCGTTTGACGGCTCTCCCCTTAACACCGTTACCTCCTTTAAATACCTAGGAGTAGCCCTTGATCCCGCCTTGGATTTTGACCTGTGCCTAGCCTCAGTCATTAAATCCATCAATATTCAACTTGGACTGGCATATAAGGTGAGACATAGCCTAATATCCACGGTGAGGATGGCCATCGCACAGGGGATCCTGAGACCCAAATTGGTGTATGGGTTAATAGTTTTTCTGGCAACTACTGGAGGGCTCCTCTGAAAGTGGGATGTCTACTACAACAGCATTTGCCATTTTTCTCTGTTTTTAACCAGACTTACTCACCAATGCACACTATATACAGGTTACTCACCTGTAACAGGAGTTCTAGAGTGGTATATGTTGTTCATCCACACTTGTGGCAGGTTCTTTGCTGCTTTAAATGTTGCCGGAAGGTCTTCAAGCTGGCTCTTCCCACCCACCCGGGTGGTAACACCCTCAGCTCCGTCCCATGATGCCAGATCTAGCCTGCTGGAAGTCAGGTTGCACACTGAAGCCAGGGAGGTCAGGTGGGTCGTGTGGATGAACAACATATACCAATCCTAGAACACCTGTTACAGGTGAGTAACCTGTATTTCTAGGGACGTGGATATGTTGTTCAATCCACACTTGTTGGCAGACTCCTAGCAGTTCTCCGGGAGGAGGGAGGCAAGGCGCGCACCCCCTACTTAGGGAATAAGGACTGGAGAACCGAGGTCCCAACACCAGCATCCCAGTGTGACTCTAGGTCAATGAGGTAATGGGAAATGAAGGTGTGTGCTGACTTCCAGGTAGCAGTCCTGCAGATTTCCTGGATAGAAATGTCCCTAGAAGCAGCCACTGAAGCAGTGGTATGGCAGGTAGAATTAGCTCTTATCCCTTTGGAAGGCTCCATGCCCGCCAACCTATAGCAGAGATCTGTCCAGGAGGTGACCCACCTGCCTATCGTCCACTTGGCTGCAGGTCTGCTAGGTGTAGTTTCAGCGTAGGTGACAAACAGCTGGCGAACCTCTCCCCAAACTTCAGCTGTTCGCTCCTTATAGTAAGAGAGCGCTCTTCTAGGGTCCAAAGTATGAAGCATATATTTGGCCTCCCAGGTGTGACTGGGGTAGAACACTGGCAGAGTCAACACCTGGTTAAGGTGAAACTCCAACACCATCTTCAGAAGGAATTTCAGGTGGGGGTGAAGGACAACCTTGTCCCTGTGGAAGACCAGATAAGGAGACTCAATGGAAAGCACCTGGAGCTCTCCCATCCTTCTGGCTGACGTGATAGCCACCAAGAAGGCAGTCTTCCACGACAGGTGAGAGATGTCACACCTGTGCATCGGTTCGAATGGCCTGCCCATAAGCTTAGCCAATACCAGCAGTAGATCCCACGGGGATGTGTGATCTAGGCCTTTGAAAAAGTGCCCGACCACCTTCTCCTGCACCACAGACTGCTTGCAGGCCCGTGCCCGGCAAGCACAGATGGCTGCCAGGTGCACCTTAAGGGTCGTCGACCTAAGCCCTAGCTGAGAAAGGGACCAAGGGTAGTCAGAATACTAGCCAAGGAATAGAAATAAGGCTCCAACCCCTTGTCCTGACACCAAATGGAGAATCTCTTCCATTTGAAGGCATAGCATTTTCTAGTCGACTCCTTACAGGGATGCCTCAACGACCCTGAGGACCTCGTCTGAAAGACCCAAGGTCTGGAACTCTAGCCGCTCAGGAACCAGGCCGTCAGGTGCAGGGATTGAAGGTCTGGGTGGAGAACCTTCCCCTTGTTGACTGACAGCAGGTCCGGGCAGGCTGGAAGCCTGGAGCTGAGGCTGAGGAGATCTGGGTACTAGAACTGGCGGGGCCAGTCTGGGACTACCACAATCATCTGTGCCTTGTCTCTCTTCGCCTTGAGAAGCACCTTGTGGATCACAGGAAATGGAGGGAAGGCGTAGAAGAGGCCCGGGGTTCACGGCCTCAAGAAGGCATCCCCCTGCAGCGAGCCCTGCCGAGGGAGGAGGGCATGAAACAGCCTCAGCTTCGCTTTCTCCCTGGAGGCAAACAGGTCCACCTGAGGTTATCCCCAGTGGGAGAACAGGTCTTGTACTACCTCTGGCAGGAGAGACCACTCATGAGAAGCAGCACCTATCTGGCTGACGGCATCAGCCAGACTGTTGGAGGCTCCTGCCACATGGATGGCTAGGAGATCCACCTCCAGGCTGATCACGAGAGACCAGATGTGGAGAGCCTCCTTGCACAGAGGCAAGGAGTGCGTCCCGCCCTGACGGTTGAAATAGTACATGGTCATGGTGTTGTCCGTCTGGACCTGAACCACCTGACCCCGTACAAATGGAGCAAAGGTGGTGAGGGTTAGTCGAACCGCTCGAAGCTCCAGAAGATTGATGTGGCATTGAGACTCTTGAGGGAACCAGAGTCCGTGGGCTCTGAGCTCCCCCAGATGGGCACCCCAACCCAGAGAGGCATCAGTCGTTACAGTGACCGCCGGCTCAGGGTGGACAAACGGGATACCCTCCTGCAGGTGAGCTGGGATGAGTCACCACTGCAGGCTGTCCCACATCTCCTGGGTCACAGTCACCAGCTGGTCCAGAGGACTGGAGCGCTGTGACCACTGACTGGCCAGCCCCCATTGCAGGGGACACACATGCCAGCAGGCCCAACAGACCATGCTAGTGCAGGTCGCCATGAGGCCCAGGAGGCGCAGGCAGTCCCAGGCAGGGCACAATTGCCCAACCAGAAATGATTGGGCAAAGGAGGAAAGGACCTCGGCCCTGTCCTTCGGGAGCCAGGCTCTGGCTCGAAGACAGTCAAGCTCTGCCCCGATGAACTGAATTACCTGCAATGGCATGAGTTTTGATTTGGCCTTGTTGATGAGGAGGCCAATCTGAGAGCAGACCTGGAGGGCCAGATCCCTGGACCGCTCCACCTTCAACCTGGAGGGGGCTGCAATCAGCCAGTCATCCAGATAAGGGTACAACCAGACCCCTTGACACATAGGAATGCTGTCACCACTGCCATGCATTTGGTGAGGACCCTGGGAGCTGGAGAGAGGGCCAAGGGCATGGCCCGGAACTCGCAGAGAAATCCCTCTGCTCGGAAGTGGAGGAATCGCTGATGAGACGGACAGACTGGGACATTATATAAGAACGCATCCTGAAGGTCCAGAGAACAGAACCACACTCCTGGCTCCAAGGATGAAATGTTCTGAGCCAGAGTGACCATCCTGAAGGTACGAAGCCTTAGGAACTGGTTCAGGTCATGCAGGTCAAGAATGGGGCGCCAGCCTCCCATCCGTTTTGGGACCAGGAAGTACCTGGACACAAACCCTGGGTCTGAAGGGGGGTCCGCCACCTCGCTGGTCACCTTCTGGAGGAGCAAGGCAATGTCGGCTCGATGAGCCGACAGAGACTGCAGAACCTGTAGCCCCCATGGGCGATGGCTCGATTGGGGGAAGAGTGCTCGAATTCCAGAGGTAGACCCCTGCCGACCACTTTTAGCACCCAGCGGTCCGTGGTGATAGCGGCCAGGCAGAAAAGAAGTGACGGAGCCGTCCCCCCACGAGGGGAACCCAGGGAGGCGTAACGAGGTTGGGGGCGACACTACTCAACCAGTCACTGGGCAGGCGTGGAGGAAGGGCCCGCTGAGGGACCTCCTGGACCCTTGCCTCCAGGCTTCCTACTAGAGGAAGCATCAGACTTGGCCTTAGGGCGCCAAGTGTGAGCCTGCTGGCCCTGATGTTGGTGCTGCTGGGCCGGATGTGCCGCAGGAGCGGAAGCGCGAAAGGGCTTATGCTGCTGCGGGCGGCCTTTGTCCTTCTGTGAAGACATGACCGAGTCCAAGGTGGCACTGGACTTCTCGATCCTCTGGAGATGGCCTTCCACTCCGGGCCCAAACAAGTCGGTGCCCAGGAAGGCCTAAAACGAAGAGCGCAAAAGAGGGAACCTGAGCTTTTCCTAGCGGTAAGGAAGATCTAGCGTCATGGGGCGCAGCCGAGGGTTTTACCACCTGGGTGGGTGGGAGGAGCCAGCTTGAAGACCTTCCGGCAACATTTAAAGCAGCAAGGAACCTGCCAACAAGTGTGGGTTGAACAATATACCCACGTCCCTAAAAACTCCAGTTTGGGATGGTTTATGCCCTCAGCCTTCCATCAGTTTACTTCCTACTGTTTTATAAAAATTACAATCTCCTCCCAGATACCTGACAAACTGGCTCTACTGCTCAAACCTGTGACCTCTTTCTACCCACTGAGATCAGCTGACAAATCCCTTCTTGTCCAACTGAGATGTAAAACCAAAATGGGGGAGAATGCTTTCTCTAGCTGGACCACTAAACTATGGAACTTCCTTCCACTGAATAAGTCTCCCCTTCTCACACAGCTTCAAACAGGGCTTAGTATGGCTCTCTAAGCTCTGAACCCTGCTCCTGTTCTCCTATCCACCCACTCCTGTACTGGTTCCTCCTAGTTGCCTACCGGCTCCAACCTCTACTACTCTCAAACATGCTTGGAAATCTTTTTATTTCCTCTCTTCTAGCACTTACTCACTAGTTGTATGACTTATGACTGTTAGTTATTTGCACTTCTATTCTTGTTTTGTTACTACATATAGATTCCTGCAAATATACTGTCATTGCTGAAAAATGCTGTAGAGGTGTACTACGTCTGACTTCTACTTGTTCCTATGATGTTTTCTTGTATCTACTATTGTCTACTTACCCTTTGTTGTAATCTCCCGGGTCATACCTGAAAATAGGCAGCTATGCTGTCTAGTGTACCTACCCGGTTAACAAAAACTAAATAAATAAAATAAATAAATATGTTGGTCCAATAAAATGCATCAAATCAGCTTTTTTTCCTGGATCACAGGAGACTAGCATGCAAGTTGGGTAGCTTAGGAGTGGGTTCAAAGGTGGCAAACTAGGGGCCAGGCGAGAGAGGGTGGTGGTAAACAGAGTTCATTCCAGGGAGGAGAGGGTGACCAGTGGGGTGCCTCCGGAATAAGTGCTGGGACTGGTCTTCTTTAATGTCTTTATAGTGACATTATGGAGGAAACGGAGGGGAAGATCTGCCTCTGTGTGAATGACACAAAAATATGCAATAGGGTGGACACTCCAGAGGGGCAGGAAAGGATAAGATGAGACCTGAGAAAACTCAAAGAATGGTCAAGGGTATGGCAGCTGGGTTTTAATGTGAAAGTGCAAAATAATGCACTTCCAGCAAAGAAACCCAGGGAAGGAGTACAAAATGGGTGGAGTGTTACTGACTACAACCAGACAGGAAAGTGACGTAGGGGTATTTATATCTAATGACCTAAAGGTGGCCAGGCATGCCACAAGGCAGTTGGGAGTGCTAGTGGGATGCTGGGTTGCACAGGGAGGGGTATCACCAGTGGAAAGCGGGAGGTGGTGTTGTCACTGTTTAGCTCGCTGGTAAGACCCTACCTAGAATACTATGTCCAGCTCTGGAAACCACACCTCCAGAAGGGCATACAGTAGATGGGAGTGGAGGCAGTCCAGAGGAGGGCAATTAAAATGGTGCAAGGTCTACATCAAAAGTCCTATGAGGAGAGACTAAAGGAACTCAATATGTACACTCTGGACGAGATGACAGACACCTTTAAATACCTCACAGTGGTAGAGGAGGAAAAGTACTTTTCAGAATAAAAAGTGCTCAACAAGGGGACATGCTATGACACTGGAGAGGGGGTTGATTCAGGAGAGATGTGATGAAGTATTTTGTCACAGAAAGAGTAGTGGATTCCTGGAACAAACAAGTGGCAGTGGTGGGGGCAAAAACAGTAGCGTGGTTCAAGAATGCATGGGAGAGGCATAAGGAATCTTAGTGAGAGAAGGAAGTGGTGGGGGAAGAACGAGCCTGGGATCAAGTAGGGTCTGCGGTGATATTGTAGGGTAGGGGAAAAAAGGGCAGATTGGGTGGGCCATGCGGTCCTTATCTGCTGACAAATTCTGTTTTTGTGATCTGTAACACGCTATGGTTATGGGTGGAAAGCTACGCTTGGTCTGCTTACTAGAGGTTACAGTCCAAATTTTAATTAATTGAAAATAAATAGTCTACAAGGGATATGTAACAAACCATTTATTGTCACTATTAAGAAAGACAACATCAGGTCAGAATTCATTTACTTATAGATTTGCTCAATCCCAGAATGTCTCATCTGATTTGTAAAGGTCTGCGATTATCTGCTCTTTTAAAAATCAATCACGGACTGAACTAACCACCTTAAAAACCTGCAACTGTTAATTTTTTGTTAACCCTGAACGACGTATCTTTCATGTTGCTTTGTAAATTCTTAATGTATTTTTTTTTGTAATTTTCACATAATTTATATACAACCCTAAATACTTTAAAATAGGTTCCCGCCTGAAGGATGTCTAACAAAAATGAAAAATGAAATAAATTATTAAAACATTGGCTAGATTTTAACTAGTGACAAGAGATAAAACTGTCCGCCTCACTCCAGTGAAACAAACTAGTTTTCTGTGCTGAACTTCTACTAAGGTACTATTCTGTGTGGCTATGTTACACACTTGTGCACGGCCAGATATGTGCGAAAAACAAAAAGAAACAGTGGCTACAAATTCGTAACTGTGAGCAAAACTAGCAGTAACTATCTAAACGTATTATGCAAAGTAAACCATAGCCCACTGTACCATATTCCTGAATTATACAATAGGTAGTAAAAATTCTCAAATCTGATTGGCCGAGACCATATTTAGTTAGTTAACTGTGTAGGCCCACTGAGACACAGCTGTCCCTTTTTTCAGGGGTGATATGGAATTAATTACATACAATAAGCAGGCAGAAACAGTACATAGTCAAGAATACATTGTCAGGACAAGTCGGATACATCATAGTCAAGAATATATCAGGTGTGAACAATACATTTGACCAAGCATGGATTTGAACAAATGAGACAGAGTTAACAACTAGCTTAGACTACACAAGGTAGGAAGGAAAAACATTAACCAATAGTGCCTCTACATGAACCAAAGTGATCCAATATAGGGACCATCGTCACTTTCAGAAGGGGACTTTCGCCTATTACAGGCACAAAGGCTCCATTCCAGTAGAATAGCTTTAAGCTCTTTTGAACCCCCAAGTGAAGGACAGTCTTGAGGGGCTGAAGTCAGGAGTTCCAGTTAGTCGGTGCGGAGGTTACAAAGTTGCAAAGTACCTCTTTCCCACACAGGATCCAAGTTTAGGTATCTCCAACAGCAGATTGCTGGAAGACCACAGGATCCTCCTTGGGGGCTTGATTTTTACACAGGCTAGGAGGAGGGGAGGGATGCTTAAGCTTAAAGGCCAGGAAGAGGAGAGGGTACTCAAGTTGACCCTCCAGTGAAGGCCAGTTCAGTGATCACAGTACATCACAATAGTGCTCCCTGGGTGGAGCAACAGTGTCAGAACGCTCAATTTTATTGTATAATACTTCAGGGTATTAAGCTGAAAAAATTGATTAGCAGTTTCTCGTGTGGAAGTGCTAATCAAGTATGACAATATATAGCACTTGGTACAGACTGATTAGCAAACTTTAAATCAAAAATGTTGCTTTATCCAGGTCGTCTCCTGTGCCATGAATTTGCTCAAAAAACGGTTAGCAGTCCACTGCTATACATTTCTGAAAATGGTTAGCATTACCCCCTTGTTTTGCATAGCATTTTGTTGTGCTATACCAGCTATTTAATACTCTGTACTTTGAGCTTACTGAGCACAGAGCACCTCAAGGACTACAAAACGAGCCCCGTATTACAAGGGGGGGGGGGGGTGGCAGAAGCAATTATAAGCCATGATTCCTTAGTAATAAGATTTCCAAGGCAGTAAAGTAAGCCAATTTTTTGGAGGTGGGTCTGAGTAATATGGTCAATGTGATTTCTGTAGGAAAGTTCCTGGTCCAAGTCAACCTCTAGATATCTGGTGGACTCTTCTACTTCTACAAGTATTCCAGCAGAGGTACTAAGAGTGAGTAGGTGTTGCCTAGACAGCCCCAAGTTCCTAGGGCCGAACAGTATTGCCTTGGTCTTTTTTGGCATCAAGGGCCAGTTTATTAGCCATGAACCGCTCTTCTAGTTCGAGGAGGTCAACCGAGATCTGGGCATTTGAGGCAGCTGCAATCCCTAGAGTTTCTATATAGCACAGCATCATCTGAATATAGCAGAAGGCACCCCAACCCCTGTTCCTCAGCATATCATGAACAAACACAGAACACAGCAGGGGGTCTGAAATAGAACCGTGAGGGACACCATCCGGTATAGTTTTAGTTCTGGAGAGAGAGAGAGCCCTTCCACCTGACCAATTGGGACCTTCCAGTAAGATAGTGGAAGAACCAGCTGAGGAACAGTGCAACAAGACCAAACTTCTTTTGTTTTGAGAGAAGACAGCTATGGTTAACCAAGTCAAAAACTTTAATAAGGTCAATGAAGACTGCGCCAGTAAGCAGCCCTTTATTCATGGCCCCCAGGATATCCGTGGTCAGTTTGACAACAGTAGTGTCAGTTCCATGATACTTCCTGAAGTCATGGTGCCTATCAGTCAGCAGGTGCCTCTGTCCCAGGAAGTCAAGGACCTGGTTACAGACTAGACTAGCCTGAATTTAAACAAGGAAGCAGCAGAGAGCAATGGGATGGTATTGCTCATGGGTTCTGTAAGCCACCTTTATGCACTGGCTCAACTATGGCAGTCGTCCAGAGATTTGTCCTTCATGTAGGGATTTATTAATGGGCATGAAAACTGATGAGGGCAATAACAGGGGCAGCAATTTCAAAAGTTTGGGCTCAAGTTTATCAAAACCTGCAGATCCTTCACTTTTCAGCCTCTTTGGGAAGGCCAATACCTCCTTATGAGTGACCAACTGAAACTGGAAGCCAGGGAAGTTTTTACTGGTTCAGGAAAGATGGGGTGGAGGAGACAGAAGCAGGGAGGAGGTTTGAATTTCTCTAGATCAGTGAATGAGTCATTGAAGGTGCTGGTTGTATCCAAGGGGCCACTAACAGACTGCCCATCCACTACTATATCAGATTCAGTGGATTTGGAACAGCCTTTCAGAAGGAAGCTGATGACAGCCCAGAACATTTTGGGGTTGGATACATTCGGCCGGTATGACACTATCTCAATTCATAATTCTGGTCTGAAAGTAGGTCACGCTATCAGTCAACAATATCCAAATGGATACATTTTAGAATCCCAATAATACAATCCAAGGTGTGCAATACTGTATCACGGGATGTTACCCCTTCTCGGGTGGCTTGAAATCGCTCCGCCTGTGGCCTTGTGCCTTGAAATGCACCCAAGACGGGACAATATCCTATGATATTTCACACCTTGTACATTATTGCTTAAATATACCATATCTGGGAGCTCATGATGTAATTATGGTCACTCGCCCTTTCGGCTCATGGCCAATTACCCTCGATGGTATTTCCTTGCACACCACAGTTGCCCATCAGTTAGTCTATAAACACACACACACATATATACACATATACACACACACACACACACATATATACACACACACACACAAGATAATAGGTTATCTTACAAGTTGGGCATCTTATAATTACCATCTGAAGATTGGTCCATGCACCAATTAGAGAGCAGCTTTCACAATGCCAAAACACACCACAGTAGTCCTGTGCAGCATAGAAAACAGTAGTTTAAATCAAAGAGAAAGTTCAGTCTTCATACATTCATAGAAGTGTGACGGCAGAAAAGGACCGTCAAGGCCCACCGAGTCTGCCCATTTGTCCAGCTATCTGCTTGGACATGTGCTGCCCCCCACCCCCCACCCTCAACACTCCCCTGTGGTTGTCCCATGCCCTCTTGAATTCCTTCACTGTTTCTTCTCCAACTACCACCTCCGGAGTCTGTTCCACTTATCCACCACCCTCTCTGTGAAACAGTATTTCCTAATGTTACTCCTGAACTGCCCCCCCCCACCTGCAGGCCATGCCCCCTCACCCTCTGATTACCCTTCATCTGGACGATGCTTTCCACTGGCACCCTGTTTATTCCCTTAAGGTACTTGAAGGTCTCGATCATGTGGCCCCTCTCCCTCCTCTGTTCCGGGGAGTACATGTTCAGATCTCTCAACCTTTCTTCAAAGGAGAGGTGGCTCAACCCTCTTACCATCTTCGCTGCTTTCCTCTGAACTCACTCCAGCCTCCCCACATCCTTTTTGAGGTATGGCCTCCAGACCTGGACTCCGTATTCCAAATGCGGTCCAATCAGATGGGTGTACAAGGGTACTATGACCTCTGTTTCCACTGGTGATACCCCTCCCGATGCATCCCAGCATTCCTCTACCCCTAGCCACTGCTCTCCTGCACTGCCTTTCCACCTTCAGGTCCCCCGATATAGTGATGCCCAGGTCCTATTCTTGTTCTGTTACCTCCAGATCTCTGCCCCCCATGCAGTACCCTGCCCTCCGGTTCCTGTATCCAAGATGCATGACCTTGCAGTTTTCTGTGTTGAAGGAAAGCTGCCATCTCTTTGACCATGCCTCAAGCCTCCCCAAATCTCTCTGCATTTTCTACCCTTCTAAGTGTCTACCCTATTGCAGATTTTAATGTCATCCTAAACAGACTCACACCCCTTCAAGGCCCACACAGTGTCCCCTACAAATATATTGAATAGTAGGGCCCCAACAATGATCCCTGAGGGACCCCACTTGTGACCTTGCCCTCTCTGGATGCCACCCCATTTATTATGACCCTCTGTCTCCTGTCCCCCAGCCAGCTTCCCACCCATTTAACTACCCTCTGCCCCAGCCCCAGGCCTGACATGTTATACAGCAGTCTCCTGTAGGGCACAGAGTCAAAAGCCTTCCTGAAATCCAGATAAACCACATCTACCACCCTCCCCTGATCCAGTTCCTTGGTGACGTTAAAAAACTATCAAATTTGTTTGACAGGATCTGCCCCTTGTAAAACCATGTTGCCTTGGATCCATCAGGCCACTTTCCTCCACGTAGCTGGTGATCCTGCCTTTTATTAGTTTCGCCATGAGCTTGCCTACCACCGATGTCAAGCTCACGGGCCTGTAATTTCCCACTTCCTCCCTCCCCCCTTATGCAGTGGGACCACATTTGCCTGCCTCCAGTATTCTGGTACCACCCCAGTCTCCAGGGACTGATTGAAGAGTGCAGTCAATGGCACTGCCAATATCTCCTTTAGTTCCCTCAACACCCTTGGGCGCACCCCATCCTGCCCCATTGCCTTGTCCACCTTCATGTAGCCTAGTTCTCCCAAAATTTCCTCCACAAGGAAAGGCCTCACATCCACTTCCCCTCCCCTGCCATTTCCTTTCCTGCTCTGCTGCCTTCATCTTCTTCCTCCCTAGTGAACACTGAGCAAAAACAGTTGTTTAGCAGGTTCGCTTTCTCTCTGTCCCCTTGTAGCAACTCCCCCTCGTTTGTTTTTAACTGGAGTATTCCTTGCCTAGTCTTCCTCTTTTCACTTACGTACCAAGAAAGTCTTATCCCTTTTTTTTTTTTTTACCCCTGTAGCTATGCGCTCCTCTGTCTGTGCCTTTGCCTTCATTACCTCTACCTTAGCTTCTCTCTGGCTCACTTAGTCTTTTCCCCAGTCCACTTCCCCTTGCGTTGCCTTAAACTTCCTGAAGGCCTTCCTTTTGCCTTTACCTTTTTCGCTACCTTCCTAGCGTACCACAGAGGCTTCCTCCTCCTCTTATTGTTACTTGCTCTCTTGGCACAGATGTCAGTGGCCTCTACAACATCTTCTTTTTTTTTGGATTCTATTTATTCACTCCAGAGGGCTGGGCATCCTTCCAGGGTACTTACTGGGCTAGGGCCTCCAACTCCCTGCTTGAACCCCCATGCCTGGAACTTCTCCACCGCACTGCCCAGACCAGACCCCAGCCCCCCAGCACAAGCTAAGTCCGCACAGCCTACAGGTTGGCGCCAGAAGATCGACAAGCTGGGTCAGCGGTGGGTTGTGAGCCATGCCTCAAGTCCCATCATCTCCACAGTCCCTCCAGAGGTTTTCTGCTTGTGGATTCTTGTGCTGTTCCCCATTCCCCGCCTTGCGAGGTGCGTCAACGATCTGGCGCGCGCACCCTGCCAGCGTCGGCCCCGCTACTAAGTGTGTGCCTAATCTGCTGCAGCCCGGTCTCCACCGGGGCTGCTAACAGGCCGAGACATCCCACCCTTGCTTCCCGGGGAGGACAGCACCACAAGGGCACTCATCCTCAACCTTCCCCCACCGACCCCCGGCACCCGAGCTTGCTCCCAAACCCGGGTCGCTGGCATGGCGCGAGGTGTGGCGTCCAGTGCCTCAACCCTCAGCACCCCTGGGCCTACAATAGCTTCTTTTATCCTCCCCCAAATTACCTCCACCTCTCTCAACTCCTCCACCCCTTCCAAAGCCCTCTCCACTATTTCCCCCTTTTTCCCCAAAGTTTGCCCTCTTGAAATCCAGCACCTCAACCTAGACTGGTAAACCTCTGCAGTGTTCCTATTCTAAACCTGACCGTGTTGTGGTCACTGTACCAAGGTGTTCCACCGATACATCTCCTACCCTATCCCCATTTATCAGGACTAGAACAACAGTAGCTCCTGCCTGATTGGTTCCCTGACCAGCTGATTTAGGAGGGCCATTTGCAGGAGTCAATATTTCCCTGCTGCTGGTTGAGGCAGCCGAAAGGTGTCCAGTCTACATCCGGTAGGTTCAGGTCCCCATTAGCTCCACTCCCCCCTTGCCGCCATTCTCACGAACTCTCATCAGCCATGCTTCTATCCACTGACTCTTGCTGTGCCGGGGGCCTGTAAACCACCCTACGCCACTGCCCCTGCCCCAACTGCCACGAGACCCAGAGTCCTTCGGCCTCCCCACTTACCCTGCAATTCTGATGCCCTGATGCTCTCCTTTACGTAGAGTGCAACCCCCCCTCTTTCCAGCCTGTCCCTCCTGAACAATTTGTACCCTGGTATTTCCAGTTCCCATCCCTGCTCCTGGTGACATCATGTTTCTATTACCCCACAATGTCAAGGCCCCCCTCAACCACTTTTTCTGTTAGATCTGGGATCTTCCTACCCAGACTTCAGGCATTTGCACACATGACCCGCCACCCCCCTCTTTCCTGCTCCCTCTTCCACCTGCCCCAAATGATGTCTTCTTACCCTTGGCATGTGGGTATGGCTTCCCCGCCTCCTACTCCCATCGACAGGGCCTCTCGGTTTAGTTTAAATGGCAGCATTTGTCAACATAATCATCCAGTTTGCATTTGAGCACCGCTTTCCCTCCCATTTAGGTGCAGCCTATCCGGGCATAGAGGCTATTGTCGCTGCATGCTGAACCCCGATCTATTGCTCCATATCCTCTGAGCACCTGACTGCAAGCCAACTATTGAACTCCTCTATACTTTGCCTCCGTGCTGAGACCTTGGTACTGGCAGTACCTCAGAGAAAGACAGGGATTTATAGTCCAAGCTGCTGCAGAGACCTAGCCAGTGTCATAAACCTTGCCTGTACCTCCACCACACTACTCCTTGCAAGGTCGTTTGTGCCTAGGTGGAAGATCAGATGAGTTTTCTCATCTATTTCCCTCCCCCTCGAGGGGATCCAATGCATGACTTTGGCTGCCGTCATACCTGCAGGCACTCCACACATATTTTATCCCCTCTCTCCCCTTCTCCCCATGTAACTCCTTTTATAATAGAGTCCCCAATTATTAAGACCCTATCCCCTTTCTCCTCTTGGGCGCCTCTCACAACTGCTGTTCTCCTCCTCTTTCCCAAGTTTTCCCATCCTTACCCTTGCTATCTCCTTCCCCCCACGAAACTTCTCAAGACCCCTTCCCCCATCCTCCTCATTTCCCTGGGCCCTTTCTGGTTCCTCAGTGCAGCTCTTTTCCCTTCTGAATCTTTTCGAGCTTCTCTCTCCATCCTGCTCATCTCCCTGCCCCAAAACCTTGTTTCCTGGCTCTTCTAGGTGCTACCTGCCCTTGTGCCTTGCTCCTTTTGATCTGCCCCAAAGGATTTTCCCTCTGTTCCTTGTATTCCGAGCTTCATTTCTGGTCTATGACCCATTTCTCTATCCCTTCCTGCTGAGACCCCATCCCCTCGTCCCTGCTGCCTGCCTGGCTTATTCCCGTGCAGTTTCCTCATGTCCCTGTCTTTGCTGTTTCTTCACAGTTTTCCCAGGTCCCACTCTTGCAGCCCCAATCCGTGCCTTCTTGCGCAGTACTGATCCGGGTCCCCCGCTACAATCTGACCCCTTCCAGTACTATCCCTCAATCTTGGGTCTCCCTTGACAACCTCATACCACTGCCTGGTTTTATGAACGCTCACACATTCTGGGCTCCCCCTGCCAGGATGCCCCTGTTCCCCAAAGTGCCTCATTTTTCTCTCCTTGTGCCTGAGGTTTCAGTGCCAGGCGTAGTTTTGTAGGTGACCTGTGCCCCTACTTTTCCCTCCCCTAGCTGTCTCTGAATGCTTTCCACCTCCTCACTGAGCTTCGCCAGCTGGTGGCACACTGGGCAACCCTCAAATTTCCAAGCCCAGTCAAGTACCATGGCCGCCCCACACCCTGTGCACTGTACCACCCTCCCAAAGATGCCTGTTCTAGTGACATGAGGTCTTGGTCAAGCGCCCCCCCCCCCTTAACTTTCAATACTTCTCAGCTAGCAATTTTTATTTATTTATTTAGCTTTTGTTTACCAGGTAAGCACGCTAGCAATACGTAACTTACAATTTCTCCCAGCTTTCAAATTCAAGGTTCCCGAATGATCAGCGCTTCAGTGCCCTCACCCTGATCAGGGCTACCCTAGTTTACCTGTACGCTTAGCAGCTACAGTGCCCACACCAGTGATCTGCACCACAGCAGCCACAGAGCCCACACCCTGGTCAGAGCTGTCCTAGCAACATGTACACTTGCCTGATCAGAGCAATAGTAGCTTAAAGTCCTCTAAAGTCAGGCCACTCCTCCCCCACCGTCCATTCAATAGAGGTCGGGGCCGGGGTGGGTGGTGTGGGAAGAAATTACAGCTCCTCTGTGCGTGTCTGAGCGAATGCATGTCTAAGTGGAGCGAATCCTATCTTCATACAGGCAACTGATTTTAATGTTATGACTAGTAAACTAATGCTGTATAAACTGAATACACAATGGTCTGACTCAAAATACACAGTTTATCATCACTTGTGAGAGATCACGGCTTTCATAACTCACCAAGGCTTAAAGAAGCGTAGAAACGTAGAATGTGTTAGCAGAAGAGGACCATTAAGCCCATCTAGTCTGCCCCCCGCCTAGTACACGTTCAGCTGCACATCCTCTCCTCCAAGGTTTTTTGTGCAACTCCCACACGATTTTGGTAGCCCTTCTCCGGACTGCTTCCACTTTTCGGCGGTGCAGCCTCCAGAACTGGACAGTTTACTAGGTGGGGTCTCACTAGTGAGCGATACAGTGGCGACACCTCCTCCTTTCTCCTGCTAGAATTCCCCCTCTCTATGCACCCCAACATCCCACTAGTCATCTACTGCCTTGTCACACTGCCACCTTGAGATCAGATATGATAACCCCATGGTCCCTTTCTTGTTTGGTGACTGTAAGTATGCCTTCCATGTTATACACAGCTCCCAGGTTTCCCCGCCCTAGGTGCATGAATCTGCACTTTTTGGCATCGAAGCCCAACAGCCACGCTCTAGACCACTCCTCTAGCTTCCTCAGATCCCTTTGCATTCTCTCCATCCTGTTCTGTCTACCTTGGTGCAGATTTTTGTGTCACCTGCAAAGACACACACCTTCCTCTCCAGTTCCACAGCAATGTCACTTTTGAAGACACTGAAGATAACAGATCCCAGTATTGATCGCTGTGGTAGTCCACTGGCCCCACCCCCACAAGTGTCTGCTATTAACCACCATCTTCTGCCTCCAATCCTTCAACCAGTTTCACTCAGCTTACTACCTTCTCCCAACCCCCAGGCTGCTAAGTTTCTTTATGAGCCGCCTGAGTTGCACTGTGTCAAAGGCCTTACTTTAGTCCAGATAGGCCACATCCACTAACCTCCCCTGATCCACTTCCCTAGATACTAGTCCTGCAGCCCATTTGACACCAGATATCCCATCAGCCTCTCCTTCAGCAAGGTCTCCATTAAATTCCCACCACTGATAGACTGACAGCCTGTAAACGTTGGCCTCCTCCCTACTGCTGCTCTTGTGCAGAGGGACCACACTGCCCTCCTCCAGTCCTCTGGGACTACCCCAGGGTTCAATTTTAACATTGTTTTTATTAGTCCAATACCTAGTGCAAACTGACCAGGGCTACTGCAGATAACTCTCTACTTATCAGTCTTGACTAGTGCAGGTTTTCCATAGCTGTTAATCAAGTTAAAAGTGCCAACTTTACCAGGTTGTAGTCCTCATGCTAGGCTTTCTCAATGTTTCAGATAGCTTGTGTGATTAACAGCTCATTAAGAGCTGCAATTATATGGCAGTTCAAGAGAGATCCACAAAAAAAAAAAAAATATCAATGTGAGTCATTAACATTCCACTGTTAGGACTTTCAGCTAGTGTCCAGGTGTGATCAATGGTAGAGTGCTGTTAATTCACTAGCTTCCAGTTTTCTGAATACTGTGTTCCTTGATTTAAAACCACGGCTAATACTGCAAACTTGAGGCACTGATGTCGCCTTATACAAGAGGTAATCATTGAGAGCAGTTTGTGATCAATTGTTCAATTTAGCAAGCCGCATTTGAGTGCCCATATTTTAATAAAACCTGTCTTCTGGTATTCTACTGTTGTTGCCTCACTTCTTTGCTGAAGAGTGCAACAAGCAGCCCTAATGTCGAGCGCAAGTCATTCAATTTAGAGTTTAAAACTGCGGCGCTCGAAGAGAAGAAAAGGCCAATCACCTGGTTTGCCTGCACTGATGAGAAAACAGCTGCGGGACTGCAGGAAGAAACTGCCTTCTCTGGAATAGAAGGTCACTGTGTCAGGGTACAGGGGTTTTAACCGTAAGCGAAGAAGGCTTGACGGTGGTGGTCAGTGCCCGAAGTACCCTGAAAGTGAATCAATTCTGATGGCATCTATAACCAAACAAAGGGAGCAGCACTACAGGGTAACAAGAAAAGCTAAAGCTTTAAAAGCAATATCCATAGTTCAAGATCCCTCGTTTTCTGCAAGCCATGGTTGGGTTGATAAACGTTTTGGGAGGTGGGGATTCACCATGCGATTAAAACCACTGTTGGGCAGAGACTGCCAAAAGATTTTGTGTCCAAAATAATTGACCTCGCATGCTACTGCAAGTGCCAGCTTTCCACCTATGGCCTCACACCATCCGTGAAAGGCAACATGGACGAGACGGCTATCTGGGCGGACATGCCAGGGAATCGAACAGTGGATCAGATCGGATCCAAATCTATGCCTCTCATAACAACTGGACATGAAAAGCAGTGAGAGACAGTATGTCTGGCTGCTATGGCCGACAGCTGTAAACTTCCACAGCTAGTAGTTATTAAGGGCAAAAGAGTTCCTAAAGAGACAACTGGCATTACAGATGTTGTGGTTTCCATGTCTCAACAGCTGGATGGACGAATCCCTGACGATTGTACTGGCTTGACAAGGTCTGGGGTTCCATGGCATTTGGAAGAAGAATGCAGGTATGGGACGTCTTCAGGTGCCACATTAGCCCTGCTATGAAAGTTCACATTAAATCCAAAAAGACAATAATGTCAGGGATCCCCGGTGGGTGCACCAAAGTACTACAACCAGCAGATATCAGTTGGAATGCACCCTTCAAGGCAGTGTATGGGGAACGTTACGACAAGTGGATGGCCACTAAGGAGAGGGAAATAAAAGGTGGCAACCCATGAGCACCTGGAAAAGACAAAATCCTAGAGTGGATTAAAACTGCCGGCAGTGTGTCTCTAGGGATGTTATTACAAAATCTTTCCAGAGTGCAGTGTGTTTGCCTTTCTGTTTGTAACATGAAAGTTAGAGTGTTATAACTTTTTTTTTTCCCTAGGTTTGTGCTATCCCAAGTTGCACCCAGATGTCATCAGCTGCCTAAAGAGGAAGGGTTAATGCAAGATGCTGGAGGGCAGTTCATTAAGAAGATCGTCGAGGTGGAGTCAAATCCCAACTGCGGTGACCAGCTTAGCCAGCTGAGCAAGAACTGTGAACCGACAGCAGCTCAGAGGGAGAGCTGACAAGCTCAGATGAAATGGGATGAGATGCTGTACCTAGCGGAGTTGCCCTGAAAAAGCATAGTTTTTATTTTATTTTGATTTGTGGATTTCAATAAAAGAAGATTTTAATTGCAAACTTGCCTACTTGTCTTTCTGTACTCCATTTGTTGCCGAGGTTGCGGATATGGTCGATTCTAGGTACCGAGCTCCTGGTTCTTAGCTCGGTCATATCTGTTAGTCACACACTGTGGTGAAACAACATGGAGTCGATGTCGTACCGTGGATTTCAATCCACTGATAAATGGGCGTTTTAAGAAAGAAACTCAGGTATTAGGGGCAAACAAAATTAACTGTGTTTGGCTGGTGGTCAGCCACAGTATTAAACAGATTGAAGCGGTTCCACAAACTGGAGGGATAGAGAGACAGCGGAGAGAGGCATACCATAGTAGGAAAATAAGCTTGGGGGGACTTAATAAAACTGAAGGGATTACGTTTCTGTGAAACGAGGTGTACCCTAACATGATCCCTGAACATATTTATTTATTTGATGAAAACGCCATAGTAGCGATAGTGGCTAATATTTGAGGTCGGCTTTTGTTAGAACTTCTGTGGTTCATCTGCGGCTTTAGTACGAGGGCGGTTACAAATTGAAGATATACGGTATGTCTCCGACTGATGATTTTTCCCATATTATTAACTCCAATGCCCCTCATTTCCCTACATTTTGAGTGTCTGTATTCAATATTTCAGTGACAAAATGCTAAGAAGTATACAGGGTCTGCCCTGCAAGTGGTGGTTTTATCTCAGCCTCACCATAGCTGCTCCCTGTCCACTCAAAATCTTTCAACTCTCTACTTTCACTAGACACCACTGCAGACCAGACTGAAATTAAATTACCATCCATAGATCCATAGCTGCCATTACTGGCAAGTGTAGGGGACCCCAACTCTTCTACGGATCATGCCAGCCAAAGCCATCCATACAGTACCGCCCTATCCACCAGCATGTTCTTTCATCCTAAAAATAAAGCTTTGGGGCATGCATGTTACAAAACTAAACCTTAATAAAACACGTAATTTGAAAAGTTAAAATAGGCATTCCTAGGATACATAAATCATCCTATATGGAAACAGCAGTAGTATAGCATCATGCCTATGTACCGTTTCCCCTGGGTTGATGAAAGGACAATGTTTGAAAAAAAAAAAAAATCTGTTATTGTTGGGGCAGGGCATGTTAAAATCAGTACTTTTACAGGAACTCTGTAATTTTCCCAAATTACCCACCCGGCAAGCCTTACCCCTGATTAGGGTTTTCGCAAACAGATCGCACTTTTCTGCCGATTATAACTTACTTTGTTTAATTTTGAAAGTCAGAGTTCAGCAAATGGCGCATGCTCTGTGGTTCCATTTCATGACAATGTGCGGCGCCACACGCTGGCTCCAATACAAATGTATTTGAGCCGGCGGTGCGGTGCCGCACTTGTCATGAAATGAAACCACAATCGTAATTACCGAACTCTGGACTTTTCAAAATTAAATAAAGTGATTAAATCGACAGAAAAGGCCATCTATTTTAAAACCCCTAATGGGTAATTTGGAAAACGGTTTTCCTTTAAAAATAAAAATATCATCACATACGAAATTTTCCAGCAGATCAAGGCCTAGAGGTCTATCAAGTCTGCTCAAATGTGCAGCTAGCACCCCTTATTCTGCAGCTGCCCCTCCCTTTCCCTCCACTGCCCCTCCCTCTTGCCCTGTACCAGCCCCTTTTGAAGCAGTAGTCCACTGTTCTACTGGATACCACTTCTGCCGGTAACACATTCCACCCAGCTACCACCCTCTCTGTAAAAATAAAAAAAAGTTTCTCCTCATCTCCCTCATGACCCTTCCTCGCTCCAGTCTCATATCATGGCCCCTGGTGTCCCTCCCCTCCCTTACTTTAAACAGCCCCTCTCTACCGGTCTTGTTTATTCCTTTCATGTATGTAAAGGTTTCAATCATGTCCCCCCTGTCCTCCAGTGAGTACATGTTCAACTCCTTCAGCCTCCTCTGGTATGATAAGTCCCCCAGCCCCTTTATCATCTTTGTCACCCTGCACTGCACCCCCTCCAGTAACTTAATGTCCCTCTTCAGATATGGGCGCCAGTACTGCATGCAGTACTCCGGGTGGTCTAACTAATGACCTATACAGTGGCAGAATTACCTCCTCCTCCTCGAGGATATACCCTTGCAATGCAACCCAGCATTCTGTTAGCCTTTGCAGCTGCCTTCCTACATTGTGCCGAGTTGTTCATTGACCCTGTAATGGCACCCCAGATCCTTCTCCTCCTCTGTCTGGGCTAGCTGCACTCCCCCCAGCTGGTAACTCCTCCTTGGGTTCTTCACCCCAAAATGCAGCACCTTACACTTTTTGGCATTAAACCCCAGTTGCCAGGTGTCTGACCAGGTGTCCAGCTTTGCCAGATCATCCTGCAACCCCTGCCATCCCCCTAGGTCATCCACCACCGCTCCCATCTTGGTATCATCAGCAAACAGACTGATCTTGCTCTTGATGTACAATGATATGTCTACAATAAATATCCCAAACAACACTGGTCCCAACACCAAGCCCTGTGGAACACCGCTCGTCACTACCCTTGGAGGATGAGTTACCCACCCATCACCACCCTCTGTTGCCTTCCCTGAAATCAGTTCCCTACTCATCTCACCAGCTTTGCATCTGCCCCTGTGTCTTCTAACTTATTACAGGTGGCAGAGTCTAATGCTTTACTGGAGTCCAGATACAGGACATCCACTGCATGGCCCCTGCCCAACTGCCTAGTTACCCAGTCATAGAACTCCATCAGGTTGGTTTGGCAGGATCTGACACGTATGAAGCCATGCTGTCTGCTGTCCTGTAGTCCTTTGGCCTCCAGGAGGGCCACTAGCCTCTCCTTCAGGATAGTCTCCATCAGCTTACCCATGATGGATGTGAGACTCACTGGTCTGTAGTTCCCCAGTTCATCCTTGGAGCCACTCTTGTGGAAGGGCACCACATGAGCCTTCCTCCAATCCTGAGGTACACACACTGAGTGTAGTGAGGCATTAAATAGGTCTGCCAAAGGTCCCGCAAGGACCTCTGCCAGCTCCTTCACTACCCTGGAGTGGATGCCATCTGGGCCTGGCATCCTGTCCACCCTCAGTGCCTTCAAACCCTCCAGAACTCTGCCCTGCATGATTTCCCTGTCTGTCACCCCCTTCCCCCCGTTCCTCTCCCCTTGGGTATCACCCCCCCTCTCCTTAATAAATACCAAACAGAAGTAATCATTTAGCGCTTCTGCCTTATAGCACCCTGCTTCCACCCAACCCCCCTCCTTCCTAATCCTTACTACGTGGTTCTTACAGTTCCTTTTCTCCCTGATGTAGCTAACATTTTCTATTTCACAAGCCCCTTAGGTTTATGTAGCCCCTTCCCCAAAGAAATCCTAGCTGTTCTCCTGGCTCACCTGACACTGTACGAAAACCTCCTGAAGTGCAGGTCTCAAGTTGATCACAGAGTGGGGGCCAAGAGTGTCCTCTGCCAGACTCTGTTCACTGCCCTGTGGTGGTGTGAAAGTGCGGTGAGGTACATGATGTGTCAGCTATTGTGTGTGCAGAGCTAGGACTGCTTGACTGAACATTTGATGTTGTGGCATCTTCTGGTTAGTGGGGGTTGGGGGTGCTATGCTACAAAACAATGGGTGGGGGGTGTCACTGTGTGTGATGGCACTGCAGTCTTTTTCTGCAGGGCAGGAAGCAGTGTGGGAGCAAGGTAAATGTGCAATACTCAAGAATATTTCTTGGCTTGCAGTTTTGCTGTAGGATGAGTGAACAAAATTAAATTCTGGGCTACTGCAACCATTGGCAGGCTAACAGAAACACAGAATGTGACGGCAGATGGGGACCTACAGATCCATCTAGTCTTCCCATTTTCCTATCCCCAAAAAGGACCATTTCCTGATGACACCCTTGTATCTAATCCTATGCTTTCTTGAATTCCCTAAATGTTTCAGCCCCCACTATATCCCGGGGCAAGCTGTTCCAGGATTCCACCACCCACTCGGTACAGAAACACTTTCTCGTATTACCTCTGAATTTCCCTCCCTGCAGTCTCATGTTGTGCTCTCTGGTTCACATGCAGTCTCTAACCTGAAAGAGGTCTGGCACCTGCACCGTTTACTCCCTTGAGGTACTTGAATGTCTATCACAGCTCCCCTTTCTCCCCTTTGCTTGAGTGAGAACAAGTTTAGTTCTTCCAGTCTCTCCTCATATGGCCTCTGGTGCAGTCCCCTGTATCATCTTTGTAGCCTTCCTCTTCACAGTCTCCAGTCTGCCTATATCTTTTCTAAGGTGTGGCCTCCAGAACTGGACACAGTACTCCAGGTGGGGTCTCACCAGGGACCTATACAGTGGCAGTACCACCTCCTTCCTTCTGCTCGTAATACCCCTCCCTATGCATCCCAGCATACTGCTAGCCTTCAGTGCTGCCTTTTCACTTTGCTTTGCCACCTTTAAGTCCACCGATATAATGACGTAATGCAATTTTGAACCAACTTGTCCTGCTGGCTAGTGCAAAAAAAGGTTAAGGTTGACCCCTGCTACCTCCATCCCCAGTGAGGTGCTGAACAGTGTCACCAGAGGGGTGCATAGCCCCTTGCTCAGTTCTTTAGAACCCTTGGGAGAATTCAGTCTGGCATCTTTGCCTCGTTTTCCCATTCAGACTCTCCTTCAAAAATGGAGCTGCGTCCACCCCCATTCTCATTTAAAATGTTATCTTTTTCTTGATCACCTTCTGCACAGTACCCCCTGGCTCCCCTGATTCTCACTGTTACACCTCTTGCGTTCCTTTTTTCGCTCACGTACCTGAAGTCTTATACCTGTTTGACCTCTTTACGATCCTCTCCTCTGTTTTGCCTTAACTGCCTTCACCCTTTCCTGCCTCCCTTTGTTATATCCAGATATACCTCTCTAACCACCTTTGTGTGGGTCTCCTTGTACTTCTTGAAAGCTGTTTTGTTTCTCCCTTACTGCCTTAGCCACCTTCGAGAACAACAGCGGCCTCTTCATCCCCCTACCATTGCTTACTTCCTTCACACAGCATGCCATTGCATTAGCTATTCCCTTCTTGCTCTTTTTTCACTGGTCTTCAGTCCCCCCCTCCCCACCTTCAAGGTATTTACTGAGGCAGTCTCCCATTTCTTCAAAATCTACCATACTGAAGTCCAGGACCCCTGTCTTAATGTGTTTTTTCTCTTGTTCAACCTGTATGCTAAAACCACACCATTTAGTAATCGCTTGTACCCAAGGGACTACCCACTTGACATCTGCAATGTTCCCTGTTCTTAATTACCAGGTCCAGCAATGCCCCCCCCTTCTGGTGGATTTCGTAACCAGCTGCCTGAGAAATGTCCCCTGTATGGAGTTGAGGATTGCCCTGCTTCTTGCTGTAGCTGGAGCCAGAATGCTCCAGTCTATATCCAGCAGTTTTAAGTCCCCTAGAATCAATACCTCCCCTTTTCTTACTATTCTACCAATGGCCTCCCCCAAACCCTTGTCTAACTCCTCCCCCATGTTGGTGGTCTGTACACCACCCCATGTGGATAATGGCCCTGGACCCAGTCTCTAAGCTGACCTAAAGAACCTCCAGCACTTCCTTACCCCCATGTTCCTGTATTTCCGTGGCCTTATACCTTCACTCACATATGAAACAACCCCCCTTCTTCCTTGTCCTGTTGGAACACAGTGTAGCCTGGAATGGCTACATCTCTGCTGTGGTTATTGATGCACTATGACTCTTATGCCACCAGATCCAGATCAACCTCTGCAATGATCATCTCAAGGTCAGGAAAGAACAGTTACGTAAGAACTTACCGTAACAGTAGATCTTAGAGAGGATCTCAGTCATCAGGTACCACCATAGGAACTTCACCCTCTATGAAAGATTCACATGGGAGATTTCCAGCAGTACAACTGGGGCTGCCCACGCCGTCTACGTCAGAGGACAACACCAACCCTATACAGGCGTAGGCGGCCCTGTTCCCCCCTCAGTTCTTTCCCCCCCAGAGATGAAGGGAGCAAGGCTCATGCCCTGAGGAACAGAGGAGAGACAGAGGGACCCAGCTCTAGATAAAAGGATGGAAACAACAGATACCCAGGTCCTGAAAAGGAGCCCAAGAAGGGTGGGGGTGGGGGGACAGTGGGAGGGAAAGCATACCTGATGACTGAGATCCCCTCCAAAATCTACTGTTATGGTAAGTTCTTACACAACTGTTCTATCTTCTTCAGGGGTATCTAAGCCATCAGGTACCACTGTAGGAACAGATAAGCTGGGAGGCTGGAACTCCATAAACCTAAGACAGGAGACGTGAAACAACCTGCCTAGCTAAGGATCTTAAACTTAAAGACAGAAAACCTTGTAAACTGAACCTGTCAAGGGACTCTCTATAAGCTAAAGACAAGAGTCCTTGCAGCACAGCCCAGCCGAAACCAGCACGGGCTCTAGAGGCAACGTCCAGACTGTAATGCTTGGTGAAAGTGTGGACTATATTCCAGGTGGCAGCCGCACAAATATCAGTGGCTGAGACCCCTTTGAAACGAGGTACAGAGGTAGCCATACCTCTGATGGTATGGGCTCTGACAGCCCCAGGCAATTCCTTGCCATACTTGTTATAGCAGAAAACAATGCAATTTGCTTGGAAACTGAGGCGCCCTCTCTACATGGGGTGAAAGAAACAACTGCTTAGATAATACTTCAAAGTTCTGCGCACATCTAACATATGGAGCAGTGCTTCCCCTGAATTGGCACTCTCAGGAAATTAAACAGGAAGGTGGATAGATCGAGTGTAACCTCAGAAACCATCTTAGGAAGAAACATAGGATTTGTGAGCAAAGATACCCTGTCTTTGTGAAAAATCAAATAAGGCTCCTCGCACCAGAGGGCCTGAAGCTCTGAAATTCTTCGAGCGGAAGTAATGGCAACTAAAAAGAGTGCTTTCCAAGACAGACAGCGCAAGTCGCGATTGGTTCAAAAGTAGACAGGGTCAACTTTTCCAAAATAAAATTCAAGACCCAAGCCAAGATAGGGGATCGGACTGGGGGTTTCAGATGCAGGATGCCCCTACGGAAGGTGCAGGAGACATCCAGCTAAACAACAGTGTGGTCACCTACGAGCTCATGGAAAGCTGAAATAGCCAAAGGTGGACCTTGAGGGAGGAATACTGGAGACCTGAGTCGGACAAAGAAATCAGGTAGTCCAGGACGTGCTTCACATGACAGGTGAAAGGGTCAAGAGGGTGCTGGGCAGGCCAGATGGCAAACCCTTCCACTTCATAGATAAGTAAAATGCGGGTAGGAAAGAGCTCATGGTGGCCACTAATGTCGCTACCCTATTAGCGACCCGAACCTGGCAATGGCTTGCATGCAGATGGAAAGACCTGAAGTTTGGATGGACCAGGGTCCCCCAATTCCAGGACAGCAGATTTCTGCAGACAGGCAGGGGAACTGGGGGCTCATCCGTCAGCTGCTGGAGCAGAGGGAACCATATCTGGCAGGGCCAGAATGGAGCTACCAGGATCATGCTGGCCCCCTCCATTTGCAGCTTGAGCAGTACCTCTGTATCAGTGGAAACGGAGGAATGCATATAAACCTCCTGCTCCAAAGAGGGACAATGCATATCGCCAGAAAACTCCAGGCCCTGGATCCAGCGAGCAAAAATTGGGCAGTTTGCGTTGTGTGGGGATGCAAAGGTCCAACTCTGGATGACCCCATCTGTCGAACAGATCTTCTGCTACGGAAGAAGAAACTCCCATTCATGCATGCTGGAATGAGTCCTGCTGAGACAGTCCAAGGCATGTTTAGGATGCCTGGCACAGGGATCATGAGTGCTAGACTGTGCTCAGAGCCCAATACCACACTCACATTGCCTCCATGCAAAGGGATCTGACGAGTCCTGTCCTACTTGTTGACGTAGTAGATTACACTCAGATTGTCCAACTGCACCAACAGTTGACCCGGGCTAGAGTGCTCCTGAAAGGCCTGCATGGCACAGAATACTGCTCTCATTTCCAGGACACTGACATACAGGATGGCCTCCACTGAGACCATGGACCCTGGGTTTGAAAAGGACCCAGATGCACCCCAGCGAGACCCGATGCATCCGTCATTAAAACCTGATGCGGTGAGTCAATTTGAAGGACTCCTGAAGGGTTTGAGGAGTCCATCCACCATTGCAACACTTTCGAACTGGGAGGAGACCAGGACTAGATGATCTAACTAGTCCATGCGCTGGTCCCACAGCACCCAGAAGGTCCACTGAAGGGTGTACATATGAAGCCTGGCCAGTGGAGCGGTGGGAATGGCTGTGACCGTTAGGCCAGAAACCTGAGGTATAGCCTGGCAGGAATGTGGCGGCTCTGAGCTACTACCTGAGCCTGAGCTATAAGGCATTGGCCCTGTTCTCAGGTAAGAAGATCTTTTCCTGCCCAGAGTCTAGAACTGCCCCAATATACTGCAGTCTTTGGGACGGTACTAGAACAGACTTGGGCAGGTTGACTGTTATGCCCAGAGACTGAAAGAGCTGGAGAGCACACTCCAGAGTTAATAAACACAGGTTACTCACCTGTAACAGTAGTTCTAGGAGTGGTATATGTTGTTCATCCACACTGACCTACCTGACCTCCCTGGCTTCGACACACTACCTCTGCTTCCAGCGGGCAAGATCTGGTGTCATGGGGCGGAGCTGAGGGTTACACCACCTGGGTGGGTTAGAGGAGCCAGCTTTGAGACCTTCCGGCAAGATATTTAAAGGGAAAGGACATGCCAATAAGTGTGGGTGAACAACATATACCACTCCTAGAAAGTGCGGTTACGTAAGAACTTACCGTAACAGTAGATCTTCGAGGAACTGTCTCTTGTGGTAGGTTATTACACTTGGAAGTTCCACCAGGTGGCACTACCACACGGTAGCTTCTTCCAGCAGTCTTCTTCAGGGACTGACCACATGAAATCACTTCCTCAGCTCAGTATAAGTGTGGGCGGTCCCAGGTAGCCTCTGTTCCCCGCCGGCTTCAGCATGCAAAGGCGAGAACGATGGACCAGGGAGACCCAACCCAACATCCTGAGATCCGGGGACCCTGAGCAAAAGGCAGGGGAACAGAGGGCAGAACTGTACCTACTGCAAGAGACAGTTTCTCAAATATCTAATGTTACAGTAAGTTCTTACGTAACAGCACTATCTTCTAAGGACTGGTCTCTTGCAGTAGGTTATTACACTTGGGAGAGTACCAAGCAGTCATAGCCAAAAAGGGAGGACAAGCAATGCAGGAAGCCGTGGCCACAAGCAAAGCAAACAGGACCGTTCGGTGAGAACGGCAAAAGAGCAGCGAGCAGAGTCCAGGCAGAAGCCATGGAGGAGCCACAGAAAATCCAACAGATGGCCATGTGAGCCCTGAAAAGGGACGGCGCCATATCAAGTCATAGTCAGGACAACCACACCACACCCGTAAGGCAGACATGCTAAGGGTGGGCGAGGAATGAATACTCCACGAAGGAGAGGAGCAGAAGGGCCATGCCAGTGATTCAACCTGCAGCAGGGTCATAGAGGCCAAGGTGTACAGTAAGTCCAGTAGAGCTCCAAAAGCACAGAGTGCAGGAGGTGGAGGAGATACCGGGCAAGATGCACTAAGAATCCCACAGCAAGGAACACCTGAAGGGCCCCAAGAGGGAGGATAGCAGGAGTTCCAAAGATCTGCAAAGAGGAGAAGCGCTCATGATCGGGAAGCAAGCCTCCAAAGAAAGGGGCGGACAGACCCTGGGTGCCTCGAGGCTGGCAAGAGGAGGTGGGGGGAGCAGAGTGCGGCTAATGTGCAGGGTGGGCCGGGCTGCCTCAGAGGGACGGGCATGGGACGGAGGGGCAGACGTGGCAGCCCCTCTTGAAGCCCTACCGTGGTCTTGTGCCGCACCCTGATAAGGGGGCCGGGAACAGGATGCCCCACCAGCAGAGGTGGAGGACAGTGCCAGGGGGGCACGGTAGAGGTCCTGGACCGACCGCAGGGTATGCCCTGAAGCCTGTAGGGAATCCAGAATGGCCTGGGTACCAGGATCAAACAACCTGCCCCCACAGAAAGGGGCGTTGGCAACTGACAATTGGAGGTGAGAGCCAGACCCAACACCTGAAGCCAGGCATGGCGCCACAAGGCAACGCCGGTGGCAGACAGATGAGGCAGAGGCATCAACCGCATCAGAGCCCGACCGCAGCAGGTGATGGGAAAGAGAGCAATGGCGACAGGGGCTGTGCCAACAGGGCCGACCCCGGGAGGGAGGCAAGGTGAGCAAAAGCAGAGGCACTAAGGTGCGAGGTACCGGATCATATGGCCCACATAGTTGAGAATGCGAAGCAGCAAGGTACCAGAGGTGTAAACCTTCTTGCCAAGAAAATCAAGGCTCCGGGATTCCTTATCGGCGGCACTGAACTGGTGTGGCGGGGCCGAGCGGTCCGGTCATGAGCCGCCATAATGACCACCGAGTCAGCCGTAGGAGCAGCAGACAAATAGGGATGGTCCGACAGGGCCCTGTACAGCTGGTCAGGCCCACGCAGGGCGGGCGGAGCAGAAGAGGGGTGATGCCAAGCCGCAGTCATGGCGTTCAAAGAAGCAGGAATCAAGGGAAGGATGACCAGGACAAGTTCCTCGGGCAGGTCGACGTAGCCATGTCCTGTTGAAGGGTATCCTGCACCACAGAGGGGAAGCCAAACACCTCCTGGATCTGCAACAGCAGATCCAAGAAAGAAGGGTCATGGGAACTGGAGGCATCAGGAGGGCGCATCCACAATAGAGGACAGAAGGGAATGGGCCATAATCTGAAAGCCCACGTCAGAGGCGTCCTCCACAAAGGGATCCTCCAAGTCCGGATCCCCAGACACAGACTCCTCAGAAACAGAAGGGGACCAGGCAGAGACTGCCAGATCCAGGCGAAGCTGCTTAGGTGGTGGAAGGGGAACAGCGTGACACAGGACCCAGCGGCGGGTCCTGAGACGGACCATGTCCCAAAGATTGCAGGACCTCAAGGACAATGCAGGCCATGCCAGGCACCTGGGAAGGTGGGAGGTCCACTGTCAGAGGGCGCCCAAGGGCAGCTCTCGGGGGAGGAACATCGGTGACGTCAGTCCCAGAAAGCCAGGGAGGGCATCCTGACCCCTGTGGGAGGCACCAGAAGGGTGGCAGGAATGGGGCAGCTCATGGAACCCCGGGCCCCAAAGAGGTGCCCGAGGGGGCTAATAACGACGACGGAGATGGGAACCCCCATCGACGTGGGACTAGAGTGCCGGTGCCAGGAAGGGCAGGGGAGGAACATGGAAAAGATCCCCAATAGGGATGTCCGAGTGAGGAGCCCATGCTGTCGATGGGGGACCATCCCGTTGATGAGAATGCGAAGGAACATTCGTCGGCGGAGACTTAGCCCCGATGACAAGGAGCGAGAAACACGATGTTCTGTCAATGGGGAAATGAGAAATATGACATTCCGTCGACGGGGTAAGTAATCTCGTCAATGAGGAATGCTCCATCGATGAGGAATTGCCTCCATCGATGAGAGATGAGGAACAAACCACTCAGTCGATAGGGGAAGCATTCCCGTCGATGAGGAAGAAAGCAATGAAGGCTTCGTCGATGGGGGGAAGCAGCCCCGTCGATGGGGAAACAGTGCCTGTCGATGAGGCGTGGGCCAGAGTGCTCATTAAAGAGGGATGCATCCTGTCGGCGAGGAAGGGAGTAACGGAGGCTCCATCGACAGGGAGCAGCCCCGTCAACGAGGAATGCTTCGTTGACGGTGGAAGAGCAGGAGACGCCACCGTCGACAGGCATTGTTGGAGGGAGTGTAAGGAGTGAGAGTCCCTCTCCCTCTTATGCCAGGAACGTGAGCCCTGAGCCGGGGAACCCTTAGCACAGGTTCCCGAGGTCAGTTCCGGCAGGGCTGCCTTGTCAGCCATAGAAGAGGCCAAGGTCCCAGCAAGAGTGCCAGGCCAAGGAGCAGCGGGGTAGCTGTGAGTGGTTCACAGGCCCGCAGCAGAACAAGGACAGCCGGGGTAGCTGTGAGTGGTTCATAGGCCCGGAACAGTATAGAAAATTCGGGTTCAAGTTCATGTTGAAGACTGCAACACAGAAGAGTGAGCTAGCTGCTGTGCGGGCTGAAGCAGATGAGGAAAATAACCAGAGGCTACCTGGGACCGCCCACACATTATACTGAGCCTGAGGAAGTGATGTCATGTGGGCGGTTCCTGAGAAGACGACTGCTGGAAGAAGCTGCCATGTGATAGCGCAACCTGGTGGAACTCCCAAGTGTAATAACCTACTGCAAGAGACCAGTCCGTAGAAGAGCTACTGTTACAGGTGATTAATCTGTGTTTCTAGGGACGTGGATATGTTGTTCTATCCACACTTACTAGCAGACTCCTAGCAGTTCTCCGGGAGGAGGGAGGCAAGGCCTACACCCCCTACTTGTGAAAAAGAGATTAGAGAACTGAAGCTCCAAAACCAGCATCCTGGTGTGACCCAAGGTCGATGTGGTAATGGGTAATAAAGGTGTCTGCTGACTTCCAGTTAGCAGCCCTGCAAATATCCTGGATAGGTACATCCCTGGAAGCAGCCACCGGTGCAGCGGTATGGTGGGTGGGCTCCCTACCCGCCAACTTATAGCAGAGATCAATGCATGATGTAATCTATCTGCCAATCGTCTGCTTCGCTGCAGGTCTGCCATGTGCGACTTCAACGTAGGCGACAAACAGCTGGCGAACTTCTCCCCAAACTTCATCCGTCCACTCCTTATAATAAAGGAGCACTCATCCCAATGTAAGGAGTGTGTACTCGACCTCTGAGGCGTAATTCAGATAGTACACCAGCAGAGTTAACACCTGCTCCAACACAACCTTCAGAAGGAACTTTGGGTTGGGGCGAAGGACAACCTTGTCCCTATGGAAGACCAGGTAAGGAGACTCTACAGAGTGCCTGGAGCTCCCCAATCTTTCTGGCTGACATTATAGCCACCAGGAAGGCGGTTTTCCATGACAGGTACGAGATAACACACCTGTGCACTGATTCGAATGGCTTACCCATGAGTTTTGCCAATACCAGCAGTAGAGCCCACGGAGGTGGTGGTTCACACACCGGAGGGGATATGTGATTGAGGCCCTTGAAAAAGCGCCAGACCACCTTCTCCTGCACCATCGTCTGCTGATCGGCACAAGCCCGGTAAGCAGAGATGGCTGCCAGGTGCACCTTAAGGGTAATTGTCCAGAGACCTCCTTTGGAGAGAGACCAAAGGTAGTCGAGGATACTGGCCACAGGGCAGGAATTAGGGTCTAAGCCCTTGCCCTGACACCAAATGGAAAACCATTTCCATTTGAAGGCATAGCACCTCCTAGTTGACTCTTTCATGGATGCCTCAACCACGCTGAGTACATCGTCGAAAAGGCCCAAAGCCTGGAACTCTAGCTGCTCAGGTACCAGGCTGTCAGGTGCAGGGATTGAAGGTCTGGAATACCTTCGCCTGATTGACTGAGATCAGGTCCGAGCGTGGTGGAAGACTCCTCGGGAGTCTGGCGCTGAGGCCGAGGAGATCTGGATACCAGAACTGGCGTGGCCAATCTGGGGCTACCAGGATCACCTTTGCCTTGTCCTTCCTCACCTTGAGAAGGACCATGTGGATCAAGGTAAATGGAGGGAAGGCGTTGAAGAGGCCTGGGGTCTATAGCCTTGAGAAGGCATCCCCTTGCAGTGAGCCCTGCTGAGGGGGCCGGGCATGTAACAGCCTCAGCTTTGCGATCTCCCTGGAGGCCAACAGATCCAACTGAGGAAGTAGGCTGTTGACTAACTAGGATCTGCAGCTTATTCATTAGGTAGGGAAATGGGCAGACTAGATGGGCCAAGCAGTCCTCATCTGCCATCAAATTCTATGTTTCTGTGAGGGGTTCCCCACTGGGAGAACAGACTGCAAACTACCTCCGGATGGAGAGACCACTCATGGGACGCCTTGCCCACACGGCTGAGGGCATCCGTCAGTCGATTCGAGGCTCCTGCCACATGAATGGCGAGGAGATCTACCTCCAGATGGCTCACGAGTGTCCAGATAGAGAGCACTTCCCTGCAGAGAGAGGCCAGGAGTGCGTGCCGCCCTGCTTGTTAAGGTAGTGCATGGTTGTGGTGTTACCCGTCTGGACCTGAACCACTTGACCCTGCAGGAATGGAGCTAATGCAGTCAGCGCCAGCCGGACTGCTTGGAGCTCCAGCAGGTTGACGTTACATCAGGATTCCTCGGGGTTCCAGAGCCCGTGTACCCTATGGTTCCCCATGTGGGCTCCCCAGCCCGTGAGAGAGGCATCGATTGTAAGGACAACTGTCAGCTCGGGATGAACCAACAGGATCCCTCCCTGCAGATGTTCTAGGATGGTCCACCACTGGAGAGCGTCCCATAACTTCTGGGTTACCGTGACCAGCTGGTCGAAGACCTTAACACTGGGACCACTGGCTGGCCAGACCCCACTGAATGGGGCGCATATGCCACTGGGCCCAAGGACCATGGAGATGCAGGCCGCCATGTAACCCAGAAGGCGCAGGAAGTCCCAGGCAGGGTGCAATTGCCCAACCTGAAATAACTGGGCAAAGGAGGAGAGAACCTCCACCCTGTCCGCTGGGAGTCTGGCTCTGGCTTGGCAAGAGTCGAACTCTGCCCTGATGAAGCAAATCACCTGCGATGGCACGAGTTCCGAATTGGCCTCATTGACCAGGAGGCCAAGTCTGAGACAGGTCAGTAGGGCCAGATGCCTGGACCACTCCACTTCCAACCTGGAGGGACCCACTATTAGCCAATCGTCAAGGTAAGGGTACACCCTGAACCCTCGATGCCGAAGATGGGCTGCCACCACTGCAATGCATTTGGTGAAGACCCTGGGGGCCGATGAAATGCCGAACGGTATGGCTTAGAACTCAAACGGTACCCTCTGCTCGGAAGCGGAGGAACCTCCGATGTGACGGATGGATTGGGATGTGAAAGAACGCGTCCTGAAGATCTAGGGAGCAGAACCACGTGTCCTGCTCAAAAGATGGTATGATCTGGGACTGAGGTATCATCCGAAAGGTGTGCAACCTGAGATACTGGTTTAGGTCATGCAGATCCAGAATGGGGTGCCAGCCCCCCATCCGTTTTGTGACCAGGAAGTACCTGGAAACGAACCCTGGGTCAACTTGAGAATCCATGACTCTGGCCACTACATCCTTGTGGAGGAGTTGGACAATGTCGTCTCAAAGAGCCGACTGAGTGTACACTGATACCCTTTCCTCCTGTGGGGTGTGGGCTCGTCTGGGAGGGTACTGCTCGAACTCCAGAGGCAGACCCTGACCAACCACCTCCAGGACCCACCTGTCTGTTATAACAGTGGACCAGGTGGAAAGGAAGTATCGGAGCTGGACCCCTACGGGAGGACCCAGAATGGTTGCGACAGGTATGGGGCTAAACACCCCCATCCCGTCACTGAGCAGGCCTGGAAAAGGAGGGTCCGGTAGCAGGACTGCCTGGACCCTTCCCCCCGGTTTGCGGGCTGACTGAGCTCCTGACTTGGGCTGAAGGCACCAAGGCTGGTCCTGCTGCTGTTGCCAAGACTGGTCCTGCTGCTGCTGCCCAGACTGAAACTGGGGCTGCTTCGCCGCAGGAGCAGAAGGCCGAAAGGGCTTCTTCACCTGCTTTTTGGAACTCTGGAATTCCTTTTGGGAGGATGTAGTGGAGTCCAATGTGGTACTGGACTTCTAGATACATTTGAGGTGACCATCCACTCCTGGGCCGAATAAGTCGGTACCCAGGAACGGAACATCCGCCATCTTGTGCTGGGTGTTGGGCGTGAAAGTCAAGACCTGCAACCAGACCCTGTGGCACATGGCGACCACGGCCGCTACTGAACGGGCACAGGAGTCCCTGACGTCCAAGGCCATTTGGAGCTGTTGCCTGGCAACAGCTCGACCCTGGTCCTGGACCTGCTCGACCGTGGTCTGAAGATCCACAGGGAGAAGAAGGAGCACCTCATCCCAAAAGCCCAACAGGGCATGAGAAAAATGTGCCATGATCACGGCTGAGCTCACCTGACGGAGACCAAGCGACAAGGCAGCATAGACTTTACGGGCAGAATGGTCCAGCTTCTTGGACTCTTTGTCCGGTGGTCTATCCGTGTCCCCTGAATTCCCCAATCGCCTGAACACCGACTCTGTCACCACTCCCTCGGCTGAGGGATGCTGTGTAAACCCTGATAGGAAGCCAGTGGGCACTGCATATTTGCAGGCCATCCTGGCGGAAGGCGCGGGGCAGCAGGCCAGGTGCTGCCAAAGCTCCAGGGCTGGGCTGACAACGGCTTTGGCCATTGGGAAGCCCTCCATCGGAGAATCCCCTTTTCTGAGGATATCATTTAAGGGATCTTCTACCCGTTTTTTGATGGGTTCCAACTTCATCACCGTGGACTCAAAGATGAGGTGGAGGATACCCATGAAAGAGGTGGGCCCCTCCTCTGTAGAAAGACTCATGGCATCATTGCCGCGAGGACGAGATGCCAGCTCAGAGTCCTCAGATTCCGAAGAGTCCAGGCAAAGCGGCCTACCACCGGAGTCACTCTGGACCCGCCATGGGTGGTCGGGAGTGAGGGTGACGGACAGCCTGTGCAGGAGGCCTGAGCCAGGTTGAGACTCCTTGGGAGGAGCCCCTGAGAGAGGCTGCTTAGGTGGTGGCTCCACCAAGATAGGTGGAGAGACCAGTTTCGGCTGAGTCGGGAGGGTCATCACTGGCTCCGCAGGCAGAGGGGCAGCAACGACCGACTCTGGGGTGGTCGACAGCCAGGTATGGTCGGGGTAGGAAG
This sequence comes from Neoceratodus forsteri, assembly GCA_016271365.2. NCBI lineage: Eukaryota > Metazoa > Chordata > Ceratodontiformes > Ceratodontidae > Neoceratodus > Neoceratodus forsteri. Next base: position 425,552,793 of record JADMNL010000024.1, on the reverse strand, counting down.
GACCGACTTCAACCTGGACATAACTAGCTGCTGCCACAAAAAGTCCTCATAGCACTGATGCAGCCTCCCCTCATCCGATGAGGTGTGGATAAGTGGCGGCGGTGCCACTTCTTAGAGTGCTGCCTATGCAACTTCCTCGGCCTTTCGGTCAAGGGTGTCCCAGACCTGGACAGTTGGAGGGACAGACAGGTATGTTCAGGAGGAGTCGGGGAAAACCTCGGCTCCTCCAGGTTGGGGACGACCATCATCGGGACTTTCCCTGCAAGCTGGGTTGCCTTATCGGTGAGGCCCATGAGGACCGGAGTCCTGAACAAGGAGTTGTCAGCCTCATTGAGTGACAATGGGTCAAGAACAATCTTGATGGGATTGTTGTCCTGTGTCTGGGCCTGCTGACCTGACGGGATCACCGTGAGGTCGGTGGCCGAAGCCGGCAGGAGACTCCTGGGACCATGATCACTCTGTCCCAAGAGCAACGTCTACAAGACGTGGAATCCCTCGGTTCCTTTGTATTCTTCTTACGGGCCTGGGAGACATCAGAGTCAGGGCCTTCCCACGAGTGGGAAGGGATTGGCAAAGCTCCTTGAAGGAACCAGAGAAAGATGAGTCCAGTCTAAGTGGAACGAAAACTGAGGGTGAAGAGGAGAGTTCAGCAGTGTCAGACGCCTCCTCTTCAAAGGCCATCATCTGTTCAGACTGTTCCGTGAACCCCGCAGCCGCGGAGATAACACGGTGGGCATCCGTTGATTTCACTAGCGGTGTCGTTTTTCCGGATGTCCGAGCTGGAGACGCGCGAGTCAGTCATCCAAAACATTTGGATGAAAAGAGAAACATAGATTGCAGGCCTGAGTATTGTGATCATGACCCAGGCAGTAAACGCAATGTGGCATGCGGGTCCAAGACATTTTCTGCCCGCAGGGACACCGACTGAACCCAGGCGAGGACTTGTTCTCCATCGCAGTTGCAATTTTAAATTCAATAGGAGAGATTAGAAGAATCTTAATTGGCGGTAAAACCGGGTTTTGGAGCACCACTGCCTACTCAACGTGGGAGCAGTAAGGAGGGAACCTGAATCTTCCAGCGGAAAGGAAGATCTGGCATCATGGGGTGAAGCCAAGGGTTATACCACCCAGGTGGGTGGGAGGAGCCAGCTTTGAGACCTTCCACCAAGATATTTAAAGTGAAAGGACATGCCAATAAGTGTGGATAGAACAACATATCCACGTCCCTAGAACAGCTGTTCCCTGGATGGGGCCTTGAAAAGCCAATTGTCCAGGCAAGAGAAGACATGCAGTCCCTCCCTCCCTCCCAAGGGCTGCTGCGACTACTGCTAAGCACTTGGTGAAGACACGCAGTGCAGAAGATAAGCCAAAGGGCAATACCTTGAACTGGTAATGCTTTCCCTGAAAGGCAAGGCAGAGAAATCTTCTGTGAGTAGGAAAGACTGCAATGTGCAGGTAAGTGCCCTGCATGTCCAGTGAACAGAGCAATCCCTGGACTTGAGGGAGGCAAGAGGCCTGGTAAAGTTACCATCTGGAACTTTTTGTACTGGATGGTTGAGATCTTTCAAGTCCAAAATGGGACTCAAATCGCTAGTCTTTTTGGGGACCAAGAAAAACCTGGAATAGAATCCCTGGTTTTTCTGCGGCTTTTGCACCAGTTCTATTGCCTGCTTGCACAGAAGAAACTGAACCTCCTCCCAGAGAACAGGCAGATGAGCCAGCGGGTAATGTGAGGGTGGTAGTGGGGTGTCTGGTGGCTGCTGGCTGAGTTTCAGGGTATGACCGCACTCCATGATCTGCAGGATCCATGCATCTGAAGTTATGGTTCTCCACTGATTCACATGGAGGGAGAACCGACCTCCGACCGCCACTTCCTAGGCTTGTACCTGAGCAAGAGGGTCCAGCAAGGAGTCAAACTGAGGCGGATCTAGCTGTGGAAGCTGGTCCCTCAGTTCTGGGATGCTTGGTTGCTGCTCCAGAACGGGAAGGAGCAGGCAAGGAAGACTGGGCTCTACATTTACCCCCAAGTACAGGGGCCCATGCCTGGCCTATTGACCTGTTTACAAAAACTAGGACGTCCCCTATCATGCGGCTGAGTGTGGCAGAGGGCGTGGACAGACTTGAGGGCCGTGCCCGAGGCCTGCAGATCATTTATAAGGTTCTGGACATCATGACTGAAAAGCTTGGTGCCACTAAAAAGGCATTGAGCACCGTGTTTTGCACATCAGCTGTGAACCCAGAAACTCGGAGCCATGAATGCCTACGAAGGCATATGCCAGTGGCAGCTGCCCTGGCCACGGTATCTGACAAGACATGAATGGCCCGTAGGAGATGCTTGCCAACGTCCTCAGCAGTTTGGAAGCATTGAAGCAATTCTTGCTTCTGGGCACCATCAGGAAGGGTTTAGGTAGCAGCCTTGCCCTCTCTCCAAGTGGTGTTCTGGTATTTCACCATGTGTGATAGGTAACTGGCAATCCTCAAACCTAGGATATAGAGGAGGCATACACCTTTTCTCGCCCGAAGATCAATCCTATGGGACTCCTTGTCTGGGGGAAGGGAACCAAGGTGTTTGGGCACCTTAGACCGGTCATGTGCTGCCTTAATGACTAGTCAGCCTGGGCAGCAAAGTGAAGAAGGCCCTGAGGTGCACTGTAGAGTTTGTCAGCCCTACAGGGCATAGCTGGCATCATGTCTGGTCTGTGCCAGGCTGCCATGGTAGCATTCTTGAGTGCCAGAAGCATGGGAGGAATAATCTTAGGGGGAGATTCTGGGATCTCCAGGTAGTCCGTCAGATCCTTTCTGGTGGCATCCTCCTCCTCCGTCTGAAACCCCATAGTGGAAGACAGCTGCTTCATGATGTTGAAGAAAGTAGCATCCTCAAGTGGGAACCTGGGGGTATGCTTAACAGAGTCTTCACTGACTGAAGAGGCGGTGGACTTGTCTGAAGTGAGGTACTAGTCCTCCTCCTCCTCTTCCTCCTCAATCTCCTTTGGAAGGATGCGGTCAGGGTGGTACTCCTCCTCAACTTCAAAATCCTCCTCAGGATCTGCCGATGTATGTGCCATTGACAGCCCCTGAGTAGGTTCCCTGGGCTGATGAACAGGTGTCGACAACGACACCGGTGTCGAAGGAGCCAGTGAGGATGGCCTGGTAAAGGCTGCAAACTGCTAGACCAGCACATTAGAAAAATGGACAAGTACGTCATTCAAGTCCGACATCGACAATGGAGGAGTGGCTGACGACCCGGCTGGCTGACCTGAGCCTGGAGCCTTTGGAGAAGAAGGAACAGGTTTCAAAGGGGTTGTTGCTGATGAGTCTGTCGTTGATGGGAGGAGGGGCCCAATGGCCCAGAGGTCGATGGCCTAGCACCCTGGGTGTCAGGAGGAGAAGCTGTTGGTATGGGCCTAGAGTGAACCGAGACATGAACAACTGGTCTTTTTGTCACGACAGCTGCAGATGACGAAGAGCACCCCCCCAAAAGAAGGCAAAGCCAATGGGGAACAGGATAGCTGACGGGGGAAGCGGTCGCGATCCCAGTCTTTTCTACAACTCCCGAAGACTTGGAGCTTTTGGAATCGGAGGGCGACTGGTGACCCGTAGGACACCGACTCTCAGATAGCTACCTGTTGTTTCATGAAGATCTTAGAGCCTTCCTCGTGACTTAAGAGAGGATTGATTAAACTGCTGGCAGAGCTCACAATCCAAGGTATCGTTGTCAGGCCCAAGACAGCAGACACAAACCAGAGTGCTCATCACTGGAGGCAATCTTCTTTCTGCAGTGGCAGCGACAAAAGAGATGTAGAAGGTTAAACTCTCGACATAAAAGAAAAATAAATCTCAAAGAGATTTAGACAAGGCTGGATGAAAAATAGGCCATAGGACAAAAAATGTGCAAACGCTCCGACGGCTCTTTCATGGAAACTGTGCTTGCAAGTCGACAGTGGGAAACAACTGAGGGGGAAGCGGGGCCGCCTATGCCTGTACAGGGTTGGTGATGTCGACGGCGTGGGTGGCCCCAGTTGTACTGCTGAAAATCTCCCATGTGGATTTCCATTCACCAATGGTGACGTTTCTATGGTAGTACCTGGTGACGGAGATACCCCTGAAGATTTTTTTTTATTTCCTAGGCTCCTGGTGCTGGCACACTCGGCTCTCCATTCTTTTTTGTACCTCCCTTCCCCTATGCTACCCTTCATTCCTGATTCCATCCTTCACCCTTCCCATTTACCCAGTACTGACCCCACTCCCTCCCCTTTTTTTCCTTATCCCTCTGTTTGCCCTTTTTGACTCTTCTCTCAGCCTTTGTTCCACCTCCTGACCCATCTGTTCTGCCCTCCCACTTGTCCATATGCCCCTCCACCCCTGGGGAATTTATTTCCCCTTGGCTTCTCCTCTCTGCTGCTCCATTTTTCTGGGGAAGGGGAGGCAATCTCTGCCTCCCCCCCCTTGGCAAGTGTAAATGCCCATTAAAATAGCATCCAAACTTTCCATCCAGGACTGCCATTCTTCTCCTGGATGGATGGAGGCCATCTCCTTTGTACAGGTTTCTATTTCCTTAGGTAGGACCAAAGTCCTCCATGTAGCAAAAAGCCTCCTCCCTGCACCATGCACTCAACCACTTGTTAAAGGCCCCGGTGCGGTGCTCCCTAGCCTCCCTCTTGCTCTATACAGGCATCACCTCAATGAAGGCCACCGTGTGAGCCACACCCCAGCTCCTTAAACCTATCCTGCACCACCCCTGCTGTGTCCCTTACAGGTCATTGGTTTCCAGATGGACAATGATTTCCAGCTCCCACTTCCGCCCTAGCAATCCTAAGGATCGTCTCACCATCCCTGTGTGCGAGGTGTCAGATAGGCGTGTTACCTCGCCCCCGCCCGCTCCCAACACACCCCCCAACATTTGAGTCCTGCATCAGAAGTTGCTTCCTCTTCTGCTGAGCTCCTCTGATGCCCACCTTAGGGCCTCCCCTATGAAGGACCCTAACATCCTCCCTGGCAACTGTCACTGGTGCCTCCGCTTGGTAGTCCTGTCCTGCCAGAGCAGTGAATGAGTTCTGTAGTGCCACCAGCTGAGGCATGTGCTCCCAACACACCACCCTCACCCTCCCGGAGATCACCACAGCCCCATTAGCCTTCCTCCTTGGCACCTTCCGAGGCAACAGTGGTAGACTTGGTGGCCCCTGGGTGGGAGAAGAGGTCCCTCAAATCCTAGTCATCTAGGTCCAGAGTCTTGTGACCTCCTCCCTTAGCCCAGAGAGATACAGGCAGATGGGGCAGTACCTCAGTCTCCAAAAGGTTTCCCTGAAGACTGCTGCTCCAGAGCCACTGCTCTGCAACTCATAAGTTATGCGCCTGCCCCTTCACACTCGAAAGTAAATTGCACATTTTTGGGCGGGGGGGCTTACCATTTATTTATCCAGAAAAGCCCAGCTTAAATGCAACATCTCAGCTTAAGCGGGGCCTATCTTTTACCCATTTTTACAGCTGAGTGGATTGAAAGGTTAAGTGACTTGCTCAGGGCCACACAGAGAATAAGTGGCTCTGTCGGAATGTGAACCTGGGTCTCCTGGTTCCTAAACCTCCAATCTAGCCAGTAGACCACCGTGCCTGTATATATTATAAATACAACTTCATCACAGTGTTAAAAGACCCAAAATGCCCAGTTCCTAGAACAACCTTACATAGAGTGTCCAGCAAATCTTTTGACCAACTACTCATCGTAAAATTAGTTTTGTCAACATGAAAGTACCACACTGATTACTTGCCATAAAGGTACTGTTTAACGCCCACCTCTAACAAGTAAATGTGTTTTATTATTTGTTATTCTTACCTTAAAGCCGATGTCTCCCTTCTTACAGCACAGACAGGCCAGCATGAGGAAGATGAAAGTGAAAAGACCAGAGAAAGAAACAGCCACCACGGCAAGAGAGGATCCCCAAGAAAGTTCACTAAGAGGTGCACCGTCTGCAGGAAAAGAGGAAAGAAACAAAAACCTAAGTATTACAAAGAAATAAAAAAAAGAATCATTCAACCAACTGTGCACACAACGGGCTTGGCCCCTACAGCACAGATGCGGGGCGTGTTAATAATTTCCAGTGAGATGTCACAGTTACTATGTATGCAATAACCCACAACAGGGAATACATCTCTAGAAATGTAATGCAAGCGCCCCCACAGGGTAAACTGGAAGGCACGCAGCCAACAGCCGAGTGACATTCAATGCACCGGGACTTGCATCAATTGTCAAGAATCCCATGCACAACAGTGGGTTATTGTTCTTATAAAATGAGATTTTTATGGTAAAAAGTTAAGTTACACAGAAACCTAGAAGTTGTCAGCAGATAAGGACCACTTGGCCCACCCGGTGCTACTGGAGACCCTATCTGGACTCTGGCCTACACCCTCCTCTCTAAGATTCCCTTGTGTCTATCCCATGCCCACTTAAATCTTGTGAATGTTTTAGCCCCCACCACTTCCTCTGGCAGGCTGTTCCAAGCATCCACCACCCTCTCCATGAAGTACTTCCTCACATTTCCTCTCAGCCTCCCCCCCCTCCCAAGCTTTATATTGTCGCCCCTTGTCCTTGAGCAGCTTTTCCTTTGGAAAATGCTCCCTTCCTGCACCTTGTTTACTGCTATGAGGTACTTGGATGCCTATCATATCCCTCCTGTTCCCTTCTGCCTTCTATGGAGTACGTATTCAAATCCTTTAGCCTCTCCTTGTAGGGCTGCTGATGTAGGCCTTGCACCATTTTGGTTGCCCTTCTTTGCACTGCCTCCGCCCTATCAATGTCCTTTTGGAGGTGCGGCCTCCAGAACTGTACACAGTATTCAAGGTGGGGCCTCGCCAGTGATCTGTACAGGGGTATTACCACCTCCCTCCTTCTGCTGGACATACTCCTTCCTATGCATCCAAGCATTCCACTAGTCTTACTCAGTGCCTTGTTGCACTGCTTGGCTACCCTCAGGCCATCAGAAATTATGACCCCCAGGTCTCTTTCCTACCTTGTGACTGTTAATACCGCTCCTCCTAGTTAGTAAGTTTCTCCCAGGTTTCGGTGCCCCATGTGCATGATTTTGCACTTTTTTATGTTAAAACCTAGCTGCCAAACCCGGGACCAGTTTCTTTAAATTGTCCCTCATTTTTCCCACCCCACCCACCCCCAGTGTGTGTCTACTGTTGCAGAGTTTTGTGTCATCTCCAACAGGCATACTTTTCCTTCCAGTTCTTCTGCAATGTCATTAATAAAGACACTGAAGAGGATCGGCCCAAGTACTGATCCTTGTGGTACCCCACTGGTCACTTTGCCTATTCCAGAGTGGGCGTCATTTACCACCATCCTCCGACTCCTATTGGTCAGCCAACTTTCTACCCATTTTGCTACTTTAGGCCCAGCTGTAGCTGAGACAGAGGGCAGCCACCAGCTTCCTTATCATAAGGACGTGGTTTAATAGAGTACACTGAATGGAATTCTTAATTTTGGCGCCTGTGTAAGTAAGCAGAAGTTAGTGTTTTGGTTCTCTGTTTTTGGGGTTGACTTTTTTTAGTGCAACTTATTTGCCAGGGAGGAAATCTAGCTGGGAGAATATTTGCAGTCATTTGTGACTAGACCTGTTACTTAAACTCTGTGAAATAGGTGTCTGACAGGAAGGAAGGCACTCACCGGGGTGGTGGGTCAGAGTTGTAGTTGATTGTTTCTGGAGGGCACGGGCTTAGTCCCACCTCCCCTGCCTCTCACCCCACCTGCCCCAAGCACATCATTTCCTTTATATCAGGGGTTCTGACATCACTTCCCCAAAAATGCAAAGGACATGCACCTGTTCATACCCTTAAAGGCACAGCACACTGAACAGGGGGTAAACACACTCACCTGCTTGCACACACTTAAAAAAAAATCTTTAACAGGTAGGGAGACAGACATGTGGGGAGTCTCGCAATGCACGGGCTGTGGAGAGGCAGTCTTCCGTGAGATGTTCTGGAGGCTGCGTTGCTGCCCTATTTGCAGTCGCCTCTCTGGTCTGAGGGAGGAGGTTGCCCGTTTCCATGCTGACCTGGTGAAGATTCAGGAAACCTCCTCCCCCACCCAGGGACCACCCAGGCAACCAGCACTGCCTCAGAGGTTGCCAAAAAAGAGGAGTGGTTGGACCACAATGGGCTCAGGGAGGGTGAGAGAGGTGGAACAGAGGAGCATCCCTCCAGCTATTCCTCTTCACAATTCATTCGCCATTCTTGTGGAGTGTGGTTCCTCTATGGAGGCACCCGCAGTGGAGACCAAGGAGGCTGCTGGGAACCTCCACAAAGGAGCCCCACAGGAGGGTGGCAAGGGACTCCACAGGGAAGGCAACAACCCTTGGTGGGGGACTCTATTGTTAGGGGGGTAGAACTGTGGGAGGGAAGTGAGAGGGAGGTAAGGTGCCTACCCGGCGCCATGGCTTGGAGGGACAGGAAGCGAATCCTCAGGATTGTGGGAGCAGCTGCATGGGGAAGGGAGCTGGATGTCACTGTCCACCTAGGGACAAATTACCTGGCTAGGAATGGAATCAGAGCAGTGCAGCAGGAGTCTGTGGAGTTGGGGAGGGGCCTTAGACAAGTGGCACACATGGTAACTTTCTCAGACATGCTACCTGTCTATGGCATGAGTGAGGCTAGGGTACTCCGCACCACGGGATTCAATGACTGGTTGAAAAACTAGTGTGGAGCTCAGGGATTTGGTTTCACTGGGAACTGGGGGTCCACCTGGAGAGATACAGGCCTATACTGGTGTGATGGTCTGCATCTGTCCAGAAAGGTAACCAGGATCCTAGGTGACAGGATTAAATGCTTCATTGGCAAGCATTTAAACTAGCCAAGTGGGAGGCACTGAAGAGAAGCAGGGAAATCCCAGCCCTCCCCCACAAAACAGGGTAGATAGCAAAATAGACACAAAGGTAGAGAAGTCGATAGGGAGCAGGACAGGGGTAAATCCAGGAAAAGGCAGTAAGGACAGGGATGGACCTAAAAGGGGTAAGGCCAACAAAAAATGGAGGGCGATGAGTACTAATGCATGCAGTCGGGGTTACAAGCTCCCTGAACTAGTGGCCTTGATGGAAGAGGGATGCCTGGATATTGTGGCAGTCACAGAAACATGCTACACAGAGAACCATGACTGGGATGTCAACATACCTGGGTACACAATCTACAGGAGGGACAGAGAGGGTAAAAGAAGAGGAGGAGGAGTAGCTCTCTACATAAGGGAAGGAATCAAAGCAACAGAACTAAAGGGTAAACAGGGAGGGGAGGACACACTGTGGGTCACCCTGGAGACAGGAAAAGGCACCACAATCTGCAGAGGGGTTGTTTACAGACCACCGTCTCAGGGGGAGGCAATGGACAAGGAAATGATAAAAGGCATCCTTAGAAGGGCAGAAAAAGGAGAGACATTGTTGATGGGGGACCTGAATATGCCAGATGTTAACTGGAGCACATTTACTGTAGCCACATCCAATAGCAGGGAAGGAGCACATTTACTGTAGCCACATCCAAGAGCAGGGACATTCTCAATGTCCTACATGGGGCATGCCTCAGACAGATAGTGTTGGAACCCACTCGGGAGGGAGCAATCTTAGACCTGGTACTATTAAACGGGGACGGAGAGAGGATCTCAGATTTAGAAATGGGTAGCCATCTGGGAACAAGCGACCACTAAACACTGTGGTTCACAATAAACACAGCTATAGAGTCAAGCCATACGAAAGCAAGGGTGTTGGACTTTAGGAAGACTGGCATTGGCAAAATGAGAGAGTGCCTCAGAAAAGCACTAGCAAACAGGCAAGAAGGAAGGGTGGAAGAACAATGGAGAAAAATCAAAACTGCCATCACAGAGGCAACAAGCCTTTGCGTAAAGCAAATCAACAAAACAAAACGAAGGAAAAAGCCATTATGGTTCTCAAAAGAGGTGGCAGGTAAGGTTAAGGAGAAAAGGATAGCATTTAGGAAATATAACGAAACATAGAAGGAGCAGGACAGAGAACTATATCAGTTAAAGCAGAAGGTGTCAGGGAAGGCAGTCAGAATAGCAAAGGCCCAAGCTGAGAAAAAGATAGCCAACTCTGTTAAAAAAGGGGTTAAAACCTTTTATAGGTTCATTAGGGAGTGAAGAAAGATCAAGGGAGAGATACTGAGGCTAAATAAAGGGAAGGGAATGTGGGCAGAGGGTGACAGTGAAAAAGCAGGGATACTGAACGAATACTTCTGCTCAGTATTCACATAAGAGGAGGAGGGGGAGGCAACTAAACCAAACAATAGAAACACTATGGATAGGGGGTCGATACCAGTCCATTCGCAGAAGAAAGGGTTCTGAAAGAACTTTTAAAACTGAAGGTGGACAAAGCAATAGGGCCTGACGGGATTCAATCAAGAATTCTAAAAGAACTAAGGTTAGAACTAGTGACACCACTGACTACCCTCTTTAACAAATCATGGGAGGATGGGGTAGCACCTGAGGAAGGCAGATGTGATTCCACTTCACAAAAGTGGGAGCGAGGCAGAAAACTACAGACCTGTTAGTTTGACCTCAGTGGTAGGGAAAATGATAGAATCACTTCTGAAGGAAAGAACTGTTGAGTACCTAGAGGCCAGAGGGGCACAGGACCCAGGGCAGCATGGATTCACAGCAGGAAGGTCGTGTCAGATGAATCTAATAGATTTCTTTGACTGTGTGACCAAAGTAGTAGACCAGGGACAGGCTGTGGACATGGCCTACCTAGACTTTAGCAAGGCATTTGACAGTCCCACACAAAAGATTAATATACAAGTTAGCCAGCCTTGGAGTGGGTCCCAAGATGGTATCCTGCGTAAAAAATTGGCTGGACAACAGGACGCAGAGGGTAATAGTAAACAGAATCCACCATGAAGAAAGGGGGGTTACTAGAGAGGTACAGCAGGGTTCAGCACTGGGACCGGTCCTCTTTAATGTCTTTATAAGTGACAGTGCGGAGGGACTGGAAGGAAAAGTATGTCTCTTTGCAGACAACACAAACATCTGCAACAGGGTCGATACACAAGGTGGGGTAGGAAGGATGAGAAGGGACCTGGTAAGGTTGGAGGAATAGTCAAATGTATGGTAGCTTAGATTCAACGCAAAGAAGTGCAAAGTAATCCACCTGGGAAACAAAAATCCAGAGAAAGAGTACACAATGGGGGGTGAGATACTAACAACAACAAAAATGAAAAGAGACCTGGGAGTACTCATATCAGATGACCTAAAGGTGGGCAAGCAATGTGAGAAGGCAGTAAGTAGGGCTGGGGGATACTGGGATGCATAGGAAGGGGCATCACCAGTAGAAAACAGGAAGTTGTTATCCCTCTGTACAGACAGTTGATGAGACCCCATCTCTGCAAGGACATAGACAGGATAGAGGCTGTCCAAAGGAGGGCAACTAAAATGGTGCAGGGTCTGCACCACAAGACATACGAAGTGAGACTAAAGGAGCTTAAAATGTATACCCTTGAGAAAAGGAGGGAGAGGGGGGGACACGATAGAAACATTCAAGTACCTCAAGGGAATCCACAAAGTCCAAGAGGGCAGCATCTTTCAGAAAAAGAGATGTGCAAGAACAAGGGGGCACAATTTGAAGATAGAAGGGGGGACAGCTCAGAGGTAATGTGAGGAAGTATTTTTTCATGAAGAGGGTTGTGGATACATGGAACGGCCTTCCTGAGGAGGTCGTGGAGTCAAAAACAGTGGAGAAATTCAAGAATGCATGGGACAGATATAAGGCAATTCTAGTGGGGGGTAGGAGGAGGTAGGCTACTGGTTAACTAGGATCTGCAGCTTATCCATTAGGTAGGGAAATGGAAAGACTAGGTGGACCAAGCGGTTCTAATCTGCCATCAAATTCTGTATTTCTATGTTACTCCCAGGCTCCCCAAATTGCTCATCAGTCTCCTATGTGAAACAGTACCAAAGGCCTTGCTGAAATCCAGGTAGGCCACGTCCACCAGCTTCCTTGATCCACCTCTCCGGTTACCCAATCAAAGAACTCGATCAGGGTTGTCTGGCAAGATCTCCCCCTGTGAAACCATGTTGCTTAGGATCCTGTAGACCACTGGCCACAAGGTATTGCCCAATCTTTTTCTTCAACAGTGATTCCATTACCTTGCCCACCACCAACATCAGGCTGACAGGCCTGTAATTCCATGCCTCCTCTTTGTTTCCACTTTTGTGGAGTGGGACTATATCTGCCCTTCTCCAGTCACCCAGTACTTCCCCTTTTTCCAATGACAGGTTGAAAAGGGGCATCAGAGGTACAGCTAGCTCCTCTTTCAGTTCCCTCAGTATCCTGGGGTGCACCCCCCTTGGTCCCATTGCCTTGTCTACTTTTAATGCTGATAGCTCCTTCAGCACTCTCTTCTGTAAAAGGACTTGTGTTCCCCTCCCATCCCATTATACCCTTGTCTTATCTTTGGCCTATTTCCATCCTCCTCCACATTAAATACTGAGCAGAAGTATTTGTTCAATATATCTGCTTTCTGGTGGTCCTCTTCCAGACATATCCACCCCTCCTTCCTCTTTCAGCCATATTATCCCTCCCTTGGTCTTTCTCTTCTCACTTATCTAAAAAAATGTTTTATCCCCCTTTGCTTTTTTTTTTTTTTTTTCATTGATTTAACAATATTTTCCTCTGTGCTTTTGCACCCCTAACCACCTTCCCTGCCTCCCTGTTTCTCTCAGTACTTCTCCTTATCCTTCTGTACCTTCTAAATGCTATTTTTTCTCTGACTTTTTTCTGCTACTTCCTTTGAGAACCATAGCAATCTCCTTTCTCCTACTCTTGCTAACATGCCTGATACATAGATTCAGAGCTTTTCAATGCCCCTTTTATTTTTGCCCACTGTCTCGCCCCGCCCCCGCCAGGGCATCCCCAGGCATTCTCCTACTTTCTTAAAATCAGCCCTCCTGAAGTCCAGGACCCTCGCCTTTATGTGGCTCGATTCAGACTCCTTTTTTTTTATATCAAACCACACCGTGCAGTGATCAGTGGCCCCCCACTGTGACGTCAGCAATCCTGTCTCTGTTTGTCAATACCAGGTCCAGTAATGCCCCCTCATGGGTGGGTTCCATAACGCAGGGAATCCAGGAAATTCCTACTCCAGGCTGTTGCTGCAGCTGGGAGTCTCCAATCTATGTCCAGTAGATTAAAGTCTCCCACTAGCAATATCTCCCCCTTTGCCAGACATCATTTAGATTTTTTCCAGCATTTCCTCATCTGCCTCTTCTCCCTGTGCTGGAGGTCTGTAGATCACTCCTGAGCAAATAGTGGCCCCTTTTCTTGTCTCCAGGGCAGGGGTTAAATTGGGCAGAAACTCATAGGAGCTTAGTTCCACCTTCTCTGACACCTTCCCCACTGAATACTACTGGAGAGTTCAACCTCCTGGAGATGACCGCTGCACCTCCTACAAAATTACAGCTCTACCTCCTCCCTCCTGAACAAAGTATATCCTAGTATGAGCACTTCCCAGTCCTGCTTTTCACTGCACTAGGTCTCTGATGTCCTCCAGGTCCAGGTCTGCTTCCACTATGGTGGCCTCTAAGTCAGCAATCTTGTTTCCCAGGCTTCGGACATCTGTACACATGGCCCTCCAGAATGTGTTGCCTCCCCCCCTCCTTTTTTTCCATTCGCTCTCCCTCATTTCCCCCACATCGTTTTTTTTGTTTTACTCATATACTCTCCCCTCCCGAGTTTCGTTTTTATTCGATTCCCTTTGGGGTTTTACTCCCTTTTTTGACCTTGTGATGTTATGGGGGCACAAAAGTTTACATCTTCTTGCCTCATTCTCTCTATTTTGTTTCTGGGTAGAAACTATGAGTTTGGTAACAAAGGCACTCTGCCCTTATATACATATATTACCACATATATATATATATATATATATATATATATACATATACATATACATACATAAATATAAAACACTTTCCACACCTCCTCCACACTGGCTAAATGTGACGGATTTACCTGCCTTTCAGTCTGGATGGACCAGATTCCATGAAGCTGCAGGTGGAGGAGGGGGCTTTCCATCTTTTAATTTTTTTTTTTTTGCAAATATAATTTTTATTAACTTTTTCAAGTTTGCATGATCCAATATATTGCAAAATAAAGAGTCATTATAATGCAACATTATGGTGCCGGTTCTTTCTTACAATAGTTCAAAGAAAGCAGCACTCTAGCAAACAATCATCATCCTCTCCCACCCCTACAGCACGGGGGGGGGGTGTACAACTTAAAATGTGTATGTACAGAAATAATTTAGCTAGATCTGCAGGGTGGTATACACATCTATATACTGACCTCTATGGGGATTCTGGGCAGGGGTGAGTGAGTACCCATGTGTGCCAGGAAAGGGGGGCTGGCAAACCAAAGGTTCTATATCTCTCTCAGGGCTTCATACTGGACAAGGTGGGGTGGATTCTGATCCAAACGGAAGGTCTAATCCAAGCTGGTTTTCCTTGTGGCACAAATTCCCTGTCCTTGGAGATCTTGTGCAGGGGGTCAATCGTTCCAATGGGATGTGACAAATTCCTCCCTGTCATTCAAGGAGTGGATGATTTTATACATTTAATTTACTGTACTTCACCAGGCTAGGAGAGCCAGGATTTGGCATGTCAGCCAAAGTCTGGTAATAGCTTTATTTGAGGCTGGGATTAGGATGTTGAGTAGGTATCGTGTGTGGGCTACACAGGTCTCTAGGGAGCTGAAGAACCAAAAACAGCTCCACTGTCAGAGGGACCGGCTTGCCAAACAACTCACCCAGTTCATCCTGTAGGGCTTGGAGGAAAGGGTGTACCACTGGGCAAGCCCACATTTTATGCATGTGATATGCATGGGATGCTCCCCAGCCCCTCCAGCAAGAAGTCTCTCTAGATATGGAGAAGTGTTCTGTGTGATGGATGACATAATACACCAGAAAATTTTTTTTTTTTTTTTTTTTTTAAGTCTATTGCAACAGCCCTTGCCTGTCGTCTTCTTCTTCTTCTCCTATCCTTACTGTATTTCTAAACGTATATAGGTAGGCCACCTATATAATGTTCTTGCTATTTCTGCAATTCTCTGCTTAGTAAATTTCCTGGTATGTTAAAAGCATTCATTCACTCGGTTATGCTGTAACCCCCCCACATTGTACTTTATAAGAGAAAAGGTACTTGATACTTGTTAATAAATGAAACTACAGTCCTTTGTTTTTGGAGTTATATATATATATATATATATATGTATAGGAGAAGAGTGAATTCTAAAGTCTTCCATGCTGTTGCCTCTCATTTACGTACTTAAGATTTATAGAGGAACAAGAAATTAATCAGGGCGCTTGATTAGCGCTAGCATGTTTTACAATAGCTGGGTATATTTTATCATGGGCTGATTTTGCTTGTACGAAATGAATCCCCTTAATGTACCAAGGGATGGTAACCGCGGCAAACGGCTTATTCCACGCCTCGATAGTGCGAGCCATCTGTATGGCTAGACTTTGCAGAATGCACCTCGATAGTGTAAGCCACCTGTGCGGCTGAAAGTTTCCAAAACAGGACCGAACACTTCCTGGTTTGTGGTTCACCCATATAATTCTTGTAAAGGGATAAAATCTCCCCGCCACACTACTATCTCTGTTCCTAAAATTAATTGGAAGCAGTAGAAAAAGCACTCTTAGCAGCGCATGTGTAGCGTTAAGAATCCTAGGTCTTCGCTTTAATTTCCCCAGCTCACAAGGTGGGTATTCTTTAGTTTTAAAGGTGCGAGCGACTAGTGTCCTGGATTTAAACAACCAAACCTTTATTTTATATATATATATATATATATATATATATATATATATATATATAAACACTTGCTTGGCTAAACACTGTATATTCTGATATTTGTCCTGCCTAAGTGGTATAATCTAAAACACAACCACTGCTCAGTATTTTTTTTTTTTTTTAAACGCCAAGTCAAGCATAACTCAGGGTAACGCCCCGAGTGTTCAATGTACTCTAAAACTAAAGCCAGACTTATGTTTTTCTTTTTGCATTGATTAGGGTTAAAATAAATACATAATGTTAAAGAGCCTTTTTACGGTAACTGTACCTGTTTGTGTTGATCTGTTTTGAGCTGCAGCTTGGCTCCTGTTTCGCTGTGCTGTTACAATAGTGCTGGCTGGCTGGCTTTCTTCTATCTTTAAAGGTACAACACAGAGGGGGTGGAGCTAATCCTGTAGTTCTTACTAATATTCAGTTTTTTTACAGTATTATTTCGTAAATGAATTGTAGGATGTATTTACACGTTGTTAGAAAGGATTTTCTGTTATGTTATAGAAAAAATACCCCTTTGTTAGTTAAAAATGTAGAGTTAGAGTGTCGAAGGGGAGAAGCCATGTCCGTCACATGTTACTACAGGTATATAAGGCATGCTCCTTCTCAGTCAGATACATAGCTTGGTGAGGTGCAGATGTATTCTGACCTCAGAAGGATGGTACACTGGCACTTCCTAGTGTCTAGTATGTTATGACTTTATTTTTGTTGTTTTATTTTGTTGTACAAGTCTGCAGTTAATTTATTCTGCTACAATAAATTTTGCTTTGGATGGCTACAACTTCTGGTGAGACTCCTTATAATTCCCACACCTCGCATTCTGTAATAACCACTGTACGGAAAACTCTCACCAGGTGCTCCCATGAGCATTCCCGCCACTGGGGGGTGCTCGTGATTCTGAAAGATACTTGACAAGACCTTAGTCAGGATTCCCGAGAAATCAGGACTCCAAGTTCCTCCTCCCATTTTTGAAGGCTGCCCTGTGTGTTGCCTCCTAAGGATTCAGTTAAAAGTCCTATATAAGCAGGAGATCATATGGGTCGTGTCACCAGTTTTCACAAAAATGGTTAAAAAAAGCAAATGACTGCTGGATACGAGTCTGGGTTACATGTGGAGATTGGGAGGGTTGAGATATGTCTATTGTAGTAAGTGTAAAAATTCCAAATGGCACAGACCGAGCTCAGTTCGCATTTCTGTGAAAGATCTGCATGTGGGTCTGGAGAACAACTGGTGCAGGTACTGCATGCAGGCCAGAGTGTTCCCAGCTGTGGAGTGTGGGGTCTGTTCTGGCTGGCTGAAGTTGCTCCAGCAGTGATATCGGACAGAGAAGGGGGAGGAAGGGTGCCAAATATAAGATCATCTTTATGGACTGCCAGGCTGACACCTGATGTTGGAGCCAGGGGTTCAGTCTTGTCCGGAGGATGGGGTTGGAATCAGAGTGGTAAAGTGTTTTTGTGAACTCCCCAACAGGAACAGTTTCCTGTTCCAACCTCTGCCAGAGTAGTGGCAGGCGAGCCGAATGTATCAAATATGGGCTGCCCAAAAGTATAATTTTAAATGTGGGAGGACCAGGCCTCCCTCTGTTTTGGGGAGGAAGAAGGTCTGTAACCTAATGCGTGGGCACTAACCATTCCATATAAAACGGGACATTTACCAGTTCCATTTACAGAAGGTGGCCTGAGTCAGTGAAATTGGGATACTCAAACAGGTAAAGCGCTCTGGGAAGAGTGCCCATTCGGATAACCTCAATTCTCCTGGACCAGCTAAGTGGAAGTGTGCTCCAGTTCAGTAAGTTTTGTGTCAACTGGGAGAAGAAGGGCATACAACTGTCCCGGAGAGCAGTATCTGGGGACCTGGCGAGATAATCCCCAGTTATGTTATCTTCTCCAATTGCCAACAGATGGGGAATATCCGCTGTACCTGCTGAGAGGGAGTGTAGTGAAACGAAAGTGGTTCTGTTTTAGTGATATTTAATTGAGTTTTCCATCTTTGTTAGTTTTCCGTTTTCTTTTTGTGCCTAGGAATCCTGAGCCCCATGGGACACTGGAGTCCCCAACATGAGCAAGCATCAGCATGTTCGCATGATGCACAGCACGCCTCGCTCAATCTGCCACCAGTATGTCTACAGTGGTGGTACTGCAGCAGGATGTGGAACCCTCTGCTTGATCCTCCTCCCCCTGCCAGTCCCCAATGACCCAAGCTTGTTCCTGAACCCAGGTTGCCAGCGTTGCAAGTGGTAGAACTGCCACTGCGCAGATGGGCTGGCCAAGAAAGTTCCTTTTAATAACACGGGAAGCACATTTATTTTGAAGAAACCTATACCTTATTGTGAGTATTTAAAAAGTGGAAACTCTACCTTTCAATACTTTGTTCCTTCGCCATCTTGCCAGAGATTTACCCTGATCAGTCTCTATAAGCCATCACTGAGATGACAGGGACTTTTTTTTCTCCCTGGTTTTCTCCCACTTCACCCCTGTGACGTGCTCAGTGCCTCTGTCAAGCTTAACATCACAGCATCTCTGTGGTGAAAGGCGAAGTCCCTGGCCCAGTGGTAGGATTGCTGAGGCATCAGAACTCACCGTCATCCCTCCCCCTGGTCTGCCTCCTGGCACAGCGACCCAGTTCCACACCTGAAGTTTTTATTTTAATGGACCTTTTTTTTTTTAAATTTAGTTAGGATGTTGCTAGGTAGATTAGGGCAGGTTAATTATAAACTGTTTGTATACCAGAAAGTAATAAATGGTCAGGTGACATGTTCAAATTAGTGAAGTTGCTTGGAATCTGAAGGATTCTGAAGCCCATTTTATAAAGCAATATACCTTCTGGTATACTGCTATAGCTGTTTACAATACACGGTGACATTTCATATTTTTTCAACCACCACTTGGGGGGAGGAGAGGTGTTAGGGTGCTAAATGGGGAGGGGGAGATTTAATGCCAAGTGGTTTGGGAGAAAGGGGAGTTTTTTTATCCCTTGGGGGGCAATTAACAGTGCTAGAAGGGTGGGGGGGGGGTAACTTGCTCAACATGTTTTATTTCACGAGCAGGGTTCAATGCATTTGGCAGTGGGCCCTTCTCAATTAAAGTCAAATTTCCCCTGTGAGGCTCGCTTTGTGAAGACTGGGCTGGAGTGCCAAATTTGCAGACACTTCGCCTGACCTCTGTGAAGGGCAATATCTAGTGTGCATATATGGTACATAATTTAGCTATAGTAACTTGTCACTATGCGTTAGCAGTACCCTTCTGCTGTAATTTAACACCCAGGATCCACTAGAAAACCTGGCACTATGCCAAAACGTGACATGTAGAATTCTAACTAAATAACATACCCACGATTTAGAACTCCTTTCTAGTTTTTAATTTATGTACGTTATAAATTTTTTCTCAGCGCAAACCCATGCTGCACACCCTGATGATTTAGCAAAGTATATCACAGAGCACATTTATAAAACGGGTCAAGATAGCTGCTGCAAATACTACTCTGAGTGGGGAAATGGGTTGGGGAGGGGGAGGAAGGGGTGCCACACTGCCACGCAACATGAGAGGGGACTGAACTTGGAAGGAGCGCACTATTTCTTCCCCAGGTGGTAAGATGTAGACTGCGGAACTGGGTATTCAGATTCCATCTCTGATCCAATTTCTCAATCGCAATCAGATCTGAATCAGAACTGGAAATGGAACTTGTGAAAATCTGGGGGAAAGGAAGAAGAACAGGTTTTCCTAATTCCGAGCACCCCTAGTCACAATCAGTAGTTGTGAGGCCAGCTGGGGACAATCCGATGCTATTTGATAGACTCAGTGAACTAGGTACTGCATTATCTGAAGTACTGGACAGACCAAAAACAGAAAGTAAAAAACAGAAAACACAAGGCCTGGTGGTGTGGAGGGCTGAGGCACTGAATGCCTTACCTCCTGTCACGCCAGTGAACAGAATTCAGAAGCGAGCTCAAGTCGCAGGCACAGCGGCAGGGGTTGGAGAGGATGGTGCGTCTAGAGGACAGTTCTTTTTGGGGGGGAGGGGACCACACTGCGCTGCTCCTAGAGTGGAGGCCTGGTGGCAAGGCAGTTGACGCAGCTCTGAATGGGATGGCCAACACGTGGGGGCCTCTACACAAACTCTCACCTGCATCAGTGCATGCCACCAGAATGGAGGGAATAGAAAAGGACAAAAGTCTGGCTCCAGCAAATGAAGCAAGGCCCGCCGCCCAACCCGCACTGCTGCCCATGACCACCAAAACACCAGCTTGTGCACTCTCCCTCCTCTGGCCTTGCCACAGTCAAAAATCCATGGAGGCATAAGGTAGGTCCCAGGGAGGCAGCTGCTGGTGGAGTAAGGGTTGGGGCTGGTAGTCCTACAGGAGCCAGGGCCACAGAAGTAGCTTTAAAAAAGTAAAAGGAAAACGTATAAAAAAGCTCTTTAAAAGGAGACAAAGCCGACCTGGTGGCACAGAGGTCGGAGGCGCTCAACGCCACACCTCGCGCCACGCCGGCAACCCGGGTTCGGGAAGGAGCTTGGGTTGTCAGAGGTTGGCGGGGAGGATGTGAAAGGCTGCCAGCTGGCAGCTCTCCGCCTCGGGAGAGAGTTCCATGTCTCCTATGAGCATGGCCGCCCCCTGGTGGAGGCTGGAGTGGAGGCGTCGCTCCGAGGAGTGCCGGCGCCAGGCCAAGGGAGGGCGGAAGAGACTGGTACTGGGGCTGCGGTGCACATGTGTGCCTCCACACACATGCGTCACCACTTCCGGGGTCTCAGGATTAGGGCACCTAAGGGGAAAACAGAGGATAAAGGGCCACCTAGGATGAGACGCCCGGGCGGGCTCTTGGTTCTGGAGCATGAAGGTGCTACAGCCCCTGAAAGTTCCTGTAGGTTGGCAGACAATTGGGCGACCTGTCGTTGGAGGATAAACATAATTGTGTTAAAAAAAAAAGGAGACATAAGACAGGTGCCATATAAAGAAATCCAAATGTCAGAACTGATAAGTGTAGTTTCGACTAACCCTCGGCCCAGGACAGACTGATATCCTTAGTTAGGAAGGGGAAAGTAGACCTCTCTAAGCAAAATGGATTCCATCCTGCAGTCAAGTTTTAATGAGCAGTCCCAAAAGCTGCTGCCTGCACCACTGCCACTGAAAAAAGATTGAGGTTTCTTTTTTTATCTGAAACTTTTATTCATTTTTAAAGCCAAATAGTCATCAAATAAGCATTCATACTGTCTGAAAATAAAATACAGAAATTACATTTCTTTTGTGATAAAACAGGTCTCCGACAGTACATCGAGATCATTTTCCTATAATACAAGTCCATACATGGTTTCCTGATTTTCAGCAAAAGAAAATTCATCATTGGCAGCATCAGTAGAACTCAGCTGCACAACATTACCTGTAAAATATACATTTCAGGACCTTCCTTATTTAAGACATTTTCATTACAGCACAATTATGGCCCCTTAGACTCTCATGTCACGTAAACCAGCTTAAAGTCATAATCCTCCACTTACGACATCACAACCTGTTGCCACGGAAACTCTCCTGATGTCACTAGTGAAGGATTATGATTTTATGCAGGAAACGCAGCCAGGACAGATGAAGTCTACAGAGAGCCCATTTTCATGCGAGCGGTGGTAGTAATAAAGAATGGAATGCCCTGAATTTCAGAATGCTCTGAGGTTTGAGGCTTGCCAATGACAACAGTAATTTGTAATGCAGGAAACTGGAAAGTCACATTAAGATACAAGACCACCACACGTACCCACGCACTGTAAGCCATACCCATCCCACTGCAGTGACAGGCAGCAAGTTCGTAGGATTCCCATGATGGTTTCAAGCCCCATAGGCAGCTTTGCCTTTTGCAGCTTGCCCTTCCCTCAGAGGTTGCAGCCCCTTAAGGTGGTTCCACAATATTTGTTAAGTGCTTCTTCAAAAAGAGACCATGTTGTCACAATCCACCACTTCAGTGGCACAGTGTCAAAAGCCTTACTATAATCAAGGAAAATTATAGCCGCTGGTTTGGCCATATCCAAAGCGTTCCTCACATCACTGAAGAAATTAAGTAAATCTGTCTGACATAATCTTCCCTTCGTGAATCTGTGTTGTGTCATGTTCACAAGGTCATTATCCTTGATACAGTTTCTATTCATCCTTAATTATGCCCTCCAGGTATCGTTTTTTTTTTTCACGAACATATGATCAAGTCAGCAAAAAACAAGCATTTGTCAATGCTGAATGTTGTCTTGCTGGCACTGGCAGTGCAGGAGTTAGAGAGATGCATAATAGAAATGGCAATGAAGTATTGAACTGACACCAACCCCACCCCCACCCTGCAGAGACTGACAGACACTGGGGTGTGCCTTTGGGTCATCTGCTACAACGCTCACGCCATTTCACCTCACCCTACCCTGCAGACCACTGGCAGTCATGTGTGCCTTGGGTTCGTTTTAGTTCACCCATTCCATATGAAACATATCATGGCGGTGCAGTATAGGAGAATGGGGTGAACTTTATGGCGAAAGAGTCCAAGGCAAACCTCGATGCCTGTCACTGGCTGCAGGGTGGGGTTGGAATGGCGTGAGCATTACAGCCAACAATCCTAAGTCACACTTCTGACGCCTGTCAGTCTCTACAGTGGGTGAGTTACAGTTGGAAACCCTAATGCCCCGGGCGTTTGTTGGTATTTTCACTTCAAATTTTCAACATGGGCTTTTTGTGACCCCACCTCGTGAACAGTAGCGCTATCAGTTCGTTAGCCGAAAGGTGATTTTACACAGCGACTGCAACATTTGGCACCACAGGTGTGAAAACACATTTCGGGTAGGATGTGAAAAATGACAGCTGTACTGTTCATAAGGAGATGTAAAAAAATGGCAATGTTGAAAATCTGGAATGAAAATATGAAAAATTGGTGAAGTCACGATCATACGTAGAAACTGCGAAACGCATGCCCGTAAAGCAATTATTTTGGGGACTTTTTTAACCAAATTTTCAATGTAGGCATTCTGGGACCTCTGCTCATGAACAGTGGCACTGTGATTTTGTTAATCTGTCCGGAAAGTTGATTTCCCACAGCGACCGCGCCATTGTGCACCAGATGTGCGAAAACATATTTCGGGCAGGATGTGAAAAATGACAGCTGTACTGTTCATAATAAGGAGGTGTGAAACAATGGTAATGTTGAAAATCTGGAGTGAAAATGTAAAAAACTGTCGAAGTTACGGGTGTGTGTGGAAACTGTGCAATGCTGCGCTCGATGTCATTTTAGATTTTTCCACTGAATTTGCAAACAGCTTTTGGGACCCCACCTCATGAACAGTGGCACTGTTGTTTCGTTAATTGGTCCTGAAAGGTGATTCCGCCAGTGACCATGAAATGACCTTTTGGGACCGAATAATGAGATGACACTACATGTGTTCATGAGGTGGGGTCGCAAGAACCCCATGTTGAAAATCTGGAGCCAAAATTAAAGGAAATGGCTGAGATATCCACCTAAGTTGAACCCCCCCATTGATGCAATTATACAGCTTATCAGCATTTCTTCATTTTGCAGTTCGGCTTTGCAGAGTCCAGCTGTGTTTCCGCTCCACTGAATATCACAGTGTTGGACCTCCAGAGGCAAGTATGGAGTGAGGGTGGGTGTGGGGAGGTGGGGTGCGTGCAGGTTGTGGGAGGGGGCACCGGACAACGAGGAACCGTTTTCTGTTTTTCAGGTACAGAAAAAAAAAATTAACATTGCGGATGGTTTTCTTTCTTTACAGGTGAAATAAAACAAATGTTGGGCACACTGGGGTGGGTCCCAGTGTGCCCCATGATTATTCGGGGGATGTTGTCCACACTGGGGTGGACTCCCAGTGTCTTGCACACGGTGTTTGGGGGAACATGCCGACACAGTCGGCCTTGTGTGAGCAGCGCGGGTGGGTCCTAATGTGCCACACAATGTGGGGAGGGGGACATGCTGACATGGGATTGCACCCCGATGTTGGCATTGTTTCATGTTTATTAAAATGTTTAACCAGGAAAGGCACATACGGGGTGTCGTCTCTGCCGCTGCATGACAAGCTTGTCTCAGACTGCAGCGGCACATTTCTTTCAAGTTGGTGGCACTTTACATAATTCTTGCATCAGTGCTAGCATGCTGGCTAATTGGGGAATGAGGGACGTACCTACTAAAGTGTGCTCTGCATTCGCCAACACTGACCCCCCTCTGCATTTCTGCTACTACCACAAGATGTTGCCTGCACACGCGCAAGACAACATAAAAAGGCCTTGCAGTCTACCTTGTCAGCTCCAGACTGCAGACCCCACAGCATCTACCGAGGAATCTGTCACCTCCCCCGTATCCATTCCTGCCTTCCCAGGATATCCCAGCAACCCCCTCTATGCAACGTTTCATTTTACTCTGTCCCAATCTCACCTGAAGCTATCCACTGTCCTCTGAGAGACAACGTCCTCCAGCAACTCATTCCATTTTGCCAACACCCCTCTGTGAAAAAGACCGCAAGTCACAACTGGAAACAAGTCTGGGTTCTGCTTGTTTACCTGGTAAAATATTTTTAAATAAATAAAAAAGGTGTCTCCCCATTTCCCTCTTGAATCCCCCCCTCCCAAGACTGAGGCAGCGCCCCTTTTCATGACAGGCATCCCCGTGAACAGGGCAGTAAAAACAGTGAACTAGTGCAATTTTCTTTTGTTTTATGAAACTCTTAGGAACCCCAGCAAGGCCATGAAGTCAACTAATACAGTTTTAAATAGAGCTGGGCAAGCTAGAGCAGGCTCGAGCGCAGTGCCTGGCTTAGCTCAACCTCTGTAAGCAGCGGAGAGCCTAGGTCAAGCCAAGCCAGTTATGGTCAAAGTACGCATTTTTGTTAGCCTGAGCAGTTAGTGTACTGTCTGAAACACTGAATGCCTATGTAAAAAAACAGCCGCACTAGCCAGGGCTCAGCTCGTGCTTTGGCTCGTAGAGTCAAGACAGACCTCTGGCTTGGCTCCAGGGGAAAAAAATCCTGGCTTGCCCACCTCCAGCGTTAAATTATCAGTTTGTAGTACTGTATGTAAAAACAGCAAATCAACTTCAGGTCAGAGGACAGCTCAACTGGCCGTGTGCCAGCACAATAAGCAAGGCTCAAACAGGACAAAACCAAAAAGGTGCACTCAGGGTGAGCTCATCTTAACCTCGGTTACTGAGAAAAACTGTTGGCACACACTTAACACGCCGGTACTCTGCATACAAATGCTTCATCAGGGCATTGTAAAACCACTGTCAGTGGACAAGATGCCAGTTACACACTACACAAAACACATCGAATACAAAGACCTCTCATCAATACTGAAACAGCCAAGGTCCACTAGAGGGGAAAGAAAGGCCTTTCTCACAGTGAAGTTGTATGCATTAGTCTGTTCACTTATTTACACAAGGGCACTCCCAATATGATTTTTCATCACATCTGTAGACATAACCGTCAAGCAGGAGAAGCAAATCCCAAGCATTTGGTGACACAGAATACCCAATATGGTACTATAAATTAAACTGACAATGTGCTAGTTGGGGCACTGTACGAGGCAATAATGTGACACATGTCGAGTGAATAAAGTCCGAGTCCAAAGAGAGAGTTCTTTATCTTCATGAAACAATCACATTACTACCGAGGATAGCAATTTAACTAGCACATTATAACTATTAT
Organism: Neoceratodus forsteri; assembly: GCA_016271365.2. NCBI lineage: Eukaryota > Metazoa > Chordata > Ceratodontiformes > Ceratodontidae > Neoceratodus > Neoceratodus forsteri. The sequence goes on along the minus strand of JADMNL010000024.1, from coordinate 425,527,305 downwards.
GGTTCATACGTCTTTGGGGAAAAAATGAAAACCAGCATTTAGTTAACAGGCCCCTTGTCAGCCAGCTAAGCACCAGCTTAAATTTTTTCCAAAGCTCAGGTTAAATAATATAAAAATGCATCAGAAAAACCGCTCCACAGAACGGTACAACCCAGCCTGAGTCCTCACTGCAAACCCCCACGAGGAGCTAAGATAACTAAGAATCTCTACAGACAACCATCTTAATAATGGCGGTGAAAAAACAGTAACAAAATTATGGTATACAACCATCACCCCCTCAAAAGAGGCCTGGAGAAAAATATCATATGAAATGTATAGTCTGGAGCACTTGTCAGCAAGAATGACCCCTCACCTTAAAAGCTTTGATACTAAATGGACGACATGGATAATTTATCAGTTAGACCACTATCCCGATTTTGTCCCCTAAAGCAGAGCACAGAGGGGAACTCGTATCCCATACTGAAACAGACGCAGAGCCTGAAAGGGTGCTCCCCTTCATACACATTCTCAACCCATAACACCAAGAACATGGAGACGAGACCACAAACATACATACCACAGACACAAACTATCTGTAAGCACGCCCTTCTTAAACATTTACATATTTTTTAACTCATCTTCTTTTATGCTATGTGGAAAGTAATACATGTATAGCTATAAGTTGGAAAGCTAATTCTGAATGCATGCAACTAACATGAAGCCTATTATCGTTGTATCTGTGTTATATGGAAAAAGACAACAAAAATTCACAATTTAAAAAAAAGAAAAAATACAGACTTGTATGAGGCATGCCGCCCCCTCCCCCCAAACTCAGATGCGTCAAAACGTCAGAGTGTGGGGGCATGGCCAGCAACTGGGAAGTGGAAGGGATTGAGAAGTGAGCCCTGCAGAGGCAATATTACCATCACTTCCCTTCCTTGGGGGCAACTTCTAAAAATGTAATCTTGCTTGCAGAGGAACTTCCATGAAGGTAAAGGAGCTTCCTGTTTGTTAAATATATCAAGACAGGTTCTCTTTACAAGAATAAATTAACTCTGAAGGCAGAAGGGATTAATATGCTCAAACCAGAGTAGTTTTTCTTTTCTGCGTATAGCAGGGAGGACAGCTTACTAAGTGTGGTGTGCAGAGAAAAAAGGTCACAGGGAGGTCAGATAAGAAAAACAATAAATAAGGCATATGAGGAGGCCAGCCCAGTGGCGTGGAGGGCAGAGGCGCTGGATGCCCAACCTCCTGCCATGCCAGCAACTCATGTTTAAGAATGAACGAGGGTACCAGTGGTCAGCCGAGGAGGGAGAGGATTGAGCGCCCTGAGGAGGCAGTATAACGCAGTGGTCTAAGGCTCTGAGCTGCTAATCTGGCGACATCCAGCAAGCCAGACCTGGGTTTGAATCCCACAGCTTCCACTTGCATACTGTGTGACCCTGAGCAAGTCACTTAACCTCCTAGTGCTCCCAGGTCACTCCTGTAAAAAAGCTTTCAGCTTAGTGTGCTATACCTGGTTAAACAACTAAATAAATAAGGACTGCTCTCCTCTCCTGGGGAGGGGAAGCTTGTTGGCCCAGCCTTTGACTGCTGCCACCAGGTGGAGGCCTGGTGGTAGTGCTGCTTCGGGTGGCATAAAGGGAGGGGCCGCATGTTACATTAAGTGTGTGTACCTTCTTGCGCAGGCAGTGCGACAAAAGGAAGGAAGAAAATTGAAAAATGCTGGCAAGGGCGTAAAGGGAAATATCCACCTAAAATCTGGCCCCACCTCTGTGAGAGGCAGGACCCGATTAGCATTTTTGCAAACAGATTTTTTTTCTTTGTTACTTACACCGAGTTTAATTATTTAGATTTTATCTGGTTGAGCCTGCCGTCCTCCCTCCTTTCTACACACTCTCACGACTGCTCCCCAGCTAATACGTCATTTAGTCCAGCGGTATAACTGAAAAACTGTACACATTTTGATACCAATGTCACACTTTGCAGGGTGATAGGCATGGTCAAGCTAATTTCTGATATAGTGTCATTTCCAATTAAGCTACAGGACCATTTTTTATAAAAATGCTACGTAAATCAATGTATTTACCATGCATTTTCAGTATGTGCTTGAATATGAAGCCAGATGGGCTTCTAAAATCATCATGCTTAATAAACTACCCTCATTTTGATGTATAGAGGTATTTTGCGATATGCAAATGTACATTTAACGTCATTCCTGCCCATGGGTTAGTCAGTATGTCTCTTTGATTGTCTGCCATAAGACGCGTGGGGTAAATTATGAGAAAATGTTCCTACCGTACCTCTCAAAGTGGTTGGAGACGGTGCAGAGACTGGATACAGTACGGGATGTCCACTTTCCAACCAGCCTGAAGGCATCCACAAGGGCAAAAAGAGGAAAAGGTACCAGAAGATGTGTTTTACCAATAGTAGCAATCCCTAGCAACTGGCAAGAATTACTGCGTTCAGATAGCAAAAAAGAGCAGTTTAAATTCCTCTCAAAACAAGTCAGTAAGCGGGGGACATGGCCAGCAGCGAAGTTTACAGCAGCTTTCAGCAGAGCTCTGCCACCAGCAGGCTAAATCCAAAAATGTAATAATATATACTATAAAAGCAGAGGAAGCTAATTACATAGATTAAAAAAATAACTTACTGTCTTCAAAGGTCTAACTTTCTTCCCGCTACTCGCCGATACTAACGAGCAATAGGTCGAACTAAAAGCAGCAGCTGGTGGAGATGGAGCCAGAGTAAAGGACTCCAGACCTGGTACCAGTAAAGATATCGGCTCGGGGACTGGAGAAGAACCTTGTTCACAACCAACGAACGCATCGCTTTTAAAAGCAATACAGAAGTTAGACCAAAAAATGGAGGACTTTACGGCTCAATTTAAAGTCCTGAATACTAAAGTAAGTTTGCTGGAGGAAGAAAATACAGCATAAACGAAATCTGCAAATACTGCATTGACTGTTACAACAGGCCTTACGAAGGAGAATGCTGTACTCCAGAGAAGACGGGAGAATTTGGAGAACTTATCCAGGGTGGACCATGTAAGAATTTTAGGGATACTTGAAGGCGCCGAAAGAGAAGATGCTATAGGCTTCTTAAATACTTTCTTCTTGGATACTGTGCAACTATGAGAAGAAATCACAGTAGCAAAAGCTTACAAAATCACACCTCGTGGCTTGAGGAACCACACAGACACTAACCAACTCTCACCTAAAACTCTTTTGGCAGTACTGGGGTCTGTCCAAGATAAAGAGCTAATTATTTCACAAGCAAAGAAGCTGGGTACAATAGACTGGGACGGTAATAAAATTCATATTTTTCCAGACTTAAGTTATGCCACTAGGCAACATAGAAAAGGTTTTGATGTCATTAAGGCCCATTTACGGCAACTGGGAGTGCAATATGTGCTGTTAATACCAGCGAGTCTGCAGATCTTCAACGGTGGGAAATCGTACTAATCTGCTGATCCTGGGGATGCCAGTAAACTGTTGGACTGTATCGAGAAGGAATTTCAAACCAAAGAAGACAATTCAGAGAGTGACTCTGGGAACAGTGAGTAAAAGTTGCGGGGCACTGACATTTTATGGCAAATTAAGTTACAGGAAAGAGTGAATTGTCTCCAACTCGAACCCTAGCCACAAGAACTTTTTTCCGGAAACCTACTATTAGGACTTGAAATTTTTACCATTAATGTTCAAGCTGGGAACTGGCATAAGGGTTGGATAGATGGGGTTATTGATTAGTCACCATTTTTGATGACTAAAATGGCGTCCCTGCATTTGGGAGATATCATGTAAAAGGGGGGGGTGGTGTTGCTTACCTTGGTAGAATCAGATGCCATCGAATCTATGGTCATGTGTAAGGCAGTTTATTTAAATGACAGATATTATGATGTATGCATGTCTAATTAGCTAATGCTCGTTTTTTTACTTTTCAGCTTTGGTCTGCTGGGGTTGGTGGGATAAACGCTGATTCCTATATTTGGATAAAGAACTCACCAAGGGGATAACTTAACCCAGTAATAGGGTGTAAGATGGGATTTATATTTTTAAAACAAAACGATGTGTTGGGAAATCCCCACTCATGGCTACAATAGCCTATTATAGTTGATGGTGATTTTATCTTTGCATATTCCCCCCTCCCAATGTGGTACCGATTTATAGGGGCTTATATACTCCTTACTGTAAAACCGATGTTGAAAGCATTGAATGTAATGCCTATTATGTATTTGAAAGCCTGCCTACAAGGGTAGTGATCTGTATGTATTATGCAGTAAACTTAATAAAAATAAAGTACAAAACGAAAACAAGTCAGTAAACTTCAAACTGAAGACAAGGAAGTTGTGGCAGTAGATGCTCAAAATGTGCTCACGTACCCACCATGGCATGACCTTAATAAACTCTCACCATGTTCACAGGAAAAGGCAGACACACGCATGATGCTGATACTGTAGCAAAGTGGCATTGCTCGGTGATGATTCGTACCATAGATACCGATGTGGTGGTGCTTGCAGTTGCTGCTTTTCAGACTCTATCAAGGAACTTTGGATTGCATATGGAACAGGAAAGAATTACAGAGTCTTGCCTGCCCATACAAATGCCATAGCATTAGGTCCTGCAAAGTCCCAATGCCGCCTAGTCTTCCATGCCATTACAGGAGTGACGCATCATGTTTTGGTGGGTGTAGAAAAAACCCTGCTTGGACGACATGGGAAGGCTTTCCTGAAGTTACAAACACATTCCTGGAGCTAGCACAAGGTCCATTAGATGTGTCTACCAAGTGTCTAGGCACCCTTGAAAGATTTGTAGTCAATGCATGATAGAATCAGCAGCTCTGACAAGGTACATTTCACATACTGAATATATACATAAGCTTCATACTGTGCAATGTATAAAGCTTTTTAATAATTTTCATTGATGAGAACTACAAGATGCATTATATTCGGTTAGAATATTTTTATTTTCTTTTTTTATTCAATTTTTATTAAGTTTATTACACTCACATTTAATACATGGTATCTTGAATAATTTATAGCATTGCTTCGGTTACTAGACTAGAAATAGAAGACACAACTGCAGTGCATAGAGATTCACTTTGTGTGAAAGTCATTACTATATTTAAGAAGTGACCACTAAGCTCACCCAACCCGAGAATATTTTTATTTTCATGAATATCTTTACTAGAACAGGAGACATTTATAAGATTAATAATGTTCTTGCATACACGTTGCTAATTTTGCAGGTGAATGATGCCCGAAAGTATCTGTTCACTAAGAAGGGACGAGGTCTAGAAGGAATACCACCAATGCAGGCTGCACTGGTGCAGCACATCCGTCGGGCAACCTATCAAGCGAGGCACATATGGGGACAGTCCACGGTGGTGATGCCAGTGCTTCCAAACCCTAACGACTGGGGATGGATCCCTGTTGACAGGGAACTTCAGCCTAAATGGACTACTCTGCCAGAGGCTGCCCAAATATGTTATGAACTTGTACACTGTGGTTGTAAAAAGGGCTGTGCCTCTCGATGCAAGTGTGTAATGGCTTCTTTACCTTATACACCACTTTTTGTGTGCGATGGACAATGTGCAGGAGACTAGAACGATGAATGGCTGGACCCAGTTCTATAAAAAGTGAGTTGCATGAATGCTCTAGCCTCAAGTATTCTTTGTTGCTTATTATTTTGCTTCTTCACGGAATTGTGTTAAGACAATAAACCTAGGATTTGGATAGTACTTTAAACCATACATATTTTGTAATGTTGAACAGCTTCAATTAAATGTAGATAACAGTCAAGTTGATTATAAATTTAAGGACAACAATACTGGCTTTGATTGAATTCTTTGAGGGGTAACGGAGGTATATGATCGGGGGAGATGTGGCCTACTGGATTTCCGGAAGGCATTCGACTCCGTCCCACATAGAAGGCTGGCAAACAAACCGAGCAGTCTGGGGTTGGGGGCTAGGCTTGCAAAGTGGGTGGAAAATTGGTTGGATGGGAGGACCCAGAGAGTGGTGGTCAATGGGAAGCACTCTGGGGAACTAAAGGGGCAGGGTGCCATAGGGGTCGGTGCTGGGGCCCATACTATTTAATGTGTACGTGTGGGACTTAGCAGAGGGTATGAATAGAAAGGTATGTTTATTCACAGACAACACAAAGTTATACAACAGGGAGGACGCTCGGGATGCGGAGGAAGAAGCAGAATCTAGCCAGGCAGGAGGAGTGGGCAGAAAAGTGGCAGTTACAAAAGTGCAAAATAAGGCATATAGGTCAAAATAACCCAAGCGCCACATACTACCTTTGGGGGGGCGGGGAATATCACTGCAAGCCATAGAACAGGAAAAGGACCTAGGGATATGGATCACGGACACATTAAGGGCTAGGAGGCAGTGTGAATGGGCAGCTGGGAAAGCAATGGGGGTGCAGGCATGCATCAGGAGGGGTTTCATGAGCAGGAGGAGGGAGGTGATCATGCCATTATATAAAACACTGGTCTAGCTGGAGTATGGAGTTCAATTCTGGAGGCCCCACCTGCAAGGGAACAGCGAAAGGCCGGAGAGAGTGCGAAGAAGGGACAACCAGGATGATTCGAGAGATGCAGGGAAGAACATATGGGGAAAGACTGGAAGAACTCTGTCTTTATACACTGGAAATGAGACGGGGGGGGGGTCATGGTGGAAACCTCCAAGTATATGTAGGGGATAAACAAAATTAGGGGGATAGCATCTTTAGGCTGAGTGAAAACAGAACCACCAGAGGGCATGCTTATAAGCTGGAGGGGGAGCGGATTTGAGGTGGAGTTATTTCTTAGAGAGGGCTGTACAACTGTGGAACAGGTTGCTGGAGTGGGTGGTTGAGGTTGACATGGTGGAGAAAGTCAAAAGAGCGTGGGACAACTATATGGAGCTAGAGAGAGGAGGAGGGAGAGAGAGGACAGAGGGATGAGAAGTAAAAGGGAGGTGGGGGGAGCCATCTCGGGCAGACTAGATGGGCCAAATGGTCTTTTCCTGCCGATACAATTCTGATTCTGTGATTCCTTTAAAGCAATGCTGTCTGTACAAAAAAAAGTATTTTTAAATCATTACGGTATCAAGAAAGCAGATTTCTCCAACATAAAGTGATATTTTCATGAGACGTAAAAAGAAAAAGATGTATGGTGAATATCTGGATCACTGTGACTGCATAATAGACATGACAGCAATGGGTACTGTAGACAATATAAGGTTCCAATTAAAAATTGGTTTCCATGGTAACAGATTGTTGTACAGCTTGGCACTATATCAGAAACTGACTGCCTTATGAGCCTCTTGAAATATGCCAAGTGTCATCTTCATAACAAAAAGTGCACAATTCACCCAAACAATTGAGCTATGCCACTGGATTAATTCCCAGGACAGCACAGGAGGTTGTGGGTTGGCCACTAGGGGCACTTACTTTCAAAATGCCAGTGGGAGGGACAGCAGGATCAACCAGATGAGATCTAAATAACTAATCTCAGTGTATGATAAAAAAATTCAATTATTTGCAAAAATGCTAATCGGGCCCTGACTCACACTGAGGTGGAATCAATTCCCATTAGTGAAGCCCTACCCACCTGCCCCAGATTATGCTACCGCCTGGAACCCTGGTCCACTCTGGATAATGTCTCGGGGCTCCTCCCTCCTGTCCCACCATGAGGGGAAATTGGTGGGTCAACACACATGACCAGGTGAGTTCCAGAGGAGGTAGCTGCCGGAAAAGTGGAGGTGGGAGAGGGCAGAGTAGCCACCCTGAGTTACCACAATGTAGAAAACCTTTGTGGGAAAAAAAAAATGTCCATAAGAAGGCTGTGGAAAGAGGGAGCTCCCTACAACACTGAACTCTCTGGAAAAAAAAGGGACAGACTGCCAGAGAAATCAACAGCAAGACCTAACCTAGTCAAACAGGGTAACTTTAAACTGAAAGGTACTGTATTACTTCCTGCTGCTTAGAATGGGGTCTACAGTTTTGATACAAGCAAGAACTTTTAGAGCAGGTAAGTGGAGCAAAATAATTTGCTGAACTTTGTTTATAACTGATTGAAAGTAGCTGCCAAATCTGTTCTCTAAATAAGAGTACCATTGTGAAACCATCTTATAATATATATACACACACACACACACTTTATTATTGTTTTGAAGAAAACAATACTATTTGCACTTTATTCCTTCTTCCATGGTCTGTCTGTACTTACGGACTCACTCCTCTACCACAGCAATCAGTCAGCGTATTGTCACGAAAAGGACCAAGGAGGATTTGCGAAAGGAAGACAGATATGAGGGGAGTGGCACATAAAAATAACTACTACATTTTGGAGTGGATGAACTTGGGGGCTTTTGGAAGGGGAAGGAATGATGGCCATGAAAACCAATGGCCTCTGCTTGTGTGCAGTATTTTTAGAGCTGGTCTGCTTTGCAGACCAATTCTCTTTATGCCCCCTTCTGCGCCACAGCCAGCACTATCCCTCAGAGATCCCCAAGATGCCTGGCTCTGTCAAACTCCAGCCCCCTCCCAATGCCTACCTCCATACTGCTGTGGTCTCACCCCCCCCAGCCAGGGAAGGGCCCCCACTTGAACAATCTTCATCAGGCCAGCAACTGAAGGTTCCAGGTCAGTCTGTTTGGCTAACTGGGGACTGTCGCAAGTCCAGCTGTGATGTCTTTCCACGTTTCGCCATTCCCCGAGGATGCAGGCATATGCCAGAGATCCAAAGTATGTGCGCACACCGAGGCATGCTGCTGCACCAGTTTTTGGCCTGCGTCCCTCCCTCCCATGGCACCCTCAGCTGCACTGCCACCTTAGGCCACTCAAGGGGCAGTACTACAGGGAGGGCAGTGGCCCTGCCACCCGGAGGAGAGCATCCCCTGAGATGCTTGATCCTCCTCCCTAGACAGCTCCAGACAACCCAAGCTTGTTCCTCAAATCGGGTTGCTAGCATCGTACGTGGTAGCACTACCGCTGTGCCAACAGACAGGTCTGATTTTCAGACTTTTTAGTGTGACCAAAATGAGGAAATGGTGGCGACCTGTATCCCTGAAAACCACTGGAGGCGGGACATGCTACAGTTCTACTACATAAACAAGTTCAGGGTAATTTAATTTGTTGGTTGTCATGTATGAGATGAGTTGAAACACTGAATGGATGTGCAGATGTCTGTGGACTCTAAGGTGGAGGAACTGTGGCTAACCTCTGCAGAACAAGCACAGTGCCCGTTCATAAGCCTGGTATATTGTTTTCAGTTCAATTTTCAAATTACAGTGCTGCCACCCCTTCCCCCATGCTAATGAATCATAATGAACAGGACATTTTCACCCTAGGGCTGCCAGCAGATTTAGAATGTACTGTAATTCAAGATATGCACAGAAATTAAGACAGCTGTGATTTATTTAATTGCAAGGGAAGCATGCCTTACACAGAGCTATCTTATAAAACACAAGCCCTCTGTTTTTCCACAGGGTCATTTACAGACTAGGTTTTCCTACAATGTGACGCAGTTGTACTTGTCCACAGTAAACCGCATCCAAAAATGTAGTTTTTCTAGTCCAAAACACTATCCAACCCTCTACCAATTAACTCAATTTACTCTGTACCAGCAACATTTTTTTCCCCGTAAAGATTTTTCTCCCAGGGCTGCAGGCAACAGCTATTGGTCATGTCCCCACTCCCTCCAACTATCACTCGCCTCTCTGGGCCACCAGTGAGTTCCCCGCAGAATGCCCTCACGGCAGGGCCAGAAGGGCCACCGCCTCTTCCCCCGGTACCACATATGCAGATGCCAGCGGCCGGATGACAGTGCAGGTTGGAGGAGCACAGACATAACTTCATGAAGAACACCTCCATCCCTTTTTCTGCACAACCCTCTGGCTGCAGCGGCACGTACATATGTGCAAGTGGAGGCACGCATGCACTAGGGAACTGCAGCCCCTCCCACTGAGTAGCTTGTAACCTGCACTACTGCTGAGCCTCCACCTGGTGACAGTCAAAGGCCGAGATACCTGGCCACCCCTCCCTGGGAGAGGAGAGCAGTCCCTGGGACACTTAATCCCTCCCCGATCCCCAGAGACCAGAGTCCGTTCAAAAACCTGGGTCGCGGGTGTGAAGCAAACATTTTTCTTGAAAGGAAAACAGCACATAAACATACGACACTCCTCGGTCAACAGATCTGCTTCCAAATTTGTTTCATCTCCTGTCAATATGCTTTTAAAAGCATATTCCTAGTGCACTGCAACTTCCAATTTAGAGACACGCCTGCAGCCATCTCACATGCAGCAGTCTGCTTCCTGTACTCTCTATATGTTAATTAGCGCTGCCGACCGCTGCCATTAATCAGAAGAGCAAATGAGCACAGAGAGTGCCCATGATGCTACTTGTGCACACCAAATGGCCACAGCCGCATCTTTAAATCAAAAATTGCCGCACACTAGGAAACTACTTTTAAAAGCATATTATCTGGTTAAAAAAAAATTGGAATTATGTGCCAAAGCCCTAGGGCATATCTACTGATGGAGGCAGGTAACATGCTTGTGTGCCGTTTTCCTTTAAAACCGAGTTGTTTGCAGACAGAAAAACTACTGTAAACAAATACAGAAAACCTACATCGGTAGCACTTTTATCCGAAAAATCTCTGTCTATTCACAGACCGGTACGTAGTGTAGGAAGGTACAGTACAGGCTTCCAGAGCCGTGATGTATTCAGTGCTGCTGTAAAGTGAAGGATTGACGGCAATGGAAACTAAAGCCCTCTGTTTATCTACATGGCCAGGTACAGCATGAAGGGCAGTAACTTCAGTGCAGTTCTTCATATTAGTCATCAGAGGTAGGTGGTGTAACAGGAATAGGACCCTGTCTCAGTTGTTATGGAAAGAGTCTGAATGCAGGGATCTGTTCTGTTCATTCCGTTCCTGACTCTTGTCTGTCTGGTTGCACAATCAAATTTTCTCGTGAGACCTAGGACTTGATCACCCCGACACTTTCGCAATTCTTTGCCTCTCACTATCTCTCAGTCTTCCCTTGCATATCTGCTGGTATAAAAATATATGCAAATCATTATGAGGACATGTAACTGATATTGGGATCCCTTTGTTCTGAAATTATATAGTATTACTGTTGAAATGTATACAATAATAGTTTGAGATGATTGCAAAAAGCTAATGGAAACTCAAGAGGTTACCTTAGTGCAAGTTTTTAAGCCTTTTGCAGAAGAGCTTAAGAAAAGGGTCCTCAGCTCAGGGACACTGTGTTCCTGCCAGCACCTCCCTGAAACATACAAGAACACTTTAGAAGAAACAGGATACTTGATAAGAATGGGAGTTGGAAGGACTTATAAGACAGCTGAGTTGCAATTGCTTGCTAGATGGACATAGAGATTGAAAGAAAACTCAGATGGGCTTTTTCTGTTTATTTGGCCTTTGTAAATAGTTATACCGAACAGCTGTTTTATGCTACTGCTAGTAGAAATAAATACTTTTGTGAATTTTACAACTGCTCCCATTTTTTTTCCTGTGGTGCCTGACCTGTGCCTCAATGACAGATGGTGTCAGCCTAAGTGGGATTTATGCCGTGCATACTATAAGCCAGGAGTTTTGTGCATGGGTACTGTACTTAGTACCAGGGAAGCATGAAGAAAGGTATGGATTCTGCAGCAGCAAGTCCAGGAGTGGTTGCCAGGAAAATGGCAGCCAAACTAGCAGAGAGAGAGAAGTCCAAGCTGAGATTGTACAGCCAGCACAAGTTATGGAAAAAGAACAGGCAGTGACAGAACCTGAAAGCCTGATGGACTTTTTCAAATGGTGGGCTATACAACAAAAAGAGATGGAGAAACAGAGGAGAGAAGAGATTCTGCAACAGGAGCAGCAGATGAGAGAAGAGATGCTGCGACAGGAGCAGCGATGGCTGGATGCCTTGCAAGCCAATCAAAGGCAGATGATCTGACACAGATCCAGATGAGCAACAAAACACAGGCAACTTAAAAGCCATTAAACTTACAAAGTTGTGTCCCTCGGATGATATTGAGGCATGCCTGACAACTTTTGAAAGAGTTGCCACAGCTTAGCAGTGCACAATCAGACTGGCACCCGACCTGACAGAGAAAGCCCAACTTGCCTACAGCAATACGGACACTGCAGTCAGAAAACTATGATCTGGTGAAAAGCAAAATCCTGAAAAGGTAGGACATCTCAGGAGAGACCTACAGACAGAGATTTCGATCTCTGAAGTACAACTCAGTCGACAATCCTCGAGAAGCCTTCACCCGACTCAGAGAACTCCCGATAAAATGGCTCCAACCAGAGAGCAAAACAGTCCCACAGATCACAGACACATTTGCAATGAAGCAATTCATCAACATCCTGCCTACAGATGTACAGCTTAGGGTAAAGGAACACCAACCAGACAGTGGGGGAAAGGTCATTTCTTTGGCTGAGGACTACCAAATGGCCAGACAGACGCAACAGCAGTGAGGTAACAGCCAAGCACCGGTAAGACACTTTTTCCCATTTAAACTCCAAGCCTGATAAGAACTCTGGTGGGGGTAACGAATCTGTGCCTAGACACGTTATTTGTTATAACTGTAATAAGCCAGGCCATATTGCAAGAAACTGTCGTGATAAGGAGAGTGTCACTGGAGCAGATTTGTTCTTGGCAAATTGGGGCAAGTATTTGACAGATGCGAAGGTGGGGGATAAGAAAAAATTACTCACCAGAGTAATGTTGTTTCTTCTAACGGAGTCTTGCTGTATTCAGACATAATGCAGTTAGCCCCAGCATTCGAAGGGCAGTTCAAGTGCTGGGGCTAACTGCATTATGTCCGAATACAGCAAGACTTCATGTTGTTTGAAGAAAAAATTATGCATCATAGTAATGTTGTTTCTTCTAATGGAGTCTTGAATTATTCAGACATATTGCAGTTAGCCCCAGCACTCAAACTGCCCTTTGAGTGCTGGGGCTAACTGCATTATGTCTGAATACAGTAAGACTTCATGTTGTTTGAAGACTATAAAGGGACTCATTGATTCGGGAAGCAGACAGACCCTAGTGCATGCTGAAGTGCTGGGAAAACGCTGCAAAAGGACCAGGTACTGGTGTCATCTGCATCCACGGGGACACTCGATACTATCCCACCACCCAAGTGACTCTGACCATTAAGAATGTGTTGCACCAAATGAAAGTGGGGGGCAGTACCCAAGTTACCTGTACCTGTGATCACTGGAAATGACTTTCCAGGATTTACTGAGTTAATCTCAGAGGAACTGAACCCTGCAGTTTCAGCAGCAATGGTGACAAGAGCTCAGACAAAGAACATTTCAGATGGTTGGGACTCTTTTCCTTTCAGTGATTTTGATTGAACTTGTTTGAGCACAGCTCCAAGATCCAGAAATCCAGGAAAGAAATACTATGTCTGAAGAAACTGTGGCAACAAATGACAGATGGACATAAAGGGTTAAAATATGAAAATGCTGAAGCTAAACTGATAACTGATTGTGATTTTCTTTCAGAACAAGCGAACGCTGTTTCTCTTCAGGATTATTTTAGGCAGCTGGGGGTGAAACCAAAAACAAGGTTGACCAATGTTTAAACAATGTAATGGGTTAAACCTCAGACACAGGAACAGACAGAACAACTGGTTACCACAGAAGTATAGAACAGAGTTGTTACAGATAGCACATGATAGTCCTATGGCTGGTCACTCAGGGAGGGATAGCACCCTTGCCAGATTGCTGTATAGATTTTACTGGCCTGGAATTCATAAAGATGTTGCTACCTATTGCAATTCCTTTGCTGAGTGTCAGAAAGTAGTCCCAGTCACTGGAAAAGACAAGTTGTCCCTACCCTTGATAGATGTGCCTTTTGAGAGAATTGCAATGGATGTGGTTGGTCCTTTAGACAAAAGTAAAAAGGGTACTATATTTATCCTGGTAGTATGCAACTATGCTACTCGATACCCAGAAGCAGTTACAATGCGTACCGTCACAGCTTCAAAAGTGGCAGCAGAGCTTGCAAAAATTTTCAGCAGAGTGGCCATACCTAAAGAAATTATTACTGATCAGGGTGGTAATTTTGGTGCTGCATTACTTAAGGAGCTGTACAGACTGCTAGGTATCACTGCCATAACAACCTCCCCCATCATCCCCTGACAGACAGTTGCGTTGAGTGTTTTAACCAAACCCTAAAACGCATGTTAAAAAAGTTTGTAAAAGGAGAAGGAAAAAACTGGGACCAATATTTGCCTTATCTGCTTTTCGCTTACAGAGAAGTGCCACAGGCATCAACAGGGTATTCACCATTTGAAATGTATGGTAGGCAGCCAACAGGGACACTGGATGTGATAAAAGAAACGTGGGAAGATAACCCCACTCAGAAACAATCTATAACATCTTACATGTGTGCCCTAAGAAAGAAGCTGGCAATATATGTTGAAATTGCCCATAGCAATCAGGAAGAGGCCCAAAACCAGCAGAAGGTATCTTATGACCATGGGGTAAAAGAAAGTTTTTGAATCGGGTGAAAAGGTTTTGCTACTGTTACCCACAACAGAAAAACTATTAATGAAGTGGCAATGGCCTTATAGTGCACTTAGACGTAGTGGTACCGTTAACTACGAGACTGAGACCCCCAACAGGACAAATCCTACTAAGATATACCATGCTAACCTCCTCAAGAAATGGACTGAAAAAAATGCCAAAAGCCGCTTTGCTAGTTTTACCAGAAACTGATAAGGAAGATATTGATGTAGCTTTTGATAGACTGGAACAAACTGTATATGCTGATGCTGTAAAGGTGAATGTTTCCTTAACCTCAGAACTGCAAACATTTGTAATGTGCTAAAGACATTTAACAGTACTTTTACCACAGTACCAGGCCGAGCAAAAGGGGTTGAGCATGTTACAGGGACAAGGAATGCTTGTCCTATTAGACAAAATACATACAGGTTAACAGAGCGATTAAGAGCTGACGTGGTTAAGGAAATACAAAAAAAATGAAAGAATTGGGTATCATAGAAGAGTCGAGGAGTGCCTGGTCATCTCCAATGGTAACTAAACAAAAAAGAAGGGGATGTTAGAATCTGCCTTGATTTTAGGAAACTTAAGTGTCAGAATTTGACAGTTATCCTATGCCCAGAATAGATGATTTGGTGGACAGACTGGGGAGTGCAAAGTATACTAGTACCCTCGATCTTACCAAGGGTTACTGGCAAATACCTTTAGCTAAAGAATCCAGAGGTAAAACTACATTTGCCACTCCTGTTGGATTCTATCAGTTCACCACCATGCCATTTGGTTTAAATGGTGCACCAGCTACATTTCAACAGTACATGGATGTAATTTTATCCTCTCACACTGGTTATTGTGTTGCGTACCTGGATGATGTCGTGGTGTACAGTCCAGACTGGAAAAGCCACTTGCAACATCTACAAGCAGTTATCCAAGCTATCAAAAATGCAGGTCTGACTATTAATCCTACTAAATGTGCATTGGGCATGCAGGAAACCAGATATTTGGGTTTTGTGTTGGGAAATGGAGAAGTTAAGCCAGAAGTTTCTAAAATAGAAACTGTAGCTAACAGCCCTGTCCCTAAAACAAAGAAATATATCAGGTCATTTTTAGGGCTGGCTGGTCATTATCGGATATTTGTTCCCAGCTTCTCTGGATTAGGTACTCCCCTCACTGAACTCACAAAGAAATGGTTCCCAAATAATGTGAAATAGACCCCAGTGTGTGATGAAGCTTTTCAAGTCATTAAGGCTACATTATGTTCAGCCCCTATTTTAAGAAGCCCAGACTCTGAGAAACCATTTTTATTACAAACATATGCATCAGAGGTGGGCCTAGATGTAGTCCCAAATCAAAATATAGATGGGATAGAACATCCTATTCTGTACATAAGCAGAAAGTTGCTTGACAGAGAGAAAGAGTACTCCACCATCGAAAAGGAATGTTTAGCAGCAAAATGGGCCATGGAGTCCCTTAAGTTTTATTTACTAGGAACCGACTTAGTACTTATAACAGATCACAATCCTCTCTGTTGGCTTAACCAAATGAAAGATAAAAATTCCAGAATCACAAGGTGGTACCTGGCACTACAGCCATTTAAATTCAAGGTGATACACAAATTTGGTAAAGAGAATAGCAATGCTGATTTTCTGTCAAGATATGGATCAGGAATTGAGGGTCCTGAAGGCTGAAAGACAAATGCAAGTTTAAACTTTACTATTTGCTGTACTGTTATAAAAAAAGGGATACTTCACATGTGCTTAATTTCTAAGAGCTGGAAGCCAATATTAGTTGAGAATTAATAAAACGTTTTGGAAACCTGTTTAATAAAACAGGTTCCCGCTTAACGAGGGGGCTGTATATGACAGGGTGGAATAGGACCCTGTCCCAGTTGTTATGGAAAGACTTTCAATGCAGGGATCTGTTCTGTTCATTCCGTTCCTATCTCTTGTCTGTCTGGTTGCGCAATCAAATTTTCCTGTGAGACCCAGGACTTGATCACACCGACAGTTTCGCAATTCTTTGCCTCTTGCTATCTCTCAGTCTTCCCTTGCTGTTTGTCTTTTCCTCCCTTGCATATCTGCTGGTATAAACATATATGTAAATCATTATGTGGAAATGTAACTGATATTGGGGTCCCTTTGTTTAGAAATTATATAGTATTACTATTGAAATGTATATAATTACAGTTTGAGATGACTGCAAAAAGCTATTGGAAACTCAAGAGGTTACCTTAGTGCAATTTTTTTTTAAGTTTTTAAGTCTTTTGCAGAAGAGCTGCGGAAAAGGGGCCTCAGCTCAGGGATACTGTGTTCTTGCCAGCACCTGCCTGAAACATACAAGAACACTTTGGAAGAAACAGGATGCTTATTAAGAATGGGGGTTGGAAGGACTTAGAGAGCTGAGCTGTAATTTCATGTAAGATGGACACAGAAATTGAAGAAAAACTCAGATGGTCTTTTTCTGTTTATCTGGCCTTTGTAAATAGTTATATTAAACATTTTTTTTATGTTACTGATAGCAGAAATAAATACTTGTGAATTTTACAACTGCTCCTGTTTTTTTCTTTGCTTTCTGACCTGTGCATCGACAACAGGTGGTAATGTTGGGGTTTTAAATACACAAATCCAGGTCAGTTTGCACTATTACCTGGATTAGTAAATTAATGATAAAATCAACTCCTGGAGGAATTTCTGTCACAAGAATTCAGAGCTCAATAAAATATTACTACACTGCCACCACAGTTCTTTTTACTGTGACCTGCACAGCACTCGCATGTGACGAAATGGATTTCTGAGACTGTCTGAAACACACGAGTGCCTCATCACTGCTGCAATGATTTTTTAACAGTAACCTACCGAACAATCATAATTTTAAAGGAAATTTCCAGTATTAGGTATTGGGTGTCATAGCCCAGTATCTTATGGCAGCGTGAGCCGACTGGCGCCAAAATTTTAATTTATAAGAGCGTCTTTTTAGTATGGGAAGAGATCGTAACTGGTGCCGAACCCACGGCCAGCTGATCCCTTACAACATCCGTGTGTGCCTGCTCCACCCCCCCACACTCAGATGTTTAGTGACGTGTGAGCATAAACATGGGGGTATATGGGGGGGGGGGTAATTCTCCAAACCTCAGTTTACTCAGATTTATGCAGTCTGGAGGAAGATGTACTACAGTGATGATCCAGCGGCTATGGGTATGGAGGAAGAAGGGTCTCCGCACCGTTAACCAATTATATGATGAGGGTCTGCAGAAAAGTTCTGCACAACTCTGTAATGAGTAGAAGATTCCTGTGGGGGACTTCTTTCTATACCCGACAATCCGCCAACGATGCGGAACTACCCTGGGTGGTCTGACCCTCCCTATAGAAGAAGTGTTGTTTCGTCAACCAACCAGGGAGTAAGCCTATGTCTATTTATTATCATATGCTTCACAGCTCCCTCCCAAACAAACAAAATCCTAACCAAAATAAATGAAGCAAAGACCTCCAACTGCCTATTAACCGGAAGGCATGGTCTGTGGCTTGCACCCATTACCTGCAATATTCATGCAGTAACAAGCTGCGGCAAATTCAGCTATATTTTTTTGTATAGGGCTTATGCCAACCCCTTGCGGCTGCATCAATTGGATACTACTCAATCCCATCAATGCCCTAAAGGTGCACCTGATAGGGCAGATTTTATACACCTGGCACTTGTATGCCCCAAAGTGGCTCCCTTCTGGCACCTATTACACAATAAAATGACCAGCGTCCTGGGGTATAGCCCATCTAAATCTCCTCTGTTACTTGGGGCAGACCCATCTCACCCAGGTCGTAAGGTGTCTAATCCCCTCTGGTCCACTGCATTCATTAATGCAAGGAGAACCACTGCGCAACTGTGGATGTCTCCAGCCCCTCCATCAGTCACTAAATGGGTGCAAAATGTGAAGTCCTGCATGACACTCAAACGGGCTCAGCTAAGCGCCCAGCGCAAGTTATCGCAGTTTTGGGATGTCTGGGGCCCCTGGCTGTCAGCGGTGCAAGCTGACCTCATCCCGGACTGATGCCCTGACAACCTAATATGTCTAGAACCCACTCTGTATAAAGGGGGAACGTATGAAAACCTGATTGGGTGCTGCTGGGGCTAGAAAGTAAAAAGGGGTTGATAGGAATCTGGAGTAATCCTTGTCGGAGGATTCAAAATCATCCAAATATATATGATTGTATTCTACTCTGCAAACTGTAATCTCAATTTCACATGTGCAGTCTCTTTTTGGAAATGTAACAAATTACTGGACATGTCACTGTTATATGTCTAATAGTGTCTGTAATCTGGCTGTATTGTAAGCTTATCCACATTCTCAATAAAAAAAAGTTTACAAAAAAAAACAAAAAAACACTCGGCGCCCCACCATCCAGTGTACTGAAAACATGTCCAACGTCCTATTATAGCGGGTCAGTACCAAGGCAGGGGACCAGGCGGCGTACCAGAAACACACTAATTCCACAGTAGACCCATCCTTCCGAGTGGCTTAATCCTCTTGCATCATGGCATTTTATATACGAGTAATATTTCTTCATGAAATACAAACACACACACACACACACACACACACTGATAGTGGTTTAAAATCTTTAGTAAACAAGCGGCATAAATAGTACCAGAAAATTAGAACACACTTATTAGTAATATCATGGTAGTTACAGATGGTCAGTGAAAACACTTTATATCAACTTACGGCTTACTAATGTCTAAAACGATGTCAAAAATGTGCAACAACTTATACTTTTTGTTCTATGCTGCTCACAAAATGTTGTTGCAAGCTCAAACTGTGGTGCTTTGTGGGGAAGATTCCGAAAATTAGAACACACATATCAGCAATATTGTGGTGGTTATAGATGGTTTGCAGAAACATTGTTTATAAAACTTTCTGCTTATTACTGTCTAAAACTATCTCAAAAATGTGGAACAACTCAGTTTTTGTGTTCTATGCTGCTCGCAAAATGTCCTTCCAGACTATTACTGAGCTGCATTGTGGGAAGTTTCCTGTGATGTACCTCACATCTGCATGCCGCCACAACAGAAGTAAAGGACAGAGCTATCACAGTACTCCGCTGTCTACTTAACTTACATAAACATGTTACTTTTTTAAACATTTTACAACTGAACTTACTAACATTAATAAGCACTTTTAAACATTACTTAACTGTGGATTATACAATGGCAAGAAAAAATCCTGGTCTCTGATTGGTCAGTCTTGGGCTGGCCCCATGCTGTTATCCCAGTACATCATCACGGGACTAGTCTCAGCCTCACTGTGAACCTGCAGATGAGCTTTTGATTGTTTCATCTTCTTTTAAAAAACAAAAATATTTTTCCACACAAAAACATCTTTTAAATATTTTTTTGTATTCTGTATAACAACGAGCCATTGTATAATAGCAATAATGCCCTCCAGGGTGTGTGTCATTTGGGATTACGTCACGCCTTATTTGTTGGATGCACTCTGCCTGCGGCCTTGTGCCCAACCACCTGAGGTGTGACGTTATCCCAGCACAACACACACCCTGTTGGGCATCACTGCTTAATTACAGTACATTTTGCACGTGTTAGCATAAGTGGTAAATTCTACTGCTATTCACTGGATTTCTGGTCTGCAGGTTGCATTTTCTCTGGGCTGCCATAGTAATTAAGATTAACAGCGCCATGTATTGTGAATTTACTTAAGTTAAATGGACTCCAGTTGCTGCTGGTATGGTGACTGATGTCAAGGTCTGCTATGATGTTTTCTGTCAGCATGTGTGCATTTTTACTTTCATCATTGATGGTGGCTTCTTTAATGTGTGGCTCAGTATGGTACTGATTTTTGCTTGGTAATGACGGACCGCTGGGCAGGTGCGTGGGAATTAGCAAAATATTTGCATACCACTTCTGTCATAATACTGCTTTTCCATGCTGTGACTTGTCAAAGTACTACACCGTGGTCTACCTAGGAATTAGACCACGGTTGCAGCAGTACCAGGTATTATGTTTGCTCCAACAGAAATGCATATTTCTTCGTAAGGATTTATGCCACATTACAAATATATTTATGCTCTGGAAAACAACAGAAGTTACCCTGAAGGACCTCTTTCACACTGATAAGCATTTCACAAATCGAATAGTTGTAATCCCTTCGTCTAATTTTACGAGATACACAGCCATCCCATTACAGTTTGGAGACAATGCTGCAATAAATCCAGGCCCAGACGCATCTCAAGTGTGGCTACGTTCAATTGCCTATAACAAAACTCTTCCACCCAACTCCTTGGATAGGACACTTCAAATTTGGGATGGGGGGGGTAGAGGTCTGAATATTATGTGTCAGTTTTACACTGAGCAAGGTTTCCACCCTTTTTCTAGATTTAAAGGGAATCCAACCTGCCCAGAACGGCCCGCCCATTTTAGGCATCCACAAATTAGATTTTACCTTATGAGACTGGGCCCCAGGTATAAACAATTACCAGATAAGAACCCAATCGTATATAATCTCTTGAAGGATCATCAACAAGGTATGAAGAGGTCTCATTTGATAGGCAATATATACAATGGCCTGATAGACTCGATTCCTAATTCCATGGTATCAGCTGTGGGAAGCTAGAATGCAGAACTACACTTAAACCACACTTCAGAGCTATGGACTAAACGTATCTCAAGTAGTTACAGGCTCACTTCCTCAATCAAATGGGGAGATTTCTCCTGGAGATGTCATCTGAGGTATTTTCAAACACCAGAAATTCAGGCAAATTATATGGGCCCTCAGATGGGGAACTGCTGGAGGGGCTGCAGAGTGCTAATCATATGCATGTTTTTTGGGCAGAGAGATCCACAGCACCCTAAGCAATATATTCACAGACCGGGACTTACTCTCTCCCTGGTTCCGCTTTCAATTCCATCAGATGGAGTGTGAAGTTGCAAACTTAAACTATTATTAACATTAATCACAGCTAAGAAGGTAATTACTAGATTGTGGCTACAGAAAACCCTCCCAACCCAAATTCAATGGACAGCCATGGTTAACAACACACAGAACGGAAACTAGGTTGGCCACTATTCAGGGTAAACAGGCGGTTGACGGAGGAGCCTTATGCGGCGATTGCGAGTGGGAGGAAGACCAGGGACGGTCCCAGTGTTTGTCCCAGTGTTTGTGCTTCCATAATAATTTTTCCTTCAATTTGGAGGAGGAAGAGCCCAATGACTGGGCCGTGGACGCGGAGGAGCTCCGGTCCTGCGGCTCCCATTCCATTTGGGCGACCTTCTGCTTAAGGATATGGCTCTCAAGGGTCCTCTGGTGTCGTCTTTTGGTGGCCAGATTGAATTTCTGGCAGGCCTCGCAGACCTAAACGTCATGATCGGGGTCTAGACAGAAGAGGCGTGCAGCATGGTCATCCTTATCCAGGATCTATTTGCCACAGGTACACTTAGTGAAGCGTCCAGAAGTTGAAGAAGCCTATGACACAAAAGGAGGAGTGGACACTGAAAAAAAAAATGTGATGTTTACCCGACTAAACAAGAAAAAGAAAGCGCGGTTTTAAAACGTGGGAAAATTGGCAACTGACTGTAGCTGCATAGGAGTCTGTGGTCTGACGTGCGCTGGCAAACAGCAGTGAAGAACTGAGGAAGGCTTGGGGTCCGCCTGTCTTATATAGGATAGGACGTCAGACGCTGGCGTCAGAGGTGGGCAACCTTCTCTGGTACACTGCTAGCTAGAAAGGTTTCTGTGTGGTCCTAGTGCCTGATAGCAGAGTCCTACTGGTGATGGCCTGCTGCAAGAGATACCCTCGAAGTAAGATTTACTGCTTGCCAAAACTGAGTCTGATGGTTTGACCCAAAGCTACTGAGGCACACAGCCCTATCCACAGGTGCTCCCTGTCGCTAAAATATTAAACCTCTCCCTCTGCAATGGAGTAGTTCTCAATGTCTGGAAAAATCGCCAAAATCACCCCTGTATTTTAAGAGGTGCACCCAGACTCATGGACAACTATCGCCCCATTGCTGCACTCTCGGTACTCTCCAAAGTCCAGGGAAGGACTGTAGCATCACAACTAAATGACCATATATCCAAGTACAATCTCCGGTCTGCCTGACATGGTTTTAGGAAAAACAGCAGCACCTCTACAGCCCTTGACATGCTGACAAACGACGTCAGCTTATCTACGAACTCTGCACGTTTAACTGATGCAGTGTTTATTGACCTCACCAAGGCATTTGACCTCATCAATCACTCACTCCTTAAAACTAAACTCTCTTCCCTTGGTGTCTCCCCACCTGCAAACTCCTGGTTCTCCAACCACCTACAGTAATATGCAGGAAACAGCAAGTTCAGCTCCACTCTGCTACCTCCAGCCTTGTTCACATAACTGTTGGGGTCAACCAGGGACTCAATCCTAGTCCCACTCCTTTTCTTTATTTATATCGATGACCTTCCAGATGTTGGCTTTGGCTGCCGCTCACTGTTGTATGCTGATGATCCCGTCCTGTACTACAGTACCCAGACTGTTCTTGCCATCCAAAAATCCTTCTCTGATGCTACTGCAATTACTCAGTCTTGCCATCTGCAAGCAAGCTCATCCTAAACAGCAAAAATACCAAGTCTATGCTCTTTGGTTCCAAACTGAAACTCTGTGCTACCCTCTTAAAACTCTTCATTACATGTAAAATATATCACCACTTGAGTGCATCAGCAGTT
Organism: Neoceratodus forsteri; assembly: GCA_016271365.2. Taxonomy (NCBI): domain Eukaryota; kingdom Metazoa; phylum Chordata; order Ceratodontiformes; family Ceratodontidae; genus Neoceratodus; species Neoceratodus forsteri. Next base: position 425,504,105 of record JADMNL010000024.1, on the reverse strand, counting down.
TCAAATATGCTCGATTTCTCCCTCTATGTCTCCTCAGTCTGCATATCTGTTAATACTAAATTGGGCATAGCCTTTATGGTCAAATGCTGCCTATCCTGACTGCCAACAGTTCACAGCTCAAGGTGTACTCCTGCCAGGTCTTGCGTATGGCCTTTTGGCACTTCTGGGTGCAAACAAAACTGTCCTCTCTAGATGCGATAAAACATACAATAATGAGTGTCACTTTGCCTGGCCTCTCCAAAACTCACATATCACTGCCTCCTCTACATTGGGTTGGCCTTTCCCTGCTGGACAACAATCTCTTGCTCTGGGCAGTTTTGTGGGGAAAGTCCCTCAAACAAGCACCCCATCTTCTCTGGTAAGACACCTACAGCACCTACCCCCTACATACTCGCTAAGCTCTGTGGGCTCCCAGCCTCTCACAGAGCATCAGTGCTCCACTGGATTGGGGAAACTGGCTTTTGCAGTCTATGCCCCTATCTACTTGAACTCCCCTTCCCCAGAATTACACCTCTCCCCCAGCAACCTGATTTTTTGTAAGGCTCTAAAGGACTCACGGTGTCTTCACAGCCCTTGCTCCTGTAAGTAACCTCAGTACTGACTACCTTAGAACTGTTGCACTTTCTTCCCAATTTCTCTGATGTGTATTATCTTTCATGCTAAATGTTATTAAATGCTGGATGTTTTGTACCTATTCCCACACATTTGATATGAATGATTTTTTACCCTATGTCCTGTACTGTGTCTCATTTTTTATCAAGCACATTTTTTGACTGCAACTAGTGACAGTATTTTTTTGTTTGTACCAACTACTTATTCATGTTATCTATAAACTGTAATCCTCGGATGACGTTGCTCTCAATTTATGTACACTGTCTGCTGTATATTTTTCCTGCTGTTAGTCTGTAATTCTCCCAGGTCGTACCTGAAAATAGACATATGCTTAGTGCATCATACCTGGTATCAAAAACAAACAAAAATAAAACTCCTGGAGAGATAAGCCAGCTGCAGCTTTTTAATTGATTTTTTTTAATTGGCGCTCATTAAATGATGTTTGTTTACTCTTGTTTCCCCCTTTCCTTTACCAATTACAATGTAAATCATTTTAGCTGAATTATTTATTAAACTGTGAAGGATGTTAGACTGTCCCACCTGGTAAGACTGGTAATTTATTTCCATAGGAAACTGAATCCATTTACACCTTTTAAGAAATAAAAGCCTCTTCCACAAAAGGCAGTCAATTTCAATCTAGTTATGTGGTTTTGTTCTGGTCATCTGTGTGCTTTCAGAAATGCCTGTTGATTTTCATTTAGTGACAGCGAAGAAGAAAAGGAAAGCGGCGGTGTGTTTTAGAGCACCAGCTTAGGAACTGAGATCACTGGTTCAAACTCTGCTAGAGTCAAATACTTACTCTGTGACCTTGGACAAGTCACAACCTCTGAGTGCTCCAGTCTAGCCAGCTGTAGAAACACCCCATCAGGGTAAATTAACAAAAAAAAAAAAAAAGACTATAAATCTTTTCATGCAAACTGTATATCGAACCACTTTACAATCCAGTAGAGGGAGGAGAGAGAAGGAAGGTTGCTACCATTTAGCTGCACAGGGATAATTAAACAGCACATAGATTAGGGGTATTCAATTACATTTCTGGTGGGCTAGATAAGGCAGTGTCAAAACCTTGGCAGGCCAAAGGGCACTCTTCATGTGTTTGCTCTCTACTGAGCCTGCCACTGGCCAGGGGTCGAAACTGTTCAAGAGTGGTGTGCCTAACTGTATTTATTAATTCCAAAATAAAAGGTTAAGCATGCCAGAAGGCAGTATTCAAATGACATCTCATGAACAGATGATTGTAAATACTGTACACATACAATAGATCAGTTTACAGTGCCTTTTCAGTTTGATTAAAATGTCCATTTCTTACTGCTGCCAAACAAGTTTTTTTTTTTTTTAAAGCCCCAAATAAAAGATCCTTGACAGGATTGGTTTCTTCGGCTTATTTACTGTACTTGAAGATCTATCTTTCTCTGTCTCTCCATGTCTCATTTTTTCTCTTATTTTGTCTGTATGTATCTCGCAGTCTGAGGTTACCGATGCGGAATTGCTCTTTCCCTCACAAAGGTGAATGTTTAAAAGCATATTTGTGGTTCTCTAGGTAACCAAACCAATGGCGTTTAACCCAGTATGCCAGTGGTGCCTCAGTTACACAAGGAGACGGGACATTCTCTCGATTAGTTGCCACTACTACAATACATTAATGTGGAGAGGAGTGAAGCTTGTGTTCCATAAATTAAATCACAGAGAACTTTTTATTCAGACACAAAATTCAGTAAAACAAAAAAGTTCACAAAAGGCAAGCAAAACTGATATGGTGATGAGGTTTTAAGTGTCAGACAGATCGGAAACAAAGTTGGAGGATTAAGGGAGAACTGAGTGAACGTATCTAACATTTCCACTTAAGCTGGATACAGAACATCGACTCCCAATGCAGTCTCATCATGGTCCGTGACTGAAAAAAAAAAAAGAAAAATTATTTAAAATCGTTGCGGGTTCTGTATGTGGATCACTTTGTTTTTAAAGAAAAAAAGTTGCCTTCGCTTGTTAGGTGGTGCAAGTTGCCTGTAGACAGCAGGTGACCTCTCAGTTTTATGTACCTCAAAACACCTTGCATATCTGCGACTTCAATTTTTGCATGAAGGAACCGGCGCCTGGTAGGCCAAATGGTGGCCGTCATGTGCCAGATCTGGCCCGCGGGCCGCCAATGAAGAACACTGAAACAGATTCATTAGAGAGACTACAGAGAAGTTAAGCACAAGGAGGTTAGTGACTTGCTGAGGGTCACACATGAGTAAGTGGTAGTTGTGAGATTCCAACCTGGGTCTCCAGATTCACAGTCTACACACTAGACACTAAGCTAAACTGCTTCCCAATTTTCTATGTATATTTTGTTTTGTTCAGTGAGCCTCAGATATTAATAGCAGAGAGATTTACTTCTAACTCAGGCTAAACCTGAAGCACACTCACCGACGCATACTGCAGTATTTAAAGTCAACAGACAGCATAGGAGCATTTGGCAGATAATGCTAGTGTTCAAAATGGAATATGCATAAAAGGCAGCCCGTGCCTGCAATTCAGCATCGTAAATGAACAGCCCACTATTTAAGAAATGTTTATTCAGCAAACTCTGATCTTCATTGGCACTGCAAATAAGTCCTCTACAATACCTGCTCAAGTTATAAATCCCATGTCTCTGAGGTGGGTCCTGCTCCACAAAACGCAGCGTTTGTGAAGTGAATGGGCATTCGCTGGTGAGCGACGCACTGAGAGGCAGTGTGATCCAGAGAGCACAGAAAGGTTCGATACTTACCAGTTAACAGGAGATCTCCGAGAGATTCTCTTCTATAGATCCACACAAGTTAGAACTGTAAGCTGGCTGTGTCAGGACCTTGTGAAATCCTTTCTAGTAGGGGACACCCACGTTGCTGCACACCCTCACGTATGACATCAAGCACCTCATAATCGCCTATATAACACTGGCGGCCTTCAGTTCCTGCCCTCGTTAAAACTGAATTCCAACATTTAGTGACCAACAGTAATCTATCCCATTCCCTGACCATTCCTACAGGAGAGGCAGGAAGAGAAAATCACTAAAGAATTTATTACTGTATACACTACAGTTGCTTTTTTTCCTATTTTTTATACAGGCTTTGTATTCTTCATCATTCACGTTTAATCACTTTTTAAAGGAGAAGGATACTATACCCTATAACATGGGTTCCTAAAATACTGTCTTCTGATTCGTCCAAACAGATCACCTGACCATTGATTAGTCCCCGATATACCCACAGTTGCATATTCAGAGGGCTTTATCTTACTATTTCTTTAGGTAAATCTCTAAGATAACATTGCCCATGTTATAAGAGGATTAACCCACCTCAGGGTATGGGTTTACTGAGCATTAATCCACACCAGTGTACTTGAAGTCCAACCCCCCAGCGTGGATTAATGCTCATTGTAACACGTGTAAAATAAGATGACAAAAAGCAAGGAAGATGACTGGTAGAGCACCGTCAGCTGGTACAAGAGCAACACGGCATTATGGCACGATAATGCCGTGTTACGATCGGGGGTGTGCACAAAGAAAGTGTAGAGCAAAGAGTGGAGCAGAGGTGGCTGTGTGGACAAGCATGACAAATGTGGAGCGCGCCTCAGAAGAAGTGGGAAAGGGAAATCTTGGCAAGAGTCTGACCAATAGGTGGCGGTAGGGACAGACATCGGGCACTGAAAAGGAAAAATGTGTTTGTCCTGTCAAAAGCGCCACCTATTGGTCGGAAAAACAGTGAAGTGGTGAGGGAAAAGTGCTGTCTGTTGTCGTGGATAGAATAGTGCAGCACTGGGAATCATAGACAGCACAGAAGATATCTCTCGCAGGCACAAAAGAGCTGCTTTATATCCAGGTAGGAAAGCGGTTGATATGATAGTGGGGACATGATATTAGGAAAGAAAAAAGTAGTAGCGTAGGAAAGAGACAAATGCTAAAAGCGAAATGGAATTTAAAAAGCGCCACCTATTGGTTGGAACAGTGACGGCCGTGCAACAGAGTCCAGTCAGAGAACTGCAGTAAATTAATTGAGATAGTAACCGATGCAGTGTAAAGAATCTCCCCAGAAGTCACCACAGCATAAATCTCACCTGTAAACGGACGTGCAGCAATATAGCAGCCGATAAAGACGAAATTTGTAGCTGTAATGACTGTTTAATGCAAGTCTTAGAATGTAAAGAAAAGTTGCAAGTCTGGAGAAATCGGTACACACCACATTACCGCATGTGGGCTCCACAACGTGCACGCGCATAGCTGTAGTTAGACGCTTACAAAGTAAGAGAGCTAAACGAAGAAACTGAAAGACAAGGAAGAAGTTGTGGTCATGTGTCTTTCGTAGCAAAGAAATCCGTATGTAAGCAATATTTGCCTTGCACTTGCCATGTTACAAGCGCATTAATCCCCTCTGAAGGTGGCATCTAATGGGGAGTTAATGCATGGTTGAACCGTTGTATGCACTCTGCCTCCGGCCTCGTGCCACAATGGTCCCAACCATGCATTAACTCCCCATTAGATGCCACCTTCATCGGTGATTAATGCTTATGTAAACCTATACCCTGACGTGGGTTAATTCCTTCATATTGCACTGACTGCAGCATCTGCAAAAAAAATAAATAAATAAAAAAGTGCCTTTGCATCACTGGCTGGACCACGTAACACCAAGTTATCCAGAGTGGCATGCAGAGCTCACGTTTGCCCTTAGGGCTCAAAAATCTATTGCCAGTCTTAACAACTGGATGAAAGGGTACCAGAGAAAGTGGGAAAAATTCCACGTGCTTGGGGAGGCCCAGTAACTAGATAATCAAGTTGCTGTAGCAATACAGGAAAGAGGATACAGCTGCTGAAGATGGAGCTTTGACTGGCGGAGGGGGTTAAAGCCTGTTCCGTGTTCACTAAGGAACACATCATCCCTATACCAGACAGTAGCATCAAGGCTGCTGACATAGGGGTCCCTCAAATGGAATAACCATCAATCACCAGCAGCAGGGTTAGAGAGGTCCTGGAACAACTCAGGGAAGACAAACTGCCAGGGTCAGGTGGAATACACCCAAGGCTGCTCAAGGAACTTACTAACATACTAAAATGCCAGCAGAATAGGCCTAACGGTCTTTCGTGTCTGCTCGTTTGGTCAGCCCCCACCCTGGGAGCTGACCTTGCTGCCCCCCTCTCCCTCTCCCTCTCTGGCTTCTGCCGTCCCAGTCCCGGATATTCTCACTGCACTGGTTTTTGCTTCCAGAACCCTTCCCCTGTACCTGTCCCACCCTCTTGAACCCCTCCACCGTTTCTGCCTCCACCAGCCCCCTAGGCAGCGCATTCCATGGCTCCACCACCCTCTCAGTGAAGTAGCACCTCCTTTCTCCCCTGAATGCCCCCTCCAGCTTCCACCCATGCCCTCTAGTTGCCCCCCTTCCTTCGGAGCACCCTGACTGCTCCTCCCCCATTTACCCCCTTCATGTACCTGAAGACCTCTATCATGTCCCCCGGTCCCTTCTCTCTTCCAATGTGTACATATTTAGCTCTTCGAGCCTCTCCCCATAGGTCCTATTCCCCAAGCCCCAAATCATTTTGGTTGCCCTCCTATGGACCCTCTCCAGGAGTTCTATGTCCCTCTTTAAATGTGGCCTCCAAAACTGCACGCAGTACTCGAGGTGCGGCCTCACCAAGCAGTTATACAGGGGGAGTATCACTTCCCTCCTTCTGGAGGTGAGCCCCCTAGCGATGCATCCAAGCATCCTGTTGGCCTTTGCCGCTGCCCTCCTACAAGTCTTCGAGTTGTTCATCTTGACATCCACCACCACCCCCAGGTCCCTCTCAGCCATCGAGACTTGTAGCATCCACCCCCAGAGTGTACACTTGGCCCAGGTTTCTGGCTCCCAGGTGCAGTACCTTGCATTTTCCTGCACTGAACCTCAGCTTCCGCTTTCTAGACCACCTTTCCAGAGCCTCCAGGTCCCCCTGTAGGGCCACCCTCCCCTCCTCCCCATCCACCGCCGCCCCCCAGTTTTGAGTCATCGCGAAGAGACTCAACTCACTCCTGATACCCTTCCTTATGTCAGAGATGTAGGCACTGAACAGGAGGAGCCCCAAGAACTGATCCCTGAGGGACTCCACTAATGACCCTCCTTGGGGATGAGACTATCCCTCCAACCATAACCCTCTGGGTTCGGTTCTGGAGTCAATTTCCTATCCCTCTGATCACCTGGTTTCCCAACCCCTATTTCTCCCAGATTATCCAACAGGCCGCCGTGAGGAACAGAGTCAAACGCCTTGCTGAAGTCAAGAAAGAGGACGCCACTGGTCTACCCAGGTCCAAGGCACTCGTCACCCAGTCATAGAACTCCACAAGGCTTGTCTGACACGATTTCCCTGGGACAAATCCATGCTGTCTTTTGTTCAGGCACCCCAACTTTTCTAGGTCCCCCCCCAGTCTCTCCTTGACAATGCCCTCCATCACCTTGCCCACCACCGATGTCAGGCTGACGGGCCTGTAGTTCCCTGCCACCTCTCTTGATCCCCCCTTGTGGATAGGCACTATATGCGCCAGCTTCCAGTCCTGGGGCACCCACCCTGTTCTCAGAGAGATGTTGAAGAGCTCCGCCAGGGGTTTTGCCAGGACATCCGCCAGTTCCTTCAGCACTCTGGGATGTAATTTATCCAGCCCTGGTGCTTTCTCCATCTTAAGGGACCTGAGGGCTACCCTCACTCTCTCTGCCATGATTTCCACCTCCGCTACCTTGTACCCCTACTTTGCCTTCCCCCCACCTGCCAGTGATGCCCTCCCCAGACCCGCCAATCGGCACGGTCCCCTCCTCAGTTTCACCATCTCCTCCCATGTATGATGCAGCCCCCATTTTCCTTGGAGAAACTGCGGCAAAGTACTCATTTAGTACCTCAGCCTGCTCCCCCAGGTCTTGTGCCCATCCCTCCCCTGTTTTAATCCTGCTAATCTGCCCCTTCACCCTTCGTTTTTCCCCAATGTATCTAAAGAACCCCTTGTTCCCTCTCCTAATTTCCCTGGCCAAGTTCTGCTCCCTCCTTGCCTTAGCCACCCTCACCACCCTAGTGGCCCTTCTGGCCATCAGCTCACTCCCCTCGGTCCCTTTCACTCCTTGAGCACTTTAATTGCCTACAGGCCGCCTTCTTTCCCCTCACCACCTCCTGAACCTCCCTGGTCCACAGGCAGGGTTTTCGGGCCCTACTGCATTTTCATCTTATTCTTGTGCAGGTGCTGGCAGCATCCTGCACCCCCTTCCTGATGATTTCCCACCTACTGTCAGTGTCCATGTCTGGCCCAATCCTATCCAAATGCTCCTTAAGAATCCTTCCCATTTCCTTGAAATCCACCCCCCTGAAGTCAGTTACCTCCGTCTTTGTGCAGCCTTCTACCCCTCCTAGGTTCAGGCAGAACCAGACCGTGGCATGGTCGCTCCCCGCCAACGGGTCCCTTACCTCCAGGCCCCCAATCTGGTCACTGTCTGCCAGGACCACATCCAGTATCCACTCCTCCCTGGTCGGTTCCCCCACCTGCTGAGTTAGGAACGCGTCCTGAAAGACATCCAACCACCTCTGTTCCCTGGCCACCGAGGGATGTCACAGTCTCCCAGTCTGTTCCTGACATGTTTAAGTCCCCAACACCACCACCCTTCTCTTCCCAATCTGCAGTGTCTCCCAACCTCTGCCACCAGACCTCCTCCAGCTCCTCCGCCAGCACAGGGTGTCTATACACCACTCCTATTTTTACTCTCTTGCCCCCCCCTCCTTGTTATCAAGGTGACCCAAATCGCCTCCACGGTTCCCTCCGCCTCCTCCACTCCCCCTATGGCAATGCAGTTTTGACTATTATTGCTACCCTCCTCCCCTTCCCTCCCCTGTCCTTCCTGAACATGATGTAACCCTCCAGGTTCAGGTCCCAGTCGTGCCCTGCGGTGGCCTAGGTCTCGGTGACCACTGCCACATCCACCTCTCCCTCAGTTAGCATCGCCTGGAGCTCAGGCATTTTATTGCCCAAGCTCCTGGCATTTAGCAGGACTACCTTCCACCCTTTCCCTATACTTCCATTTCCCCTGCTCGTGTTCCTGTGGGGATTCTGTCTTCCCCTGGTCCACACCTTACTAGTCGGCCTTTTCCTACATTCCTCCAGCTCCCGGGGTGGAGACAGAGTCCCTCCTTTATCGGCCCCCTCTCGACAGCCTTTTCTCCCATTCCTCCCCCTTCACAAGTTTAAACCCCACCTTTCACCAATGAACCCCTCTATTTTCAACTTAAGGATTTCCTTCCCCTCCAAATTGAGATGAAGCCTATCTCTAGCATACAGCCCCTTATCCTCCGAGGTCTCCCCCCAATCCCCCATCAACCCATACCCTCTGACCCCACACCACTCCCTGAGCCACTGGTTTAATCACCCTAATCTTCCTCTTGTGTTCCCCACTAGCCCTTGGCACCGGCAGGATTTCCGAGAAGGAAATTGCACATCCTATATCGTGACAGACCCTGGCAAGCTCCCTGAACCTTGCCTGTATCGCTAGCTCACTATTTCTCTCAATGTCATTGGTACCCAGGTGGACCAGTATGTCCGGGGACCCTCCACAATCCTTTGCCAGCTGATATACCTATGTTTGGCCCTGTGCACCGTTAGTCCAGGGAAGCATTTTGTTCTAACCGGGCAGACTTCTCCCTCCCTATCCCATTTGATCCCCAGGTCATGGAATCACCCAACAGGAGCACTCTGACTGCCCCTTTTCCTCCATTTCTTCCCCCTTCCACATCCCTCATCCTTTCTACCGGTCCCTCCCCCCAGCTGGCTCCTTGCTCCTCCCCCTATATGGGTGCCACCTGCCATGCCCTCCTTATTTAACCTGACCACCCCTCCCTCTGATCCTATGCTTCTTGTTCTCCTGAGTATCCTTCTGTACCTTGCTACCCCCACTGTTACTGCTCGCGACTGGTCCTTCCTCCTAATCTGCTAAACTAGCCTGGCTCATCCTCCCTTCCTTCCCGTCTCTGTTCAGCCCCTCCTTGCTTGTCGTGCCTCCCTGGCCTAAACCCTCAGCTCCCTTTACTGTATCCTCCTTGTACTTCTGGTCCTTCTCCTTTCCTTCCAACTGATCCTTTTCCTAGTGCTATCCTCCCTCTACCCCCTCATCCTCCTGCTCTGATCCCCTGCTCCCCCCATTTTCCCGCATTCCAAGTTTCCCCCTGTTCCTCCCGCTATCCAGCCCCCGCCTCCTGCCCCCTACTCCCTTTCCATCTCTAACCGCCCCTGTCATGGCTACATCACCCCCCTCATCCTCAAGCAGAAGAGGAGAATTGAAGCGGTTACTGAGCTTAAGGTCCGATCCACCTCCCCCCATTTCTTCCTTCTGTCCAGCCCCAGCCATCTGCCTACTTCCCTGAGAATGTCCTCCCTTTGGCCCCCATCTGTGAGGGTCCTCATTTACCTGCCAGCTTCCTTTGTAGTATCTTCCTTTTGTGCCCCATCTGCCAGGGTCCCTATGTGACCCCAGAGTACTGTCTCGCACTCCTTTCCCTATGGCCCCGCCCCTAGTGTTTGATGCAACCCCGTGGGAGAGCCCCTGCCCTATTCCCCAGCGATACCTTCCCCCAGTTGTCTCCTAAGCCCCTCAACCTCCTCCCTAAGCTGTGCCAGCTGGTAGCACACTGGGCAACCACCGAACTTCCAAGCCCAGTCCAGTATCATGGCTGCCCCACACCCTGTGCACCCCACAACCCTCCCAAAGATGCCGGCCCTAATGACGTGTGGTCCCATCCCCCTCCAAGTAGGTTTCCTTGGGTGAGCCACCAAGTTCCCCACTAGTCCAAGACTTTCAAACTTTCAACACTTGAGTGGCTGAACTTTTCCCCACCTGACTATTAGCCATAAGAGTTTGCTCACAGTGGAAGTTTGCAACTCCCTATGCTCCTCCCTCCCAGGCTTTAAGCTCAACCCCCAGTGACTCTTCTGTATTTAAGAAAGGCAAATGCAAGGGAGGGGTGGGTGGATGGGAGGAGTTAGGCAATTTTAAAACACAACTTACACACAATAAAAACTTACAGAAACTTACGACAAAGTTAGCTTTCCAGAACCTCACCACAATTTCAAACTTCAACTGCTACCTCCCTCTGCCACAGCCAGAAGACTTATGGGAGGATTGGCTGATCCCTTGGCACATTTGTTCAAAAGTTCACTTCAGTCAGGGGTAGTGCCAAGATACTGGAGAAGTGCAGATGTGGTACCTCTCCATAAGAGAGGGATCTGGGAGGAGGCAGGCAACTACCAACCAGTTAGTCTTACGTCAGTGGCGGAGAAGCTAATAGGACCCTTTTTTTTTTTAAACTTTTTGTTGATTATTTTAAGACAAACATACAGTTTGGTTAATGGAGGAAAGTTGTCACCGTTTCCGCTTAACCAAAGCACCCATCAGGGCTGCCCACTATCCCTGCTACTGTTCATATTATATATCGAACTCTCAGCTGTTGCCTTATGAGCTTCAACAAACAGAGGGAATTCCCCTACATCAAACTGAATATAAAGTTAGTCTTTATGCGGACGACATTATCCTTTCTCTCCTCTCACCCTCAAACTCTACCATAGAGTCATGGAATATTCTAAAAAGAAATGAAGAACTTGCAGGCTTTAAATTAAATATAACAAAAGCTCTATTATTTAATTACACCCCTCCGAAAACCTTAAAGCAAACCCTGGCTCTAAAATGGAATTCCACGAAAATGAAGAATCTGGGTATACACATTTCTCAAAATATTCAGGTAATCAAGCAAATAAATTATGATCCCCTGTCCATATTGATGCAGAAGGACCTAGACAAATGGATACAACTCCCACTTCCATTATTTCAACGAACAGAGACAATCAGGATGAATGTTTTGCCCAGTTTTTTATACCTGTTTCAAAATATTCCTTATTTTCCAACCTCATACTTTTTTAAATCTTGGGATAATATATCTTCAATTGTATGGAACAAAAAACATCCACAAATACGATTATCAGTTTTAAAACTGTCCCTGGCCCAGGGTGGAACTAATCTCCCTGATCTCAAAGGCTATGCAGAGGCGGCATTCCTACATACAGTATACTACTCCTTTGGCTTTCAGAAAAATATGAAGCCACCTGGAAGAAATTAGAATTTCATCTGAATGGCTTACATGATGTTAAAAAGATTCTGTTTTCTTCCACAGGGAAAACTCCTCCTTTAACAGATTTTACAAAAATTTCCTCGCAAGTCCTCAGGACTTAGTCTCTGCTACGTAAAAAAAGAACCATTCCAGTACATTTACGAATACTACAAACTGACTCAATCAATCCCCCCCCTTAAAACTATTCTTAGATCACTCCCAAGGAAACCACTGGAATCATCTAACTGGAAACCTATATAAAATTACAAGGGCCCTTAATAAAGAATCAACAGGTTCAATATTAAACAGCTGGAATAAAGATTTGAATCTTAACATGCCGCAAGAGAAGTGGTCCACTGCTTCCCTCAACGCGGTTAAGATTATCCATCACATATTTGGAGGGAGTACTCCTGGAAGTGCAGGTCTAGGTATTTCAAATCACCGGCAAGACTCATAAAATACCTGCCAGCTGAATAGGGCCCCTGCTGGAGGGGGTGTGGGTGTAAATTGGCCAACCTTGCTCACATAAAGTGGGAATGTCCCCTTTTGATGCCTTTTTGGATAATTCTACAAAAGGAGATTTCAGAATGTCTGGGGGAGAGTGTGGAGTTGACAGTTGAGGTGGTTTTGTTAACAGGTTACCCAGACCATCCCCCTCACCCCACCCCAACGACAAAGTCTCTGCTCCCCATCTTTGTCAATGGGGAATGGTCCAGGTAAACTAAAAGATAAGGCCGCAAGGAATTCTCTCTCTGTGTAACTATACATGCAATGTTTTTCCCTGATAGACTAACAGCCTTAGGCATTGTATACATGTAAAGAGAGCAATTACCTGCCTCTTACAATAGTAAGAATTGTGATATTGATACATATATAACAGAATGTCATTGTGTCTCACTAATTTAAAGTAAAACTTAAAAACAAAAAAAAACAGTTTGGTTATACTAGCACAGATATTACATTGACATCTCTATACTCTATGAGGGAGCCCCTTTTTTTTTTTTTTTTTTTTTACAGCAATTTTTCCCTCCTATCACCGCTGGCTGGGGCCCCATCGGTCGTCCTGCCTGTTCCCCTCCTGCAGAGATCCTCCCAGACCGAACTCTCTGCCTTCCCTTCACCCACAACACACCTCTGGAGAATCCCCAGGTCCACGCCCCCAGAGCGGGGTCACCTTCTGCTCCTCAGCGCTCCCTCTTCTAATGCTCCTCGGGCAGAGGTGATGGGCGAGTCGAGATCCGGCGGGCAGGTGACATCCTCCTCCCAGCCAATGGGTGGTTACCTTTGTTCGTGATCCAACCCCTCCCCAGCAGCATGGACGTGCAATGACGTCTAGTGCAGGCTGAGTGCACCCCCCCCCAGCTGTTGCACCCCCAGCCTCCGCTGGGAGTCGCCAGCGCTGGGGAATCACTAACCCACCCTGCCGAGGAGAGCGGTCGGACACTCAATCCTCATCTCCCCTGCTGACCCGGGCTCGTTCCCGAACCCAGGTCGCCAGCGTGGCACGAGGTGCGGCATCCAGTGCCTCAACCCTCCGTGCCACCGGGCCAGCAAGGAGCCACTCTTCTTAATATATATTCTAACCATCTAGTGCTATTACATACGTCATTACAGGGAGAATAATTCTGTGATTACAATTCAAAGTTATTTCATGTTTCCCTCTAAGCAAACTGTGTTGAATTTTGGTTTTGTACTGCTCCATATTTTTCTGCACTGTTACCTAAGCATTCTTGTTTTTAGCTAATTTCCTTGCAACCTACTTGTAAACTGTTGTAATGATTTTGTTGTACTTATTTTTGGAATGTATTCCTGTATTTGTTGTTTTGTATCCTCCCGGATCGTGCCTGAAAATAGTCATGACTATGGCTAGTGCACCTACCTGGTAAACAAAAACTAAATAAAATAAATAAAAGTCCATATCAATATTGCTGTACATCAAGCCCATGAGCTGCATGGTTAAAAGTTTCACAGTCTCTGCTCTATTGTCCAAATTTCCCTCTGCTAGGCATAGGATGGGATATTTAACTTCAATGCTTTTCCATTAATAGTCACACTTATTATGTATGTGTACGTTTGATAGAAATTAGTGTTCCAGAGCTTACTAGTTGTATACTTGGCACTACTTGTAAAGAAAAAGAACCAGAAATAAAGCTCATTCACTAGATAAACCAATATTCGAAATAGATCAGTTGTATATAAAATAGTTAAGTCTAGCCAGCCATCCCCTGCAAACAAGTACTTAAAACACACCCTTTAGTATAGCCATAATTATGGGTAACAGAACACATTTACAATCTCTCAACTGAGGGAGGAGTCTCCTCCGGTCTGGATTAATGTCCATAGCTTACAGTTTTGCTCACTAAACCAGCAAGAATTACAACAAGTGCACTTTATCAACAGATTCTATGCTACTCCATGTTCTTACGTTTGTCTCCCTTTCTTAGTTACAGGACCTAGGCAGCAAAGGCAACTACCACAGATAATGAGAGTGGCGGCATTGAAGTCTATCTCATCTAGGTGGCTTCCCCCATCCACCAACGATAGAAGACTGGAAGGTCAGAATGAGACAACTGGAGTCCATGGAACAAATTACTTATACTCTAAGACAGGGTAGGGAAAGGTTCAATAACATCTGGTCCTCTTGGCAAGCCTTTGACCATGATTAGGAAGGCATCGGACGTTCTATTCCATTATATTCTTTTATATGCTTTATTATATGCTATAATATACTTCTTTTGAAAAGAAAGACGCTGAGAAGATCTGTTCTTTTCTGTTTCTTGAAATGTTTTAAGGAGCTAGTGTACTAAAGTGTGGTACAACCTGAATGAGCTACCAGGATGCCTAAGTTTAATTTTATTATGTTAGACTAGTTTATTAGATACAAAATCCATCCTCCAACAAGATTTTGAATTTCCCTGTCCATATGAATGATGCCCAGATTGAGGGCGGCTGTTAACACCCCCACACACACACACACACTTGGGAGGTAGAGAGGGCAAGAACAAGATATAGATAAGGTAAATGGAGGGGGACAATAATCAACTAAGATCCTCATCTCAGCATAATTGTTGTAGGATGGATGGAAATTAAATTAACTTATTCGTGTATCAATCTTTGGATGGTCTTTACTGAAATGATTATGCTATTGAATATGGTAAAACTTTATTTAAAATATTCCATTTAATGGAACTATGTAATGATGCATAAAGTGTTATAACTGATGCACAATAAAAATTTGAAGTTAAAAAAAATATTCTTGCGTTTGGTGGAACTAGCCAAGGCATCAAAAACAATCTAGCTACATTTTTATTTATCAAATATTTTACAGTCTTAGCTAGGCAAAACTGGTGACCCACCAGACAGTACAGCACCTTATTTAAAGTCCTGATTGGCTCAAGTGTCCTCCTCGTCTGACGAGGTATCATCAGGCTCTGCTGTTCAGATCCTGGAGACTGCATGCGTCTGACTCCATTCTAGGGTGTCCTTAGGGTCAGCAAATATACAGATTCTCCCTTGATGTGCTATGTGTAGTCGGGCCAGAAAAATAATGCCATGTGAAATTTAGGCCTCTCGTAACAGCATGAACACTGAACTGTTTTCACTTCTGTCTGGTCACGTAGTTAATGTCAGGGAAAAGTCGAACACTCTGGCAATCCTGAAGGAGTCTCTTTTGTCATGCTACAGAAAGAAGGTAATCGCGGGTGCCTGCACCATCCGCCACTATCACCATCATTCTAGGTGCTTCCGGATCATCAGTGTGATCATGTTGGGTGACTCTATAGGCCTTTTGGAAACATTGAGCCTTCGCTGCTGCTTCATTTCCCATTTGCTGTCTGAACCAGTTGCATAAGAACAATAGAAGGTTATCACCTTCGCATCCTTCTGGCATCCCCAAAATTCTGATATTCAATGCCTGTACCTGGTTCTCCAGGGTCTCCAAGTGGGATTTCCAATGTGCACTCTTTCACGAGAGTAGAGGCCGCTCCCATTGGCTGCCTATGCGCGCTCTGCCACCTCCACTTTGGTTGCTGCCTAGTCTCCACATTAGATTCTAGGTTGGTCACCCGATTCAAAAGTCCATCAAGTATGTCCGACAGTTTAGTAACTGATTTAATAAGGTGGGTTAGCTTCTGACCGATAGATTGCAATGCTTCTTCAACCAATTCTCTGGCTAGATCCCCGGTATGCACTTGCAGGGATCTCATGTCTGGAGTCGTCATAGCCTGCTTGGATCTGGCTCCTGATCCCCGTTGTTGATCTCTGCATGGGTTTCCCATTTTGTTGTAGAGGGATTCCAACACAATTAATGACATTCGTATCACCAATATTTCCAAAAAATTACTTTTAAACTTCAAACAAGTAGCTGTAAAGTTATATCAATAGGTTGCCATCTTGCTTGGGCTCCACAGCGCCCCTCTAATGGAAACCATAATAAAACAAGACCTAGTAGAATACCTAGAAAAGAACGGTCTTCAGGATCACAGGCAGCAAGGGTTTGTAGTGAGTAGGTCATGCCAGTCGAATCACATTTTTTGAATGGGTGACTAGGAAATTAGAGGCCGCCCAGTGGACCTCCTCTACTTCAACTTCAGTAAGGCCTTTCACTCGGTGTTACATAACCAGCTGCTGAAGAAGTTAAGAGGACCTGGGTGCAGCCAAGAGCATAGTGAGGTGGGTAGGAAACTGGCTAACTGACAAGAAGCAGAGGGTGGTAGTCACTGGTGAGAGGTCAGATAAAGGCGCGGTCACTAGTGGTGTGCCCCAAGGGTCAGTGTTGGAGCCAGTCCTGTTTAATGCATTTATCAGTGACACCGGCACAGGTATTCAGGGCAAAATTGCCAATGAAGCTAGGAGCAAATGTAGACTGCAAAGAGGCAGTTTGGGACCTACACAAAGGCCTACAGAGGCTGGAAAGATGGTCTAACATCTGTCAGCTGAGGTTCAATGCAAAAGAAAAATGTATGGTGGTGCATCTGGGTGAGGGGAACCCAAGAACAATAGACTGGCTCAACGGTGTACAACTCAGTGCCTCACAGGAAGAAAGGGATCTAGGAGTCATCATTTGCAATATCCTTAAACAGACCAGCGAATGCTGGGGTGTATAGCGAAGGGATCTGGCAGCAGCACCAAAGAGGTAATGCTCCTACTCTACAGATCCCTGGTAATGCCCCACCTGGAGTACTGTGTCCAGTTCTGGAGCCCCATCTAAAGGAGGATAAGAACAGGTTGGAGACCATCCAGAGAAGGATGACCAAGATGATTTAGCGCCTCCAAGAGCACTCACACGAGGGGTATCTAGAAGCACTGAACATGTTCTCACTGGAGGCTAGGAGAGAGGGGACATGATTGAAACATATAAGTTCCTGAAGGGAATAAGGTTCCCTGCTCTGACCTGTTCAACAGAATTACCGACTCCAACACTAGAGGTCATGAGTGGAAATTGAGGGGGGGGGCTTCAAGAGGGAGCGTAGGAAGCACTATTTTACAGAAAGGGTCATAGAACCATGGAATAGGCTACCCACTGAGGAGGTGGAAGCAAAGTCTGTGCATCATTCAAGCTGGGGTGAGACAGAGCTAAGGCGAGATCAAAAGACGCGGGAGCAGTTGGGGGCATAAAGCAGAATGGGGGTTAGGTCCTGGGATCTCAGTAGGTCTCAGGAACTCACGGACAGACTATGTGAACCCCTGGTCTTCTTCTGCCATCACTTCTTCTATGTTTCTATGTTTCTGAGACTGTCACTGAATTGTCTATATATCCAAGATGGACTCTGTAGAAAGCTGAGCATTGTATGAAATAGCTCCGACTGTGGGACTCCATTAGGTCCATGTTGTACATTTGATGAAGAAAAAAAAAATATCAAATTACACTGGCCAGGTGGCGCTGAGGGTTGAGGCACTGGACACCTTACCTCATGCTACAGTGGTTACCTGGGTTCGGGAATCACTTTAGGTTGTCGGGGTGCTGGCATGGGGGTGGGAGCAGGATTGAGCGGCTTTGCGGCTGCTCTCCACTCTTGGGAGGGAAGGTTGCCCATCTGCAGTTCCTCCGTCACCGGGTGAAGGTCAGGTGGAGGCGCAGGTGGCTACGGGTGACTGGTAGGGTGGGGCGTCCTGCAGTGTGTGATGTGGGCATGCCTCCATAAGTGCACACTCCACCAAGGACATGAGGGCAGGGGAGAAAATGGGAAAAAGAAATAGATAAATTCACTTCCTTTTTTCAGTTAAAGAAAGGAAGGGTACTTCAAGTAGATATTTTCCATGGGCTGTTTTTCTATCTCATCTCATTTCATCGTAAATAGCTAACTGTCAAGTTTCAGATAATGAAGCCCTACTGTTTGATAACAATTAATGACCAAAAGCTGTAAGAAATGTTGTCTCATTAATTATGTATAATTGTGATAAAGTACCTTGCTCAAAGATTCCACCTTCCCTGAGGAAGTGGCAGCGGCCATGAAGCACCAGGAGTTTGGCAAAATGATCCATATACATAGGGATGCCACAGGAAGCCCCATATCCCAAGGACTTCAAATGAGCCTGTGGCTGCAACCTCTCCTTAAGTATTGGAATCAGGACCGGACAATCAATAAGCTGCAGTGTCTGATATACCAAACTTTGGGGTTGTTAAGTAAGCACTTTCCTGCTAGGATCACAGTACTGAGCCATTTTGTAAATCTAATGACTGTTCTTTTCAGGACAGGGACTGCAGCATTATTAAGACTCTATGGTCCATTTTGATTTTATAGAATGGGACATAAAAGTATCTGCTTGCAGTTTTGAGTCTTGAATATAACTTGAGTTACTTTTTTCCAGGATTTCTGGCAGCAGGAGTTGCTCACCAACGGAAACTACGTCTGCTGGTCTTAGCAAATGTTTATGCTTCCTGTGTATCACTTATTTAGGCCGCACAGGTTGTTTGCCCGAGTAGCGCTGTGTGCACATGGCATGCCATGTCTGTTTCTTAAATGGTGCCTACACCTCTAGGAGCAAAAGGAAGCCAACGCAGCTAGTTGAGACACCTCTGTGCAGCCACTTGAGCGGAATATAATGTGCAAGCCACCTTAGCACATAGGGTGAAAAGTGACAATACAGGGAATCAAGTCGGCATATATGTGCAATAACCCAAGGTCTGATGTTATCAAGGCTGCAAAAATGGTTTTGCTCCTGTTTAAATACTACTATGTCAATTAAGATTTTGGGGGGATTCAGGAGAGATGTGATACTTCCTCAAAGAAAGAATGGTGGATTCCTGGAACAGCCTTCCAGCAGAGGTTGTTTGGGCAAAAACAGTGATGGGATAAAAGAAAGCATGAGATGGGCACATGGGAATCATAGTAGAAAGGAAGAGGAGAGAGAGGGAGAAGGAGCTGTAGATCACATGGGGTCTATGGTGTTATAATATAGGTAGGCACAAATTGGCAGACTGGGTGGGCCAAGCGATCCTTATCTGCCATCAAATTCTGCATTTCAGATCTCTCAGCCTGAAACAGCCAAAAGGAAGGCCTTTGTTTTTTAGTGTTACCTTTTAGTACACAGTAAACATTAAGCTGAAAAGGCAGGTTACTTGTGTTCAGGTCTTTAATGTTTGGAAGGACTGTTTCCCGCTTTGGCTGCAATATTGTTCCAATAGTGCTTTTACCTATATTATAAACTGTATTAA
The DNA here is from genome assembly GCA_016271365.2 of Neoceratodus forsteri. Taxonomy (NCBI): domain Eukaryota; kingdom Metazoa; phylum Chordata; order Ceratodontiformes; family Ceratodontidae; genus Neoceratodus; species Neoceratodus forsteri. The sequence goes on along the minus strand of JADMNL010000024.1, from coordinate 425,484,720 downwards.
AGTGTTTTCCTCCCCTGTTAGAGGTATCAACCAGAAGGGAGACACATTACAGATGGGACTGATGCACTGTGAAACATTTATTTTCCGTGGTTTTTGCCATCTCTTCTCTTTGGGGTGGGGGGGGGGAAGAAATTATGTGGCTCCAAGAGATTCTCTTGACAGTCTACTGTTACCGTAAGTAACAAGCCTAGATTTTTCAAGGATCTCTCTTCCACAGGGACACACTAACTGGACAAGTACAAAGCAGTACTGCACCCCAAAACTGGGGGGTGTGAAACAAAGGATGGTGCTTCCTCTGACCACAGTCCCTACAACACAGCCAGGCCAAACCCCACTTGTAAATGTCAGTTTCGGACTGTAAATTTTTGGAATGTATGGATCTTACTTCAAGTAGCAACTTTAAAAAGTATTGAAGCTAGCCAGCCCAGTGGTGTGGAGGGCTGAGGCATCTATGCCTTACATCCTGCCACGCTGGCGACCTGTGTTCACAGTGCGAGTGGGCTGCTGGGGTCAGCCAGGAAGGGAGAGGATCGAGCGTCCAGAGAACAGCTTTCCTCTCGCAGGCAGGGGTGGGGATGGAGTCCGCTGCTCGCCTGTCCCCTAGCAGTGGCTGAGGGATGGCGCAATGGACTCACAGATGAAGGGGCGGATGCGGAGCAGACACCCGGCGTGCTGTGTGTGGAAGCGTGCGTGGCTCGTCCACTGGCGTCATTGCACACCTCCACGCCGCACTCAGGGGATGGGAAGAAAAAGTTAGAAAAGATCCCGACCAGCAACATGATGCTGGCCCCTCGCAGGCACCGCACCTGGCTAGCTGGCATCTCTTAAGAGCCAGAAGGTGAGTCCAGTGTACACCGGGGTGATGGAGCTGGGGAGGGCCGGTTGGGAGGGGGTAGAAATAAAAGAAAAATAAAACAAAAAGTTCTAATGCCAAGACCAACTCTGAACAAGCCACAGTGACTGCAATTAACTTAGTGGCGTGCCATGTAACCATGCCAGGAAGCTCTACGCCAGCCATCTGGTGGCACAGTGCAATGTCAATGCAGGAGGACAGCAACCTGAAGACATACTGCTTTATTTAGTTTTTGTTGATCGGGTGGGTGCTCTAGACAGCAGAGCTGCCTATTTTCAGGCACAACCCGGGAAGTTACATACAACAGAGTAAAAAGCAGCAGCAAAATACATGGACGAGACAGGTGAACAAATGACACCAGCTTGCTCAGTGTTTGCAGGGTAAAGGAAACAGCTGAGCAGAGTGTCGGACTTCCCTGGTGCCATCCAAATACTAGATGAGCACCCTGTAGATATCTAGAACAGTACAACAGCATCTCCCTCACATCTCTGCAGGTTTGGGAAGAACACAGGCAAAGTTAATTGATTTAAAGGGAATTTAAACACCACTTCAGGTAGAAATGTCCAGTGAGTCCTAAGCACCACCATGTCCTGATGAAAGGTCAGGCAATGGGGAATCACTCACCAGAGCATGTAGCTCAGAAACCCTTCATTCCAATGCGATGGCCACAAGAAACAGGGTTATCCAGGACAGGAACCAGAGGTTACAGGAGGAAGCAAGTTCAAAGCAAGTCCTAGTTAGGATATCCAGAACCAGGTTCCGGTCCCAAGCTGGGGCTGGCCTACAGATCAGGGGAACTGTGTGTAGAATGCCCTTCAGAAACCTGTGAAAAACCACCATTTGAGCCACAGTTTTCTCACTGAGTGCATGACAGGCGAAGATGGCTGGCAGATGCACAAGATTGGGACAGAAGGAGTAAATACTCCAAAACACTCTGGCTATGGCATGAGAGTGGATCCAGAGACATCAAATATTAAAGCCCTTCTACTTCAGTGAGTAGAGTGCCTGGTAGATCACTTTTGGGCTTCCATCAGGCTAGCTGAAATCGCTGTGGACAAGCCAAACCATGCCAGCTCCACGTCCTTATGAGCCATGCGTGCACCTGCAGAGATGGGAGGCCCCGATGCAGAATGTCCTGAAACTAGGAAAAACAGGAACAGGTTGAGCAGCTAGAATGGTGGCTCCTCTGCCATGTCCCATAACACTGGGAACCAGATCTGCCTGGCCCACAGAGGGGTGACCAGAATTCTGGGTAGTCTGCTCATTCAGGAGCCTGCCTGGTCCCACTGGATGAGTGGGATTAGAGGAAAGGCAGAAAGGAACATTCCCTTCCAGCAAAGGAACAATGTGTCTCACCAGAAAACTCCAGGCCCTGGAGGAAGTGAACAAAACAATGCAGTAGTTTTCTGATGCGTGGGGATACAAGAGGGTCACACTCTGGATACTCTGACCAATTGAAGAGCAGTTCTGCCCATCCCCCAAAGCTCCCATTTACAGTGCTGTGCAGAGCGCTGGAGAGCATCTGACAGCTCATCATTTGTGCCTGCTAGGCTGCAGCATTTCACACACTGTGCTCCCCTATGCCCAATTTACACATTGTGCTCCTATGTCCAGTTTACACACTGTGCTCCCCTATGCCCGATTTACACATTGTGCCCCTATGCCCAGTTTATGCACTGTGCTCCCCATGCCCAATTTACACACTGTGCTCCCCTACGCCCAATTTACACATTGTGCTCCTATGCCCAGTTTACATGCTGTGCTCCCCTATGCCCAATTTACACATTGTGCTCCTATGCCCAGTTTACACACTGTGCTCCACTATGCCCGATTTGCACATTGTGCTCCTATGCCCTGTTTACACACTGTGCTCCCCTATGCCCAATTTACACACTGTGCTCCTATGCCCCGTTTACATGCTGTGCTCCCCTATGCCCAATTTACACACTGTGCTCCTATGACCAATTCAGACGTTGTGTTCCTATGCCCACTCTCACACCACTTCACTTACTGACACAGGACATAGGGGCATCCCTCCTTGGTTGTTCAGGTAGTATAGGACACACTGGCTTGTCTCATGTAGGGTTAGGTCCTTGAGCCCATACAGGATCGCCTTTATCTCCAGCACATTTTTATGAAGATTGCATTCAACCGGGGACCAGACCCCTCAAGTCCAAAGCTAACTGAGGTGAAGCAAGGTTCTGGCTGTGGCCATGTCACCCATGGCAACCAGACCTCCACAAGCTAGCAAGGCACCTGCCAGATCATTAAACAAGAAAGCTTTGACACGAGGTGTGCCAACTTTGGTGGCAGTGAACTCGGCAGCACAACAAATGCTGTAGAAAACATCCAACAGCAATCCCAAAGGACAGCGTCACCGTTCACATGAGAAATGAACAGAGCAGACAATTAAAACATCTTTGATGAACAAATGATGCTGAAGAACTAGCCTCCACATGTCTGATGTGCACTCAGCAATTGGTTGGGGGTCATCCATGTTATACAGGTAATGCTGAGTCGTTTAAGGTTGTACATGAGAGTGCACAGCGGCATGGGCAGCCCTAACTTATGTATTATTAGATTTCATTATTAAACATGCATAGCAAGTTAATCAGCTAGATAAGCAGTTGACATAACACTGGACTATCGTCTTTTTCTTTTGAGAGGACAAGACAAATGTCTTTAGAATCCAGGAGGATCCTAACCCGTAACACTTTTCCAGCATCACCACAGTCACACTGATGGAGCGTGAGCACTTGGTAAAACAAGAAAAACCCTCCTTCTTTCAGTGCGCAATCAAAACACACAGCCTGTACATGAGCAAAATTCCTAACTGACCCATTAAAACACAGTAACTCCATTAGCAATGTAGTATGGGACTGCACATGCCCTTTCAGAAATACAGTACTGGTTTAAAAGAACAATGGCACCGGCCTGCCAGTGCAGAGATAGTGGTACTACTCACAGCACTAGCGACATGGGTCCGGAAACAAGCCCGAATCATCACGGCAGGCCCCAGGAGGGGAACTGAGTCTCGGCGTGGGCAGCAAGCTCTGCCACACCACCACCACACAGGTGACCATACTCCTTTCCCTCTAGGATTTCAAAATTATTAGCCACCGTGGCTAAACAGACCCCACACATCACGTTATGGTAAAAACTAGTACCGAGGTTTTTTTTTGGGGGGGGGGGTCGTCATGTGTAGATGACACAGGTATGCAGTTTATTATAGTGAATTTTTTATGTGGTTTGACATTTAGGAGTTGAACAACACTGTCCCTTCTGTTTTTACTTTCTGTCTCGGACACTATTTTGTTCAGCTTTTCTTCTTTTTTTTCTAGTAGTGTTGGTATCGCCTCTACAGAATCTCTCTGATTTCAACTGTTTACTCTAGCACATTTCCTTTTCAGACTCTGCTTCCGTGCCTTCCAATTGTTTTTCTTCTCTCATTTGTTGTATATTTTATTTCACACCGTTTCCTTTCAAGAGCATTTACTGTCAGAGTCCTGGCACGTGCTGACTTTTATTTAATCTCCCTCACTATTTCAGGCTGCTGCTGCCTTTCTTTTTCAGTCTGCTGCAGTGTCCTCCAATTTCTGCCCAGGTCAGGAAATGATTTCTAATTGGCAGCTGTTTATAATGTCCCCATTTACAGAAATGTTTTTTATATATATATATATATATATATGTAAGCCTAAATGATCCATATGCAACTGTACCTAAATAAAAAGTGATGTGAAAATTTATATAGTGTATGGTCGAATGTGATTGTGTATGGAGATCCATACACTGTAAAAAGTCATTCTGCTGCAGTAGTGACATTCGTACTAATGCAGAACAACTTTCTGTTCTGCCTTAGCAGGGGTGTCACAATGCAAGAGAACCCATCAGCGCTGTTGATTGGACTAGTGGCAGCTGAAGTGTCATGTGCATGAGCTGGCCAGCAGGCAGACAGTCAAGAAGTGCAGGTTGCAGACAGCAGAGGCTGACTGACTGAACAAGAAAAAGTAAGCAATTGTGTTTCTTTGGGTCCATACACTACGTAGAATAGCGTATGTGCCCAAATACACAACATTCAGTATTGACAAGTGGTAGTGGACATTGCAGGATCAACCAGATAAATAGAAGTAGGTGAAAATTACACTCTTGTTGCATTTTAGCAAAATCAGGACCCATAGGTTCCACTGCTGTTTATCTGGGGAGCTGAGAGTTCCCCCTTTAAAAACAGACACCACGCAATGAAATGGAAAGAAATCTGGTCCTTTGCAAAACAGGCCTCTTCTATACAGGACTTATAACTCCAACAATTTAAAATTATTAATAACTTACACTATACTCCTCAAAAGCTATTCAAAATGAAAAGCATCCCAACCCCATTATGCTACAAATGTGGAACAGAAAATGGCACTCTGATGTGTATCTGACTGACTGCACAGAAATTAAGACTTTCTGGAATGAAATCAAAAGTAAACTAAATGCTGAGCGTACAACATTTTTTACTCCCAAGATATGCATATTGGGTAAGGTCATTGACAGAAAGGTAACAGTCAGCAGAAGACACAGCATGTACTTAATAGCGAATACAGCAAAAAGAGAAATACTCAGATTATGGTTATAATATGACCCTCATATAATGAGTGGCTAAGAGGATGCTTTGAAAACTTTAAAACTAGAAAAAATAGCTCATGGCTTAAGACACACGAATGAAGCTTACCTCAGAAGTATGGGCAACTGGACGCCCTGATCACAATCCTTGCTAAACTGAACATACCATAATCTTACAAGCAGATGAATACCGCAAAGATGCTACTAGCCCCTCTCACAAACCTCATCTGAATTACAAAATGACAGCTAAACTTGTAATCAATAAGTTGTCAACTCATTCCCTAGCCCAGACCTTAAACAACAACAGTGTTGTACTATAAATCATATAAAGTCGCACACTTTGGGGATATATGTCACAAATAAAGGAATCCAAAGGGAACAGATCACATGAATAAAATCAGACATATAAACCCAATCAAAAAGGAAAGTTTTGTCTAACAAAAACAGAATAAATGATAGATAAGTGTGTATTACAAGGCAGTAATGCCATCAAGAGGTTCCCAAAGTCCCCAAAACTTCGAGATGGCTTTACTGCCTTGTAAAACACCCCTATTTTTCATTTTTTGTAATATATGGATCCGTTTAAAAAAGAAAATCCTCCTCTTCATAACGGGCGCCCAACCATTTCACTGAAGTCTCACTAAACAACAGGCGCCCAACTACACTGAACATTCACTCAGGAGAAGCACTGCACTAATAAGCTGCTTGCTCAACACCTCATTCGCTTACCTGTTGACTACAGAGCTGGGTGAAAGCAGGATCAACCATATCATTATTTAGCTTTAAAACGACCCCCACCCCAAAAAAAACTGCCAATTGAAGGACGCAAGGGAATTCCTCTCGCTAAGTGAGACAGCTGCCATATTTTGGCACCATGGCAACCAGGTTAGTGTGAGAGGCAGTCCTGCATGTGCGCTGTTCTACTTTTTTTCCAATACTATCGCTCAGAGCTGAAACAACAGTATTATCAGTTCTGAACAACAGTATTACAGCATCGAACAATGGTTTTATCACTGCTCCAACGATACTATTATCAGCGTGGGAGTAGTGTATTATAGGAATATTTTTGTATGGGTTAAAGCAGCAGTACCAGATTAAAAAAAAAATTCAACTCTTTTGCAACAGTTTGTTTCGTGTGCTCTGCTGACCACTTATCTGTAAAATCTTTATTTTCGCTGTATTATCAACCCCGTAAATTGTTCAGTTTCTCCTTGTTTTTGTTTACATTTCTCCCACCCACATGTTGAATTGGAACCCTCTGCTGCCAACCGCATCTGTGCATGACTCGCAGCACTACACAGGGACAGTGGGAACGTGTAGCACAGGGTCCCATGGCAGTAAACAAAAGACGTGATGCGATGCGAGGGGGGAGTTTGACTGCAAATTAGGCAGCAGTCATATTTACTGTGGATCCACAACAATGGATATAAATTTCAAATATCTAGAAAACAAAAGACCGCTAGAAAATACAGGTTACTCACCAGTAACAGGAGTTCTAGGAATGGTATATGTTGTTCATCCACACTTATTGGCAGGTTCCTTGCCGCTTTAAATCTTGCCGGAAGGTCTTCAAGCTGGCTCCTCCCACCCACCCGGGTGGTAAAAGTCTCGGCTCCGGCCCATGACGCAGATCTGGCCCTGGAAGCTCAGGTTGTCTTGTCGAAGCGGGGGAGGTAAGATGGGTAGGATGAACAACATATACCATTCCTAGAACTCCTGTTACAGGTGAGTAACCTGTATTTCTAGGGACATGGATATGTTGTTCATCCACACTTATTGGCAGACTCCTAGCAGTTCTCCGGGAGGAGGGAGGCAAGGCGCACACCCCCAATACTTACTTGGGAAATAAGGACTGGAGAACCGAGGCCCCAAAACCAGCATCCCGGCGTGACTCAAGGTCGATGTGGTAATGGGTAATAAAGGTGTGTGCTGACTTCCAGGTAGCAGCCCTGCAGATTTCCTGGACAGGGACATCACTGGAAGCAGCCACCGATGCAGCAGTATGATGGGTAGAATGAGCTCTTATCCCTCTGGGAGGCTCCATGCCCGCCAACTTATAGCAGCGATCTATGCAGGAGGTGACCCACCTGCCTATCGTCCGCTTGGCTGCAGGTCTGTCAGATGCGGCTTCAGCACAGGTGACAAACAGCTGGCGAACCTCTCCCCGAATTTCAGCCGTGCGCTCCTTATAATAAGCGAGCGCCCTTCTAGGGTCCAGAGTATGGAGCCTATATTCGGCCTCCGAGGTGTGATTGGGGTAGAAACACCGGGCAGAGTCAGCACTGGTTAAGGTGAAACTCCACACCACCTTCGAAGAATTTTGGGTGGGGCGCAGGGACAACCTTGTCCCTGTGGAAGACCAGGTAAAGAGACTCGATGCAAAGCGCCTGAGCTCTCCCATCCTTCTGGCTGACGGTAGCCACCAAGAAGGCGGTCTTCCACGACAGGTGAGAGAGTTCACACCTGTGCATTGGTTCAAATGGCTTGCACATGAGCTTTGCCAGTACCAGCAGTAGATCCTGAGGTGGAGGTTCTCTTGACCGAGGGGAAATGTGATCAAGGCCTTTGAAAAGTGCCCGACCACCTTTCTCTCTGCGCTACCCACTGCTTCCCGCCCACCCGCAAGCAGAGATGGCTGCCAGGTGCACCCTTTAGGTTGTCGACCTAAGCCCTTGACTAGAAAGGGACCATAAATAGTCCAAAATGCTTGCCACAGAACAGGAGGAAGGGTCCAGGCCCTTGCCCTGACACCAAATGGAGAATCTCTTCCATTTGAAGGCGTAGCATTTTCTGGTCGACTCCTTACGGGACGCCTCAACCACATTGAGGACCTCGTCGGAAAGACCCAAGGCCTGGAACTCTAGCCGCTCAGGAACCAGGCCGTCAGGTGCAGGGATTGAAGGTCCGGATGGAACACCTTCCCCTGATTGACTGAAAGCAGGTCCGGGCGAGCTGGAAGCTGCCTTGGGAGCCTGGAGCTGAGGCTGAGGAGATCTGGGTACCAGAACTGGCGGGGCCAGTCTGGGGCTATCAGGATCACCTGCGCCTTGTCCCTCCTTGCTTTGAGAAGCACCTTGTGAATCAAGGGAAATGGGGGAAAGGCGTAGAAGAGGCCCGGGGTCCACAGCCTCGAGAAGGCATCCCCCTGCAGCGAGCCCTGCTGAGGGGGGTGGGCATGAAACAGCCTCAGCTTCGCGTTCTCCCTGGAGGCAAACAGGTCCACCTGAGGTGTGCCCCAGTGGGAGAACAGATCTTGCACTACCACCGGCAGGAGAGACCACTCGTGAGATGCAGCCCCTATCCGGCTCAGGGCATCGGCCAGGGTGTTGGAGGCTCCTGCCACATGAATGGCTAGGAGATCCGCCTCCAGGCTGCGCACGAGTGACCAAATGCGGAGAGCTTCCTTGCATAGAAGCATGGAGCGCGTCCCGCCCTGGCAGTTCAGGTAGTACATGGTCGTGGTATTGTCCGTCTGGACTCGGACCACTTGACCCCGGAGAAACGGAGCAAAGGCGGTGAGAGCCAGGCGGACCGCCTGGAGCTCCAGCAGGTTGATGTGGCATCGACTCCGTGAGGACCAGAGACCGTGCACTGTGTTCCCCAGATGGGCATCCCAACCCATCAGAGAGGCGCCGGTCGATAGAGAGACGCCAGCTCGGGCGGACAAACGGGATGCCCTCCTGCAGATGAAATGGAACGGTCCACCACTGGAGCGCTCCACATCTCCCAGGTCACTATCACTAGCTGGTCCAAGGATTGCAGCGTTGTGACCACTGGCTGGCCAGTCCCACTGAAGAGGCGCGTAGCCCTTGGCCAGACTATGAGACCCGCTGGTACAGCGGGCCGCCTGAGACCCAAGGCGCAGGAAGTCCTGGGCAGGGCGCGGTGCCCAACCAGAAATGATTGGGCAAAGGAGGAAAGAACTCGCCCTCGGCCCTGTCCACCGGGAGCCGCGGTTTCTGCCTCAAGAGAGTCGAGCTCTGCCCCAATGAACAGGATCACCTGCTTCGCTCGAGTTCTGACTTGGCCTTGCTGATGAGAAGGCCAACTTGAGAGCAAACCTGAGGGCCAGATCTCTGGACCGCCCCACCTCCCGCCTGAGGGGCTGCTATCAGCCAATCGTCCAGGTAAGGGTACACCCGACCCCTCGGCACCGCAGGAATGCTGTCACCACTGCCATGCATTTGGTGAAGACCCTGGGAGCTGGAGATAAGCCGAAGGGCATGGCTTGGAACTCGAAGAGGGATCCCTCCGCTCGAAAGCGGAGGAATCTCCGATGTGACGGACGGATAGGGACGTGAAAGAACGCGTCCTGTAGGTCCAGAGAGCAGAACCACACACCGTGTTCCAGAGATGGTATTATCTGTGCCAGAGTGACCATCCTGAAGGTTCGAGACCTTAGGAACTTGTTCAGGTCGTGTAGGTCGAGAATGGGGCGCCAGCCCCCCATCCGTTTCGGAACCAGGAAATACCTGGACATGAACCCCGGGTCTGAAGGGGGGTCCTCTACCTCCGTGATCACCTCCTTTTGGAGGAGGAGAGCGATGTCGGCTCGGCGAGCCGCCAGTGAGGCTGCGGACCCCGAGGCCCCCCGAGGTGCGACGGCTCTGAAGGGCGGGGCCTGCTCGAATTCCAGCGGTAGGCCTTTTCCCACCACCTCCAGTACCCACCTGTCCGTGGTAACAGCGGACCAGGCGGAAAGGAAGTGTCTGAGCCATCCCCCCACGGGGGGAACCAGGGGTGAGGTTACAAGGATGGGGAGACACCCCAGCCTGTCACTGGGCAGGCTTGAGGAGGTACCGGCCATGGGACCTCCTAGGCCATTACCTCCCTGCTTCCTGTTGGAGGAAGCTGACGGCTTGGGATACCAAGGTCGAGCCTGCTGGTCCTGACGTTGCTGGGCGCGGCGGCACAGAAGTCGATGCTGCTTAGGCTGTGGCTTTCATGCCTTTGTCCTTCTGAGCGGAAGAGACGAGTCCAAGGTAGCATTGGACTCTTGATCCTCTGCAGGTGACCTTCCACCCCAGGGCCGAAGAGGTCAGTCCCCAAAAAGGGAACATCCGCCAACTTGTGCTGGGTATCCGAGGTAAAGGTGGATATCCTCAGCCAAGCCCGACGACGCATGGCCACTGCGGCCGCCACAGACCTGGCACGAGTCCCCGATGTCTAACGCAGTCTGGAGCTGCTGTTTAGCCACTGCCCTGCCCTGGTCCTGCACCTGCCTGACCGTAGTCTGCAGATCTGCGGGAAGATGAGGGACAACCTCATCCAGGGAGCCCAACAGGGCGTGAGAAAAATGTGCCATGAGGACGGCCGAACTGGCCTGACGAAGGCCGAGAGAGGACGCAGCATAGACTTTTCGCCCGGCATAATCCAATTTCTTGGATTCCTTGTCGGGAGATTTGTCCACATCCCTGGCGTTCTCGGCACGCCGGAAAACGCTGTCGGTAACCAACCCTCGGCCGAGGGTGTTCCAAACCGGACAGGAACCGGTAGGTGACGATACTTCCTGGCCAACCTGGCCGGCGCAGGGCAGGAAGCAGGATGCTGCCAAAGTTCCAAGGCCAGACCCACTATGGCTCGGCCACTGGAAAGGCCTGAGAACCCTCGGTCCAGAATCTCCGTGAGGGATACCTGGCCCATTTAGGAACGGGTTCGAGCTCATCCCGGTGGACTCCGAGATGAGTCGAAGCAACCCTAAGAAGGACGAAGGGCTATCGTCCATTGACTGCCCTCCCGAGGACTCCAAGTCCATGCGCTTGGAGAAGAGGGAGGAACCATCATCAGACTCAGAAGAGTCCTCAAAGAGCTGCCTCGGCCCTGAGCCACCCTCCACCTGCCGAGGTTTATCGGGAGTGAGGGTGACAGACAGCCTATGGGGCAAACCCAAAGCCGACCGAGAATTTTTGGTCGGAGCCCCAACTAATGGCTGTGGAGGCAGAGGTTCCACCAGAATCGGTGGGGCAGCTGGAATTGGCCGAACAACCGGCCTGAGAACAGGCTCCTCGACTACAACGAGGGGTTGTTTCGGCTGCTCTGGTGACAGCCACTTAATGGCCGGGAAGAAGACTGGGCCTTATTCTCGGTCAAAAGGAGCTGTTGCCACATAAGTTCTCGTCATCTCGACGCAACTTGCGCCGGGCCTCCCTCATCCGAGGAAGAGGAAGAGCGCGGCGCCGCCTGGTGCCGAGACAGAGACCGCCCTAGGGCGGCGGGATCGGTTGAGCCGCGAGGATGTCAGACGACGAGTCTCGACTGGGCCGAGGAGGGCGGGGAGAAGTGTCGAAATCGCACTCCCCTTGGCTCGGACGATCCCACCGAAGGCTCCGGAACCGGAGGCACAGACGAGCCGACGGGATCCTCAACTCCCACCGGGGGAACCGGGGAGAGGGGATTCTCAGCTTCTCCAGCCGACAACCCGTCTAACGGGTCGAGAAAAATCTCGGCCGCGTCATTGGGAGTCTCGGTCAACTGGCCTGACGGGGACACCATGAAGCCAGTGGCCGAAGCTGAGGGGTCGACCGAAGTCGACTGTCGACAAGGAGGGGATCTTTCCCGCCTCCCAAGAGCATCGACGAGAGACATACTTTTGCTCTTTTTGGACCCGAAAGGTCCCATAGTTGGACCTCACCTTGGTCGAGGGTCAGACAAAGCTCCTAAGAAGCCGAGGCACGAGGCACCGAGAGAGTGACAAATGCCGCAGCCGAGGTAGAAGCGCGCCGCCGCCTTCCTTCGGAGGGCGATCATCTGCTCGAGCTTGATCCGCCGAGCCTGGGCCGCCGCTGACACCGCCAATCGGGTCTCTTTAGATTTCACCGTGGAATTTTTTTCTGGGCGCCTAGTTGTAATCGGGCAGCACGGTCTTCAAGGACGTGATGTCGAAGCGAAGAGCACAAGTCGCAGGCCTGGCGGGTCGTGCTCAAAGCCCAGGCAGTAGACGACATGGAGTGCGGACCATCCTAGACATCTTCTGCCCGCAAGGGCACCTCTGAAAACCGGAGTCGACGGTCCATCGCAGTCAGCAGGAGAAGAAGACCAAGTCTTTAGCAAAAACTTTTAATTTGAACTTTTGAAGAATTAGGAACCAGTCTTAATCGCCGTGCTAAGGAGGGAACCTGAGCTTCAAGCCGTAAGGAAGATCTGGCGCCATGGGGCGGAGCCGAGAGTTTTACCACCCGGGTGGGTGGGAGGAGCCAGCTTGAAGACCTTCCGGCAAGATTTAAAGCGGCAAGGAACCTGCCAATAAGTGTGGATGAACAACATATCCATGTCCCTAGAAAAAATATTTACAGATATGGAAACTGGAACTATGGCTGCATCCTTCCCGTACTAGTGCTTTAATTATTATGACATGGCCATATATTACATATTTTAACACGCTTTTATGTTAGGGGTATAGGCTTTTGGTTAGTGACAGCAGAATGTTTTCCAACAATTAAAGTGACAAACTGCCATGTGGTTCAGGTTATAAGAATCAATAACCATAACCTACATGCACTAAATATACTTGCAAGTATCTGGACACAATATGGTTTACAGTTTTTTCTTTTAATGTAAAGCTATGTATGTTACATGACCAAATGTTCCTTGACTCAGTGTGTACTGTGAATGCACTGATGTTTTTGTATGTTTTTATGTGATACACACATCGAAAATTAACAAAATGTAAATATTTGGGATATTTAGCAACACGAGTATTTGCATATTTGACCGTTGCTTGAGATCCAGGGAAGGCACTGACAGGATTTGGAAGCTCCACTTTAAGCTCAAGGGTTGTTATTTTACTGCAGGAGCTGCTTGCCGATTTAATTTCACTGGTTATCTAGATACAGATGAATGAGGGGCCCTGGCCAGTCATTCAGGAACTGCTGTATGTCACACAGTTTAATAATTTATTAAGACAAGTGAAGTCCCAGCCCATTGGCTGCAACATACATCATTTGTGTTGACTCATTTTAAGTTGTTAAAGATAGATCAGAAAAGAACAGTTACGTACTTAACGTAACAGTAGATCTTCGAGAGAATCTCATCAGGCCACATCTATGGAACTACAACCACCAGGCACTGGGACCACATGGAAACTATTTGCAAGCAGTCCACAAGTGGCCGTCCTGACGACATCTTACGTCATCCTCTGTATATAAGCATGGATAGCCCCTCTCCCTCCTCAGTTCCTTGCTTAAGATCATACTCAGAGGACCTCCCTTAGGGAACCAGGAGAGAGCTGACGTTTCGGCTACCATGTGAGGCTGGAAACAGCAGGTAGTCCATCCTGGAGAGAAAGACAGGAGAAAAGAGGCTCAGAGTCCAAGGGTGATGGAGGGGTGGGCAGCATGGCCTAATGAGAGATTTTCTCTTAGCTCTATTGTTACGGTAAGTATGTAACTGTTCTATCTTCTTCGAGGATATCTCTTTCATCAGGCCTCAACTACAGAATGATTCCCAAGCAGTACTGCCACAAAGACAGTCTGGGTGGCTGGACTACAAGCCTAAGAAAGGAAACCTTGAAGCACAGACTGGCCAAAGCCTGCCCTTCTTGTAGAGGTACTGTCTAGACTGTAGTGGTTAGATAAAGTGTGGACAGTACTCCAAGTTGCAGCACCACAAACTTCTGCTAACGACACATTCCTGAAACAGGCCAGAGAAGTGGCCACGCCTCAGGATGAATGGCCACCAACTCCAGGAAGTTCCTTGCCGTATTTCCTACAGTAGAAAATACTACTACTGGCTAACTAGCTGGACAGGCACTGTTTAGAAAGTGTTACACTCTCTTGCCAGGGCCGAGTGAAACAAAAAGTTACGAGCACTTCCTGCAGTCCTTCATGCAATATACATAATATCTGAGTATTCTGTGCACAACTAAGCGTGGAGCAATGCTTCCCCTGGATTGGCATGCTCTGGAAAATAAAACTGGTAGGTGGATAGTCTGATTTAAAGTAAACTCCGACACTACCTTAGGAAGGAACTTAAGGTTGGTCCAAGACACCCTGTCTTTATGGGAAATCAAATAAGGAGGCTTGCACATTCTAAGAGCCTGAAGCTCAGAAATCCTTCCAGCAGAAGTAGTAGCAAACATCTTCCAGTTTCATACTGATCAAGAGAATATAAAAATGATAAATTATAATTCAAATAATGCTAATCGTTACCTGGGATAATTCCCACTAATTGTTGAAACAGAACATGATAAATAAAGTAAGAGGTAGAGTTAGACAGGATCAAAACCTACCAACAATAGTATGAGTCCTCCCACCTCAACTTGTGCAGAAAAGAAACCATGGAGGCCTCCAAAGGCTCATTCTGTAAACCGGTCTGGGCCCTAGACTAATATTTCCTTTCTCCTCAGAGTATCCCATTCAGATAGCGGTCTTGGCTGGTCGCACCCCATCACCCTTCCATACCAGGGGAGCCACATGACCAAGATTTTCCCAAGCTCCAACCACAGGGTGCAGTGATCTGTTCCATACGTTCAAGTTCTGCTACACATAAACATCATTGGTTTTTTTTTGGGGGTAGAAGCCATTTGGCCGTGATGCACTTAACAGCCCCAACTCTGAGAATTTGACCAAACCTAACTGCCTGACTCCTCCTGGGTAGCGGGGTGGGAAAGCCCAGCATTAGTTCTGTAAATGTGAAGGGGAAGGTAATCCCCATCAACCACTGTATCTTTTTATGGATTATGACGCCAATACCCAAGGATTTTTTTTTTTTTTTTTTTTTTTTGAGCACAGCTGTTGCTCTTTAAATAAATGTACTGATTTTTTACCTTAGTATTTGGGTCTGTGGCTCTGTCTGCAGTAGTATACTATTTTTCTTGCAATGCTCTGCTGTACTACCTGGAGGTCTGCAAAATACTGCAAGCAAGTGGAGCTGTAAGATCTGGATGCCTCCAAAATGGCTGTACATAAAAGGTAGGATCAAGGAGAGTCTATAATGCCAGCTATATACACATGAAAAAACAACAGGGTTCAACTCCTGAATACAAGCCAATTTCAGAATTTATTCACTCACGTTATTATGCTACCAATAAACAAGCATCAATGTTTGTCGGTAAATCCACTTTTTCAAGGAATGCTGCAGTCAAATTCATCCTTGGAAGTAAAACGCATATCCATTTTCTTGCACACTCCAGCAGGGAAGCCAGCTCTTGCATCCATGCTAGTCTTATGAAGGTTTAAAGTAAACTTTTAAGGTTTGTCCCTGCTTGTTTCGATTAGAATGAACACCTGCCAAATATGAAAAATCAGCATGCCTTTGTCACGTGTTTTTTGCCAGATCGTGTTAAAAATACCTTTAATTTCTGCCGTAATCCTGGAAGTCACTGCCACTGGGTGCTTCAGTCTGCAGATTGCGTTAGGTCTCAGGGGATTGAAAGCGTGACATCCTGCCAGGGACAGCACAGGGTGCACCCCATTGAATCCTAGGGGACAGATTTTAAACACATTACTATGCATATGTAAGCTACCTTTGACACAAATGAAAGCCACCGCTCAACTAATATGGGTCCTGTTAGTTGAGCGGTGGCTTTCATTTGCATCACAGGTAGCTAAAATATGCATAGTAATGCGTTAGTTAGTGTTTAAAATCTCCCCCATAGGATTCAATGGGGCGCGCCCCCACGTTCTCCGTGGTAGGGCATCACAAAACGTCCGACCGTGGGGGCATGGTCAGCAGACCGGGAAGCTGGAAGGAATCGGCTGGCTGCCTAGCAGTTCTGCCAGAGTCATGATCCCTTCCCTCTCGTACAGGACAATACCACAGACGGACTATCACCACTGCAGGGTGACGGGCCATGAAGCCCAAAACTGTAAGTAATAATCTTACAACTATACTTTAAGGGGCACATCCCTGATCAAATAAAGGAAGGACAGAGGGCTTAGCTAGCTGCGTTACCTATTAAGATATTACTGCCCAAGAAAATGGATCCATACTTCACTCCTAATAGGATGGATCTGACCACTGCATTCCTTGGAAAGTAGATTTACCATGGAATATCAGTGCTTGTTTACTAGTAGCAAAATAGCTTCAGCGTCTACTTTTTGAAACTGGCTTATATTAAGGAGCTGAGCTCTAAGTCTGCAACATACTCCCAGAACCCTCATCTCCCATGGATCACAAATCTAGCCATAGGTTTTCAGTAAGGGCAGCTCCCCATTCCGCCTCATTCCGTCTTTCTCATCTGATCATTCCTGAAGGTAATACAATACTCAAATATAAGCGTCAAATCTAAAAACCCAGTCTTACACTTTACAAACTATTCTTTCACAAACAATAATAAAAATAATTTCAAAAAACTCTGAAAGTCAAATTATTTATGGGGAACCATGGTCTCTCACCAACTAAAGTCATGGGCCAGCACAGAGACGGGATCGGATGTTCTTATGTTGTACAGCGCTGCTGGCCACATGCATTAGCAGCAGCCAAGAAAAAGCTGCAAGCCTTCCTCTGAATGGGAACGTGACGGTAATTTGAGATTGACACAAGCTCAGCTGTCCATTACTCAGAACAGAGTAGCAATTAGAGAGCACAAACAAGACCTTGCTTATTCAAAGTGAGAAGATAATTGTCCTGCCAACACTTGTGGGGTTGTGCACAAAAAAGAAGGAATACTGTGCAGCCACTGCCCTGCAATTGCTGGGCAGAAAGCACGTGGAATTAAAAGGAAAAGAAAGGCACAGCTGTTCTATTTCTGATTCTACATCTCTATGTAGCAATTATGCAACACTATTACCAGTTGAAAGGCGAGCATGACCGTCAGCAAGACACCTCAATACCCACCCTCTGTTACAAAAAACCCAGAGATGTCATCAAAAAAATCAAGGCATAAATACAGAGCAAGAGAGACTCAGCTGCGCCATCCTGTCACAGATCTCTCACAGTGCGATATTGAGGAGAAGGCTCTGCTATGTACCAGTGTCCATTATACAGTGTAGTCAATGGAGACAGTTTAACTCTGTAACCATGTCATAGCTCGCTCCAATTCTATGATGTCCTCACAGAAGATACAGCTGTGTAATCCTGCCCCTTTTGCACACGTAGACCTATTCTGAGACATCACCGTGGTGGCATCTGAACATGATCACGGCTGAGCCCACATGAACAAAATGGACAGGAAGTACTGCTCCAAGCTGAAACCCCCGAATTCAGGTTTTAGCTTGAAGGGTCCTCAATGCCCATAAAAGTGGAAATAATGAGGCTATGCTTAGCCTCTCAAAATTATGACTGCATTACAGCAAACATATCAGAGATACAAGACCTCAAATCCGTTAGCGGGTGGGGGCAATACTATCAACTAAAGGGCTTGCCCTAGTTCGATGGCATAGCAGATGCCGCCCCCCCCCCCCAATCAAGTGGTACTTAATCTGTCCATGCCAAAGTATCTTCTGGATGCTTATTTTGTTACAGCAGCAGTAGGCCTGCCAGGACAAGCAGATTGGGGCCCCACAGCCAAATGGAGGCCCAAAAGGGCAAGAAGGTTCAGCTGGGCCTCTCCTGGAACACTCTATCCTCCTCCATCCATCCAGCCCTCAATGAACCTGGCTCATTCCCAAACCTGGGTAACCAGAGTTGCAAGTGTCAGCCCTACCACCCACTGATGGGTCAGTCCCAAAAGTGTTTTTTTGTTACTCAAAGTATGGCTTTGAAGCTGAAATCTTTTATTTATTTATTTTATGTAATGTTAAAACTGATTTATCATGTTTGTGTTTTTTCACTGTCACCACTGTTTTATTAGTAAAACGATTTTTTAGTTCTTTCTCAATGGGGAAGATGACCTACCCATGAAATATAAAAAATGTAACTGCTGAATTCATTTTGTTCTTATGAATCCACATATGCACTCTGTATTTGAGGTTATAATCTTGTCTCTAATGTATATATAGAGAAGAAGAATACTGTGGCTGCAAAGGTTCTCGTACAGCTCAGTTGCACCTCTCCTGCTAGTGTCATGCTGTTCCACTGTTTGCTCGTGCTGCAATCTTGTTACAATAGATGTTATTTCACCTGTGTTTAGGTTTTTCACATAGAATCATGAAGAACTCTGAACGTGATGAATGACTTGAAATGTTGAGCGTGAGCAGCTGTGTGACTGGCAGTAGCACATAGATACTGAAAGCACACACTGAAAAAACACAAAACAAAAAAAACTGTCCCCTACCATACTGCGCTGCACTCTGCTGCCTCTAAACCTGTAAGAAATGACAAATACAAGTTATGGTTTGCGAAATAAAAAAATCTATTTTAAAAACGAACCCACAGCAACTGTGAAGAACAAGCTGTCTCAGACACCTTGTGGTACTGTAACACCACGTACAGCATTCAAGCTTTGCTCTCGTGCTGCATAACAGTACAGTATCTACTTGGTGTCTGAACCTGCTTGTTCTTCACAGCTGGAGGTCAATTATTCGTTATACAGGCCAGTAACTGTTCTATACACAGATTCCCTATAGTGTTACAGTGCTCATGCTGAAGCTGTGTTTGGATTTGGCACTCAGCATCCATCTGGGAGAAAACAGAATGGTTAGAGAAACAAGAACATTTACAACTACAGCATTATCCTATATAACACAACAGGTGGTGGGGAGTACGGGACTGCACAAGTTGCAGGTTCCTGTGAAATGGTTGCCAAGCGAACAGACTGCCCAGAGAGGTGGGTGAAGCAAAGGTTTGAGTGATCTAAGATGGACGAACTGTGAGCAGCATTTGTAGAAGCTCCAGGCAGCCCTAGGTGTTGCTTTAGTGAACAGTGATGGACTTCTCCCATTGTCACTAAGGATCTCTCTCGCTCGGCAACAACAATGAATTTCTGTTGCACCAACTGGCCCTCTCAATCAGAGACTCAGAATGGGGAAGCCTGCTCTGGAGAGTAGCAGCAGGGCCGAGAGCCCAACAGTACTTATGTGCCACAGGTACAACTTCCCTTTTCCCTTACACTAAGACCCAAGCCTACAGTCACTTTCCAGTCAGGTAATTTGTTTTAGCAAGGGACGCTATACTGTTTTCGGTTCATGCTACTGCTTACTGAGACATGAGGGGATACTTCAGTATGATTGGTCTGGGGTAGGGAAGAATGATTAGTGCCATGTGCTTTGTTTTTGTTTTTTTGGATGCTCAAGTGTTAGGTGCAACATTCTGTGCTCAGGTAATTCAGGAAACATTACTGAGTTGCCATAAAAAAGTCGGTCATTTTAGTGTGTTTATTGCATTTGTGACCTCTTTTGCAAAAGAAACTAGCCGTCTTAGCTGAATTACTTTGACAGGGTGTACCCCTTGGCTAGAAAGCCATTCCAGCCCGATCCCCAGTCCTCAAATTCCTTCTGAGTGTGTTGGTGGCGGTGGTGGCTCCTCACTACCCTCCTCTTCCTCAATCTCTTCCGTTTCCTCAGATAATAAGGGTGTACAGCTACTGCTGCAAACTACTGAGACTATTTCCATATCAGAGAGGCTCTCTGATGTATCCAAAGCATCATCTTCAGTCAGCCAATGTTTGACACTCGCCTTGGCACTGTCTATCAGCTGAAGGTCTGCTGCCATTTGCGCAATCTGTGGTGCGTCATTGCCTTCCAGCTCCTCCTCTGGAGCAATGTCATCAGCAAAGGCAGATCCAAGGGTTGCCGACCAGTAGTGGGCAATTGTTGCCTGGAACACACTCTCGCATGCCTCACCCGTTAAAGCTGCCATTGATTTTAAGGTCAGTGCTTTAATGAATTCTGTCACCTTGTCTGTAGAAGCCGCCACCAAGTTGCCTAAAAGGCATTTTCTATAGCGTTTCTTGAAAGCAGCAATGATATCGCCATCAAGTGGTTGTATGCGGGAGGTCGTATTCTTTGGGAGAAAGACTGCTCTTATTTTCTCATTTCTGGAGCACAGTTCTGACTCCGAAGGATGAGCAGGACATTGGTTAAGCAGTAGGAGTGCTTTAGGCCGCAATTATTTTTTTCTAAGAAAAGCACGCACAGAGGGCACAAAATGGTCAAAAAAACACTCTCAAAACAACTCGCTAGTCATCCAGGCATTCTTGCTGTGCCTGTAGATTAAAGGGAGCGAGTTCATGTTTACATGTAACCCAATTGCAGTATTATAGTATTCAAAGTAGCAGGTTCGCCTCGCAGGCAATAGAACGAGACGCCTCGCACAGTCGATACCGCTTTGCGAGCTTTCTAAAGGAAGCTCGCAAGAGCGAAACATGTCAGGTGACTGAGGAGCGGACGTCCTGACGTCTTCACATTTCTGGTTGCACTGAGTGGGAGGAGTGGGCCTTTGCTTGTTTTGGATTACTGGGCATTTTTGTATTCACCAATTGTACTGATGTGCTGGATTTATCCTGGTTTACTGTGGATTTTATGGACTTTTGAATAAACTAGATGCTGCTACACCCTACCAAGGCATGGTGAGTGTTTACTACCTACTGTTAATTGTGCCCTGAAGCAAAGTAAATATACTGTGAGCATATGCTAGTGTGGCCTTCTGTGTGGTGCCGGTCCCCCGACCTGCTGATCGTATCTGTTGCTACTTTTCTAGTCATTCTAGTTCCATTAGTCACCTTAAGCAACTGCTCCACCTGCTGTCCAAACAGGTAAGTACCGTACCACTGAAACATAGACACATAGAAGCTGTCAGCAGAAAAGGACCTCTTGGCCCACCTAGTCTGCTCTAAAGTCCCTACGTGTTGTGCTATCACAGATCCTAACTGATCTCCGGCCTCGAAGGAGACATTCATTACCTGCTGCTGGACGTCCTGGAAGAAGCTAGCAATCCGTAGCCAGGAATGCAGTCTAATGCAAATGCCTGCAGCTGCAGAGCGAGATGCCACATAAAAGGCATCCATAGAGGCTTTCAGCTGATGATTGTTGGATTCAATACCTTGCTTTACAGTCAGCAGAATATACTGTTTCAGTCTATGAATCTAGTAGAGCCTCTGTCAGAGACTTTAGTTCCCTCCAAAGGGCATACTCATATCTGGAAAAATGCTCTTGGGTATCCTCATGCCCAGGGTGGCTGAAGCACAGGCTTGTTTGCCCACAGTGTCAATTTTGTGCGAATCGCTATTAGTGGGGTGTGCAGTGACCTCTTTAGGGACAATGGCCTTGTCACTCTCGATGAGAACAACAAGAGCATTAGCTATGGGCAGAGTAAAATACAATGGATTATGTTTAGGAGCTGCATAATTCATGTCCGCCTGCTGGGGACAGCTGCCACAGAAACACATCTCTGCATCAGGCAGTTTCCCAAACCGATTGACACATTATTCACACTCGGGAACTCCAGCTGGAGGCACCTAGCCTGGTCAATGGCTGCTGGCTCGAAAACCAATGCTGAGTGCATATTCTGAGCAGTGCTTGAAAGGATAGGTCTTCCTGATTCATAGACACAGGAACTCAGCCTAAGATCTCCTGACCACAGTGACAGTCGACAGGGGTCTTCGGCGGGGGGGGGGGCTGCACTATGCCATCATCCCTGTGTGCATCAAGGAGTTTTGCGTGGCGGCAGATCAGAACTGTATGACAGGCCACAGAGGTGGTCAGCTCTTTACAGCAAGCCTACTTTCTTCATCTGCCCCAGAATTTGCCTCAACATGTATAACCCCCTCCTGGTTATATCCCCTGATATGGAATATCCTAAGGTGGGGGATACTGTTTTTTTTAAAGTAGTACTATTTTCCCCAAAGCTTTTGTTGGTTTACGGTTTTATGCCTACAGTCTGTAAAGCCACTGTTCACCCAATCTGGCAAACAGTGCAATAATTTGAGTCAGTAAGTAATGGTATCTCAGGCTGACTATCAAACATAGCAACTGCCTTTTCTAGAGCACTGACTTCCTCTACTTATACCAAAGGTGCTACAAACAGGACTGAAATCCAGTCATCCAAGGCTACTTTGCATTCTGGCATCTCCCCGTCAGTATACCAGTTCCTGCTGTGCCACTGCCTTGACAGTTTTGGTAGTAGTTGTGATGGATAGAAGTTCACCTCAGCAGTGGCAGGGATCTCCTGCTCAACTGGTTCAGGTAGGTGGTTTTCTTGTGGGCTGTATTCAAAGTATAATGAGGGATCCACTTAAAAGCGTTCCCCACAGATACCAACTTTGGCCTACAGCTTTCCCAAACTTACCTGTTTTCCTTTGGAGTACGCTGGGGATAGAGACCGGAACTAGTACCGTAATCCATTCAGAGCGGTAACTGGGACTGGAAAACAGTAAATGCCAGAGTAATAGCCACCAGAATCTGTTCTTCAACTGGTTTGAAGGATCCGATTTGGGGGGTGGGGGTTGCACTCAAAGCATTACTTAGCTCTTTCTGCAATGCCTGGACACTATCACTAAAAGGCATACTCCTACCAATTCCACTATGAACTATCCAGTTTAACTTCCAGTGTGTTCCTTTTTGTTTTTAAACTCTCAATCTTTATTGAAGTTTTTAAAGAAAAAAGAAACTATCTCTGGCTTACTATATGCCATAAGATAATTCACAAAAAGTATAACCATCCTTTGTATAAGCAATTAAAAAGAAAGATAAATAACGAATCGTATATAAAGACTAGGAATCCATTAAGCAATATCCCAGTGTATAGAAGCTTTAATAGACTAGGGAACGGTATGCTCCAGAATAGAGTAGCATTAAGTTGGAATGGTTTGACTGAATCACAGAAAACAAATTTAGATTTTTTTAAATTTAAAAATGAATTGTTTAATAGTTTGTATTTTTTATGTGTGTGTTTTAAATAATGTATGTATGTATGTATGTATGTATGTATGTATGTATGTAGAGTGCAATTGCATTTGTTTGTATTAGTTGTGTTTGTATTACTTATGTTAAATGTCAATTGTAACTGGTAAATGTATTAGAATTCACATGCAGGACTTTGTTGTAAACGGGACTTTGTCCTAACAAATGAATTTCCTGTGAAAAAATAAACTTTTAATCAATCAATCATCTGTACACAAACATACATAAACTAAACAAAGACACAATACAAATATAGATACAAATAAAGACACAAACCCAAACACAACTTCCAGTGTGTTCCAACTGTTCAGGCGCCAAGTTGTCACAGGTCCAAATGACACAGTATGTGTATTCTATTTTATGTGTATAGAAGACACCAGAAGTGTGCTGACGTAGGTTAAGCAATTTCTATTACTACTATATGTTCTCATCACTGAACTAGGTAACAGTACATACAATCTCGTATCAGAAATATTTACCAAAAATATGATAAAAGCTATTATTTCTCAACTCAGCAAAAGCAATCTCCCAAAATTACTATTTCCTATGCCTGGCAGTTTTACGGCCTATAGCCCTGACCTCTAATCTAAGTCACAAAGCAAAATAACTTAGTTAAGCCATTTAATTGTACTAGCATTCATATAAAGCAGTTACCTCCTAACCCAGTAACCTTACTGACCTACAGTCCTGACTACTAAAATGTTGCTTGAGAGGCTATCAAGGCATGAAGGAAGAGCTGAGCATATTCTTAACAGTTCAAAATATTGTAGCGCTCCTCTGAACTGCACAGAAAACCACAGGACAACGAAATTTAAACAGCTAATGTTGTATTATATATATCCACCTTGTGAGAGCTGCTAGTGCCCTGCTTAATGCCCCTTGTCCTGTGGCTTCTTCAGCAGTTCACAGAGCGCCATACTTTTGAACTGTTTGCTGTAATTTCGCTTAGCTGCCCATTTGTAATGTGCATTTCGCACAGACAGTGAGCGCTGTCTGAGTTTTCTTTTGTTCTGAGCATATTCTTACCCTTCTGTGGTCCTGCCAGCAACCTGCAGCCAATACCCACCTAAGACCAGTGGCAAGTAGCAGTCTTCCCATGAGTCTGCTCCTACAGTCCTCTCGACATCAAAAGTCTAGGGTTTTTACATTCTTTTTGCAGGAGCCTGCTTGAGAAAACAGCTACCACATCGCTGTTGGGCTACAAAGTCTGAGGGGTTTTAATATTCTTTTTTGTATGGCTCACTTGAATCACAAAGCATGACACGCCCAAATAAAAAGTGGCATGGGTAAAAGGTGACAAGAATTGCATGGCTGTTGGGCTATCTGAAAAGTGGCATTGGATCAAATGAAAGTGCTGAAAGCCAGATAAGGCATCGTAAACAAGTAGTTTTAAACACAATAGAGCGCAACCCAGTAAGCCATAATATAACTGCTCTCGGCGGTCTTGCTCAGCTATGCTCACGCCAAGAGCCTTAGGGAGAGCTTCCCTAGCATCACTGACATCTCCCTCCGTAAATGTCTTGCAAGGAGGTTTGAGGGGAGTGGGGTCACAGGGCCAGCAACACAGTAGGCAGCTGCGACAAACCTGGTGGCACCAATCCCACCAAATGGACACCGTATGTGGCACTGAGTGTTCCCAACATTAAGAGTTCCTGCAAACACCAGTTCCCACACTATGCCAGACCCCAAAGGGCCCAAACCTGACACTGGATGTAGAACCAGAACCGGCACTGATGACACAGCTGGTACCAAAGTGACCGGTGATGGCACCATTGCTGTCCCCATCCCTGGGCAGGATGGAGGAGACACCACAGGCAAGACAAATGGAAGTGCCGTTCCTGGCAAGGAACAAGGCAAGGCAAAATTTATTTTTCCAGACACCCAATCCCAGAGACTCTGGGAGCCGTACAACAAAAACATATCATCAATACAAAAATTTAATTAATATCGAATAAATAATAACAGCATAAAAATAAATACAGTCTGTGATAACAGAGAACCCTATTAAAACAGATACTCAGAGGGAAAGGAGCATGGGGCTTTCAGGGAGGACTAATATATAAGGTCTGGGAAGGCCTGATTAAACAGGAAGGCCTTGAGGCGGGCCTTAAAGACCTCAACCAAAGGGGTCTCCCAAATAGATGGAGGACGCAAATTCCACTGGATGGGGCCAGCGACACTAAATGCTCTGTCACCGGCAGTTTTAAGCCTCGTCCTCGGAATTGTCAGGAGGCTCCTAGAGGAGGATAGGAGGAAGCGGACCAAGAGAGCGGGTATAAGAAGGTCGAACAGATAGCCAAGGCCCAGCCCATGTAGGACCTTAAAGGTGAGCAAGCCCACCTTAAAGAGGATCCTCCAACTCACTGGCAGCCAGTGCAGATCACGCAGTACTGGGGTGATGTGACAATTTCGACTGCCCAGTCAGCAGCCTGGCAGCCGCGTTCTGCACTAGCTGCAGCCGGTGGAGGTTACCCCCCTCACCCCCACCCGAGATAGAGCACATTACAGTAATCCAAGTCTGGATGCCATGAAGGCATGCGCTAAGGTGGGGAGGTCAACAGACGGAATTAGGGGCTTAACCGTGGCGATATTTCTAAGATGGTAAAAGCTGGTCCGGACAACGGACAATACTTGAAAATCAAATGACAATCCACTGTCAAAGGTCACACCAAGATTTTGCACCCTGTGAAGCCTTCAATGGCACAGATCCCAAAAATAAGCCGGTTTTGGCACCAGAAGCCATCCTGTTCCACCTTCTGTTCAATTCCACCATCAGTACAGCCAGCTGGAGGCCATCCAATCACTGATCTCCACAAGGCAGCTATTTAGTACTCTTTCAGACCCAGCTGCACCACCTGCAATGCCAGTCCACGGTTCAGCCAACACACAAAGGGTCATGAACCGGTGCCACTGGGGCCAGACCCTATACCCATTGCTCATAAGAGCTACCCAGTGGTGAAACTACCCAGTGGAGCCCTCACTTAAAGACAATGGGGTACTGCCGGCCTGCCGGTGCAGCGGTTGGATTTCTGCTTGTGACGTCAGCAACCCGGGTTCGGGAGCGAACCCGGATGCTGAGGGTTGGCCGAGAGAAGGCTCGAGCATCGGATGACTCCTTGCCTTCTCTCAGGGGAAGGGTGGGGAGACGACCTGGCGCTTGCTGACTGCTGGCAGAGGCCGGGGTAAGGCAATGCACTGGGTCCCGCTGACTAATGGGGCATGGTGAACGTCGGCGTACGCCTTGACATTAGTGACACGCCGCCAGGAGCAAATGGAAAGAACGCTCCGTGGTCGACTGGATGACGGCTGCCGGCTCCCACTGCCACAAGATCCTGAGCAGTCCAAAGACCACCTCATCAGCACATGGGCCAAGAAAGAATGCAGTGGGCCAGCCCGATGGCACCGAGGGTTGAGGCGCTGGACGCCACACCTTGCGCCGCGCCGGCGACACGGGTTCAGGACCAAGCCCAGGCATCGGGTGTTGGCAGGGGTGGGAGAGGGCTGAGCGCCTGAAGGACTGCTCTCCTCCCGGCGGGGTGTCAGGGATTGCCTGGCATGCCAGCGGCTCCTGGTGGAGACCGGGGGGTGCTGCAGCTCGCTCGGCAGCTCGTAATCTGTGTGCCCTAATGCAGGCAAGGGTTGCCCTGTATGCCTTTCGTCAGGAACATGCACCGGAGGGGGATCTCTAGAACAAGGGAAAAAGCCCGGTCTGAAGGGTAGGGGACAGCACCTGCCCCCATGACCAAGGCAGAGTCCATCCTGCCTGGCCTTCCAGGTTCCTCCACCCGGGTCCTCTCCCACCTCGGAGTCTGTCCGATAGAGCGCCCAAAGAGGAGGGGTGGCCCCACCCCAGAGGGGTTAAGCTGGGGGTGCCGATCGTGGACAAAGGAGGAGGAAGAGAGGAGGCACAGGTAGGTGGACTTCAGGCAGGGCAGAGGCGCAAAAAGACAGAGGGATGCTCCAGGCCCGAGACACTGACCTCCCAGGCCTAGAAGTCCCCCGAGTCACCGGTGACAATGGTGGGGACCTCAGACTCTGGAAAGTTTAATGTCTCATGGCAGGATGCCTGAGAGAGGCCCCCAGACCGTGACCGGAGGAAAAGAGAGATGTGTAAAAAACAAAAAAAGAATGCACTGGCCTGCACCACCGGTGCCTTCTGCCTTGAAGGAGGGGGACCCATCCGGCAAAGGGTTACCCAGGGGGCTGCAATGTGGGGTGGCTGCATTGGGGCAGGGTGGCAGCGAGGGGTATACGCAGCCCAAAGGAAAGCCGTCCCACAGCTGGGAGGAGCAAAACAAAACAAAAAAAAGACAGAGGGGTGCTCCAGGCACGAGACACTGACCTCCCAGGCCTAGAAGTCCCCCGAGTCACCGGTGACGATGGTGGGGACCTTAGACTCTGGAAAGTTTAATGTCTCATGGCAGACCTCGCAGTGGATGACCTTGACTGGTGCTGTTTCTTTGCCTTCCTGCCACACGAGGAAGAGGCCGAGGTTGAGCGGTGCTTGGACCTAGACACAGAGTGTGTATGGGATCAGTACCCTTTCTTTTTGGACTTACAGGAGGACTACCTTTCCAACAGAATACTGGACTGCCCGTAGTTAAAACCCTTCTCTGGAGGAGAAAGTGGACTGTATCTGGTTCTGCTGACAGAGCAGCCTGCCTCTTCAGGCTTCCGACCATTCTCCATAGTCTTCCACCATTGACACTTGGTAGGGCTGAGAGAGAAACTAAGTTATTTACTGTGACAAAAACTAAACTGACATAAAAATAAACTCTAGCTTGACAGTCCACAGGCGTAGTGGTAGAGCTACTGCTCGCGATGCCAGAGACCTGGGTTCGGGAACGAGCCTAGGTCAGAGGGCTGGCCAGTAGAAGGAGGACTGAGCATCCTAGGAATGCGCCTTCTCCGCTGGAGGAAAGCCGCCCCATCGCTTACTTGTACACATGGGTGGAGGTGCAACTGGGGAGCGCCACAAGGGAGGGGAGGACATCGGCTGGGGTCCAGAGCAGCAGCACATCTCAGCATGCATATGCCTCCTTGGAACCCCACGAGGAGAAAACTTAAAATGGACCCCGCATTCGCACCTGGCGACAGGCCCCAGTGCTGAGCAGACAGACCGACCCTGGGGCCCAGGAACTAACATACTAAAATGCCAGCAGAACAGGCCTAACAGTTTTTTGTGTCTGCTCGTTTGGTCATCCCCCACTCTGGGAGCTGACCTTACTGCCCCCCCCCCTCTCTGGCTTCTTCCTTCCCAGTCCCGGATATTCCCACTGCACAGGACTACAGGACTTTGCGTTCAGAACCCTTCCCCTGTACCTGTCCCATCCCTCTTGAACCCCTCCACCATCTCTGCCTCCACCAACCCCTGGGCAGCGCACTCCATGGCTCCACCATCCTCTCAGTGAAGTAGCACCTCCTCCTTTCTCTCCTGAATCCCCTCCAGCTTCCACCCATGACCTTTAGTTGCCCCTCCTTTGGAGCACTCTGACTGCTACTCCCCTATTTAACCCCTTCATGTACTTGAAGACCTCTATCATGTCCCCCCGGTCCCTTTTCTCTTCCAATGTGTACATATTTAGCTCTTCGAGCCTCTCCCCATGGGTCCTGTCCCCCAAGCCCCAGATCATTTTGGTTGCCCTCCTCTGGAACCTTTCCAGGAGTTCAATGTCCCTCTAAGTGAGGCCTCCAAAACTGCATGCAGTACTCGAGGTGCGGCCTCACCAAGCAATTATACAGGGGGAGTATCACTTCCCTCTTTCTGGAGGTGATCCCCCTAGCGATGCATCCCAGCATCCTGTTGGCCGCTGCCCTCCTACAAGTCTTCGAGTTGTTCATCTTGACATCTACCACCACACCCAGGTCCCTCTCAGCCATTGAGACTTGTAGTATTCCCCCCCCCCGGTATACTCTTGGCCCGGGTTTCTGGCTCCCAGATGCAGTACCTTGCATTAAACCTCAGCTTCCACTTTCTAGACCACCTTTCCAGAGCCTGTAGGGCCACCTTCCCCTCTTCCCCATCCACCACCGCTCCCAGTTTTGAGTCATCTGCAAAGAGACTCATCTCACTCCTGATAGATACCTTTCCTGATGTCAGAGGCATAGGCATTGAACAGAAGGGGCCCAAGGACTGATCCCTGAGGGACCCCACTAATGACCTCTTTGGAGATGAGACTATCCTGCCAACCTCTGGTCCTGGAGCAAATTGCCTATCCGTCTGATCATCTGGTTCCCAACCCCCCATTTCTCCCAGCTTATTCAACAGGCCCCCATGAGGAACAGAGTCAAATGCCTTGCTTAAGTCAAGATAGAGGACATCCACTGGTCTGCCCAGGTCCAAGGCTCTTGTCACCCAGTCATAGAACTCCACAAGGTTTGTCTGACACAATTTCCCTGGGATGAATTCATGCTGTCTATTGTCCAGGCACCCCCAGCCTCTCCTTGACAATGCCCTCCATCACCTTGCCCACCACCGATGTCAGGCTGACAGGCCTGTAGTTCCCTACTACCTCCCTTGATCCCCCTCTTGTGGATAGGCACTATATGCGCCACCTTCCAGTCCTGGGGCACCCACCCTGTCCTCAGAGAGATGGTGAAAAGCTCCAACAGGGGTTTCGCCAGGACATCTGCCAGTTCCACCAGAACTATGGGATGTAATTTATCTGGCCCTGGTGCTTTCTCCGTCTTAAGGGACCTGAGTGCTTCCCTCACTCTTGCCATGATTTCCACTTCACTCCTCATCCCCTGCTTTGCCTTCCCCCTCCTGCCAGTGATGGCCCACCTCTCCCAGTCCCGACAATTGGCAGGGTCCCTCCCTCAGTTTCACCATCTCCTGCATGTATGATGCAGCCCCCCATTTTCCTTGGTAAAACTGAGGCAAAGTACTCATTTAGTACCTCAGCCTGCTCCCCCAGATCTTGTGCCCATCCCTCCCCTGTTTTAATCCTGCTAATTTACCCCTTCACCCATCGTTTTTCCCCAATGTATCTAAAGAACTCCTTATTCCCTCTCCTAATTTCCCTGGCCAGGTTCTGCTCCTTCCTTGCCTTAGCTGCCCTCACCACCCTAGTGGCCCTTCTGGCCATCAGCTCGTATTCCCCTCTATCCCTTTCACTCCTTGAGCACTTGAAATGCCTATAAACAGCCTTCTTTCCCCTCACCACCTCCTGAACCTCCCTGGTCCACCAGCAGGGTTTACGGGCCCTACCACATTTTCATCTTACTCCTGCACCCCCCTCCTGATTTCCCACATACTGTCAGCATCCATGTCTGGCCCAATCCCATCCAAATGCTTCTTAAGGATCCTTCCCATTTCCTTGAAATCCACCCCCGAAGTCAGTTACCTCTGTCTTTGTGCAGCCTTCTGCCCCTCCTAGGTCCAGGCAGAACCAGACCATGGCATGGTCGCTCCCCGCCAACGGGTCCCTTAACTCCATGCCCCCAATCTGGTCACTGTCTGCCAGGACCACATCCAGTATCTGCGCCTCCCTGGTCGGTTCCCCACCTGCTGAATTAGGAACGAATCCTGAAAGACATCCAACAACCTCTGTTCCCTGGCCACAGAGGATGTCATAGTCTCCCAGTCTGTTCCTGGCATGTTTAAGTCCCCCAACACCACCACCCTTCCCTTGCCCAATCTGCAGTGTCTCCCAACATCTGCCACCAGACTCTCCTCCAGCTCCTCCACCAGCGCAGGGGGTCTATACACCACTCCTATTTTTACTCTCTTGCCCCCATTTGTTATCAAGGTGACCCAAATCGCCTCCACAGTTCCCTCCGCCTCCTATACCAATGCAGTTTTTGACCATTATAGCTACCCCTCCTCTCCTTCCCTCCTCCCTGTCCTTCCTGAACATGGTGTAACCCTCCAGGTTCAGGTCCCAGTCATGCCCTGTTGTGGCCCAGGTCTCAGTGACTGCTGCCACATCCACCTCTCCCTCAGTTAGCATGGCCTGGAGCTCAGGCATTTTATTGCCCAAGCTCCTGGCGTTTAGCAGGACTACCTTCCACCCTTTGCATATACTTCCATTTCCCCTGCTCGTGTTCCCATGGGGATTCCGTCTTTCCCCGGTCAGCACCTTACAAGTCAGCCTTTTCTTGCATTCCTCCAGCTCCCCAGGGGGGTGGAGACCAAGTCCTTCCTTTATTGGACCCCCTCGACAGCCTTTTCTCCCATCCCTCCCCCTTCACAAGTTTAAACCCCACCTTTCACCAGCGAACCCCTCTATTTTCAACTTAAGGATTTCTTAAGGAACTTAAGGAACTAACAGCCCAATACGATCTGTGTAGGCAGGGAGGAAGCCAGGACTCCCTCCTCCCCTGCCCAGGAGGCAAACCACAGTTGGATGGGGGCTGGACCTTCCGGGTGCTCTCAGGGTACAGCTGAGCCACCTGGACACCTTGGAGACCCCAAGAGAGGCATGATGCAGTGCAGAAGTGGGCTTAAACATTAAATAAATAGACTCACGCTTTAAACACTATAACTTAAAAGAACTGAATGCTGTTGTCATATAGATGTGAAGTTCGGACTCTCAGCGGACAAGTGGCATCATCACTGATGCAAACCCAACAGTGGGGAGAAAACAGGAACTGAGGCGGTTGGGGGCTGATACCAAGGTAATCTAGCATCCGTGTGCGCTAACCGCAACATCGCACATGCTTGCTGCTTACTGTGGCTCCAGCCCTCTGAAACGTTCTGACTCCCTTTTGGGTCCTAGCACCTCTGGCTAAGATCCACTAGTGAGAATCAATGGCGAAGATTGATTCTTGGAAGAGCAAAGTCCAATGTTCAGTATTCCATGACTTAAACATACACTAACTTTGCTTACACTATCTGTACGTTCCAGTATCTCCACAATTTTGCTAAGTAGAAATCACAATATACAGAAAAGTACTGCCTGATACCACAGCTAAGTAATTTACTAACATGTCAACATTGTACAATGTGTTTTGATACCACAACCGAGTAATTTACCAATATGTCAACACACCTGAATAATTAGTGATATATCAGCATTGTATAACGTATGCGACATAAAGCATCGATAATAGAATATATATATTACAAATGCGATAAACGGTTTAAAAACTTAATTTTTTTTAAACCATTTCTGATTTTTGGTTCACATCTGGGTAAAACAAGTAACTTTTTCATGACTATCTGACACTTAACAGTACAATGTTCCCTAACTGCGTCACAAACAAAATCCCCTTTTACCATTCCCTAACCCAAAAATCTTCCAATAATTTTGCAGATTTCACCTGCGAAAGCATAATAAATACATTGCATTGTTATACTAATCCAACTCAACAAATTTATAATTTACAATTATTGATATGTGACACCCGTAGGAAATGCACATTTACATCATAATTAACTGCATAATGAACTAGCTACACTTTATTTGAACGTGCTACCAACTTATAAACAGAATACTCCGCTAAGTCTCGACAGGTCAAGGCCAGTACAGCAGCACAGTAGTAGAGCTACTGTCTGCTACACCAGCCACTTTGGTTTGAGAACTGGCGCGGATCGCTTAGGTGGTGGCAAGAGGAAGGAGGATTGAGGGTCCTAAGGACAGGTCTCCTCTCTCAGGGAGGGGGCAGATACACGTCCCGCTCAGTGACTGCCACCTAGAGGAATCTAGGCAGCAGCACAGAGGAACTTCAAGGGAAGGGACTCCACCCATATGACGCCAGGGATGGGGAACATCTCCGTGGAGTCAGACCTCGCACAAAGCATCACTGCAAGTGCTGTGGGCCCAGAGGGGAAAAAGTGGAGAGAAGAAAAAAAAAAAAAACAACCAAGGCTGTATGATGGCCTGGTACCCCCCAGGCCACACACTGGTGACTGGGCACCTCCACAAGGTCCTGTGGCAGAGGATGACGTGGCAAAGTCCCAGGACGCCGGGCAATGAGGCTGGGGGGACAGGTCCGGAGGGGAGATCAGGAGATGCAATACAAACTGGAAAAAAGTCTTGGTAGGTAATTTAATCTCAGCACAACCTTGACCTCTATGATGTAAGGTTTCAGTTTAGTTTGGGATGGGTGGGTGTACACTTCCCCTTCCCTCATCCAACCTACTGATGAAAAACAAACTGGAAAGAATGCAGTAATGGTTGGAGAAATTATACATGTTACTTAATGCACAGCTTTGAGCTGGCCACGGGGTGCTCCAGAGGAAGTTCCCACCATTCACTGAGGGAAATAAAACGTAAATGACACGCTAGCAAACTGCAGCTGCACAGCACTGTTAGCATTCTACACCGCTGCTGAAAGATGCAAGCTGCGTGATTATTCCTGGAAAAGGAGGAACAAGAAAATCATGCTTAGAGACAAGAACAGATAATGGGGGAGAGGACAGCAGCTCATTCATTTTATGTTATAACATTTCTTACAACCATAAGGAACAAAAACAAGGCCCTGTACTATATCGTATAAACAATATTGATGAAGTGGTGGTGTGTGTCATTACAATTTTACTTACCCATGATAACCCAGCTAAGACGCAATACCTTATTTTTCAGGAGGGCCCTGCTTCTACCCACTTTTACCGCTGGGTGGACTGAAACACAGAAAGCCAGAATGCATCAGCAGAAAAAGGACCACTTGGGTCCACCCATTCTGCCCAGAGATGTTCCCTACTCGATATGCCACTGCAGACCCTATCTGGTCTCCAGCTACTCTCCCACCTCCCAGCCTCTTTTCTAATATACCCCATGTCTATTCCACGCATGCTTGAAGCCCCCCAAATTGTTTTAGCCTCTACCATTTCCGCTGGCAGACTGTTCCAAGCATCTACCACCCTTTCAGTGAAGAAATATTTCCTTACGTCTCTCGAATCCCTCTCGGCTTCATTGTATGGCCCCTGATCCTGATGAGTTTCTCATTTTAAAGAGACCCCCACACACACACACACACGCACGCACCCTGTTCTCCCCTGTGAGGGACTTGTCCCCTCTGTCTCCCCCCTCTCTTCAAGGGTGTACATGTTGATATCACCCAGTTTCTCCTCATAGGGCTTCTCGTGCAAACCTTGCACCATTTTAATTGCCCTCCTCTGGACTGCCTTCACCCTGTCTAAGTCCTTTCTGAAGTGCGGCCTCAAAAACGGGACACAGTACTCCAGGTGGGGGTCTCACTGGTGAGCGGTACAGTGGCAACACCCCCCCCCCGCTGGAGATACCCCTCTCTATGCACCCCAGCATCCCACTAGCCCTATCCACTGCTTTGTCACACTGCTCTGCCACCTCGAGGTCCTCAGATAGGATAATCCCAAGGCCTCTTTCCTGTCTAGTGACTGCCAGTACCTCCCCTATGTTATACTCAACTCCCGGGTTCCCACGCCCTAGATGCACGATTCTGTACTTTTTAGTACTGAACCACAACTGCTATGCTTTTGACCACTCCTTGAATTTCCCAAGATCCGACTTCCGGTGACGTCAGCAGCACGAATGGCAGCTTAGATCAGACAGCCTCCTAGTCCAGATATACAATCGATTGGCATCTATAGTAACCAGGAATGCAATCGCCAGCAAAAACAACCAGATCGAAAGCGGGAGGGACCAGAAATGCACAGACCCCGGTCCAGAAATTGCAGCTCTTACTAAAAGGAGAAAAGTTAGTAAAAACTTCGGGGCCTACTGAAGATGCAGACCTCACGCTAACGGAGCCAGACGTGGAGGGAGAAAATTCCCAGTTAATTAATACAATCATGCAGACCGCAAAGACGGTACAGAAGATAGATCACTCAATAACAAAGTTGAGAGCTGATATTGGCAAAATAGAGCACAGAACAGATAAGGTGGAATTGGGACTCACTTCAGTTGTGGAGCAGTCTGATCGCCACGATCGTCTATTGCTGTTCCTGATGGCGAGAGAGCGGGAGCTGAGGACTAAATTAGATGATATAGAAGGCAGAACAAGAAGGCAAAACCTTCGAATTTATGGTATTCCGGTTAATGCTGTAAGATGGGGCCACGGATACTATCACTTTTATCCAGACGACACTAGGAGATCT
Organism: Neoceratodus forsteri; assembly: GCA_016271365.2. Taxonomy (NCBI): domain Eukaryota; kingdom Metazoa; phylum Chordata; order Ceratodontiformes; family Ceratodontidae; genus Neoceratodus; species Neoceratodus forsteri. The sequence continues at coordinate 425,449,523 of JADMNL010000024.1, read as the reverse complement.
CTTAAAATTACCTGGAGACTTTGATCTATCAATGGACCGGGCACACCGCTCACTTATCCAGCGCCCCATGAGTCCTAGTGCTCGCCCGAGATCCTTTGTAATCCGGATGACCAACTATATATCGAAGGAGGAAATTCTTAGGAGGGCATGGAGAGAGAAAAAAATTATGCTGGGTGCACATCGAATAACGATTGATAATGATTATACTGCAGGAGTGCAGGAGGCGCGGCGCGCCATGTGGCCGTTGGTAAAGCAAATCAGAGCCAGGAACCTAAAGGCACAAATGCTGTTCCCAGCGCGATTAAGAGTGGAGACTAAGCGGGGCTCCAAGTTATTTGAAGATCTCTTGGCAGCAAAAACCTTTTTAGAGGACACTGGCATACCTGTCCCGAGTTTGGAGAAGGAAAAGATGGAGAGGGAGCTGAGGCGCTCGGCCTGGTCAGTGGCTCGTAAGGGGCTGACACGCACACAACAACCGGAGACATCCAATCTTCGAGCAGACATTGCAGCGCTGCTGAGACCATACGCTCCTGCCGTGAAGCTGATGGAGCTGGCACCGCAAGAATTCTCTGCTACAGAACTACAGGAGCAAGCGACGACCTCCACGATAGACAGGGCTTCCGGAGACTGAAAGGGGTAAAAAAAAAAAAGAAAAACAGTAACTATATAGACGATGGTAACAACATAAGTTCAACTGCTTGCCTGGTCGAGTCAGATGGTTAAAAAAAAAAAAAAAAAAAGGACAGAGGAAATAAAGAGTGTTGGATACTTGAATGATTTAAGAAATACAATCGGGGGGAGCTTAGGTTACAAGGGAGGGGATGGGGGAAGAATGAAAGAGGTGGCGGGGGAGGATATCTTGGGACTTCTTGTGTAGTTCTGAAAAGACTTGCTGCTGAGAAGGTGGAAAGACTTAAAAGACATTAATAGCACGAAGCAGAAGGTTGCTACAATTCACCAGCACTAGACAAGATTGTAACATATAAAAAAAAAAAGGGGGGGGGAGATAGGGAAGGGCGTTTGGATACGGGAAACATTACATGTCTGTTCTGGGACACTCTTGGCCTCACAGGCACTCAGCTGGCAGACCAAGCTATATGGTGGTCTCCTCCTGTGCCTTCCCGCTGTTATTTAGGTGGGGAGGAAGACAATTAAAAAAATAGTGCAGCACAACTAATAGAACCGGGAGGAGGAAGACACCCCCGGTATATATTTAAGATGGGGGCTGGGGGGGGGGAGGAGATGAGTTAGAAAGCTGGGGAGCGAAAAGCTCATCTACTGCCTTTTGGCTCTTTTATCGTCAGTGACACCTTGGAGCACGGGGTGGGTACCCAGATATGCTGCTCTGTCAAGGTTTAGCCCACAACAACATAAAGGGCAAGGTGCCCCAAATGGGGTACAAACCAGTCCCTCTGTAGAAAGATGGACTGACCTAGGAAGTTGCAAGTTGTTGGAAGGAACTATTCCATCCCCTCTCCGATACTTACAGAATAAAAGAGAAATATATAGTGGATGGAGGGAAGAGAGGGGGAGAATTTATTCTTTCTTGGAAACGTTTGTATTTCAATCTTTGTAACCAAACCTTTTATAACTTTCAAAGTTATGGATAATTAACGTTAAAGGTTTAGTCCCGTCACTTGAGAGGGACAAAAATACGCACGTTGTTTATAATGTTCAAGCTCATCAGTGGTTGAGGAGCTTTACGAAATATTTTCACTGGCACAAAGCAGGATATAGAAGGGTACATACGCACATCGGGGACACTACAGAGAGACAGGGACTAATCTTGGAACAGATAGAAAGGACAAAGGCTGGAAAGATGAAAATTATTTTAAATAAAGTTAAGGTGGATCGTGGGACAGGGGAAGGTCCAAAAAAAAAAAAAAAAAAACCAAAACATGGCTAAGGTGAAATCTAAAATAATCTCTTACAATATTAATGGTATAAATCACCCTATCAAAAGAAAACAGCTTCACAAGTTCCTTAAAAAGCAGAACTGTGAGATACATTTCTTACAGGCGACTCGCCTCTCTCCTAAAGAAGCCATAAAGTTAAAAATCAGAGTTTTCCCAATTGTTTATCACGCATCCCTGGAGGGTGGTAAAAAGAGAGGGGTTGCGATATTATTATCGGCATCTCTCCCCTTCGAAGAAGAAGTAATAGTAGATGCAGGGGCTCGATATATACTCGCGGTGGGGCAAATTCAGGATATACAAGTAACCCTATTAAATGTCTATGCTCCCCTGGGTTCACCTGTGGCCCTTCTTTGCAGAAATGTTTAAGTTACTGGCGGACAAGGCAACAGGTATGGTGGTGGGGGGGGGTGACTGGAATGTGGTTATGGACAGGTCCTTGGACACCACTTCCTGCATCCCGTCCCCTAATGGGAGGATCGCCATATCTCTGAAAAGGCTTATGGGGGATACGGGATTGCTGGATATTTGGAGAGAAAAATACCCACTAGCCCATGATTTTACATACTACTCCCCAAGATATAAAATTTTCTCGAGACCAGACATGTTTTTCACCTATGGAAAAGATATGTCGATGTTTGATTCCATGTGGGTGGGGATGGAGAGCCTGTCTGATCACAAACCCATTTTTGTGGAAATTGACCTACAGCTACCTAGAAAGCCTACACAATGGAGACTGAATACCAGTTTACTCAGAGAGGAGAAGGTAAAGGAAGAGATTGGAGAGGCAATAAAGCAAGCCACCCAATGGAACGAGGGCTCAGACACCGCACCCCAAATCCTATGGGATACTGTAAAAACGATGCTTAGAGGGAGATTGATTTCAATAGCCACTTACAAAAAGAGGGAAAGGGTTAAACAAAAAGAGCAGTTAAATTTGGAACTTAAAATGTCAGAAGACCAACAAAAGTTAAAATACTGCAGAGACAGAGAAAATCAAATAAAGGAACTCAAGGCACGACTTAAACAGATGTTGAGGGTTGAGACAGAGAAGGCGCTGATGTATACGAAGCAGGCTTATTATGAGGGAGATCCGAGGGCTACCCGCCTTTTAGCATACCGTCTGAAGCAACAATCAGCCTGGGCGTGGGTCTTTGGCCTGAGGCACCCTAATACAGGGAAGATATCCCATAAGTGGGAACAAATAGTGGATGCATTAGTCACTTACTACAAACAACTGTATCGTCCACAGCCAGACTCATACACGGATGCGGCCTGGGAGTTTTTGGAAGCCTTAAAGCTCTCCAGACTCACAGAAGCCCAGAGGCAGAAAATGGATTCTCCGATTACCCTCAGAGAGATACTAAACATAATTGGAGACCTTAAGGTTGGAAAATGTCCGGATCCTGATGGGTTTGGTGGAGAACTATATAAAACATTTCGGGAGGAATTAGCACCTATATAACAAACGGTTTATAATCAGATCTGTGGGGAGAGAAGCAGTCCCTCCATCATGGAATTATACTACTATAACTGTGATCCCAAAAGAAGGTAAGAACTTGCAGGACTGTGGCTCATACAGACCAATTTCACTTCTTAACGTAGAGTATAAAATTTTTATGGCTGTAGTGGCCAGGAGACTGCAATCCTTCCTCGCGACTGTAATTCATCCAGACCAGACAGGCTTTATAGAGGGTAGACAGGCCCCTGAGGGTGTTAGAAGGACCATAAACATAATAGACATCATTAATAAACAATGTATCCTTGCTTGTCTTACAAGTCTTGACGCAGAAAAAGCGTTTGATAAAGTAAACTGGAACTTCCTGTTTATGGTATTAAAAAGATTCAGTTTCTCACCACTATTCCTGGACACAATCCAGGCTCTATATGCCTCACCGCAGGCATATGTCAGGGTTAATGGTGGCATCTCATTGAGGTTCGATCTTGGGAGGGATACCAGACAGGGTTGTCCACTGTCTCTGCTTCTTTTTGATATATACATAGAGCCCTTGGCTCAGGCAATAAGAGAAGCTAAGGAGGTGCAGGGAATAAAGGTGGGCGAGGAAGAACATAGAATCTCCTTATATGTGGATGACGTCCTTTTATACATAACCAGCCCGGAGGTGACCATTCCCAAGATCTGGTCTATAATTGAGAAGTTTAGTCAATTTTCGGGATATACCCGAAACAAAAACAAAACTGAAGTTTTAAAATTTTATTACAGTCCCTCACCGGAGGTCATGCAGCTTCTTGATGTGAGTTGGAACAAAGGGAAAATAAAGTATTTAGGCACCCAGATCTCAAAAAACTTAAATATGTTATTCACGTATAATTATGAGCCCACAGTGACACAGATAAGACAAGATATTAAGAGATGGGAGGCCTTGAACCTACCCTTATACTCAAGGATACACTCAGTTTCAGTGAACATTCTCCCTAAATACTTGTATTTATTTCAGTGTCTCCCAATAAAAATCAGTTTCAAATCTGGCAGAAGATGATCTGAAGGTTTATTTGGAACAACAGGAGACCTAGGATCAAGAGTACAATACTACAAATGAATAAAAAACAGGGTGGCAGGAATCTCCCTAATTTGGAGGACTACTTTCTGGCCACTCAGTTAAGGTGGGCCCTTTTGTGGTCAGCCAAATCATATAAGGCCTGATGGAAGGGGATAGAGGAAGAGCTAACAGATAGGGCGCCTCTGGGAGCGCGAGCTCGGACACCTGGAGCTTGGGCTGCAGATGGGGGCACACTCCTTTGGGCAGTCAGGAACACTTTGGGCTCTCTGAGACGTTTATGGACTAAGCATGGCCTGGACAGGGAGGCTTGGCCACTGAGATGGTTCGCTTCGGACCCGCAGTCCCCCCCACCCAAACAAGATCTTACCTTTAAAAGATGGGGGAGACTGGGTCTGTACTCCCTGGCCCAGTTTATGGAGGGAGCGATTATTCTGGAGTTTGCCCAGATTAAGGTTAAATTTTTCCTAAGGCAAATAGACTATTTTAGGTACTTGCAGATAAGATCCCATATACACAAACTGCAAACTCTTTACAGACAAACAACACCCTCGGGGGACCTCCTGAAAACGATGACTGAAATAATGAACTTAGAAAAAGACAGGGGACAGGTGTCTGCTATATACGAGCCTTGAGGGACACAGGAGGAAACAGAACCTCTCAAATTAAAAGCAGATGGGAGGGGGAAATGGGAGAGAACATAGGGGAGGATAAGTGGACCTTTGCTCTCGGGCAGATTTTTAGGACCACGTCCTCCCCACTGTGGAAAGAGTTTGAGTGGAAAATAAGAATGAGATTCTTCCTCTCACCTGCTGTTCAATGTAAATGGGACAAGCATCATACAGGGGAGTGCTGGAGAGAATGTGGGACACCTAAGGCAGATAATCTACATGTCCCCTGGTCTTGCCCAAACCTCAAGAATTACTGGGCTGAAATTACACAAATAATGAAGCAAATTTTTTCTTTGGACTCTATCTTGGGCCCTAGACACTTGATATTGGGAGTAAAACCAAAAGAAATTGGGGGCACGGATAAGATTTATCGGTGGAATGCTCTTCTTACAGCAGCCTATAAGGCACTGACTAGAAGATGGCTCTCTCGATCCCCACCAATGTTAACTGATTGGGTCTCTATTATAAATGAAATAAAAAACACAGAGGAGATCACCTTCAGAATAAACCTGAGAACACAGAGCTTCTTGAGAACACAGAGCTTCTTGAGAAGATGGACCCGATAGAGTCTGCTGCCGAGGACCATGGCAACAGAAAGGGGAGGAGGGGGCCTGGCAGAGGATAATGGAGATAGGAGGACCTTACTAAGGTACGCCTGAAAGACATAATCTAACTAGTACTGTATGGTAAAAGCAGGAGATGAATATTGTGAAACAAGATCCAATTGATGAAATATGTCTCTGTACATTGAGATTAATGATGTTGCCCCCTGTACCTGATAATGTGAAAGATGGCAATGATTCCTAATCTAATGTATACTTGTGCTGAAATAAGCAATAAACATGAATTTAAAAAAAAGAATTTCCCAAGATCCCTGCACCCCGAGCATGTATCCTACTGCAGATTTTGGTATCATCTGCAAAAAGGTATACCTTTCCTTTAAGTTTTTCTGCAATGTCCCTATAAAGACACTGAAAAGGAATAGTCCCAGTATCAAGCCCTGTTGTACCGCACTGGTCACGCTCCCATCCTTGGAGTGACTGCCTTTAACCATCACCCTCTGTCTCCTATCAGTTAACCAGTTTCTAACCCAATTCACTACTCTGGATCCCAACTATAGGCTTTTCATTTTCTGTATTAGTCTCTTGTCTGGCTCAACGCTGAAGGCTTTGCTAAAGTACAGACAAGCCACGTCCACTGCGCCCCCTCCCCCCATCCACTTCCCTGGCCAGCTAGTCCAAGAAATCTATCAGATTTGTTTGGTATGACCTTCCCTGTAAATCCATGCTGCCTGTGGTCTTACAGCACTTTGGATTTAAGATCTACCAGTCTTTCCAGGATTTTCATTCTTGAGACCTTATGGTTTATACTAACCCATATGCAAGATGGCCGCCAGGCTGGGTGTGCTACTGCTGCTCCTCTCTGGGAGTGTTAATTTTATTTAGTTTTATGTGGTTATTTTATTTCAGTTTGTGTTTTTTTTTCTGTTTATTCATCGGACCCCACCGCCCGTTCTGTTCGTTTCATTCTCCGCACACTACAAGCGTTTTTCGTGTGCTGATTGTGCCGACAGTGCCGACTGGGCGTCTTTTCTGTTTGGCTTGTGAGAAGTTGTCCGTGCCATTGCGCTGCTTGTGAGGAGCAGCATGGGTGTGTGAAGGTCGAGGTTGTGGCAAATTTTTGCCTCATCCTGGCTGGTCCCTGAGGAGTGCTCAGTCGAGTTGTGCTTGCGGAGAGTTAGCAGGAAGGACCTCAGAATGCTGGATTCGTGCTCTCTCTGCCTATGAGGAGCTGCTTGGGTGTGCGGAAAGCGAGGGCTGTGGAAGAACAGAGTTTTTGAGGATCTGTGCTTGACTGGGTGACTTTCCTGCACTTTCTTTGTCCACCCCTTGAATTCTGGGTGGTGTCTGACTGGTGAAGTACTGCTTCTTGACATGTCTCCCCGTCCTTTAGTCTTTTGTTGGGTGTTACTCTGCTGAGATTTGCACATGCGAAGGGGCTTGGTGTTGTTACCCAGCCGGGGAGCCAGCTGGGGTATCTCACTCCCTTGAGACTCTTGGAAATGGCTGCAATTGCGGCCTTTCTTAGGGTCCTTCGGTGTGGGCTGCTTTATTTTTCTAGACAGCACCCACCATTAAGTAAAGGGGCTCGTTTGAGAAGAGGTTTCTTCTAGCAAAAGTGTTTTGTCGACTTAACCTTTGGATTTGTTTTTTTCTTTTGAACTAAATCGGGTTTTGGTGGTTCCTGGCTTTGGCTTCATCTAATTCTGGGCCTGTATTGAAGAGACTGCTGACTCCCTCCTGATTCTTTCCTGTGGATTATTTCATTATCTGTCGTCTGGCCGATTGGGTGGTGAGAGGACCCCGCGTCCATATATTTTATTTATTTTTGCTTTGTTGGATTCTACAGTTTTTTCTTCCCTGGCGAGTGAGAAGACTAACTATCCCTCTCCCTGGTTGTGAGAGGACTTTAGAGGGGTTTATAATTTCATTTTTGGACTGGAATAACTTTTGTTCTGTTTTGTATTTATTTGCTGTTTGTTATAATTGTTTGTTTACCCTCTCTCCTCAGTGGTGAGAGGACTGGGGGAGGGTATTATTTATTGTATTTCATTGTTTTATGTGCTGGGGTGAGAGTCCCTAAACTTTGTATTATTATTTATTTGTTTTGTGGGTTATTTTGTATTTGAGGGGGGTTGTCAGGGTCTCTAAATTCAGGCTCTGACTTGATGTTGGCTAACCTGGGAGTTGGGTGGGGCTTTTAAATTGTTTTCTTTTAGGGGGTAGTATTAGTTTGTTAATTTTATTTTGGGGTGTGTTAGTTGTATTTATTATCTAGCAGTATAGCTTATAGCATGTGCTGGCCTTCAGCCCCCACAGTTGTGCACTATTCATCCTCTTCTCTTCGCACCCTTTGCCCTTTTTATTCTTCCCCTCTCCAGTTTGAGATCTACCAGCAATGTAGAGTGCTGGGCATTGTGCATAAGAGAGGGAAAAGGGCGTGGGGTTATGAACAGGGGAGTATGATTGGGGGGGGTCATCATATTGGGGTGGTTGGGACCAGAAGGCGCCCTGGGGCGAAATGGAATCCTGATCATGGTTTTCCATGTCTGGTGCCCATACCCAAGGGCACCACCGATTGCGGTGGGCAGATGGCCTGTGCAGCCTGCGAGGTTTGTCCAACTCGGGTGGTACTGTGCAATGCCAGGTCCATTAAAAATAAGACCGCAATTATTGCTAATCTTGTTGGTACGGTGGACCTGGCTTGCATGATAATTCTTGCCCCATTTTGGAGACTATGACTCCCAAGATTGGATCGCCGGGGTGGAGGGGGGGTTGTTGCGGTCTGTTTCAAGACCGAACTTGGCCTCATGGAGATCCTAGTGGGGGGCGGGGGGTTGAGTCTTTTGAGGGTATAGTAGCAGCAGGTGTAGGCTTTCGAATTGCCCTCATTTACCGTCCACCCAGTGATGAGAAGCAATTCCTTCAGGAAGTGTCAGACTTAGTCATCGATTTAGCATTCGAGTCGCCCAGATTGATGGTTCTGGGCAACTTCAACGCCAGGGGTCGAAGATGAACTCTCGCAATTTGGTCAACACTTCCTCCAGTTAATGACAGCGCTGGGTCTTACACAGGTGGTTTCCTCTGCTACACATAAATTTGGACACTTTCTGGACCTAATCTTCCTTCTAGGGGTCGATGCATCCGATGTGGGGGTGGATCCCGTGGGGTGGTCAGATCATTACACCGTGGGATTTAGTTTTTGCATCCCCTATAGAAGGCCTGCCCCTGTGGAGCTGATTAGGTACTGCCCTCTGCGGAATATAGATTCCCAAGGCCTTGCTGTGGTGCTTGACCTCTCATCTCCCACGCTGGCAAGCAGTGATCCAGAGACTCTCGTGTTGGCCTATAACACAGTCGTCACGGGGGCTCTGGATTTCACTGCTCCAGTTTGTGTTTGCACCCTCTCCCTTCACCTCAAGTCCCCTTGGTTTGATGGGACATTGAGGGAGATTCGGAGACAGATGAAGATTAGAGCGTTGCTGGCAAAAGTCTGTCCTTGATGCCGACCACCTTAGACTGATGGACCACCGAGTTGCAACAGGAAAAGGGGAACTTCCCGTGAAGCAACTGTAGGAAGCCAGGAAGTCAAAAATAGAAATTTAAATACCTGTAAATTTTTCTTCTCTGATTGCTGGTCTCCAGGCTCATAACCAGTGGGAGGTCCTTCCTGGTACCACATGACAGGCAGGAAAAATCTCTGCAGGGGACCCAGATCCTCCCCACTGCATCCTGCAGGCCTCAGTTTTTTTCCAAAGCACATGTCCCATGAAGTAATAGATCACTGGGAAATAAAAAGAAGAAATTTTAATCTGCACTTGTGGCCTGAAAGGGACAACTTCAAACACACTGGCCACATTGCCAACATCCAACATTCTGGGAGGGGAGAAGCCTGGAGACCAGCAGTCGGAGAAAGAAAATGTACAGGTATTTAAATTTCTATTTCTCTCTCTTAAATCTGGTCTCTGCTCATAACCAGTGGGATATACTAAAGTAGTACATCCCCTTGCATCCTGGGTGGGAAGAATGTTAGTAGACCTTTATGGGTCCACCACCGATTGAGGGACCCATCAACCAAAGGATGCCTCAGTGGAGGCAGACACATCCAATCTGTAGAACCTTGCCAAAGAATGGATGGATGCCCAAGTGGCCGCTCTGTGTAAGACTGCTGGAAAGGCTAAAAGGCTTCTCTGAATTCCGCCCTGGAGGTAGCCACTGCTCGAGCTGAATATGCCCCCAATGGGCCCGGCAGGGAAACCCCAAACTTCTAGAAGGTGGATATGGGAACAAATCCATCTGGTCAAAGAGACTTTTGATGCTGTTTTGCCCATATTCTGCCCCTAAGTGAGGATGAATAGACTTGAAGACTCGTATATGGACTTCCCATCTCCTGATGTAAAGCTTGAGTGCTCTCCTCTAGCTAAGAAGTGAAAATTCTCCCTCTTTTCACTCTTAGGGAAAGGACACAGGGCAGGGAGATTCAATTCCTGGTTGCAGTGGAAGGGAGATCACACCTTCAGCAGAAAAGACGGATATGTTTGTAGAATTACGGAGTTCTGGAAGAACACTGTGTATGGTTCTTTGGAAGACTGAGCTCCTATCTTGCTGATGTGGTGTGCCTAAGTGATTGCTGCAAAAAAGACAACCTTCATCATGAGAAGGACGGACGGATGTTTCCTTGATAAGCTCCAATGAAGCCTTGGAGAGGGCTCCGAGGACCCAGTTGAGTTTACAATTTGAGACGATGGGCTTTACTGGAGGACGCTTCAGCATTCTACTCTCAGGAACTGGCTGTTGTGAGGGTGAGCACCCAAGGGCTCGCCTGAGTTTGCCATCAGGAGAGTACCCAGGGCTAAGAAGATGTAGGGACATCTGGACCAATCACAAGAACCATGGGTGGCGTGGCCGAGGACATATTAGGAATAGCTCTGCCTGATCTAGGGCGATCTTGTGCAGGATTCTTGGGATTAGTAGAACTGGATTCTTGAGATTAGCAGAACTGGAGGAAAGTCATACAGGAGATTGCGGAGACCCCAGTCTATGGAGAAGGCATCCTGTGCTATGGTCAGCTTGACCCTGATTAGAGGGCAGGACTAGGGAACTTGCAGCTTCACCAGCCGATAAAGAACTACCTGCGGTAGGCCCCACCATGCAGCGAGGAGGTGGAAGGTACTGACCTTTAGATCCCATTTTCCTAGGAGGATATCTTGACTTAGCCAATCCTCAGTGATGTTCTCCTGACCTGGTGTGTATATGGCCACCATGCTCACCAGGCGATGCTCTGCCCACTGGAAGAGCAACAGGGTTTCTTGTACCATCCGAGAGCTCATGGACCTCCCTGGTGATAGGTGCAGGCCACTAGGGTTCAACTGTGTGAGGATGAGAACATCCTGGTTGGAGATTTGTGCTTCGAATCTTTGAAGTATCAGGAGGTATCTCCAACATGTTGAAGTTGTAGCGGGTCTCAACCTTCGACCACTTGCCCTGTGTCTAGAGCTGATCCACATGAGCTCCCCAGCCCTGAAGGCTGGTACTGGTAGTAATTCTCCCTTGGTGAGGATGCCCCAGCTTGAGACCCTTCATGATGCTGGAGCAACAGTCCCCCAATGCAGGGATGCTTCCACTTGGCAATAGCCTTGAATCTGCTGGCCCATACTGACCATTGACTGTGACCCTTGATGTAGTAGGTTTGACTGCAGGGGATGCATGAGAACCATAGCCCAGGGAACTGAGACTGCCAGGGAGACCATCATCCCTGTGAGTTGCATGAAGGTGTGGGCTGAAAGGCACTGGGCCGCTTGGTATTTGCTGAAAAGAACCCTGAGGTCCCTGAACTTAGAATCCGTAAGGGGAAATCTTTAATTTGGGATGTTCTGAAGATCACTCCTCAATGATTCAGACTCCGGGATGGCTGAAGAGAGCTCTTTTGTGGTGATCAGGAATCCTATAGAGGAGAGGCACTGGATGACCTCCATCACTGCCCGAGTTGTTTGCTCGCACTGGGGCTTTGATCAGAATGACACCCAAATAGGATATGCAAAAACGCACCTGCAAATCTACTTGGACCAACTAATCTCCCCAATGGAATTCCCTGAGGATGGATGCAAGGGTTTCCATCTTGAATGTCCTGTGGTGGATGAAGACGATCAGACATTTTAGGACCCATACGGGTCTGAAAACTCCAGAGCAATTTGGGACTATGAAGAATAGTCAGTAAATGTCCATGTTCCTTTCTGTGCTGAGCACTTGCTCACTTGCTCGTGCCTGTAGAAGGTCTGTGATTGCTTGAAGCGTCAACATACTCTGAGGATGAGTGGGAGGGCCCTGCTTAGAACTCTAGGGGGTAACTTTTTGTGCCCTATGTCTGTCACCCACTGATTGTGGTGGTGCGAACCCATTCCTTGAGAAAACTGGAAAGCTTGCCCCCTATTCAAGGATAAGTCTAAAGCCTTTACTATGACCGTTCTGGCATCTCAGACGCTGCTTCATCCTCCACTGAATCCATGCTGGATGTGGGAGATGACCCAGGTTTATCTGCCTGAGGCTGATTTAATTTGTTCTCTGAGTAGTTATGGGCTCAAACATTCTGTCTGCACCCAGACGACCCGGGATTGTGGTATTTAAGCTTTTGTCATTTCCCTGGATTCTTTTACCACTTCCTTTAGAGCCGGTCCGAACAGGAGACCTCCCTCGTAGGGGGCATTCACCAAGTGTGCCTGGAGGACCTGTCCGCCTGCCATGCCCGCAGTCCTAGGTGTGTTGAGTCAAGGTGAGTTAAAACATGGCTCTTGCTGCACATCTGGCAGCCTCCTTCGAGACGTCAGCTGAGAAGGCAGAGACTAGTCCCATGAGCTGTAGTTGCTGCAGGGTGGACTTGTTTATATCTAGCTCGTCAGCAAGCTGGAATGCCAGGTCGGTGACTCATGGTAGTGCGGCTCATGCTGAGAACAGGTTGGCTGTAGCTGCCTTTAGGGAGATTGTGGTGGACTGAAGCACCTTTTTGAGGGATGCTTCAACCTTCCTATCCCCTGGGTCCCGCAAAGAGTCCTCCTCCTCCTCTTCTCCTTTCTTGAAGCACCTTTTTGAGGGATGCTTCCACCTTCCTATCCCCTGGGTCCCTCAAAGTGTCCTCCTCCTCCTCTCCTTTCTTTTTTCAGAAGATCCTCTATGGCCAGAGAGGAAAAAGTCATCGCCGGCTTGGCAGCCGATGCAAGTCTGAGCGCTGGCTTTGGGGGTTTAGGAGCCGACAAGGGTGACCCCAAGTGAAACTCCTCAGTCACCTGCTTAATGAAGAAATCGAGGCCATCCAAGACTAAGTTTCTGGATGGAGAGCCATCAGAAACAGAATCGCCATCTGGTAGCACCCCTTCTTCTGGGAGTGACTACTGACCTCTGATGCAATTGGGGACCCGTCCTGTTGGACGTTTTCCACTGTGGCCATCCTTAAATCTGCTCCTAGTTCATGACCTCTTTCTTCCCCTCTGGGGCAGAGAGGAGTGATGCCCCTCCAGTCCGAAGAGGGGGAGAAGGAATGCATTGGGGTGGCCTTCCTGTGGGCCCTACGATCCGGGTAGAAAAACAAGGCATGACGAGTTGAGGGCAAAGGCCGTTAGGCTTTCCTATTAGATCTGGGGCCAAGTCTGACAGCAAAACAATGCTGCCCCCTTGGAGGAGGAGGCCTGATCAGGCTCCGCTGCCCGGGATTGGTGCTCCTGTGAGACCATGGTGGATGTCTCTGATCTCCTCTGACCTTGTAGCTGTGGCACTTTAGCCATAGCAAGCAGGAGAAGGTGACCAGTGGAGGAATCTATATCTGTGGCACTTTCTGCCCCTTGAGTGTTTGTGCTATACTGACGAAAGGCCCTTGCAGACCCTTTGCCCAGGATTGTGGCATGAGTCCCTAATGCTGGTGTCCTGCTAGCAGTGCCACCTGGAGCAAGGGCCTTTTGGTCCAAATGTGCTTAGAGTCTCGAAATTAGCAGGAGCTCGTTGATGCGTTGAGAGCATCGCCCTTCCCTGGACTTGCTGGAGGCAGCAACCAAAATCAAGCTGGATCGTTAGAGGAGCATGATCACTACGACTGGCTTCCCAAGTCATTTGTCGACAAGCCTGTGGACCAGGGGGCTCATCAATAGGCCGCAACATCGACTGCCTGTGCACCAATGGCCGTTGAGGAGAGGATGAAGTGCGGCTCTTCCGGAGCCAAAATAAACTCCTGCTGCTGTGGAGCGCGATTGCTCTGAGAGGCTTCCTCCATTGTTCGTAGACAAGCCTGAGGACGGAGGGCTCGTTGACGGTACGCAGCGTCAACGAGGAGGATGAAGCGCAGCTCTTTCGGAGCTGAAGTAGATTCCTGCTGCTATGGGGTGCAATCATTCCCAAAAGTTTTCCCCATTGTTAGTTGATGAGCCGGAGGACCGGGAGCTCATTGACGCTGAGCAACGTCAACAGCCTGTGCAGCAGCGGCCATCGACGAGGAGGGTGAAGTGCGGCTCTTCCGGAGCTGAAAAACTTTTTCAGTTAGTGGGTCCCCTATTCCAGCCAGTCTAAGGAAGCTGACTACTGGTGGGGGGAGGGGCAGTTGCTGCATTGTGTGATCTGCTCAAGGCTCGGGGAAGGGCTGTGATTGCCGAGTCAGGAGGAAAGAAAGGAGCCAGTCTGTATAGTGCGCATGGCTGGTACTGGGATCCCTGTGCTAGGTCTGCGAATTCCTTGAGAGGAGGAATCCTGCCTCTTAAAGTCCTGTTGTGCCTCATATGCCTCTCTCCTGATGAGAAGATGACCGTTTTTGGTGGGGGAGACAGTGTGTGGCCCCTCAAAGTGCAGGAAGGAGGAGAAGAGATAGGGAACCAGTCTGTTCAGCATGCACGGCTGAGACTGGGGCCACTACAGAATCAGAGGCAATGCTGGACAAGCCTCAGAGGCAATGCTGGACAAGCCTCCCCCGTTGAAAATCCTCCTCTTTAATAAAAAGTCAACTGCACTTACAGTTTGATGGCTTCAGCTCTGTCACCTCAGTGACAGAGCCCCTGCAGAGAACCTGCCTCTTGACAGGCAGCAAGTAAACTGAGGGCTACAGGATGCAGAGGGGAGGATCTGGTTCCCCTGCAGAGATCTTTTTCCTGCCTGTCACATGGTACCAGGAAGGATCTCCCACTGATTATGAGCCCGGAGACCAGCTTTAGGAGAGAGAGAGGTTCTAAGCTGGTAATATCTAAACTGCTCCTGGGCTCTGGGCTTATACGTTCATAAGTTCCAAAAATGGGCATATCATGTTGCCCTCTATGAAATGGAAAGGAAAATGGAGGCTTCATTTCTCCCACTGTTCATAGGTATCGTCAAATCAAGAGGGATGAAAGGTGGAGCCGTAAGGGAGACAGCATAAGAGAAAAATCCCAGTTTAACAAGCTTATGCGTTATACGTTTCCAGATCCTGAGAGTAGTTTGAGAAAGATGGTTAGTAGTTAACTGAGCTAATGGGACTTGAGGTACTGAAAACAAGGTAAGGGACAGAGGAAGTAAATCCTGTAGGTACAGTTCCAGTCTTTTCCATTGGGTCGTGTACGTGTCTGACAAGCAACAAAAAACAGTCCGAGGCTGGGCTGCAACAAAGTAGAACTTGGTTGGGTAGTAACAACCCCCCTTTGTGGCTTTTGCCAGTTAAACAATGCCCCCCAAGTTTAAACAAACTCTGGCCAGAACCGACAGGGCTGCAGGAGAGGAATTTGGGTTAAAAATATTGAAAGTTATTTTTTTGTTCAATATTTTTACACCACATTTTCAACAACCTTGTGATGACCCTGCTGCATAAAGAAAGGCAGAGAAAATGTTCAAGTCCTGGCCTAGAGGTGATGTGCAGGGACTGCAAAATCAACTTTTGGGCTGCAAACACATTTTGGGCAGGAGTTGAAAAATGACAGTTGTCACATTCGTGAGTTGCTGTACTGAAATGTCTATGTTGAGAAATTGTGGCAAAAATATTTAATATTACCAAAGTTATGAGCCTGCACTTGCAAAATTCAACATAGCCTCGTAACGTAATAGGTGAACATATTAGAATCACAGGACAAAAGAATTGCAAAGTATACCACCACCCCATATTAAATTTATTCAAGGCCAGGGAATGCACTGCTAGTCTTTTTTTGGCATTGAAAAAGTTTCACATGGTCCACAGGGAGGAAATTTGGATACAGCTTTACTTAAAGAGATCTACCAAGTAAAGTTAATATTGCTTTACACCTGCCTCATCTGTGCCTTACCCCATGGGAATGATCCTGCTGCCACAATGTCCAAAAGTATGCCAACCGTTTTGAAATAATATCACTTGTAAAATTATCCCTACCAGGTCTCTCGTACTTCCTTTTTTTTTTTTTTTTTTAAGCTGCCCACGCTCTGCACCCCCGCTCAGCAAAGTTATGACGTGATGCCAGGGAGAGCGTGGGGACAAGCTCCATTTTAGTCTATGGGGAGTACCTTTCCAGTCATTTTTCCATATTGTAACGGGCAGCTGGTGATGAAACGTGGGCACCGGCCCATCAACAAGGGTCTTGTTAGTCGACTGGTGCCCATGTTTCATCACGAACTACCCGGAGCGTGGGCGGCTAAAACAAACCGGGAAGTATGAAAGACCCGGTGGGGACAATTTTACGAGCGATATTACTTCAACACGGTTGGAGTACTTCGGGACACTGCAGCAGCAGCAGGATCATTTCCATGAGGTAAGGCACCGATCAGGCAGGTGCAAATGCTAAGAATGGCAAGTCTCTTTAATCAAGCCCTAAATATCATGACATTAGGGCAGAAAGGGTGTTAGGGTGCACTTGGATGGAAGTGAGGATAAGGTCAAGAAAATTTACTGTCATACTGTACTCCATAAAGACCCTGCCAAAAGAATGCAACACATGTGTCAAGCAGAAAAACACCAGCTTGGCATAGATGCTTCATTCTTTGGTGCGGTCTTATACTGCAGCAAGATAAATTGCGTCAGTATTCATTTTTAAGTGGGGGATTGTAAAAAAAAAATAAATAAATAAATAAAAGTCAGATAGTTGTCAATTCCGACCCACCTTTTTTTCTTCCTTGATGACAAACTGCTGCTTTAAGAAAATGGGCTCTGTAGAGTAGACCATTATGATCCATCATAGTTTCAATAACCCCGACCTTTTACACCCTGTAGGTCACTGTCCCACACAGGAAAACTGACGTTCTCACTCCACTCTGAGTGCAGACCAAGCCCACTTTTGTGTTGACAAATTCACCCCCGTCTGCCACTTGCTTAGTGGCAGTGAATTTATGCAGCCTTTTTTAATTCTGCATATCCGTACAGTCACATAAAATGCCCACTGACATCCTTTGTAAGCTTCCCTCCATCAGTTTCTTCATATTTTCTCCAGTGTTTACATTTACTGCAGCAGTAAAGAGAACGTGTTCAGTACTAAAAATAAAAACACATTTGCTGGTGAGCTTTCTGTTTAGATGTCACTGTTAAGGAGCAGCCGCATTTTCAAAACAGGAACACCCAAAAGGATCTAACAGATATTAATATTTATGTTTACTAGTAGTTGTTACCATCTTCTTCCTGCAGAACAGAAGGCTGAGATAGGACATGATCTCAGTCTTCCCATTCTCAGGGGTATTGACTGGACTGAACATATGGATATGTTTTTTTCCAATTATTTAACCAGGAGAGGCACACTAAGCTGAAAGCTTGTTTACAGGTGCGACCTGGGAGCACAGGGAAGTTAAGTGTCTTGCTCAGGGTCTCACAGTATGCAAGTGGGAGCTGTGGGATTAAAACTCAGATCTCCAGATTTGCAGTTTAGAGCCTTAAACCACTTCGCTATACTGCCTCCCGAGCAGGATGGATGTTCTCCAGCAGGACACAGGGACATCCTCTGAAGGTCACAGATAGCAAGTACAGGGGTAACATTAGGATGCATATTTTGTCCCAGAAGGTGGTGACCTTCTAAAATTACTTGCCAATAAGAGACTGTGGACATGAAGACAGTAGAGCGGTCCCCAGTGTTGCCCATTCCTTAGCTTTTGTCAGCACTGAAACCATCAGTGTGAGAACCATGCACTGTCCCTGCCCACACTGTACCTACCCATGTGGATAAACAGAGGGCTTCAGCCTCTAGTGCTGTCAGTCTACCACCTTTCATCAGCACTATATCTATCACAGTGCGGAAATCCTGGACTATCTGTTCTACACTGCATCTGACCCTGTGGATTTAGAGGGCTTCAGTCTCCAGTGGTGCCAGTCCCTTACTTTTCACCAGTCACACTCTGTACCTGTCGCTGTAGATAAGCAAAGGGCTTTAGTCCCCAGTTCTGGCAGTCCCTCATCATTTACCAGGATTAAATGCACACAGTGTGGAAACCAAGCACTGTCCCTTCCCCCATACTGTAGCTGTCTCTGTGGATTAGTCAGTCCCACACCTCTTACCAGCGCTAAATCTATCACAGTGCGAGTACGTTTGCACTGAACCTGCCCCACATGGTACTTGTGGATAAAACTGAGGGCTCTATCCACTTTGTACCCGCACTAAATTCATCACGGTGAGTGGGGGGGGCTGCACTGTACCTGCCCCTGTGGATAAACAAAGCACTTTAGTTTACTGTCCAGTGCTGTCTGAGCTGTACCCTTTATACAACAGAGTGGAAAAGTCAGCAGTGAACCAGATTCTGTGGATAAACAGAGCTGTTGTAAGCCCCCACATTTCACTAGCACTGGATAGCAAATATACAAAGGTTGAATAGAAAAATTAAAAAAATAAAAAAAAAAAACAGAAGAAAATGGTCTTGGATCCCAAGACTGTCTGTAATTTGACACTGTAGTATGTTTAATGAGACCCTGACTGCTTCAATGCTTCTATAAGGGAAATTCCAGTAAGCTTCAAGATGAGTTAACCACTAGGTTGTTGAAACAACTAGAACAAATCTATTTGATTGAGCTGGACAGATGCTCAGTCTGCAGCCCTGCAAGGGTTAAACTGAGGGGCTATACAGCAGCTTCAAAAGTGTTTCTTTTTTTTTTTTTATATTCTGAGAAGCTGGGAGGCACAGTAGCATTCCCACTCCCTTCGGATGCCTTTAACACAGAGCAGCAATTAGCAAAAATCAGAGGGTGAGTGCACTATTTTGCAGTTGTGGATGGATACTTCCAAATGTCCAAAAAGAAGTTCCACGGTAAGCTTTATTTTTTTTTTTAGAGCCAATGCAAGAGGGCTGCAGGCTCTGTCTACATGCAGCCCTAAAAAGTAATTAACATTAATAAGAGTTTCTAATATATAATAAGACTGATTTATAGTATAATTCATGATCTAAACTTGTTCTGTGAAAAAGTTTGGCACCGCAGTCCGAACAGTGGTGATGAAACTGCACCTCACTCACACAGCCAAACATCAGAGTTCCTAGTTTCCTTTCAAATAGTGAAGTGCGAACCCAGCTAATTTTTCTCAGACAGCACAACTAAAAATAGAAAAAAAATATTTTCTTAGGCTGTACAAAGCATGACACTATATGACGCACATTACAAATCTTACAGTATCATCCTTTCACGCTTCCTTCCCAAACCTCTCAACAGTTTCTCTGCTTGCCAAACAGGAGAAAAAAAAAAAAAAACAATAACTGAAAACAGTGACCAAAAAAGTAATGATGCTTATAAGAGCAGTAACCATCTCACAGACCGTCATTTTAAGGGGAAATTAACATCTGGTATGGATTTAAAAAGTTAGTAGCATGAAAAACAGGCAGAATAATTTTTTTAAGTGGTTAATTACTTTTTATTTTAGAAGTTTTCTTTTGTTTTCCATTTGCTCATTACAGGTCTTTCTACCAGATACTTGGTACGATGTGTGGAGCAGTACTTTAAAGGCCGACATTCCAGTTCTATTCCTCTTCATACCTCATCAGCATTTGTGCCCTCACTGAAATCATAAAATGACTGATCTGGCAGCAGGTGACTGCCTCTTCTTGGACAGTTGTAATGTTAGTCGGTGAGATCACACTACTGACTGTGTACGAGGAGGAACAGTACTGACTGTGTTAGCCTCCAGGTACATTACTATTACACACATTACACAAAGTATTGTCAGGTAAACAATCTTACAATTAGCAAACAAGAAAAGAAAAAAATACTTCAGATATAAGAAGTAATTTCAAGTCAATAATAATTTCATGCCGCACACTAGCTCTTTAATGGCCCTCGGCAAAAACAGCTGGATGCGAATGCCCAGGAAAGGACAGGCTGTTTAGTCGTTATTTATTTAAATGGCAAAACGTCATAAAACAGCTACATGGAAAACTCAAAAACAAACTTGAATTTCTATGAGCACGGGACTATGTATATATTCCCTCATTCACCCAACGTCAATGGTGGTGTCACTGCTTAATCATTGCCATATGATAGCAGTATGTCCCTTTTACCTGCTCCACTAGGACACAGCATGCGTTCATGTTCAGCATTTCTAGAGAATGATACGGGCACAGGCTCATCAGCTAAATGCTGGCAGAGTTTGCACTGGGTCAGTAAAAATTTCCTTTAGCTCATCCAGCTGGTTTGTACCGGATGCAATATTTCAACACAGGGTTTTATTTAACTCTAAAAATTGATTGGCGTTTTGCTCATAAAAGTTCTAAAACATTGTGAAAATGCATAGCACTTTCCTCACTGTGTTTAACAAACATAACCCTTCTAGAAAACCTATATCAATGCTTTCTGTACAGTTAGTATTGTCCCAAGAAAAAAACTGCTAATCAATTATTTAAAACCCTGCAACGGGTCCACTACAGTAGTCTGGCCCATAGAATGTGTGTAGGGCCAGCAGATTTACCAACCCTGTGGCTGTGCTGACTAGTGGCTGAATTTTCACCCCCATTTCGTTTTTTCCTTCATTTAGGGGACAGCGTCTCAGTAGTGACACAAACACCACAGGTTCATCTAGTGCTCAGCTCAGAAACTCAACTTACTGTGGCTCTATGGGCCAGTTAACACGAAAGGAGGGAACTGTATAAACTGTAGGAGTAAATGTTACTAAGGAGCAACACTTTAGTGTAATGTTACACTGGTATGCTGTCCCATCCCCAACAACTACACCTCTGCTCAAAAGGGTCCTACATCATGAACAGTGAAATGCTGGGCAGAAGGACCCAGCATGATGTACACACGGCTTCCAACACATTCTGGTGGCCCCAGATGTTGCAGCAGTTGTGATTTAGAGCCCACTGTGCATGTCTGTATGTAAGGCGATCCGCATGGGTGTTGAGCTGCAATAAATACTGAAAGGCAACCGTGATCCTGTTAACCAGTGCTGCAACAGGAAAAAAATGCAACTCTGAAGGCTGCAAGACCATGATGGAGGAGTATCTGCTTGGCATAGTGGGGACCAAGGATCGCACCCGAGCCTGAGACAGCAAGAGCGGAGGTCTGCAACAGAGTGTCAAAAAAGGAACCTCTCTTCCCAGAAGAGGGTTAGGCAACAAAGTGCTCTTGATCTAGCTCATGGTAGTAACTAGATGGAGGTACACCTGGAGGCATATATGACCACAAGTCACTGTTCACTCCACGTCGGACGTGACGGTTTGCCCACCATGGAGGGACAGGGGACCAGAGCAAGAGCAGGTAGAGCCGGGGAAAAACTCTCACCCTGTTCTGGTGTGCCTAATAATGACCCTCATGTGCCCGCCCTCTCCACAACCTGACCCTTCCATGCACCGATCATCTCCTCACCCAGTGGTACTTCCTCCTAGGTGGTTGTTGGGGAAGGGGGGGTTGTAGTGTGTGACTTTCAGATGGCAGTTGGACGAGGTGATGAGTGGAGGACTGTGCTGACCACTGCTCTGTGCTTGTCTTACTGGCAATAGGTGAAAGGGATCCTAAGTGGGTGGGTGAGTAGGGCATTGCAATCAGTTCGGGGGAATACACTATATTACCAGGGATATGAATAAAACCCACAGCATGGGTGACTGGGGGTGGGGGCAGACCACTAGACTACCATGGATATGATCAGAAACCACAGAATGGACGATCAAGGGTGGGGGACCATTAGACCACCAGGGATAGTTAGAAACCACAGCATGGCTGAACAGGGAGGTGGGGTGGTCGACTAGACCACCAGGGATATGGCTAAAACCCACAGAATGGGTGATTGTGGTGGTGAGGGGACCACTAGACACGGGTGGACAGCTGCAGTACAGCCGCCCTGCCTTCGGGGGTGCATGGCTTGGCCTTAGTGCTACAATAAGATGTGATTTTCGGTGGCAGTAAACAGCACTGCTCTGGGGACTGTTTCATGCTACCACAAACCTTTGAATATACCATGGCAGTATTATGCATACGAGACCCCCTCATTTGCGTATGTGCAGCAGTGTGGTTAGCGTGCTCATCCTGCTCAGTTTGAGCAGCGCTCCTTTGAATACAAGGCACCTATGTTTGGGGGGTTTGCTAACAAAAGTATTGCTGTGGCATCCCTTATGCTGGGGGGAGATACCTGTAATTAAAGTTGTGGCACTGCCCACATGGGGGGGGGAGAGACACCTGTATTAAACATGTTGAGATGTGGCAGAAGTGAGCTTTGTGTTGATTGAATGAACATTAAATTATTGGCGAAGCCTCATTTCAAATAATACTCTAAATATCAATACCAGCCTTAAACACAAGAGACTGCACTGTAAGGTTTTATTTTTAGGAGTATACTTCATTCGGCCTTGACGTTCTCAAGATCAGCCCTTCCCAGCAGCCTCAGTTGGGTAAAAAGCGGATTCATTTTACTGTAACTGCTCTGTGGAGCTATTTTAAAACCAATCTACCTTGTTCTCTGTAGCCTCGCTTAAGTATAAATATAATGCAGTTGACAAGGCTATTATTGCACAGTTGCATGCTTCTAGCACAAAGGTTCGGAAAGTAAACAAGCTGCTTGTACAATACACCGATTACTGCTGATGACAGCCAGTCTTCTCTCCATGTCTCAGTGTTCTCTCCACGTCTTACACTGCCAAAAAAAACAACAAAAAACCCACGTCTATATAATACACAATATTCTGCACAACTGGTACAAAAGACAAACTGGGTGATCTCTACCCACCAAGTACTGTACCTCTGACCTAATATACTCCATACCAGGTCAACTCCATAAACCATTGGTTTACTTAATTCTAGAGAAATAAAAAACATCTTCCTGTCACAACTGTCTAGGTGACTGTAAGCTGGCAGAGCCTCTAGTCAAGATGAAGACACTGCTGCCCCATCCTCACAGTGGTACCCGACTTTCTGGCAGTCAAGCAATTTTCTCAGTCCTAACGCAAATAATGTTACATGATCAACTAGGAGGGCTGTTCAAATGCTTAATTATCCGAGATGCAACACACACACACACACACACTAAAAGCAGAGCACCTCCTTCCTTCAGTGCACCCAGCTTCACGCTGATCACCAAATTTGCAGAGGAATCCAGGCCCCCTCAAAAAAAAAAAAAAAAAATCAGCAGCACAGAGCACTACACAGCTTGCCCAACAGTAAGTATGTGCCTGCCCCCCCTCCCCCAACATGACCCAGTGGTAGGGCACTGCATTACCATGCAGATTACATGAATTTGGGAACAAACTCAGATCAATGGATTTCAGGCGGCTTGGGGCAGGGCCAAACATGCTATGGATTGCAGCACACTGATCAGGGGACAGGAAAGCCAGTGTACCACTACCATATCAACCCCTTTAGCGAGCCAAGGATGTGTACACTAGAACCAATGCTGAAGACACAGAGTGGAGAGATGTGGGTTATTCTGCAAGGTGGACAGGGTAATGAGAGTCTACATCAGAGCTGCACATGACCACATATCTCGGAGAACTCTCAAGGACTCTGAAATGGGAAAATGAGGGAGGAAGCAGGATGGCAGCAGACACTATTCGCTGCCCCAGAGCCTCTTCCACCATGCTGGATCCATGTGGGAGGAAGACTGGATGACAGCAGGTATCACTCGCTGGCTGGGGCCTCTTCCATCATGCCGGACCCATGTCTCACTGATTACCACCCCTAGGGAACCCAGTCAGAAGGGGGGGCGTACAAGGCCACAATAGGGAACCGTAACTACTGAGAGATGAGTAGATACTGTTCCCAATACAGTGTCACCCTATCCAGCAGAGGAAAGATTATAACTGTAAAGAACATAAGCTTGTTCACTGTTTTAGAGGAGCTTTGGACACCAGTTCTGTTGAGGAATGAAGTTCATAAGTCTTGGCTTGTGACAGCAGTCTGTCTCCACGGAACTGATTGTGATGTGATAAGCAGAGGATTATGACCTCGGCATCAAAGCAAAATGAACTCTGAAGAGGATCAAAAATGTTTTTTGCACCTTCCTGTGCCCCTTGGTGGCCCACTTCTTTGGGACTCACAGGTGTCCCCTTCTACTTACTGATCCACCTCCCGCTGCTACCCCCACACCTCCAGACCCTCCATGGTGTCTGGCCCTCCTTCAGCTCTAGCTTAACCCTGCAGGAGGAGCCCCCTTCCTGACCCCAAAGAGGAAGCACCTCTGACATGCTGGACTGTTGAGGGAGGTGAGGGCAGTGTGCTGAGGGGTCTGGTGTTGTGGGCTGAGCATGGAGAGCCGCCCCATGTACTACTGGCAGGCAGTTTCCATGTCCTCCCTCCTTCCACCCACCTCCTATATAGGCATGCATGCTGAGATGTCTGGGGTGGGAAGGGGCACGACAGCATGCAGTCACCCAAGCTGCCAAATGCAATTCCACCAGCCACCAACAGGAGCTGCTCTAGAAGCAGTGCATGCCAAACCCACCCATCAGGCACGAGTGTCCGCGTGGAAGCTCCTCACCCGCCCAGCCAGTCTCCATGCCAACTATCCCAAGTGCCTCAACCCTCGAGCATCATAGAGTTGGCATATTTTTTATTTATTTTTTTTATTTTTTTTTTTTTTACTGGTAACCTGAGTTTCTCTTCAAATGACAGACTGAAAAACACTTACTTCCTCTACAGAATTACACCACAGGACAAGTCAGTAGGCTCAGTTCTGCAAATTTCTAGAACATTAAGGGGGAGGATGGCCAAAAGATCAGTGTAGGATAGCAACAAAAGTAATACTGCTGTTCTGAAAGTATTATTGGGCTGAAGTGTTTCACAGATTTTCATGCTCAATTTTCCAGCTATGTTGGATGAGCAACATTTCACATGGTAGTATCACCATACAGCATTTTAGCAAAATATATTTTTACATTATTAGAGTCATACACAGTGTACTTTTAGTTTTCCAAGATATTGCTAAAACAACTTTTACAGCCAACTGTGTAATTAATGACTCATGTATTTAAAGATGGATGCCATTCAATAGTTTTTAAAACTCTCTCCCACTGAGGTTATCCATTGAACGTACATGCTAGAGTCACAGTGTGGATGGTATTGGCACCTATTTCTGATGGCAAGCAGCACAACTCTGTACCACGATATTTAATGTTTCATGGCGAGCATGAAAAGGGAGTGGGAACTTTTAAAAATGTCAAAATCCAGTATCTTGGTTCAGGAATGAAAGAAAACGATAAAAATGCACATCTTGGCCGGCTCGTCAGTGCAGCGGTTGGATTTCTGCTTGCGACGCCTGCGACTCGGGTTCAGGAATGGACTCAGATTGTCAGAGAGCCGGCCAGGGGAGAAGGTTGGAGCATCCGTAGACAGCTCGCCTTCTCCCGGGGTAAGCCAGGCACCTGCTGGCCCCTGGTGGAGGCAGAGAGCATGGGGGAGTGACAGACGTCGGCATTCACCTTGACGTCTGGTACGTCACTCTCCAAGGGGAGAAAACAGCTCCCTGGCTAACCAGATAACAGCTCTCCAGTCCCCTCACTGCTGTCACGGCTCCACGATCTCCCACCTCAGTAGCACCTGGAGCCGATGCCGCAGTGCGCTGGATGACCTCCACCGGTGCCTTCCCTCTCAGAGGAGGGGGACCCACCCAGCGAAGGGTAACGCTGGGCTACCTCCAGGGGGTTGCAATTTGAGGTAAGGTTAGGTGGTGGAGATGGCGGACAGATGAGATAGGACCTTGGGGGGCCCGAAGGAGGTGCTGGCCAGGAGGAGCAGAGGAGTACCAAAAAAAAAATGTATATCTTTATATTTTTGCCAGACAAACATTATTGCTGAAAAAGTTATATGGTTGCTAACAAATACTGTTGCTATAAAGTGTATTTATTTAGTTTTTGTTGACCAGAAAAGGAGGGCTAAGAAATACTTCCTGTTTTCAGCCTGTGGGGTTGGGGGAGATGATAGATGCAAATCGACTGATACTGATTCCAGTTCAGTTGTCTGTACCCTTCCTTAAACTACTACCTTCACCCCTTATGCTACACAGTAAAGTTCAGCACCATGGACAAGGACTTTCCCTTACGTGAAGCACCATAGTCAAAAGGTGCGTTCAGTTTCTCCTTACTCAGGCATAACTTATATGCAGCTACCAAAGCGCCGGGCCAAGCTTTCCACACAGCTGTAAGCATATCCTCACACATGCTGTTTGGTACATGTGCACAAGCACTGGAGGCTTTCAAGGCAACAGAACAGCAGGAGGGGGATATCACAAAATAGGATCGAATGCGGAAAACAGAACTGAAATAAATGTGGTTTTACATACAGCCTTTCACGAATACCAAATCCCCAAGTGCTTTATACAGTATACCAGCGAGCAAGATGTTGGCAGTGCAGGGACTGTACGTGTACAAACAGGTAAGCAGCTATTACACACACAAAGCATTCATATACAAATAAAAGCAACTAAATTAGAGTGTCTGAGAAACCTGAAGCTGGCCAGTATTCCACAGATATCTTTGCCCATAAAAATATGGGCTTTTTTTTAAAAAGCATCAGTTCAGATTATGAAGAAATGTTTGGGCATATACATTATTTAATTTTCAGTTTTATTTTTTCTCCCATCTTGCTACAGAGGTCAAAACTGGCACAAGCCTACTAGCCCAATGCGGATATATTTTGTATTAGCTAGTAACATTTTCCTTTAACTAGCCATGCTGACTTGTAATTTATTTAATTAAAAACTGGTGACCAGGAAAAGCACAAACTGAGCAGAGGTTCATTTCCAGGTGTGACCTAGGAGGAAGGCTTAGGGGATACAAATACACAGCACAGGCAAGTCACAGTTACAATAAAGAGCAATAAAAGAACACAAATTAATTACAGAAGTGCAAAACCGAGCAATCAAGGTAGAAACAACAAAATAAAGCATTTCAGACACCCCTATATCGGGGTAAGACCCAAATGCAAGGGTAACAGTCAAGTAAGAGTGAAACTGGAGCAGGTGTGAGAGGGAAGGAGTTTCAGCTGATACTTGAGGGAGCTAGGGGAGGCAGCGAAGCAGAAGGAAGAGGGTAGTTGGCTCCAAAGTGATGGCAGATGACAGAAAAAGGCTGACTGCTCAGCAGAGGAGCAAGGATGAAGAATGACAAAGGTGCGAGGATCCCTACAGTGGGGGAAGTAGGGCGGATGAGGGAGAGGAGTAATGAGCGGTAAGAGGTAAGGGACCCAAATCAGAATTTGGATATGAATAAAGCACGGTGGATCTGGCAATGTAGCGGTAGAGGGAGTACGGCTAAAGAAGAATAAAGCTTTCAATGATGAGTACGGGTGCTGGTGGAGGTATTCACAAAGTGGCAGGAAGAGTTGCAGACTGTGTCCTGTCTGGCCAGAAAGGTTAAGGGAGCAGTACCATGGACTACGTCTGTATAGTCAAAGACTGGGAGCACCATTTTGGTGACAAGCTCATGGCGGACCGAAAGAGATAATCTTTACTGCGGTGCAAGGTATCAAGTTTGGGGAGAGCTTGTTATGGCTGGTGTCAATTTGGGCACAGAAGAAAAAGATTACTCACTGTAGTAATATTCTTTCTTCCAAAGTGTCCTTTAGTATGATTGACAAAATGCAGTATGCCAGCTGGGTTCAGCTGGCCCGGAGAGGAGGAGTCAATGTTAATGAGGAAATGCATTGGCCAATCAGAAGAGAGAGAGCGAGAGTGAGTGCTGCCTGCAGTCAGCCTGAGTGGCTTCAGAACTGTTTCAACGCTGCAAAAAGGGCAAACCAAGCCCTAGTAAAAAGGACTGTTCCAACAGGAATTAAAAAAGTCATAAAAAATATATTAAATACACTAACAGATGTAAACAACTACTGTGAAACAAGAATAACGTATAAACAGCAGTCTTGTTTTTTTTAAAGGCTAAAGAAATGAAAGCAGAGCCATCCCCAGGTAAGTTGTGTAGGGGAGGATGGGTAGGAGGTTAATCATACTAAAGGACATCTTGAGGGCTGGTCCACTGGTGCAGCAGTTGGATTTCCGCTCGCGATGCCGACGACCCGGGTTCGGGAACGGACCTGGGTGTCAGAGGGCCAACCAGGTGGAGATGGCTTGAGCGTCCCATGACGGCTCACTATCTCCTGGGGGGAGGGAGGGTCCACAGCCCAGTGTCTACCAACTTCTGGCGGAGGCCAGAGGTATGGCAGCACATCGGGTCCCATTACGCAGGGAGTGCGACGGTAGTCGGTCCTTGCCTTGACGTCCTGGACATTGCACTCCCGGGAAGAAAACAAAGAAATGGCTCCCTGGCCGACCGAATGAAGGTTGCTGGTCCCCCACCACCACGAAGCCCTGGTCTAGCCCGGTCCACCCCAGCAGCACCCGGGCCAAGCAAGCTGCACTGGCTGGCCCCTCCAGCGCCTTCCCCCTTGGAAAGGGGAGAGGGAACCCATCCAACAAAGGGTTACGTCGGGTTACCTGGGGGGCTGACATGTAGGGTGGTGGCTGGCGGCGGGCTAGAGTGCCGGCAGGGGTTCTTTGGTGACCCGAAGGAGTGGCCGGCCAGGGAGTGAGGGAGGAGTTTAAAAAAAATAAAAAAAAAGGACACCTTGGAAGAAACCATATTGCTACAGTGAGTAATTTTTTTCTTTTCACCCCAGGTATCTTTTAGTATGATTGACAGAGTGCAGACAGTTGGGAGGCAGGTACAGAATCTACTTTGGAAACACCCTCTGCAGCATCGCTGCACCAAACCTAGCGTCTGATCTGGACTGCACATCCAAGCAGTAATGCTTTGTGAAAGTGTGTATAGTTTTCCATGTGGCTGCTCTGCAGACATCAAGCAAGGGGATATCCCTTGTAGGTGCCATGGAATGGGCCCAGAGGAGGCTGTTCACCAGCTTTGCTGTAAGAGAACTGAATACAAGAAACAATCCAGCGAGAGATGGTTCTTTTCTTAGCTGGCCTTCCTCTGCTCACCTCACCATAGGTGAGAAAGAGCTGTGTATGAGCTTTTCTGAACTGCTCAGTGTGCTCCAAATAGCAGGTCAGAGCCCTCTTCACATCCAACGTATGCATCTTGAGTTCCCCTGGAGAGGAATGTTCTGTAAAGAAAACAGGGAGCGTGATAAGACTGGTTGAGGTGAAACTCAGAAACCACTTTGGTCAGAAAGTTTCTATTTGACCTAAGTACTACTTTGTCATTGTGGACAATGATGTGGTTAGGCTCAGTGCACAGAGCTTGCAGCTCTGAAATCCTTCTTGCAGAAGTGATGGCAAATCAGGAAGACAGTCTTTCAGGTGATGTACTTTAGGTGAGTAGTAACATGGGCTCAAAAGGTGACTCCATGAGTTTGGCTATACAGAGGTTCAAGTCCCAGGGTAGGACAGGTTCCCTCAGAGGAGGCTGAAGGTGCAGAGGGCCTTTGAAAAATGTTTTGAAAATGGGCTGAGAAATGACAGATTTTTCTTTCCCGCTGGAAAGGTAAGCTGAGATGGCTGCCAGATGTACTTTCAGGAATGAGGCTTTAAGGCCTTCTTTCTGAAGGTGGACTGTATAGTCTAAAAGGACAGGAGTGTCGGCTTGCAGAGGGTCTATCCTTTTATCCTTGCACCAAAGGGAAAACATCTTCCCCTTGGAAGCATAAGTCTTCTTAGTACTAGGCTTTTTAGCCATTCAAAGGATTCCAAGAACTTGTCCAGAGTATTGGGATTCAGGAAACGAACTCCTCAAGAACCAGGCCTTGAGGTGAAGAGACTGGATGTTGAGATATGCTGCCCCTGTCTGAGGAAGAATCAGGAGACTGTGGGTTTCTGGCAGTCTAAAGGGCTTCTTGAGTGAAAGAGTGAGAAGCAGGGAATACCAAGGCTGTCTCGCCCAATTTGGCGACACCAGAATCATGGTGGCTGGCTGATCTCTCAGTCTGAGAAATACTCTGTAAATCAGAGGGAAGGGAGGAAATGCATAAAGGAACTTCTCTGTCCAGTCAAGGGTGAGAGTATCTGCTGGGATGGTTCCCAGTGTTGGTGGCCTGCAACCGTAGTGTGGGAGGTGGTGGTTGAGGTTGTAGGCGAACAGATCCAACTCTGGCACCCCCATCTTCTGAACACTGTGGCAAGAATCTGTTTGTTCAAAGTCCATTCATGGTGACCCTGGCTGATGCAGCTTAGGGCATCTGCCAGAGTGTTGTTCCTGCCTATAAGATGAATGGCTGACATAGTCATGCCCAGGAAGTAGGCCAAGGACCAAATTCTCATTGCCTCTGAAGAGTTTGGTGGACCTTGCCCCCATTTTTTGATAGAGAACATGGCAGTGGTGTTGTCTGTTCTTATCTGGACTGTGTGACCTCTGAGCAGAGGAGCAAAGGCCTTGATGGCCAAGTACACTGCTCTGAGCTCCAGAAGGTTGATGTGGCATGTGGACTCTCTGGGCACCCATGTGCCACTTATGGATTGATCTCCCAGGTGAGCACCCCAGCTCAGGAGGGAGGCATCTGTTAACACGTGACAGTTGTGATCTGAAAAGAACCCCCTTCTGTGAGGTTTGCTGCTTCTTTCCACTAGTCTAAGGCCTGGAGTAGGGATCTTGCGACTGGCAACAATTTGAAAAGGAGTCCCTTTTCTGGGACTAGCGAGATCTGAGGTGATACTGAATGTCCCTCATTTGAAACCTGGCCCCTGGAACTACAGCAGTGATTGAAGCCATGTGGCCTAAATGTCTGAGGAAGTGCCTGGCCGGCCTTGGCTGGCTCAGAACGAACAAGTTCACCAGATGGAGAAAAGTCTGCACTCTGCCTGCAGGTAGGAAGGCCTTCCCCTGAAAGGTGTTGAGTTGTGCTCCTATGAAGTCCAGGATCTGAGTAGGCTCGAAGTGGGACTTCTCCGTGTTGATGAAGCCCAGGGAGTGGAGTGTGACCCTTGTTTGGCACAAGGGTTCTGTTACTTCCTTTGGAGACTTGGCCACTATGAGCCAGTCATCTACAGTAGTAGCCACAGACATTGTCAGCTACTTCCAGATATTTTGCGAAACTTCTAAAGAGTTTCTCTCTGCTGCCCCTACTGTGGAAATGCAGAAAGCAGGAGATTTCTCTAGAAATATCACAGAAATTTTGGAAAATAGCTGGCAATGTCTGTGGCTACTACTGTAGGTAGGGGGAAGACAGACGGTCATTGTCTTCTCAAATGAGCTGCAACAACTGCCAGGCACTTTGTGAAGACTCTGGGAGCTGACGTATATCCGAATGGCAAGGCTGCCAATTGGCAGTGATCTGATTGCAGCCTGAACCCGAGAAGGTTTCTGTGGGAAGGCCTTAATGAAATGTGGAAATAGGCCTCCTTTAGAACCAGGGAGACCATCCATTCTGTGAAGCAAGGGGACTGGCTAACTTGCTTTAAGGTTATCATTTTGAACTTTGGCTTCAACAGATGCTTGTTTAGGTACCTTAGGTCCAGAATAGGTCGCCACTCCCCATTATTTTTCAGAGTGAAGAAATACCTGGAATAGAGGCCTTTTCCCTATTGGGAATAGGGAACTCTTTCCACAGCTCTGGCTCTCAAGAGATTTTTCACCTCCAACTCCAACAAGACTTTTTCTGTTGGGGTTAGGGGTTTTGAGAGCTTGGGGCCCTGAAGAGAGAGGAACTTCTTGAACTGAAGCGATAGGCCCTGACCCACCACCTCTAGCACCCACTTGTCTGTTGTGATAAGCTGCCACTGGTGGAAGCAGTGGGACAGCCTGACCCTAGTGGGCAAGGGAAGGCAACCTGAATGCAGCCAGTAGGACTGATATTTGATTTGTGTAGTTGGGACAGTACAGGAGCAGGCTCTTCTGCCCCTGAAAAAAACTCACCTGTGAAAAATCCATGGGCATTGGCATGGGGTAAAATGCCGTGGGGAAATAATCCCTGCCTCTACCCTCCGTTTTTGGACTTCTGGGAGAAAGAAGGTTTCTCATTGGCTGCATTACTCTTGTAAGCAGTCTTGTACTCACCCATCTTTTTCATGTAGACTTCAGTTTGTTCTCCGAAGAGTAAATTATTCTCACAAGGAAAATCCACTGCCTGCAATTGGGTATCTTATGAGAGATTGGTAAGTCTACCAAGCAAATGCCTGAGAGAGATGGCCTGTGTCATGACCTTCGAATCTGCATCATTCTCTACGGCCATGTGGAACTGGTACTTGGTAGCCTCTATGGCCAATTTGACAGTCTCAGAAACATTTTTGAAACATTAAGTGTCCCCACTGTGCTGCACTATAGTTAGAATAGATTTTAAAAGGGCTCCGATACCTGGCTGCATATGCCATATAAGAGGACAGGCATAGCAGCAAAGCAGCAGTAGTGTAAGATTTTTTGCCCATTGAATCCAGCTTTCTAGACTCCTTTTCTGGAGGCTGGGAAGAAAGAGGCACATTTGTCTCATCACAAGCTGCTGCATGGACCACTCCCTTGTGGTCTGGGTGCACATACAAACAAAATCAGCGTTTGCCCTGCCAAACCAATATTTCTTTCTACTCCTGAAACAAAAGTAGGGTTTTGGAGAATTTTCAGAGTTGCCCTCTTTAAGGCATTGTGAATGGGCAAAATAAATTTCTTTGAGGAGGGAAGACCCATCATTTCTACATAGCCCTCCTCCATTTCTTGTTCAGGGTCATCCTGGAGAGCAATGTCCTGGGTGTCCACTATTTGTTTAACAAAAGTAAAATAAGAGGAGACATCATCCTGATCATTAGAGGAGTTAATGAAGTCTTGGTCACTGTGCCCATCTGGCTTGCCTGCTGCCAAATAATGTCCCTCTTTGTCACAGTAAAAGCTCAGGTCACAGTCAGGGTCTTGAAGAGGTACACTAGGCCCTGAAGGAGCTGAACAAATTGTGCCCATAGATTGTAAAGTCTGATATAAATGCCAAGCCTTAGCCATTTCATTTGCAGAGGGCATATCTTTATCAAAATTTAACAAATAAAATAAATGTGCCACCGGTGTCTCCCCTTGCCTTTTAGCAGGGGGCAGTGGTATGTTTTGTTTTCTTTGACTTTCTGGCAGGGACTGAATCAGAACCCTGCTCGCTATGTCTCTTTGAGGCTTGGTCTGTAGTTTTACTTTTATTAGACCATTTCATGAGGGTCCTTAGAGGTCTTGTCTATTTTTATTTTGTGAAGTACCACCTTCCTCAGCGTGTTTAGAGGAAGGGGAGGCAGACTTGAGAGGCCATTGCTTTAATATTTTTAGTTTTGGTAAGAATTTTAGAGCAAATTTCACAGGAATGGTCTGGACCTAAACAGGAGTAATACGGAGATTGTGGCGGTCTGCCTTAGTAACAATTTTTCCATACTTTAAACAATTTTTTATTACTACTGGTCCAGCCCTTTTTAGGGGTCTTACTGGCATGCCAAAAAATGAGAAAACCCTTGAACAGAAACTTTAGAAATAAACAGAATCGGTCCCTGGATGAAGAAGAAAAACAGACAAATGGACCTCACTCGAGAGGACAAGTGAAAATATGGTAAAGCAGGGAAAAATGTCCTCGGAAAAATAAAATATCAAAATTAGACACTTGCATTATTTTTTATTTTTTTACCACAGCCCTGGAAAAAACTAACTTGGAAAGAAAGAAAACCAAGGAAAACAGGAGAGAATCTGTGGTTCCCTGGAACCAAACGGGAATGGCAGAAAAACAAAATGTGGAAAAAATTACCTAAAAACTATAGGCAGCACAGAAAAAAATGGAATTCAGAGGCAAAAGTTCATCTCCGAAGAGGTTGAAGAGAGCACTCCAGGACAGTGTTGCTCAGTCACTGAAGAAAATGTTCTGAAGCCCCTTAGGCGAACTGCAGGCAGCATACACTCTCTCTTCTGATTGGCCAATGCATTTCCTCATTAACATAGACTCCTCCTCTTCGGGGCAGCTGAACCCAGTTGGCATAATGCACTTTGTCAATCATACTAAAAGACCCCTGGGGTGAGAAGTCATGTTTCTTGTCTAACCACACACCAAGGTACTTGAAGGATTGAACCACTTCTAGAAGGGTTCATCCAAGGTGGAGAAGACAGGGAGAGTTTGGAGTCTGGCCAGTTTCTCGCTAGTGCCAAAGGTCATAGATAGTTTTTTATGTTTGCTTGCGCGCATGCGCAAGAAACATTATTCGGCAGCTTAGGAGAGAAGTGGGTTATGGAGGTGCGGCAGTGTGACGGCCAATGTCAGCACTGCATTTGTGGGCTTGGCAGTGTGCACCCAATGCAGGCCCAGTGTCCTGATGACACTGGTTCTGCAGAAGTGCTACCCACTTGAAACGATTTGGCCGCTGCAATGAGGGGCCGCCTCATCATTGCAGCATCAGCAATTCCGCTGCAATGAGGGAGCGACCCGTCATTGCAGGGCGGTATCGCCTGGTGTAACCGTCTGAAAACATGATGGCTCTATGCAGCTGCCTCAGAGCCGATGGGGAGCCCAATCCCTTCGGCATGCCCCGACCTCCTTCATTTGCTGATCGGGAGCCCAGTCCCCTCGGCGGGCATTGTCCCCACCCCAAGTTTCTGTTTGTGCCGAGGGGTGCCTAATCCCCTCTGCATCATGTGCCCCCAAATAGTCTTTCTTTGCTGACTGAGGGCCCAATCCCCATCTGCTAGTCCCCCTTCACAGTTCAATTTGCCGATGGGGGAGCCCACTCCCCATCAACAATGTCCCTCCCTCCCAATTTGTTGTGTGCAAGGGAATGCCCAATCCCTCGGCTCTTGCCCCACCCCACTTGGTAAGTGCCTACGGGGTGCCCAATCCCCAAAAAAACACTCAGGTGTACATTGGGAGCCCACCCCAGAGTGCCATGCCTGTAAAAAAAAAAAAAAAAAAAACACTTCTCATGATGTTTTCATTTTTTTACCTGTAACCCAACCCACACCTACCTCTCTGAACACCCTGCCTCCCACACCCCTCACTTCATACTTACCTCCGAGCCCAGTGAGGCGATCTTTGGTGGACCGGAACACATCTGCACTCTTCAAAGCTGACCGCGAACTGAAGAAATGCCGGTAAGCTGTATAATGGCATAAATTGGGTTTTTTCAACTTTGGTGCATATCTCGGGAATTTTGGCACCAAATTTTCAACATGTGGTTATTGGGACCCCTCCTCATGAATTCAGTCACTGTCATGGTGTTATTTAGTCCCAAAAGGTGATTTCGCAGTCACCTTTCGGGACTGATTAATGAAACGACAGTGCCACTGTTCATAACGTGGGTTCTCAAAAAGTCTATGTTGCAAATTTGGTGAAAAAAGTCCAAAAAATGACTGTTTCATGAGCCTGTGTTGCACAGTTTCCATCCACACTCGTAACTTGGAGAATTTGTAATATTTTCACTCCAGATTTTAAACACTGGCATTTTTCCACACCTCCTTACGAACAGTATAGCTGTCATTTTACGCATCCCGGATGAAATGTGTTTTCACACTTCCGGCGTAGAATAGCATGGTCACTGTGGGAAATCAGTTTTAGGGACAGACTGAGAAAATTACAGCGTTTATGAGCAGAGGTCTTAAAATGCCTATGTTGAAAATCTGGTGATAAAATGACTGTTACAAGCATGCGTTGCGCAGTTTCCACGCATCCTTGTAACTTCGCAAATTTGCAATATTTCCACGCCAGATTTTCAACACTGCCATTTTTTCACACCCGCTTTAGAACAGTACAGCTGTCATTGTTCACATCCTGTCCGAAATGTGTTTTTGCACTTCTGGCGCAGAATAACGCGGTTGCAGTGGGAAATCAGTGTTTGGGACAGATTAACAACAAGCAAGTGACAGGGGGAGTGAGCGAGCTCAACGGAGCTCTGTCGGGACTGCTGCGGATTTCTTTGTGGGCAGAAAAAGGAGCCAACGCAGGCAGGAGCCCAGTACAAAAGGGCAGACTGCAGCGCCGGAAGAAACAGAATGAGCAAGTGAGAGAGGGGGAGTGAGTGAGCTCAACGGGGCTATGTCGGGACTTTAGAGTTGCCCACCCACCTGCCCAGGGTCCTCTGTGGTCCTATATTACAACAGGGTCTCTGGGGTGGAGACAAAGCAATGACTGGATACTTTTACAATTGCTGTAATAATACATATTTATTTGTTCTGTTTATTTCTCTAACTGAGCTGAGTAATACTTGGAGTGGAATACGATTTCTAACTGGGCTAAGTGAAGCAATGAGGACTGAACAAAAAGTATGGTAGCTGAAGGGTAAAAATTGGACAAGATGGCTTTAGGATTGCTACAGTAATACAGTATGTAACAGACGAGATCTGAGACTGAATTTACGCGGTCGGCAAGGTGGCTGTAGGAGGACTAATGTGGGCGGAAACAGGAATTTCAGTTACTAGGGCCCCAACAGTTGTAGTAGGGTACAGAATCTGGGAGTAAGAGCCCGTAACATAAGATGGGGGCCAAAATGGGGCAGGTGCCGCGTGTCAATAGGGCGGGCATCTTTGGAAGGGTGGAGGAGTGTACAGGGTGTAGGTCCGCCATGATCCTGGACTGGGCTTGGAGGATGGGGGATTATGCTCTGTAGACAACTGGCTAGTTTGAGGGAGGAACTGTGGAGGTTAGGGAGGAGTCTGAGTGGCAGGGCAGATGAGTATGGTAGGCATCCTGGCTGGGGTGGGGAATAGGGATGGGGAAGAACAACTAGGGACCGAAACTGGACCCCAGTATCAGAGACAGTAGTAGAAAAGAGAGGAGAAGGGATGGGGTGCCAGAGGTGAGGGATGGGCATCCTGATGGGGGATGAAGAGACCACGAGGAGTACCAGGGTGGAGAGAGCAGATGGCTGCGGGTAGGGAGGGACCAGGGTGGGACTTAGGAGGGCGGGCAGGAGGAACAAGTGGGAGGGAGAACCCGAAGGGAGAAGAGATGTGGGAGGGTATCAACTAGGAATAGATTTGAACCTCTGCTATATGGGAGGGCAGGAACATACTGAACGGGGAGGACAAGCGGGCCATGAGAGGGATGGCAACAAGTAAGGGAAGAGATAGTGAGGACGAAAGGGTAGAAGGGAAGCTAGTAAGGAAGGAGGGGGTGACTGGAGGAGAGAATGCTATGGGAAGGGGAAGGATGGGAGAGGCATCCCTATCTGGGTCGAAGAGAATGGGGGCTAAATCGACAACAATGGTGATAGGAGAGGGGTTGGAAATTAGGAGGGGAGGTCAACATGGGAAGCCCAGTAGGAAGCAGTCAGGCTGGGAAGGGGCTCAAAGGGGATGGGAGGAATAAGGCAGAGAAAGAGGTGAGGCAGGCGTAGCGGGTGCAGATATAGAAGTACAGAGGGTGCAGCTGGCGGAGATAAGGGCAGGGAAGAAACGAATACTGGGGTGGTGAAAGGGGCATTAGAAGGAAAGGGGTAAGGGATGGGGGGGGACTTTTCCTGGGGGATTCTATACTGAAAGGGCTGAGATGGGGCAGTAGGGGGGAAGGCACAGACGTAGTTAGGTTGCAGCTATCCCTGGGTTGACTGCAGGAGGGGCAGGCGCTGCTCACATGTGCAGCGAGGGGGAGGAAGAAACTTCATTTACTGTTGCATGTGGGACAAACGACGTGGCGGGGGAGACTGTGGAAGTCATGAGGGGGAGGTTCTACGAGTTGGGCAGGCAGTGTGAGAGCATGGGGGAGTCAGTGGCATTCTCGGAGGTACTCCCAGTCCATGTGCAAGCATGGGGAGGAAGGGTAGAATCGAGGAGTCCGACGAGTGGCTGAGGGATTGGTGTCACACCAAAAATTATGGGTTAGTGACTAACTGGGGTAAGGTCTGGGGGAATAGTGACTTGTACACTGTGGACAGGCTACACTTGAGCAGGGGGAGGAATGGGAGTATTAAAGGCGGGATTAGAGGGGTATATCTCTACTAAGGTGGATTTTAAACTAGTGGGGGGCACAAAAGACTGAGGTTGGTAGAAAGGTCCGGACAGGGGAGCCTAATGAGCTCACCCCCCTAGATATAGGTAAAAGTGGAGGTGTAGTAACCCTGGGAGGGGGTGGGCAGATTGGTCTGAGTGCAATCCAGAAGGCACCACCACCCGGTAAGAATAACGAGGAGAAAGGGTGCAGACTACTGGGAGGAGGGACACAGGCCAAGGAGAAGAGTGAGGACAAGGAGGGGTACGGGTGGAAGGTGGTCTCTCTCAATGCAAGAAGCCTGGGGAACAAAACTGCAGAGCTTCAGGGGCTCCTTTGAGAGGGGAAGGTGGACAGAGACTTGGGCCACAGAGTACCATGATTGCGACTTGGCAATCCCGGGATACAGGATATACAGCAGGGACTGGGGGGGTGCGCTCTATGTGAGGGAAGGGATCAAATGCATAACAGATGAGGGAAAAGAGGAAAGGACAGAGGCGCTTTGGGTGCAACTCCTGGACTCCACGGGCAGAAAGCTGAGGCTAGGAGTGGTGTACAGACCACCAGCCCAATCCGGGTAACTGGATGGGGAGTTGGCAGAGCTGATAAGGAGCAGTGTGGTGATAGTAGGGGATTTTAACCTACCAGGGGTTAAATGGAGCACCCCAGCTACTAGCAGTACTAGGGAGCAGGTGCTCGTTGATGCATTCCAGGATGGCCTTCTGATGCAATTGGTAAGTGAGCCTACGAGACTTGGTAGCACTCTGGACCTAGTACTGGCAAATGGGGAGGCGGTGAGGGAGGTAAGGGTGGAGGACCCACTAGCGGGTAGCGACCACCAAACAGTGTGGCTCGTTCTCGTGCTGGGCAGGGAGACAGGAGGCACGGGCACTAAGGTGGTGGACTTTAGTAGGCTGAAATTTGGAAGGATGGGAGTAATACTGTGAGGGAGACTCCAGGACATAAGGCCGGGGATGGATGCAGAACAAAAGTGGGGAGTCATAAAGACTGGGCTAACAGACGTCACAGTAATCTGCACCAGGCC
This sequence comes from Neoceratodus forsteri, assembly GCA_016271365.2. NCBI lineage: Eukaryota > Metazoa > Chordata > Ceratodontiformes > Ceratodontidae > Neoceratodus > Neoceratodus forsteri. The sequence continues at coordinate 425,410,666 of JADMNL010000024.1, read as the reverse complement.
AAGGAGTAAGAAAAACAGAGCTAAGAAACCATGCTGGCTGAACAAGGAAGTGCTGCAAGGTGTGAGGGCATAGAGAGCTGCATACTGGAAGTACAGGAGAGCAGGAAAGGGAGAGGATAAGGAGGCTTACAGGAGTTGGTCAAGGGAGTTGGCCAGGAGGGAGGAAAAAAAAGCTAAGGCCTCCAGGGAATTAAGGTTAGCACAAGGCATAAAGGGAGGGGAAAAGGACTTTCAAGATATGTCAGGGAAAAGAGGAAGTGCAAGGAACATACTGTGAGGATAAAGCGGAGAAAGGATTGGATGAAAAAGGAGGAGGAGCAAGCGGAATTCTAAATGAGTACTTCTGCTCCGTTTTCACTAGGGAGAGGATGGTCCACTACCAGCATGGGCTGGGGGGGGAGGTGATGGACAAAGTGACCAAAGGGACTAGGGTGCTACAGGGCAGTAAGGGTGGACAAGGTACCAGGTCCCGATGCCATCCACCCCAGGGTGCTGAGAGACACGGTGGAACTGTTGGCTGAGCCACTGGCAGATCTAGTCAACATCTCCCTGGAAATGGGGTGTGTGCCCCAGGACTGGAGGGTGGCCCATGTGGTGCCCATACACGACAGTGGGCCTAGGGAGGAGCCAGGAAATTATTGGATGGTCAGTCTCACGTCCATGGTGGGTAAGCTTATGGAGGAGATGCTGAAGCAGAGGCTGGTGGCATTCCTAGAGAGTAGTGGTCACCAAGATGGGCAGCAACATGGGTTCATCTCAGGGAGGTCTTGTCAAACCAATTTAATCAAGTATTATGACTGGGTGACAAGGGAGTTGAAATGGGGCAATGCGGTACATGTCCTGTACTTAGACTTCAGTAAGGCCTTTGATACAGTGCCTCATGGGAGACCTGGGGAAGGGGAAGGTGACGGTAGTCGGGTTGGGAAAAAAGCTGACTAAATACATAGAGACCTGGTTACATGGGAGGGTGCAGAGGGTGGTGGGGGGAGCTCTCGGCACCTAGAGCAATGACAAGCGGGGTGCTACAGGGGTCCGTGCTGGGCCCGGTGCTATTCGAGCTCTTTATCTCTGATATAGCACACAGAGCGGGGAGCAGGGTTAGTCTGTTCGCAGATGATACCAAATTGGGGGCAGTGGTGGACAAAAAGGACAGATGGAAAAACTGCAGGGGGACCTAACCAAACCAGAGACATGGTCGGTGGAGTGGAATCTAGGATTCAATGCAAACAAGTGTAAGGTGATACCTTTCAGGTCTAAGAACCAGAATAGGGACTATTGGTTGGGGGGGGAATGAGGTTGGGGATCACAGAGGAGGAGAAGGACCTAGGGGTGTTGGTAACTGGGAGCATGAACAACTCAGCCCAGTGTAGAACAGCAGCACTGAAGGCAAACAGGATGCTGGGGTGCATCGCAAGGGGGTTCTCATCCAGACACAGGGATGTGATCCTATCTCTCTACAGAGCATCGTCAGACCGCACCTGGAGTACTGTGTGCAATACTGGAGGGCATACCTGAGGAGAGATATAAAGTTACTGGAGGGGGTGGAAAGGAGGGCAACAAAAATGTTAAAAGGGATGGAAGGAAAGGAATATGAAGTTAGGCTGAACGAGCTGAACATGTACACAATAGAGGAGAGGAGGGAGGGATATGATTGAAGTATTTAAATACCTGGGGGGTAAATAAACCTAGCACCGAGGGGTGTTTAAACTGAGGGAGTGGAAGAGATGAGGGGGCATGGACTGAGGTTGGAAGGGGGACGTTTCAAGAGAGAAATGAGGAGACACTACTTCACTGACAGGGTGGTGTCTAGTTGGAATGCACTGCCAGAGGCAGTGGTAACATGTAGGACAGTCAACAGCTTTAAGAAGGACTGGGATAATGCAACAGGAAGAGTATGAGGGGCAGGGGCTGAGAAGGCTGGGGCAGCTGCAATCTAGGGTGCTAGCTGCACACTCGGGCAGATTTAGATAGACCGATTGGTCTGTTCTGCTGGTAGATTCGTATGTTCGTATGTATGTTCATATGTAAAATCACAGTGACTCTGTTCATGAGCAGAGGTCCTAAAATGCCTATGTTGAAAATTTGGTGACAAACGTCCATAAAATAACTGTTACAAGCGTGCGTTGTGCAGTTTCCACACACCCTTGTAACTTTGCAAATCTGTAGTACTTTCACTCCAGATTTCCAACGCTGGCATTTTTTCAGACCTCCTTATGAATAGTACAGCTGTCATTTTTTACATTCTGCCCGAAATCTGGCGCAGAATAGTACGGTTGCTGTGGGAAATCAATGTTTAGGACAGATTAAGAAAATCCTAGTGACACTGTTCATAAGAAGAACAAGAAGAAGAAGAATCAGCATTTATATAGTGCTTTTCATACACAGTATCCCAAAGCGCTTTACAAGCAATGCTAGACGGTAGTGAAGTGACTGAATGTGTGGTGGCAGCCATATCGCACATCATCACCCACACACAGCCTGGATAATTGCATGAACCGGTTTATGGGAAGGGGAATGTTGGCCAGGACACCAGGAATGTTCCCTACTCTTTGCGAAAGTGCCCTGGGTTCTTTTACTTCCACCTGGACACCCACACTAGGACAACACCAGGATGGGCAGAAGGGACCTCGGTTTAACGTCTCATCCGAAGGACGGCACACCCCAGCAGTACTGCACCCCCCAATACTGCACTCGGATGCCAGCGATTTTTAGGTGCAAATCCAATCCCGGTGTGGGACAAGAACCCACGACCTTCTGGTCCAGAGGCGGATGTGCTACCAACTGAGCCACGCTGACACCCATAAGCAAAGGTCACAAACTGCTTATGTTGAAAATTTGGTGAAATAATTCCACTAAATGACTGTTACGCGCATGCGTTGCTCAGTTTCCATGTACACTCGGAAGTTCTAGCATTTTTAATGTTTTCATTACTGATTTTCAACATTGCCATCTCTTCACACCTCCCTATAAATGGTGCAGCTGTCATTCTTCATGTCCTGCCCGATGTGCGTTTTCATACATCTGACGCCCAATGGCACGGTTGCTGTGGGAACTTAAAGTTCGGGACACACTGACAAACTCACAGTGCCACTGTTCATGAGAAGAGGTCCCAAATGCTTTCATGTGGTGGGGGTCACAAAAAGGCCATGTTGAAAATTTTGAGTGCAAATACCAACAAACACCCGGGGCGTTAGGGTTTCTAACCATAACGTCCCACCCTTTACAGACTGACAGGCATCAGGGGTGTGCCTTTGTACTGCAGACAGTAATGCTCATGCTGTTCCACCCCCACACCCCCACCCTGCAGCTAGTGATAGGCACTGAGGTGTGCCTTGGACTGTTCGGCCCCAGAGTTCACCCCATTCTCCTATATTGCACCCATTTCAGCGTATGTCGTTATGGAGTGGGGTGATTAAAAAGCTGATCACCCCAAGGCACACCTCAACACTTGTCAGTGTCTGCATGATAGGGTGAGGTAAAATGGCATGAATGTTACGGGAGACAACCCAAACGCATACCCCAATGCCTGTCCGTCTCTGCAGGTTGAAGGTGGGGTTTGCGTGAAGTTCAATACTTCACTGCCATTCCTACTCTGCATCTGTCTAACTCCTGCATTTCCAATGCTAATACCAGTAAGCAAACATTCGGCACTGACAAATGCTTGTTTTGTGTTGATCTGGATTTGGTTTGATTGGAACCAGTGCACGACATTGCAGAAGCTTCTATAATATGAAAAATCCCACTTCTTCGGCAATTTGGTGCCACCATATACAAAAATTTAAGCAGACAAATCCAAGTGGTTAAATTACAGACAGCAGGCTTGGAGAGCACCGGCTGAGCCCCCACCCAACCCCAGTGCTCACCAAGCTTGCAGCTTACTTTGCTGGCTGTCCATGAACCTGAAAAATTAATGTTTTCACTTGCATTTTATCCCCAAGCATGCCGTTTCTTGTGTTGGTCTCTCTCTCTCTCATCAAAGAAAGTAACCTCTGAGTAAGTACACCAGTAGATCCAGAGGATAAGCCTGTAGGGCTAGTGTTTCTCCCCCAAATGAGGATCTCTTCTGGCTAGTGGCTACAAAACAATTTCAACAGCTGTTGCAAGATGCCCCCCCACCAGATTTTCAGTCTCTTTTCACATCTGCTTTTACATGCGACACAATTAAAGAAGAGCTCTAGGCAACAAAAACTGTTTTTCTACAACACCATTTTCCAGCAACAGGTATTAAAACTACTAGCATACTTGCTAATCTGCATTTCTATGCATTTCCTGTGCTATGTATAATACATTTGTATTTTCAGTCCTAACCCTTAAACCCAATTCTTATCAGGTCCACAATGCCATTTCTAAACAAAGGAAGCACACACCTTTTTTGGTGAGAAAAACACATTTGGAACATTTTTAAAATAATTTTCTTCTGGCAGAACTGAAAAATTCAACAAGCGGATAAAGCCAGTGGTAGTCTGGAATCTCTTACAGTGGGCTGCACAGCATTTTGCGCTGCCCTATTGTTTGACACCACTGTTCTTGTGACCAAGATGAACCAGCATGCAGCAAATACTGATTGCTCCCTGACCTTATGGGACACCGAGGATGGCGGGACTAACTGCAGTTCAAAAACCGAACTCTCTACCAAGGGGGGGCACTGTTGCAGTGGAGGCAGTAACCCTCCCAATCCTTCTTACCCTGCCGGCCCTCCAATGATCTGGGCTCCATCCTGAACCTGGGTCACCAGCATTGCAAGTAGAGACAGTTTTACCATGCAGTGAAATTGCAGCTAGGGTTGGCAATTTCACGCATATCACTTCATTTTTTTTAAATTACCCGAATTACGCCATTTGTGATTTAGCCTTCATGGTCGGGGGCAGGATGGGAGGGGTCACAATGCCATTCCCATCCATCCGCCACCCTAACTGATCGAACAGCCCTCTTCCTTCCTTCCCTTCTCTACATCCCTAAACAGCTGAGTATATCACCATGAGTTGTCAATGAATGAGCACATGCTTATACAAGCAGCGCTCATTCACTGAGCTCAACTGGACAAGCTGCCGACCATGCAGGAGAGTGGAGGGCTGTGCCAATGACCTGCTCCGGTTGGGGGCGGGATGGGAGCACTACCAGACAGGGTGGGGGTGAGGAGCCACTAGACACCAGGAAGTGATAAATTATATTTTATATTTAAATTACTTGAAGTTGGGGTTGGGGAGCAGGGTGGGGCACTACCTGACAGGGTGGGGGTGAGGAGCCACTAGACACCAGGAAGTGATAAATTATATTTTATATTTAAATTACTTGAAGTTGGGGTTGGGGAGCAGGGTGGGGCACTACCTGACAGGGTGGGGGTGAGGAGCCACTAGACACCAGGAAGTGATAAATTATATTTTATATTTAAATTACTTGAAGTTGGGGTTGGGGGCAGGGTGGGGCACTACCTGACAGGGTGGGGGTGAGGAGCCACTAGACACCAGGAAGTGATAAATTATATTTATATTTAAATTACTTGAAGTTGGGGTTGGGGAGCAGGGTGGGGCACTACCTGACAGGGTGGGGGAGGTGAGAGCCACTAGACACCAGGGAAGTGATAAATTATATTTTATATTTAAATTACTTGAAGTTGGGGTTGGGGGAGCAGGGTGGGGTACTACCAGACAGGGTGGGGGTGAGGCCACTAGACACCAGGGAAGTGATAAATTATATTTTATATTTAAATTACTTGAAGTTGGGGTTGGGGAGCAGGGTGGGGTACTACCTGACAGGGTGGGGTCCACTAGACACCAGGTAAGGGATTAATGAATTTTCAGACTTGGGGTTGGTGGGGTACCACCTGACAGGGTGAGAGGTCCACTAGACACTAGGGAATGTTTGTTCACATATGGGCTGTGGGCTGCCTGTGCCCAACTGGTCAGCGACACTGTGGGTGTTTGGGGAGGGAGGGACAGTGATTGTTGTGACTATGTCTGGTGTGGGGGGGGGGGTCCACTAGACACCTTGTGGCCAGAGTCTGTGTGGGAAATCTTCGCATCCAATCTGTCCTCAGTGAATTAGGTGAATTTTGCATATCGCGCTTCATGTGTTGAGCGCAATACACAAAATATTTCACGGAGCTAAGTTTGTCCACTTTGCCCACCTCTAGTCGTAAGAGACCCCCTGCTGTTGCATTGTCTGGCTCATTATTTAACAGTAACTTTTTTTTGTTATGCTCCCTATTCATGAACCCCACCTATCTGGCCTCTGCAGCAACCTCCCAACCCCAGCACCCTGACCCTCCATCTACGCTATCCTGGCAACTTATTCCTTGAGGCAGAGTCCTCGACTCTCCCCTAAACCTTTCCTTAAGTCCAAAATCGGTGCTTGTTATCATGGCAGCTGTGCAGGGTCTGGGTTTTTCCATCTCTTTTCTCACCCCCTGACAGTGGCAGAAGAGGCACCACAGGCATGCAGCTGTGTAATGGCACACAGGGCCGTCAGAATTCTTCCCTCTCAAGCCACTCCTGTGTTGACACCTGTTGTCACCCAGGTGCCAGTGCTGCTGTGGATTTGATCTCCCACCTTTCTCGGAAGGAAGAGTCTCCTAGGATGCCTGATCCTCCTTCCCTATCCCCCCAACTCCTATCTACTCTCTGACCACCTAGGCCCATTACCAAATCAGGTCAATGGCACTGCAAGTGGGAGTCCCACAGCTGTACCAATAGGCCAAGCCAAATATGAATGGCTACTTTAACTTTCACTGGACAATCACCAGAGAAGGACAAAAAGGACCCTGTGGTCCTGCCAGCTAGCGCAGCAGTAGCGCTACCACTTGCATTCCAGATCACCCATGTTCATACCCCGAGCTTGGGTCGTCTGGTACCAACCAGCAAGGCTGGGTTCTGGTATTCTGCCTTAGAGAGGGAAGGCACTTCCTTTCACCGCACTAATGACCCCTGGTGTTCCAAAGGGAGGGTGCATCATGCTGGAAGGAATAAGTGGTCCCTCTGATGTGGACTATCACCTGGGGGGTGACGCAGAGGTGTCACACTCTCAAAGTGGGGCCAGCAAGGGAGTTTCAATAGGCGGGTAGGGTTCAACCACCCTTCCAACGGCCCCAACAGGCACTCTGCTGGGTTACTTCTCTGGACTCCAGCCTGGGAGGGATAAGGGAGAGTTTAGTGAGAAAAAAATAAAAAAGCCCCAGGCAGATGAAGCCTGCCTGCCCCATGCTCTATAGCAAGACCCTAAGAACTTCTACTACTCCACGTCAGCTTCTCCTTCCAGACCCTGACTTTTTGAAATGTAGATCCCGCCCACAGGGGCCAAGCTGTGCATTACAGTCATGGATTCTGGAGAGGATGTCTAGCAGAGGCTGGTTGCGAACTGAACCATCAGAGGACTCCTGCAGCAGGTAGACGGGCTTGAGCAAGTGGAAGGAGGATCAAGCAGCTGACAAGGAAAAAAGGAAGCAAAACCAAAAAGTTAAAAAAAAAAAAAGAAATAAGAAAGGACTTTGCTTTAATACCTCATCAGAAGAACAGCCCATTCAACAAGTTCAACACTCCCTGTATACTGTGGTACCTGCTTTGGATAGAGGCCCCCAAGTCACCCATGTTGGACTTGAACCAACAGGCCAGAGATGTTACAGTACCAACTGAGACACACAGACATGGCCAGAATTAACTTTACCAGGGGCACCCAACAAAAACTTGAGCCCTTGCCACTCACCTGAAATCTGCCAACTAACCCACATCAGGCCTCATTAAAAGCCTAGCGTTCTCTCACCTCTCCCTCTGGAAAAGGACACAGTGAGCTGCTGCAACCTCTGACACAGATAAACCTGTGCTCAGAATGATGGGAAAAAGGGCCTCTTCCAGTTCCTCGTAGGACCTGCCCAGCTGGCTCTGAATCATTCTGAAAACCCTGTGCTGCACCGTCTCCAGCCTACCCCTAGCTTTCCTGAGGCAAGGACTCCATAACTGGGTGAAGTACTCCACCTGTCACTTCACTAAGGATCCATACAGGAAGTATTACCTCTCCAGCTACAACCCAGCATCCAACTCACTTTGCTATATGTCTTGTTGCACTGACTCACTTGTTTTAGGGAGTCACTGATACTAACTCCAAGGTCCCATACCTCATCCACAGTAATAAATCTCACCCCCTCCATTCAATACTCTGTCCTGGGATTCTTGTTCCCAAGGTGCATTACCTTGCACTTCTTGGCACTGAAGTTCAACTGCCAAACCCTAGACCACCTCTCTAGCTTTTGTAAGTCATTATGCATTTCTCAAATTCCTTCATCGATTATCCACCTTCCCACAGAGCTTAGTGTCAACCGCAAAGAGACACAACCTGCCCCGGATTCCTTCATCAATGTCGCTAATGAACCTATTGAAGAGGACCGGACCCAAGAAAGATCCCTGTTCTACCCCACTCATGACCTCCCTCTTTTCAGATTTGACCCCACTGACCACGACCTTCTGCTGCCTCCCCTTTACCCAGTTACCTATCCAATTAACTATGATGTTAGCCACACCCAGACCCTCCATCTGTTTCAAAAAATGTTTGTAAGGCACTGAGTCAAAAGCCTTGTTGAAGTCAAAGTAGAGTAAATCTACAGAGTGGCCGCTATCCAATTCTCTCATCACCCAGTCAAGAGAAAACTATCAGGTTAGTCTGACAAGACCACCCTGCCATGAATCCGAGCAATTTGCTATCCTGCAACCTGCTGCTCTCCAAGAGGTGCTCTTTGACCAGTGCCTCCATCAGCTTCCATGACCGACATGTTTGTAGATCCCTGCTTGTTCCTCGTCTCCCCCCTTTTATGGAGAACAACCAGGTCTGGGTCCACATTTGTGGCATCTCACACCCCAGGAGAGTTTAAAAAAAAAAAAAAAAACATGTTGCACACTACTATCCATACATTATTCTCTACGACGGATACACCCCCAGTTGATGCATCACACGTGTCCTCCTTGAGGCACTATTTTCCCCACCACCCCACCTCTCTTCCCCTCCCCTTTGAGCTTAGACAAAGAAATATTTATTTCTGCTTAGATACTTAATGTTTTGTTATTTCTGTATTCAATTTGTACATAGTCCTTGTATTCCTGTTTGATTTCTGTGCCCTGTAACACTGAACTTCTACTCTTTCCACTGTCCAAATCACGGAATGCATGTATTATGGTTTTTTTTCTGTTTGCCGTGGAACCTTTGTAAATGCGCTTCCAGCTCAAAGGTGTCATTCCAAGACAGGGTTTTATTTAACTCTAAAAACTGATTAGCGTTTTGCGCACAAAAGTTCTAAAACATTGTGAAAATCCATAGCACTTGCCTCACTGTGATTAACAAACATAACACTTCTAGAAAACCTATATAAATGCTTTCTGTACAGTTAGTATTGTCCCAAGAAAAAACTGCTAATCAATTATTTAAAACCCTGCAAGACCTCAATAAATAAATAAGGGGGGGGATCTTCAACAGTATAATGGACTACTATTTGGCCATACCAAAGAACAGTTCACTGCATTATATATAGAGAATAATGGATGGGCAACCATGCACAACAAGCCTGTACTGCCACAGAAGGGACCCGGCAGACATGCCTAGAGGTGGCAGCTCAGGCTCGTTGTGTATGGGGTTGCCCATCCTGTATTATTTATTTTCAGTTTATATACATACACACATATATATAATCTTTTTGGGGGGAGAAGCAGGGATGGAAATTATATTGCAATCCACTGACCGTGTCCGAGTGCGAGCGAAAGCAGCAGCATTAAAAGTAAAAAATACTGCCTGCCCAAGCATCACTTTTCACTTAACTGACTGCTATGCTTGTGAAGGTTCAGAGGCAAGAAAAAAGGTTGTGTGAGGATTTCCTATCAGCCGTAATGCTGTAGTACCACAGAAGTGTACAATGATATTGTATGACCTTTAAACTGTGGTACAACTTTTTAGCGAGGATGGACATCCGTGCACAAGGGCCCACTATATGTGCATATTGTCCTTTGCATATGTATTATAACTGGTATAATCTGTAAAACACAATCATCAACCCCCACCACCAAAAAAAATAAAAAAACGAATGTTAAAAAAACACCATCAGTCTTTCTTGGGGGGTAAAACGACTTACGACCAGTGCACACACAAAAATTTTTGTTGAGGATTTGCATGCACACATTTACAGACAGTATATTATTTATCAATCCAGCAGTGCAATAAACTGAGCTAACATTTTTACTCTCTCCCCCCCTCCCACATTATAAAATATTCCAGGCATCTTCCAATTTTATTTGGTAGTAAAATGTTCTAGTTCCACCAAAATGTGAATACTTTATAAATGTTTTCATGTACTTTTTTCTCAAGAAAAATGATGGCCATCATTTGGCTTATAAATTGCACTGCAGACCTGGCAAGCATTAGGATCGAGAAATTAAAAACTCATGATGCACAGTATGGCAGGTACATAGAAAAGTAGATGACAGGTATGCTGTTTTTATCAACTGTGGCTGAAATCATCTCTTTGGGGAAAAAAAAAAATTAATTGCACTGCTGCTTTAAGTGTGATCACAGAAATTCCAGTCTCTGACGGTCACTGCTAGTTTATTAATTTTTAAACTATCTTCACTTTTGTAAGCGGAACAAACCAAAGAACAGTTTACATTTGAAGGTTATTCTATCCAGTCTGTTACTTAAATACTTCATCATTAGGTCTGAAAGGGTTTTTAAACAGGGCTACACTGCAAGGTAGATAACTGCAATTTATAACCTAGACCATTGTACCGCTGATTGATTACAGGTACAGTCTGTCTATGGGACTGCTTCAATTATACAGCACTCTTGCAAGGCTAAGAAGCCATTATACAACACTGCTGCCAGTTTCACCCTGAATGTCCTTTGTTCCAAACACCATTGAGCTTTATACAAAGACAGACTGGATTACTCTGGAAACCCACATATTACCTCATTTTTTATGCCTTGTCTTATTGAGACACTGTCAACCCTTTTTGTGTCCTATTATTTCTAGTTGAAAACCCACATTATATAAAGGCATGAAAGAATGCTGACCTCTGACTGGTCAGACTGGGACTGGACCCATGATGTTATCCCAGTATAATATCACAGGTCTAGTCCCAGCACAGAGATGACCGCATCAATCGTTACGGGGATCACTCCACAGAGCCCGCTTGAGTGATCCCCACTGGACAGCACGCTTAAGTCATCGCTACTCCAATGCCATCTCCAGTGTTCCCATCCCTATACAGCTCGTTAAAGCTGCAAACTTTCCTCCCACCAAGTCACTGTTCATTCCAACGGTAACAAAAAGCTCACTAGCAGTTTTTTTCTCTTTTTTTCATTTAAAGCAGCTTATCTGAAGAAGCGAGTCACGACCGAGCGAGCAGTTGTTCAAAGAGACCGCACGTAGGCTGTCAGTTTCCGTTATAGATCGCGATCGCTCATCAGAAACAATTTTATTTACAGATAACAGTGTTACCCAACCCCCGTTTTCCCAATTGTGGCCAGAAGTACCAACTCTCTGCAGTGTCACTGAATAATTTAGTTTCAAAAATGCCAAGTCTCAGCGAAGTTGTCGGCTTCACTTTTCCACATGCTGTCAGCGAGCTGAGCTCAGACAGTGCAAGACCGCCTGTAGTCAACTTTGCGGAAAATTTACAACTGCCAGTTCATTTTTCCTTTTTTCCCCATGGACAGTAAAAACACTGCTTTTTAAAACCCCCTGTCCTTGCAGTCCCCGCTCAGTATAACAGAACCCAATGTTACCTTCCTCATCAAACCATCTCCACCGCTCACCAGCCGACCCGACAGTGAAAGTGAAACGCCTGTAATCCTCGTCAAGCAGTTTCCCTGAACATTCCTCACACAGCCTGCACTAAATTGCTAAACAAAGCAGACAAAAAAAATTAGCGGACATGGTGGTGGTGGTGGGAGTTACCGTGTTCTCAGCTGCACAAAAGGAGAACAGCAAAACAGCACAGGGAGTTTGAAACCAAGACAGAATGAAACAGGGATATACAGACACTGCCACCTGCTGGCCAGCACTAGTAACAAGGGACTTTTTTTTATGTATGTAAACATACACATAGAAAAAAATGCTAAAAATGCTTTTAAGAGAGTATTTTTATCTCTCTCTTTTTTTAAAGCCACTGTATAATAGTAATAATGCACTCCAGGGAGTGTGTTGTGCTGGGATAACGTCACGCCTGGGGTCGCTGGCTGTACTTGGCATGCGGCCTCGTGCCCAACCACCCCAGGCATGACGTTATCCCAGCACAACACACACCCTGGCGTGCACTATTGCTTAATTTTATGATTGCTTACCTTCTTTGAAATTCATTGATGTTGGTTGTTTTATCTGCTTCCTTTCTTAGCAGAAATGAAATGCATGCTAATGGTATAACTACACTCAACCTTTTATTTCAAATCCCTGATCTACTCTTACTGCATACTTTCTGAATATTAGGAACACCCCAGTGCAGCCACACATGATGCAGTAGTCTCCTCTCCGCCTACTGCATCCTAAGTGGTTAGACTGTTTATTTTTTTTTGGGAGGGGGGAAGGGGGCGTTCCCCAGTCCAGGAAAGATGCAGTGGAAGTTGATCAAGGAATGTAAAGAAACGCATTTTTTGCAGAATGTAAATTTTTGGCGCTGCGTGGCATTACTCTGCGTGCAGAGACAGTCTCTAAGCTGCTCACTTGCATCACTTACATTGAAAGCAATCCAAGTGAGTGGCTCACAGCTTCTCTGTGTATGTGAAGAATGGTGTAATTTAATGACAAAATAAGAGTTTTTTTGGGGACTCAGGCCTTCCATGGACCCGCCACAGCCCAGAATCCTACACTGATGCTGGTGAGGGAGAAGGGGCAAGTACATCACCAGGATTAATTGTTCAGAAAAGGAGGGCATGGTTCACCCAACATTCACTCCTTGCCAGTAAAGGAACCATATTAGTGCCAGTGACTGAAAGACAGCTGCTTGCCCTCCTAGAGGAAGAGTACAGCTGTGGCAGCACCATTTCCAAGGTGGGGAAGAGGGCCAACAAAACAATTTATTTAGTGATGCTTGGACAGTGTCGGGGGGGGGGGGAACAGTTGGAAGCAAGAAGACAAAAATTCCTACAAGGTGTCCGCATGGCTCAGCTGGTAGCGTATCTGACTCTGGATCGAAAGATCAAGGGTTCTAGTCCCCACACCAGGATTGGGCTTATACCATAAACACTGGCATCCAGATGCAGCACTGGGAGGGTGTGTGTTGCACTGTTGGGGTGTGCTGTCCTTCAGATGACATGATTAAATGAACTACACTCTCCCCATTTCTGGTGCTGTCCCGGTGGGTGTCCAGGTGAAAGTAAAAGAACATAAGGCATTTTCCGTAAAATGAGGAGAACTTTCCCCAGTGTCCTGGCCAACATTCCCCTTCCCGTGTTGCGTGGCTGTTGATGTGCAAAATGGCTGCATGTGACAGGGCTGAATAAGGCCCTGTCCCATTTGTTATACAGAAGAGTTGAATGCAGGGGGCCTATTCCATCCTCTCCTTTTCTGTCTTTTCTCTGTCTGGTTGCACAACTAAATTTTCTTGTGAGACCTAGAAACTGATCACTCCGACAGTTTCGCAATTCTCCGCCTCTCACCATCTCTCTGCCTTCCCTTGCTATTTCTGTCTTTTCTTCCCCTTGCATCTATGCGGGTATAAAAATATATGTGAATCTTTATGTGGAAATGTCACCGATACTGGGATCCCTTTGTTTAAAACTTTATATAGTTATACTGTTGAAGTGATTGCAAAAAGCTATTTGGAACTCAAGGGGTTAACCTGAGATGCAGTTTTTAAGCCTTTTGCAGAGCTATAAACAAGATGTCAGTTCTGGGTCAGTATGTTCTTTTTGCTGCACCTGCACTGAAACTGACAAGAACATTCTGTAAACTTACAAGAACATTTTGTGAGAAGCAGGCTCTCTTAACAAGTTCCCAGACAAAGACCTACAAAAAAGAGCAACAATGCTTTTGCTAGAGAGAGACAAGGAAACTGAGAGAATGAAACTTGGAATTAAGAGAAGAAACACTCAAGAGGAGGAACTTGTTTTCCCTGTTTGCACTGCCTTTGTAAATAATTATACTGAACAATTTTTATTTTTTATTTTGCTGTTAATAATTTTATTTATTTATTTTGTTTTTGTTAACCAGGTAGGTGCACCAGTCAAGAGATTCTGCCTATTTTCAGGCACGACCCGGGAGGGTTACACATCAGAAACAGCAGATACATAGTGTCCACAACAGAATACAAAACATCTAGTTGGAAGGAAAATACGGTAACACATGACAATTTATAATACATGGCACATTCAGGAACAATCAATCAGATTATTTATCCAGGCGAACACCATTGAGCAAACTCATTTACAAGGTGGACCTGCATTACACAAGTCAAGTAACAATGCATTTATATACAGACAAATACACAGTAGATGCAAGAGTACAACAGTACAGGTAGGCCTGCAATAGACAGGATAAGTAAAAATACATTTGGGTTCAGGTAAAAGACAGTCGGTAAGGGTATACATAACAATAGGGTAGCAAGTCAGTAAAAAATTTATACCAGATACAACAACATACATGGTTTAGTATTCCTGTAAGGTAAAGGCATTATAGTCCAGCGAAGAGATTAGCTGAAGTGGATGCTACAAGCGAAGAGACATACATAGTCAGTTTAAAAAGACCCAGGCGTATCAAGGGGGAGACGTGTCGGGAGAAATGGGCAGCCAGTAGGGGGTCTGGAACTGGGATAATACTAGCAGCGAAGGAATGAGATGCTGTGGGTATACAAGGAATAGGTGGGTGAGGGAGGGTAAGATTTAGGGCGGTAGGTGAGTAGGTGGCTCAGGGACAAGTTATGCATTGATACAAGAAGGAAGGAGGATGGGAAAAGCAGGGAGGATGTGGAAGGGGGGGGTATAAGTAAGCTAGGATCACTGGAAGCAGTTGCAGGCTTCTGTAATGTATTTTGAGTTATAAGGTCTTAAACACAGTGAGACTAACAGGAGTCCTCAGTTTCAGTGATTTCTGTAGCACATTCCAGAGTGACGCTAGAACGAATCCTATGGCAGCTCTCCCAAAACGCGTTAGGGCTTTGAGCACTTTCAGAGAAATCAGTGAACAGCTTCTTAGGGCCTAGGTTCCAGGCATACTGACGGTCAGGCAATCAACAATGTACTGCAGAAGTTTGCTAGTGATAGTTCTGCATGTCCAGAGAGCTGCATTTTTATTTCATCTGTAGTGTAGGGAGGTCCAACCTATGGCTGCATATAAAGAGCAGTGATGGGAGGAGAAGGGGAGACCAGTGATGAAGCGCAGAGCTCTGTGGTAAAGTATGTCCAATTTACCAAGGTATGAAGTAGCACATTGGCTGTATATAAAGTCTGCGTAATCAATTAGGGAAAGGAACGCAGACTGAACTGTCTCTTGGCCTCTGTAGTTAGTAAGCGGTTTAACCTGAAAAAGAGACCTAGTCTCTGCCTCAGTTTTTTGTAACAAATCCTCCAGGTGGTCTGCAAAGGAGAGTTTGAACTCTAGCCAGACCCCCAGGTATTTGAATTTCGGCACAAATTCCAGGGTTTCTCCTAGGAGGGTGGTGATGGGGGGGTAGAGCAGTGTAGGCTGCATGGTTAATAGGTGAAAATAGCATCACCTTTGTCTTTCTGGCGTTAAGTAGCAATTATTTTATTTTTTTTTTACTAAGGAGCTGGTACTGAAGTATGTTGAAGTCAGCTTGCAGGTCGCTACAGGCAGTTTCAGGAGTTGTACGGCTTAGGTAGATCACTGTACCATGTGCGAACAGATGAATTTTCGCCTCATTGAATCCTGAGTCTATATTGTTGATGTAGATGGCAAATAGGAGTGGCCCCAGGATGGATCCCTGTGGGACACCTCTTTTTAACAGATTTGAGGTGGAGAGTTCACCTTCGGCCTTGACCTGTTGGTGCCTATCAGAAAGGTAGTTGTGGAACCAACGCAAGGAGGTAGAATCTAGACCAATAGCTTTTAATGAAGAAAGAAGGACACTGTGGTCGACAGTGTCGAAGGCCTTACTTAGGTCTAGAAAAACGTCGCAGACAAATGTTTTGTTCTCTAGCTCGCACTGCCAGTCATTTGCCACTTTGGCCAGGGCCGTGACTGTACTATGTTCAGTTCTGAAACCAGATTGCATTGGGTTTAGCAGGTTAGTACCATCTATGAAAGATTTCAGCTGGGCATTCACGATTTTTCCCAGAAGTTTTGATAGTACCGGGAGAAGGAAGATGGGCCTGTAGTTGTTTAGATCACAGGGGTCTCCGGATTTAAACAACAGAATAACATGTCCGGTCTTCCACAGTCTGGAGAGGGTCCCTTGAGAAAGGGACAAGTTAAATAGATGCGTAATAGGTACGTCCAAGACATGACAGGCAATCTTTAGGTAGTATGGATCGAAGGTGTCAGCGCCCGCACTTTTTCTGGTGTCCGTCCAACTGGAGGAGGAGATCCTCGACCTCTTTTAGTGAGGCAGGAGAGAATGAAAAGACTGCATCTGAGGGACTAGATTCTGAAGGTTGCGTGGTAAGCTGGGAGCATAGGTTGCGTGCAGGTGAGTTATCAAAAGCTAGCCCTGCAGTAGCAAAGTGATTGAAGGCTTGTAGTATCTCTTTATTGTTGATAGTTACATTGTCAGAAATAATTTTTCAGGGGAAGAGTGTTTCCTGTAGTATTACCAGAAAGTTCTTTTAATGTGGACCAGAACTTGGTAGGGCAGTTGGAGGCAGTGTCGAGTTCAGAGCGATAAAATTTGGACTTGGTTTCCCAAATTAGCTTTGTACAGTGGTTTCTGGCACTTTCTGAACAACAAGTTGAATATACATAGCATGAGGATAAAACAGTAATCACAGTTACATAAACTGTAATAGAATTTTGAAAACAGTATAATTGACCAAAAAAAAAAAAAAAAAAAAATATACAGCAAACATTGGGAGAACATAAGTGCTGAGAGGAAGTACCGCTCTCAAGGTGGAAGATCAGTGGTAGTAGTGCAAGCGAGTGGAGACAAGCAAGGGGTAGAGCAGGAGCAGAGACCTCAGCTCATAAGGTGAGTTCTTACACTTTTTTGAAAGGCCCGGTGAGTAGCCGATTGTTTAACATAGAGTGGAAGGGTGTTCCACATTCTGGGAGCAGATACGGCAAATCCAAGTTCAAATGCAAAGGCAAATGCAAATAATAAAACGCTATTTGCGAATTCTGAAACTGCTCCTGGTTTTCCTATGCTTCCTGACCTGTGCCTCGATGACAGTGCCACTCCACGTACACAGTAACTTCACTACCAGTCCCTCACTGCTTGTATAGTGCTTTTGGATAGTGTATGAAAAGGGCTAAATAAATGCTCATTCTTCCTGTAATTCCCTAGTGCCATCATCTACTGCTTTGGCCATTCTTTGTTTTGTTTGATTCCATCCCTTTCTGTTCTTATATTATAATGGTTCCATTTTCTGCTAACTTCATGCAAGTTATCTACGGTGGCAGATGTAAATGTCCTTTGCAATTCCTTTTGTCTAAGCAGAAAATATCTACAACTCAAGCCCCCACCCCTCCCAAACACACCTTTTTTTGGTATGATGTTGGATTCATGTTGGTTAGGGACATTTCTGTCTGGGTACAAGGGGTAGGAGAGGGACCTGGGAGGACAAAACAGCCCAGATGTCCATATGCTCTGTATCCGCCTCATTTCTGAGCCAATTTAAGGGACTGTGATGGTCCCAATGACCCAAATACAATCCATCCACAAAGGGGACCCAGGACCAAGTCAGTATGCACATCGCTGGACACAGGTGGATCAGGGATTAAGTCATCTAGGTCATTTAAAAAAAAAAATTAGTTCCAGTAAACTGCATCAAACTGTTGCCATCTAGGCTGCTGGGTCAGCCTAGCAACTGAATCCCAAACTTGCAGGCATGCCAGGAATGTATCTGATACAGCTGAAGGAGGAACTATGTTTTGGGCAAAAAAAAAAGGCTACTGTACACTAGTACCCAGCGTAAAAGGGTTTAAAAAAATAAATAAATAATCACCAGAACTGGTTGATAAAGTTTCCTCCCCCTAGAGTAGATAGTCTGTGGTGAGACACGGCAGAAAAAAACATGAGTGATAAAAAGAAGGGGGGGGGGGTTAATAAATGCATTTGGTACTGCTGCCTAAGGCCCCGCACACACTGGTGTTTCTACACTGGTTTAAATCTGTTAAACGGTTTTAAAACAGTAACAGAGTTCTCATCGAGATTGAAAACAATGAAACAACGTTTGAAAACAGTGTTCAAACCCTGCTCCCATGTAGAATTTGGCTTGGTTTTAAAGCAAACACAGTTCATTCACTTGTCTGGGGGTGTTGCTGGAACTGTGCTGGGTTCGGGAATGCAATCCGTCATTTTAACCAACTGTGTGAGTGCCAGCCCTGCTGACTGTAGAGATGCTAATGTAGCTGGAGCCTCTCCCATTGCAGCTGGTGGCTGAGCGCGCCCTTGAGATCGACATCCCCGCTACAGATGGCTCAGTTCTCGGAAAGTTTCTTGGGTAACCCCATCATCTAAAGAACAGATAGTTCTGAGCAGATCAACAGCATGAACCAGATTCTGAATCTAGCAATCACAATGCAGAGTGAAAAAACAAAAGTGTTAAGCGGCACTCTATAAAGTGCATCCTTTCAGCTAGCTCCATCGCCAAGTTTAAACTATTTTTAGAAATGGTTTTAACAGCGTGTAGAGGGCCAGAAAGACACTGGTTGTGTACAGTACTGGCTTAACTGCACTGTGAATGTGGGGGAGGGGGGGGAGACAAACAAGTAATGGAGGTGAGGTATTTGACTCACAGGGAGGAAGGGAGTGTACTGCACAACACAGAGTGGCACTGACACCTGCTACAAAGCCAGTCACTTGTTCAATCTTCCAGCCAGAGGTAGAGCTATGTCTGCAGTAAAATAAACACACACAAAACAGCTGAGGAAAACACACACACACTATAAAAGGAAAACAGTTGCTCTAGTACCCGACAGACTGTTCTTGCACTCAGTAGCCGTGGTGCAGGAGCTTTGCTTTCATTACCACATCATACTGGATTAGGAGACCCAAGGAAGCTTGACAGTTTATATAAACCCAATTTTACTGTTAGTCCAATAAAAGGGCACTACTCTCTCTTCTAGCATGAAGTCATTATGCTGCATTTCCCAGCTCTGATACAGTGCATACATTACAGCGCTGAGAGCAAGGAAGCCAGTGTGCTACAAAGTCTTATTTAAAACGAAACAAAATAACAGCTTTTAGAAAATGAGTCCTCTCAAGAGGTAGGGTAGTATACAGAGAAGCCAGTCTCTGGGCAACATATGGTCTGGAAAAACAGCCTGCTCCACGCAAGGACTGGCACACCATTACCCATGATGCTTTGCACTGTGTTTGAAGCCGACTGTGTGTGTGTGGTTGGGACAGGCACAAAAAAATATTTAGATATTTGTCCTTTCATTGCATCCTTTAAGGATCTGAAACACTACTCTTCTTGCAAACTGCAAAGGAAGAAAGAAATGTGGTTCTAAATTATGCTTTTCACACAAAACTGTCAAAATGTGCCTTAAAGCAGTGCTCCCAGACTGATTTGGCATTTTTCCTGAACCACAATGCTCCTGTATTTTTCTGTAGATTATGTCCTATGAAAGCCAAATTGCCCCACTTTCTCTTATGACCAATGCAAGTCTATGGGAACAAGTTTCCTATAAATGACTCTGTTTCCCTGTAAAATACAGGAATCCCTATAGAGCTGGAAGCCCTGTTAAGCGGGAACAGTCAGCACCAAGGGCCCCACACTCAAGTGTGGGGTAGTCTCAATGTACACTTTGTGGCCGAAAACATTTTGGTTTACTTACTGTTTGCTGTAGTACAGTAGATTGTATCACACCAATTTTGCTTAGTTCTAGGCTGATGTCTTCTGTTACTACAAAGCCCAGAATTCCTTGCCGCTGACATCACGGCAGTAGGCAGCAGTGGGAGAGTCAATAGCCTGCAGTGCATGTTAGACTTTGTGTAAGCACTGATCTTTTGTTTGCTGGTCCTGCTGTTCTCCCTGAACTAAGTACAGTCACAGAGGGCTATATGTAGCCCCTGGAGAAAAGCAAACCTAGAAAATGTCTGATCAGAGAGTACAAAAATTCTTTTTAAACTTGTTTAATCCCCTTTTGGTTGCCCTGTCTGCACCTTTCCTCAGGGACTCCCAATGCTACCTTGCAGTGTGACCGGGAGCTCCTGCCACTCTTGAGGACCGACCTTTTTTTAAATCTGTTGCAACAGTTCTTCTATTTCTAAGCCTAATCTATCCTTTACAATTTCTAGTCCATAAGGTTGGCCACCTATGGGCACCCCCCTCCCTTTTCTTGACTATGCTATAGTGTCCTCTCTAATTTTCCTTTTCCCTCTCAGGTCCTCATGCAGGGAGGTTATGGTGGTGACCTCCAAGTGTACGTAAAACAGATTGTGTTTATTGTTGTTGGATTTACAGTAGTATGTAATGGCACTGTGTTATAAAATACCTTAATGTATATACCTATGTTTATGAAACCTGCAAATGTTGAAAATACCATGGCACTTGGTGTTTTGATAAGGGTAAAAAGTACTATGTGACTATTATAGAAATTAAGCTAGTTGTGTTATTTAAAATGCATGTATATTGTAAACTTAAAAGAAATGTCATGATTTGCATATATCCGATGATGCTTTACATTAAGTATGCGTGATGTATTATTTCTTTGAAACTTGATTTGTTGCCAATGCTCTGAAATAAACCTTCTTTCAGTAATTCTGCACTGAGATTCTTTGTCTACAGCTTTTTTTTTTTTTTCCTTCTTTTGAGCCCCCACTACCCAAGCAAATGGGGCCTGCATAGGGTTGGTCGCTACATCTCAATTAGTGAGTTGGATCAGAGATCAGTGTCAGTAGGTGCTGGCTAAGTGCAGAGAAAAGACATTCATAGTCTGTTACTGCAAACTGATGTACTGAAGAAGGAATATGGCATTTCAGAGGCTTATTTCCTGTATTTTGAATAAACAACACACAGAGAGTGTGTGTTGAACCTGAAGTTTGGTGTCTGGTCTATTATCCCACAACCTCTCCACATGCAGCGCACCAGTGGACCCGTCCTAGCCACAGATGACCCCCCCAGGTGGGGTAGGAGGGGGATCCCAGGTCCCCTTCCCCAGCCAACATCCAATGTGTTGGGCATTCCTACCGTGCATGCAAGGTGCCAGGGCTCATCTTCTGGAGCAGACGCGGGGTATTTTTCTGTGTTCTGGCTCCTCCCCCCAGATGACGGCATGCAAGGAGGCAAGGGCACGCAGAGACGCGCCTCCACTCCGAATCTCAGCTGCTACCTAGTCCTCCCTGCTCAGTTCTGCTTCCCTGACTTGCACCACCACCTGTGGTCACCCAGGTGGTGGTGCAGCAATGGGACATGCAGCGCATCCTCCCCAGAGAAAGAGAGCAGCCTGTCAGGCACTCAATCCTTCTCTCCCCCCCCCCGACTGGCCCTCCAGCCAGCCAGGCTTGCTACCGAACCCAGGTCGCTGGTGTCCAAGTGGCAGCGATACCGCTGCGTTGGCAGGCCGGCCTTGATTATATGTTATAACATGCACTACAGTCTACTGAATCTCCCACTGTTGCCTACTGCTCTGATGTTAGTGCAGGGGATTCTGGGATTTGTAGTAAAAGATGTTAGCCTAGAAACGGTAAACCGTAAATAAACCAGAATGATTTTGCACACACTGAGACCAGCCCAATACTTGAGTGTGGGCCCTCTGTGGTGACTGTTCTCCTTTAAAATGCAGGACAGGGAGGGGGAGAGGGGAAAAAGTTGCTGCCATTAGGCACAAAGGCAAAGTCAAACAGCACAGAGATGGCTCAAAGAGTGAGATTAGCGAGAGGCTAAGCACAAGGAGGTTCAGTGATGTACGCATTGCGTCACACAGTGATTATGTGGTGGTTATGGGATTCTAACCTACTGCAGGACTCTAGGGTCACAGCTCAATGCTCTACTCAACTAAGCCAACTGCCTCCCAGTGTAGAGGGAAAGCAAAAAATTATGACATTTCATTCTGGTGGCAGCGGCTCTCTGTGTGCTCCTGAGACATGCATCCACATCTGTAAAATCAGGAGAAAAAAAAGGGGGTTGTAAATACAGATTGTGACTAAGTGCCTCAGTGTTTTTAAGGGGGTAGGGGTCTTTCCTTTTTCCCGATGTTCAGGGTTCTCAATTTTTAATTAATAGAAATTGGGGATGGTGTGTGTGGGTGTTCACGTCATTTTTTTTTTTTTTTTTTTTTTAAACTTGAGGGAATCCAAGGACCAGGACCGAAGAGTGATTAAAAATTAGAATAACCGTCCTGAAACTCAACTGAGAATTGTGGTTATAGTGGGCTGCCAGGTCACTCTCCCACACACATGATCTCAATTAGATCTTAGTGCTGTCATTTATTCCACTTAGCTGCCTGTGCCTTATTACTGTAGGACAGGCGCCAACTCTAACTGTAACGAGGTTCCCCTGAGGTCCCGAGCAACTCTTAAAGCTCGAAAACCAGAAGCTGTACCTCTACGGATTTATTTCTGCCCCCATTTCTGCTGGTATTCCCCCGCGGTGCTAACGAGCCGGGCAACAAGCCCGGTGAGAGTGGACAGTAGAGCCGGGGTTGCAGACTGGAGTCTGGCAGGAGCCCCGGGTGGGAAAGTAAGCGAGCCAGGAAAGGCATCTCTGGAGATCGGAGGAAAGTGGACATGGAGAACTGCCTTGAGTCTCGTGATGCTGGGGAGCCCTAGTGTGAGTGGTCCAGCATGAGCAACACCGACAGGTCGGGGATCTGCCCTGCTTGCTGGTGGGTTCAGTTCATGCCTGGGGTTGAGAGTGCAGTGGAGGGAGGGTTTGGGTAGGGTGCTCAAAGGGAAAAAACAAAACAGGTTAAAAATAAAAACAAGTGGGGGGGCACTGTGGAGCACGCCTGCTGTTAAGACGCATCCTAAGGCACCTTGTAACAGGGAGCTCCTGTTATTTACTCCGTAAATCATAAAACAATGTGCTAGTCCCCCCTCCCCCACTCTTTTCTGTCTTGTTTTCTTTCTTCTTTTCTTTCCTCTTTTCATGTCAGGGTGGTCAACCCAACATTCTCATTGCTTTTCTGTCCCCCGTTTTCTTATAAACTTCCCCTGCTTGCACATTAAGCGCTAAAAGCACTTCTCTTTGATCTCCCGAATTGCAGATAATTATTAGCGCAAGTTGTGCTGTTTGTAAAACTCCTGAGCGGGAGCAAATGGGAATAAGTGCATATCACACTTTAGGTTTAGGAAAACCTCTGGTGCCCCGATTACTAAATGGTCCTGCTGCTGCTGAGTGCGATTGAGTGCCGAACCCATGGCTGCATGTTACAGCTCTTATTTCCAGAAAGCAGCTCTGGGGTCTGGAAATGTTCCTAGTCACAGCATGTGACCCAGGAGCCCGCTTAAATAATTAAATGAAATATGAAAATGAGTTTCTGCAGCCCCAGAGATGTTGTGACTGGGGCTGCCTGTAGAAATAAAGCTTATTTGGGGAAAAAGGGCCAAATAACCCCCCCTACATGTTAAAGCATGGTAAAATATGGAAACTCCCCATTATGTCATGTCACGGAAAATGGGAATTCCCCCAAAGTGTGATGTAATCCCGAGGGTATAAACAGGGCTCACCACTAGGGGGATGTGAGATAGTCGAGTCAGTCTAGTGCCGACAGGGAGCCGGGAACGACCTACGTGTGGAGCGTGCTGTTTTCACACCAGAACTGCGACGTGTAAGAAGAGATTACACTTAGGCCATCTTGGCTGAAGTAAAGCTGCAGCCTCTGTTGACGGAAGCAGAGGGCTGAATGATTGTGATGAAGTAATCAACTGTTATTTTTATTTCTGTACTACTTTATTTTTATTTATCGATAATAAATCGATAAATGCACTTGTGCGTTTTTTATGCACTTTATCTTTGGTTGCCGTGTCTTTGTATCCCGCGCCATCACACACCTCATCAGATCGGTGGCTGTAATTAAAATAAACATTGTAATTTTACAAGCTGGACAGTCAGAGAAGTGTCAAAACTGCCTTTAGAATATCACGCTGCACAATTTGATACCCGAATCTCAATATGGGCCGAACGCAGAAGGGAGGACCGAGTGGCACAAAAGTTCCAGCATCGACAGAGCCACGGGCTGCAGGAGGTGCAGCAGGCCCTGCTGGAGAGAACCCTCCGTGGCGGTCTCTACAACTTTCTATGCAGGCAATAGATCTTAATGAACCGTATGGGACAGCAAGATGTGAAGAGAGGCGGCTACAAAATTGGCAGCTGCCGCTGAATCTCAAGCTCTGCAGGCTCTCACTGCCACCAATAAAATCCTATCGGATAACTCACACTTGAAATATAGGCTTGAGGCTCTGGAGAATGCTAGCAGAGCCTCCCATGTGCACACTGTAGGGCTCCCCGAAGAATCTGAGGGCGATCTCCCTAACTTTCTTGAAGCAGTGGTTCCCGTGGGCTTTGAAATCAAGCCCAAATCTTACCAGTCAGTTCTTTAGAGCTTACCGCATTTCTCCAAGGGTAGCTGCTGGCTGTAACAATCTCCCTCGAACTGTTCTTTTGGTAATGGCTGGTGTAGGAACCTAGGACTCCATCCTGCAGGCAGCCAGAATGGACCATCTTAATCTTGGTGACAATACACTGCATATTTTCCCCTGACCTGGCTTATGCTACTAGAGCCAGGAGAAAGCAATTCGACGGGGTCCGTGCTAGGCTCCGTAGTTTAGGAGTTGTGCATTCGCTCCTTATGCCCACCTGCGAATTTTCTATGGGGGACACAATTATCAATATACAGATCCTGGTGAAGCAGGAAAACGGGCTGAAATTATAGCAAAGGAGTTTGAGGCGACACGAACAAATGTACCATCTGCAGCAGTGGATTCGGAGACCTGAACTGTTCTGAAGTGGGTCTTTTAGAACTTTACGCAATTGTTCAGGGCTTCAGTTTTTGCTTGCTTTTGGCAAGATTACAATGTTTGTATTACCATCAAAAATTACAATTGGCACTTGTTTAAATACAGTCGATTACTTCCCTCACTGTCTGTTACTAGCATAGCTGTGCTTGTAGTTGTCAGGTTTACATTTTGGGGAATTGTAGCTTGGTATATGATCAGGGGAGAAGCTAAGGAATGCTACCCTTCTGATCACCACAATGCAAGTTTGGTTTGGGGTCATATCAACACTGGCTGTTGAGGTTTACTCATTTTCTGGGATTGTTTTTATTGGTTTGGACCACCATAGACTTGCAGGGTGCAGCTTTCTTGGACTTGTTTTATGGACTACAACAAGTATTGGATTACCCCAGCATCCGACTACCAGAACCTATGTACTTTTGAAGTATCTTACACAGGTTTAATGATGTCTGGCATCAGAATTAATGTAGGTCATGTTTTATGCATAACATAATAAAAAATAGGTTTAAAAAAAATAAATAAAAACAAGTGCATGTGCTACATAGCAGGGGCAGCAGTAAGGGAGAGCAACACTCCACACAGTAAGGCTGGAGTCCTGGGACAGAGTAATCTCCTTTACTTCAAGTCCACTCTGGAGAGTTGCAAGTCTTCACTGTGTTACTTTTTTGCTCCAGGCCGCTGTGGCATATTGCCCCAAGTGCTGCACAGCACATGTACATGTTCACACCTTTAAAATGTATGTTTTTGTGTATTCTGCCTTCTGGTACAATTAATCCCAAATGCAAACTGGATAGTCGGAAATCACCAACGAAGATATTCTGTTAGTAGGTTTCTATGAAATGGACGAAACCCAGTGGAGTATCGCTGCGTGGGTACTGACAAAGAACATTTTGCTGTTATGATAGAGTTTTTAAAATTACTTTCGGCCTGTGTTTTTCCTATTTTTTTTTTTTTATTAAAATTTTTTATTACTTTTCCCAGTTTACAGCTCCATACATTATTACTTTCCTGGCCAGGGTGGGAGTCCACTCCTTAGAGTTACAGATTTACATCCTTTATCCAAATCCATAGAGAGTTTCTTGTTTAAGTAACTGTATTCCCATGCAACTGACATGGTAGTAACACTAAGTCTGGACTCTCCAAACCACCTTAAAAAGTATCTTCTATACAGCATATCTAACAAAATTATGCAATATCTACTGTCTATACCGGTCTTTATTTACACATACAACAAGCAAATCTAAAGGGTAATTGGGTAGGGACAAACAAGACACTTGGAATAAAATGCTAGGAAAATCTAACAGGGGGAGGGGTCGTTACATCAGGTAGCCACAGTCCAACTCTTGATTAGCAATAGGCTCTCGTGTGTCAGTCTCTACAGACAAGTAATAAGCTTTGACAGTTGTAAGATGCTCGCAGTTTGGAATGCCTACAGCCCGGCCTACAGTAATGCAGTCATAACATTCTAGAATGTAATGTGCTCAAAAACAAGGGCCCTTTACATATCTAGTTTCCAGATTACAGACCGACGTGTGGGCAAGCTTTGCTACCAGCGTCAAGGTATCTTTCAGTAAGCTAAGTACCCACTGTATTTTATATAAAAAATATTGTAAACTGCAATGGTGATCTGAAGTAAGGCCATTTTTCTCTTCGTTTCTGAGGACTGGCAGGGGCACAATGCCATAACTAGGCAGGTTCACAATCTGGGAATCTAGAGGCTAGAACACATTAGTCTGAGACAGCTGCCTTTGTTGCCCCGTTCTCTGATGTGCCACTGCCCGACACTGAGCAACGTAAAGTGTGGCACTATCCGGGGGCATTGTGCCATCCACTAGCAAGATTTCCAGCTGTACAAACTACATATGAAAAAACTGCAGAGGCATACCTCTCAACCTCCTGCCTCATAAATCAGGGACAAGGCTTAAAAAAAATCAGGAACAAAGCACCAAAATCAGGGACACGTCTTCAAAATTGGTGATATCCACTCAGGAAGTTGGTAGAATAAGGGGCTTAGTGTAAAACACATTTTCTAAGGAAGAACAAGTCTGTAACTTTAATGTTTGACATTATTTTGTGCTTACAACCCCTACTGACTGATCATGGAAATACAATTTTTAGGAGGGACAGAGTAAAATTCTGAAGCAAAATCAGGGACTTTCCTGAAAATCAGGGACAGTTGAGAGGTATGTGCAGAGGTACAGTGTTTAGAGATGAAGTACTACGAGAATACTCAAAGCAGCCACTGCTTCACAGATTAGGGACAACATGGATGCCTGTTCAGAGTCAGTGAGTGAGACTGTTGTACATCAGAATTGTGACTTTCAGATCTGAGTGGAGTACTGGCCTAGTATCTCATTCAATCTCCAGCTACTGTTCTGACCTCGCCCCCCCCCAAATACTCTGAAGTGTGAACATTAAATGGAACTTGTATGTCTGACTCTGCTTGCATACTGGTAGTCACTGTATTTTTTCACAGCAAGACGGTCTGTTGGAAAAATAGTTCCAGTGCCATAAAACACCGTAAAACATACTCTGAATGTCTGCTGCTAACCCATAATCGCATTCCTCACTTTATGCTAAAAGGGAGGGGGGAGATGGGGGCCACAACTGACTCCTTGCATTTGTAATTAAGGGGTGCAAATTTGTAGGACAAGGAAAGGGGTAATTTCTGAAAAGTCCAGACGAGCATGGGTACCACTTTTTATAGAGTGTGCCACCACCGGGTGTTTCATCCATTAGGGGACTAAATGCAAGGCAGCCCCTAGTCCAGACAAGTACCAGGTCATCCCCAAAGAAACTAAGGCATTTACTACAAAGACAGCAAATGGGGGAAACATTCCTTCTCTTGAGACACAAGTCAATTTTTCAGGGAAGATCCAGGCCTTCAGACACAAATACAGTCGGATACCTGCATAGTGTACAAAAGACAATACATGATGAAAAATGCAATACAACATTCAAATCCAACCAGAACAATCCATGTTCTTATAAAAGCACATTTATCTGGTCCGCTAAATAACCCAGTGGGTACCCGATGCACTCCCAACCCTGGCAACCCAGGTTCAGGAGCAGACTCAAGAAGCCAGCTGGGTGGCCCAGGGAGACAGCAGCTCTCCAGAGCCACAGAGGGACGTCATGCTTTGCTGCACTAGCAATCACAGTGGTTGGCCAGGAGTCTGCCTCCTCTACAGGGACACGCTAATCATGCGTAAGGTTTGCCAACGTGGACCAATTTGGGGTAGGTGGGCAGGGTGAGAAGGGAGAGAACAAAATGTTAGATCTGGTCTGCATGTGTTTAAATAAGTCTACTTTGAATCTTTAAAATCACTTGCTCCCATTAATTCCTGCAGAAGGTCATTCCACAGTCTTAGGCCATTAAAACAAAAAGCCTTCTGGCCCAACAGTGTTCTTATCCTTGACAAGTTTAAATATAGAATAATGCATGGGGAAGTGTGTATAACAAAGATTTTATGCACATTCGAGGTGTGCAATGCCCCAAAACCCCCAAGAGCGAAGCCTGATGGGGTTATCAAGGCATCACACACTGAGGATGTGCATAAAATCAGAGCTGACACACACTTCCCCGTGTTTTATTTTTCATAATAACTGGTTCCTTTTATTTATGAATTTTTGCAAAAGGTGCTTAACTGAATTCCGTAATCAAACTCCATTATACATGGGTGATTATACACAAATGTGTATAATCAAACTCTGTTATACACGTATATAATCACCCGTGTATAATGGAGTTTGACAGCTTCTGCCCACAGTTGCTAATCATCACTAACCAGTTAATAATTACTGGTGACCCACAATATCAACCCGTTTAAAAAGTCGTATCAACCTGCAGGTTGATATGAAAAAGTGGTCTAAGCAGCGCAAACAAACCAAAACACCAGTAATTATAAAAATAAAAGACAGGCAAATGTGTTATAGATTTTTTTTTTTTTTTTTTTTACACTACACACCCTAGGTGTTATGACTGTGTAAACCTCTCGAGCTTATGGGTCATCACACACCTCGGGTGTGTAAAAAAAATCCATAACACACACTTGCCTATCCATTATTCTCTATTTATCATTTAATCTCAGTAAGCAGGCAGTATAGCGTAGTGGTTTAAGGCTCTGAGCTGCAAACCTGGAGACCTGGGTTTGAATCCCACAGCCCCCACTTGCATACTGTGTGACCCTGAGCAAGTCACTTTACTTCCTTGTGCTCCCAGGCTGCACCTGTAAATAAGCTTTCAGCTTAGTCTCTCTCTTGCCGATATTTCTCAATAGATACCAAGTCAAGTAGGGATGCTGGGGTTTTGCTTATCAATAATTTGTAAATCAATGTGCAAACCTCAATTTCCTGCCTAGCTTCTGTAGTTAGACAACCAATGAAGAACAGCAGTGAGCTCCAACACTAGTAAAACTAATCTTCCTCCCATTTTTATTTACCAGTCTTCCATTCCATTTCATTGCTTGCTTAGATCTGAAACCAGTAACACTTCTATACAGTAACACTGGTAAACTTCTATAGTCATTCTTGCATCCTTGTTTACTTTACCTGTACAAACTACATAGTTTTGTATGAATTTGTTTAGTACTTACAGTGGATGTTCTTCAAAATGTATTATCTCTGGTCCAGCAAGGCCTACTAAATATTTGGACACATCTTGCCTATCTTGCAAAAAATAAAGGAATGACCACAGGATGGAGACCTACAACTCTAAAATCCATGACTGCGTCAGAAAAAAAATGTATATTCCTGGCATATTAACTATCAGAGAAATGAGCGCTGGATGCAGGAAACTTGCCCTACTTCCCCCTTCCAGAGAGATAGCAACTGCACCAAGGGGAAAGTGGGGTGCAAGTCAGGGGTGGTTAACCCCCAAGCAAACCATGAAGGCCTACACAACCCTATAGCAAACAGTAAAGTGAAACACAAAGAGACTGCTATGCAGTACACAATAATTTATTGGCTAGAGTCTGTTGGTCACAAAGTATATTTGCATACAAATCATGTCATCACCGCAAACTTTCAAATTCTGGGAAAGAATAAAAAAGTGCCATTAGGAGGGGTTGGTTTGGTCAAATATTTTGCATTTTTTTGCCCTTTCCTAAAATATTTAAGTTTGCAGTGATGACATGATTTGTATGCAAATATACTTCGTGACCAACAGACTAGCCATTAAATTACTGTGTACTGCATAGCAGTCTCATGGTGTTCTACTTTACTATTTGCCATAGGGATGTGCAGGCTCTCCTTGGTTTGCTTAACTTGCCCCACCCCTCTGCTCCTCTCCACAATGGGTACATTACCCATGCAATGCACATAGAAAAAGTGTTGGCGAATGCAGGGCTCTCAGGGATGCAGGGCCCTGCATCCCTGAGATACCATAAGCCTTTCTGGATGCTTCCAATAATATGGAGGGTCTCTGGGACACACTGCTGGATTCTTAGGATACACAAGCTGCTGCTCGAAACACACCGGCACTATAGCAGAATGCACCAAAGTGACCCCAAAGGAACACTGCAGGACTTACCAGTTTTTTTCTGGCACTTCCATTTTTTTTGTTTGTTTTTTTTAGCGAGTCCTGGACCTTAAAAGAGTCAAAAGCTAGAGAGAGCACTGAAATGCTGACGTGTACGCCATGCTGTTTGTTTTGTACAGATTAAAGAGTTGGTAAACTGCCTAAAGTCAATATTAGTTTTTAAAAAGCAGTCAACCATTATCTTTTATATCTGAGCTAATTTTTCTTTTCCATTTGCTTAATTAGAAGATTCAATCCGCTTTTATTCATAGAGCGCAAATCTCATTATGATCCAATGGGCTTTACATTAAAAACATTTAAAACACAAATACAATAACACAATAAATAGACATTATTAAAACAGTAAAATACTATTTCTACTCTGAGAATGCTAGACAAAATAGATAAGCTTTCAATTTCCTCTTAAAGTGCTCTATATTCTGACTCTCTCGAATATGGCGAGGCAGAGAGTTCCAGAAAGTTGGGGCCACAAATGCAAAGGTATGGGCCCCAGATGACTTTAAATGAACTCCTGGAACCTCCAGCAATTCCTCGTTCATGGTGTGGAGGGGGCGTGAAAGCCGGTAAGGCTGTAGGATGTCTTGCAGGTAGCCGGGCCCCTGCCTGTTAAGGGCCTTGTAGGCAGGGCCCCTAGTGCTCTGCAGCAGAATTTTCTGATTTCTGTGGCGTGATTTATTCATTTCTGTGGCAGAATGCAGCCCTGCTATTGGATAAAATATGAAGTGATGTCATTGATGGCGTCACCTACCAAGTATAGAGCAGGTGCTTCAGGGTAAACAAGATGGGTGCTGGAGCCTGGCACTATGGAAAAACTGTATATTTGAATGAAAATTCACCAAAAACAATGAATTCTGCAGCACTACATAAATTCTGAGGCATGATGCAAATTCTGTGGACAATTCCACAACTGCAGAATTGCAGAATTCCAGGGGCCTTGCTTATAGGTCAGCAAACTGAATCTGAAGGAGATCCGCCACCTTACTGGCAGCCAGTGCAGATAGCGGAGCACAGGTGTGATGTGACACGACCCAGACAGGCTGATCAACAACCTGGCTGCCGCATTCTGCACTAGCTGCGGGTGGTAAAGATCTACCCCCCACCCCAACAGCCCTAGGTATAAGGCACTGCAGCAGTCAAGGCAAGAGGTCACAAAGGTATGGACCAGTGCTGGCAGATCACCAGGAGAAGCAGGTGCTTAATTCTAGCGATGTTTCTCAGATGGTAAAATGAGGTTTAGCTGAGGTTAGCAGGTGTGGCGTGCAGGACAGCACCCTGCCTGGCAGCTGATTTATCTATTTCTATCCCCAAAAAAAAAATACATCAGTAGTGTGACCTCTGTGACTGACATCACTGCTGCTAGGAACAGCCACTCAGTGGCTGCCAGATCAGTCACCAGTGATGTTACAGTTAGTGAGATCACGATGCTGATGATGTAGTGGGGGGGGGGGGATAGAAATGGATATGTCAGCTGTCAGGAAGAGAGCTGTTCAACACATCCAATACACTATTATCACACAGAAGACTTTCTAATAAGCAAATGGAAAAAAGGAACATACATCAGAAATAAAGTTGCCTGTTCTGGATGCACTAGCTCTTTACATCATTTCCATTTCAAGTAACCAGCACAGAACACCTCAAAAGAAAAAAACAAATTAAAAAACACAAATGTAAAAAGGTTCTGTAGAGCAGAACAGAGACTAACAAAAGTAAGGGCTGCTCATGGCAGTACGAACAGCAGCAGTTTTAGCAAAAGTAGTATGGTCAGCTTTAGGACACTTAACTTTTGGCCATATATTTCTTGAAACAGAAAAAAAAAAATCAACCATAAGATGCATTTACTTTCTATAGATTGAGTTTATGTAGAAGGGTGTTCATTTTTCAGAGGAAAAACTGAAAAATAGCAGTTATGAAAGAACTTACCTTAACAGCAGATCTTCAAGAAAGAGGTTCCTGCAGTAGGTCTTCACATATAGGACTGCACGGCAATCTTCTAGCTAGCAATTACAGCGGAGGACTGCCCCCGGTATCACATGACTTTACGTCGGCGTGACTGTATATAGGGGGTGGTCCCCGTGCCCACCCTCCAGTTCTCCCACCAGAGACCTCAGAAGAGGAAACAGGAGAAAGGAGTATGAACTCCTGAAGCCCTAAGCTGCTAAAGCAAAGCCCTGGGATTCTGTGCACGTCTAAAGTGTGCAAGAGGTATTCCCCCTGTTAGAATACTCTGGGTAACATACCGGCAGTTCAACACTGTGGTTCAAAGTAAATTCCGAGACTACTTTTGGAAGAAAGAAAGGGTTAGTCCGCACAGCCACCTGGTCTCTGTGGAAAATCATATATGACTCCTTACAAACGAGGGCCTAAAGCTCTGAAATCCTTTGAGCTGAAGTAATGGGGACTAAAAGGAGTGTTTTCCAGGTCAAATAATGCATTTCGCAACTTGCTGCCAGCTCGAAAAGGGGAAAAGTACGTTTCTCTAAAATAAAATTCATATCCCAGTGGGGAACCGGATTACAGACTGGAGGCTTAAGGTGGAGTATCTCCTTAAGGACGGTTTTGGAAACCTCCAACTGAGAGAGGGTTTTGCCCTCCACTGGAAGGTGGTAGGCGGAAACTGCACAGAGGTGGACCTTCACAGAGGACAGCTGAGGCCCAAATTAGACAGGAGCAAGAAGTACTCAAGGACTTGGGGAGCCGAGATGGAAAAAGGGTCCAAGCCTTTGGCTGTGGCCCAAACAGAAACTCCCTTCCATTTCATAGCATACGTGGATCTAGTGGAGGGGTTTCTGGCCTCCACTAGGACCTGAGCAACTCTGGAAGACACCAAAGCATGAGACGGCTATGTCCAAAGGTGCCATGCGTGCAGGTGGAGAGACCAGGAGGCTCAGATGCAGCAGGCTGCCCTGCTCCTGACACAGAAGGTTGTGGAAGAGAGGAAGAGATACTGGGACTTCCAATGTCAGCTGCTGTAGCAGACGGAACCATTATCTGCCGAGGCCAAACAGGTGCTAGGAGAATCATGTGAGCCCCCCGTCTACCTGAAGCTTCAGCAGAACCTTCTGAAGAATTGGAAAGGGAGGGAAAGCATACAGAAATCTCCCTGTCCAGGATACAGACAGCACGTCTCAGCAAAAAACACTACACCCGAGAACGAGCGAGCAAAAGCTGGGTAGTTTTGCATTGGATGGGGAGGCAAAGAGATCTTCCATGACTTCCTGCTTTAGCTCCCACTCATGAGCCCGTGTGACAATGCAGCTGAGACTGTCGGCCAGGACGTTGTGAACTCCTGGAACATAGACTGCTATCAATGGCAGGCCGTGCTGGACTGCCCAGTACCACACCCGCATCACCTCCCTGTTTGTTGATGTACCAGACCGTTGCCAGTCTGGATCACAGGTGTTTCCGGAAGTAAGAGGGACTGGAAAGCTTGGAGAGCGTAGAGCACTGCCCTCATCTCCAGAATGTTTATATGCAGATGCTCCTCTAGGGGAGACCATGTCCCCAGAGTTCAATGGTCTCCCAGGTGGGCTCCCCCACTTTGGCCCGAGGTGTCGATTGTGAGGGTCATGGAAGGGGGGTGGAAAGGAACCCCAAGGGAAAGGCTGGATAGATCCTGCCACCAGAGGAAATCCCTCTTCAGACTGTTGGAGACTAAGACCATGTGATCCATGTTGTCCATGCGTTGATCCCACTGGACCCTCAGGGACAACTGGGTCACCCTCATGTGCACTCTGGCCAAAGGGACTGTGGGGATGGCAGCCAGCATGAGACCCAACAGGTGGAGGACAAAGCGCTGCGATCCAACATGAGTAGGATACTAAAGCAGCTTGCTGAATCAGGGTTTCCTGCCCTGTCCGTAGGTAGGAAGGCCCTGCAACCGTATCCAGCACCGCTCCAATGAACTGAAGGTGCTGGGAGGGTGAAAGCTGAGACTTGGAATAATTCACAGTGATGCTAAGTCTGGAAAAGAGGTCCAGGGTGGTGGAAAGAGATTTCATCAGAGTGTCTTGAGATGGTGCTGACAGGAGCCAGTCGTCCAGGCAAGGGAATATGTTGAAGTTTATTGTTCTAGGAATTAATACCTTTGAGCCAAGGCTCTTTTACAAAGGTTCCACGTCATTAAGTACAAAAAACATAGTAGACAGTGTTACAAACAATGAGTAAGCCGTTTTACAAGGCCACAACTTAAACAGTAACATTTATGTACAGAAAAGAAAAAGGAACTCAGAGGCAGTGTCAAGGGCAAGGAATAAGGATTGGAGAGCTTGAGAGGGAAGAGAGGGAGAAATAAGTAGTTTAGGAGCAGACAGAACCAGGTTAGTGGTACTCAGGTTGTCTTTGTCAAAGAGGAGACCATGTGGTTGAGTGAAACAAATGTAAGTGCACTCAGTGGGATGAGACTTTAGTCAAAGTAGTCACAGGAGCCGGAGGCTGTGAGGTGAGCGTAAAGTAATGGATTTGAAAGCTCCCAATGTCGTGGAGGATAGGGAGGGCAGGTTAAGGGCATTGTACCAGGTAGGGGCACGGTATGTAAAAGATCTTTGTCCCTGAGCAGTCCAGCATCTAGGGACAAAGAAAGGTTGGTGGTCAGATCTTCTGGTGGTACGAGTGCCATTTTGATCAGGCAGAGCAGGTCCCGGATACATGGAGGAGTGAGTCCCAAGACTGATTTTTTTTGCCATCACGCAGGTGAGATACATGAGGCGATTGGAAAGATGCAACCAACTGGTTTCTGTGTAGAGGTCACAAGTGTGGGTCCGTCTCTGTGCTCCAGTGAGGAGTCGACAGGTTTTGTTTAGTGCTGTTGAGATGCGCTTTAGTGCAGTGGTAGTAGCTGAGCCATAGACAATTAGACCGTAGTCTATGATTGACATGATGGAGCTTTGAACAGCAATCCTCAAGGCAGCTTGGTTGAAAAATTGGCCGGTTCGGTACAAATTCAATGTGTTGGTGCACTGCTTTTGCAGTGTTGCTCGTATGGAAGCCACAAAAGTAAGACATTCGTCAAAAGTGATACCAAGGTATTTGAAGGTGTTCACTTGTTCTAGTGTATTTCCAAGAGAAGTTTTTATGACGAGTGGAGTATGCCTAATTCTGTTTTGATGACTGGCGAAAAGCATGACTTTTGTTTGTTTGTTTTTTATTTAGGGCCAGTTTGTGCTCAAGGAACCACTTTTCAACACATGAGAAAGCAAGCTGCAAGCTCTGTCGTAGTGGATTTGAATCCTTATGGGAGGAGAGAATTACAGCGTCATCAGCACAGAGTATTAATTTTTCAGGGCAGGATTTGGGAAGCAAGTTTAGAAATAGGCTGAAGAGGAGAGGACCTAAAATTGAGCCCTGGGGGACACCAGAGAGGACCGGTTTGGAGTAAATGTAAATCCCCTTGTGGCGCAAGGCCGTAGCCACCACCGCCAGGCACCTGATAAAAATCCAAGGTGCCGAAGAGAGGCCAAAGGGGAGGGCTGTGAACTGAAAGGAGAATCTCAGGAAACTGCAGTGGGCCAGGAGGATTGGAATGGGCAGGTAAGCATCCTGCATGTCCAGCTAGCACAGTCATTGATTCTGTTGGAGCTGGGGTAAGAGTCCATGGAGGGTGAGCATGCGAAACCTCTTTTATTCCACAAGAGGTTGGGCATACTGAGATCTAGAATGGGTCTCGGCTCTCCTGTCCTTTTGGGCACTAGGAAGAAGTGGGAGTAGTATCCCCTTCCTATTTGCCCTGGTGGAACCCACTCTATGGCCGACTCTGACAACAGAGCTAGGATTTCCTGCTGAATAAGGCTTTGATGGCCTGACAGGTAGTGAGAGCTTCTTGGTGGATTGCCTGGAGGTCTGTCCAGGAACTCTATGGCGTACCCAAGCATTTGTGGTTATCGCCTTCCACCCTTCCATATGGAGGGCGAACCTTCCCCTCACTGGTTCCTCTGGAAAAACATAAGGAGGTAGAGGGGACCCCCTTGAGTCAGGATGCAGAGGAGAGGGCCACTTTGCTGCTGCTGACGGCCTTTTGGGGCTTCACCTGAGAAGTCTGGGTACCGGAACCAGTGGCACGATGCTTGCCCTGTCATCTGCCCTGGTTCTGCCTATTTCACCTCTTCTGGGTGTGACGAAAAGTCTGCTTGGGTTTTTGGCCAGAGTGGTACATGTAGCGGACATCTTTAAAGGACCTCCCACTCTCCTGTAACTCCTTGATTATATCTTTAGCGTTGCCCCCAAAAAGGACGGAACCCCTGAAGGGGGCGTCCAGTAGGGTGCTTTAGACATCTTGCACCAGTCCCACAAGATGGAGCCAAGCCAGGCGCCTCAAGCAAACCCCTGTAGAAGTGCAGCAAGCCACAGAACTGACGGAGTCGTAAGTGGCCCATAAGGCATGGCGGCAGGAAGACTTAAGTCATACTTTCTCTAAGAGCCTGTTCCCGAGGTCCTTGTCCGGAAAGGCCTGGAGTTCCTTCTTCAAGTCAGATAAAGCCAGCTTCTGAAAGGATGCCATATGGGCCACATTATTTTACTTTATTTATTTAAAAGTTGATAACCGGGAAAGGCATACTGAGCCAAGGCTCGATTCCAGGTGTGACCCGGGGTAGGAGGTGAGGATATATGATACAAGTATATAAATACACAGGTACAAACATAAGATAAGCAAGAATACAAGGTAGTAAACAGTGGTTACAGCTTATAAATAAGGGCCTAATGGAGAAACTAACAGCAAACAATAAATTACAGAGGACAAGTAAAACCTGGGCTAACTCAATGAGGTAAGGTACACAGATATAGAGAAGGGGGGAACTGGGATAGTAATAGCTAGGAGGGGACAACAGTGAAGGAGAGCTAGGAGAGTGGACCCATGTAGCGAATGGCGCAGGCAGATAAAAGGGCAGACCCTGCGGCCATGTTGGTCCATTTGCTTGGACTCCTTGTACGGTGGGGAGGCATTCAGGTGTTTAGGTTGAGCCAACCTATCATGAGCTGCTGTAATAACAGAGGCCTTAGGCTGGGTTGTCAAATGACAATCCCCTTCTGGGGGGGGGGGGGGCTACAGGTCCAGTTGGCTTTTTTAGAAACCGCCAGGACAGAGGATGGTTGTTGCCATATGACAGAGGTTAAGTCCTCATGTGGCCCCATCCATAGAGGGATGGGGAGAGGGTCCACATAAGTGAGATCTAGATGTTCTGCCAGCCTCCCCTCTCTTGGGGTCCATTTCCTGGGACGCCCAGCCACAGGCCTGTTGAATAGACCAGAGGAGTTTCCCAAAGGACGGATCCTCCAGTGGAGACTTTGGAGACTCCTTGGGCTGAGGCTCTATCAGGGAATGACGCTCCGACCGGCCCCCAGAGTCTAAGTCTGAATCGGAGTCAGAAGACTCCGGTCTGCTGGGCAAAGAAGTGACATCTGTGACCGTCTCCGTGATCCGAGCTCATCCCCGGATGCCTGCCCAAATCACTATCGGACATCTAGTCCATAGGGGATGGGCACCTTGTGAGTGCCCTATGGGTCGGGGTGGCAGCCACAACCAATTGTCATTGATCCAGCTCTTGTAAAAGCTGGGATGAAGCGTCCTTCCACCAAGCCAGTACAGACATTTGGGGTTCCGGCTGGGGTGGAGGCTGGTATCCTGGGTACCATGAAGGATAAGGGGGTAGCCAGGTGTCTGGTACCAATAGTGGTATGGGTGGTAGCCTTGGTACATATGGCCCAGGCCTGGCATCTGGTACCCTGGGCCGGGCGCCTGCGGTGGGTAACCCAGCGACGGGTAGTAAGGGAACTGAGGTAGCAGATAGCTAGGATAGTTGCCCGTGGGGCCCAACAGAGGAGGAGCAGACGGCCCAGGGAGCAGCGGTGTTGAGGGACCACTGGGGGTAGTAGGGTCCGTCGGCAGGTCTGAGGTCAGTAAGGGGATCCCTAAAGGGCCAGAAGGGTGCTCCGGCATTGGAGCAAACAGTCCCTGGACCATGTCCAAATCTGTGGAAGTGTGAACCAGGGATTTACCCGGCACTGGGGGTCTAAAGGCACCCGATGTCAGATCTGAGCAAGGAGAGGAGGGCAAGGGAATGGAACCCCCCCGTTGACAGGTCCACTGGAGAGGCAGGAGGCTCAGAAAGTAGGCCTGACACAGAAGTCTCCTGGGCAGCAACGCTCGATTCCCGGGGATCCGGGGAGAACAAGGTGTCGGGCTGGGTCAGTGAGGCCCGGCAGGGAGAACTCTCTCGGGACCGAGGAAAGCCTGGATGCTCACTCTGCACAACGTTGGGAACTACAGGAGTATCCAATGGGAGAGTAATTACTGAGCAGTAATCGGGCGAACCAGTGACCGACTTAATGGCATCGGAGGAGCTGACGTCCGACTTACAGGTCGCGGCTGCGCCGACAACTGGGAGTCCGGAGTTTGGATGGTCGACCAAGGCCAAGCAATCGGTGGCTGAGCCAGAGGAAGACTTATCGGCCGAGCTTAAACAGGCCCCAAAGGAAGATCCTCCGAAGAGGAGACCCCCTAACTGCTCACTGACTAAGGTGGGGGGGGGGATGGTGTCTGATCTGCCAGGGCTGATGAAGACCTAAGAGGTGGGTACTCACCGATGTGAAGGCCCCACCCAGCAACGTCGAGTGGATGGAGAATAGTCCCACTCCCGGCGGTTCTCCTTCTTTTTCTCCGGGTTAGGTGAAGAAGAGCATTCCCTCAGCTTCTGGAGCTCTTTTTCATTCGGTGCAAGGCGTTGTTTTAGGAGTTGAGCATAGAAGGCCTTCTAGCGACAGGTGCGCATGGGCTGGTTGAAGGATAGGCAGATTTCGCAATCCACTACCTTGTGCTTGGGGCCCAGGCAGAGAACGCAGTGGGAGTGGTGGTCCCCGTGTGGGATGTGAGCGCCGCACTTCACTTTTTTTTTTTTTTTTTTTTTCAGTCTACACAAAGACATACAATAAGATTTCAAAATAAATATATAGAAAAACTTGCTACAATACTTAGCAAAGATGGCAGACTACTGAAGCTGTTCAACTGCGAGGTCCAATGATTCAGGTCGATGGCGGGCGTGGGGACCACCCTCTATATACAGTCTCGCTGACATCCTGTCATGTGATGCTGGGGGTGGTCCCCCGCTACAGATAGCTAGCTAGAAGTTTGCCGTGCGGTCCCGACACCAGGGTGCGCAGTCCTGAAGATCTACAGCAGGAACCCTCAGCCTCTCAAAGTAAGATCATACTGTTGGTGTAATCATGCCAATTTACAGTAGACACTTCTAAAACTTTAGGAATA
The DNA here is from genome assembly GCA_016271365.2 of Neoceratodus forsteri. Taxonomy (NCBI): domain Eukaryota; kingdom Metazoa; phylum Chordata; order Ceratodontiformes; family Ceratodontidae; genus Neoceratodus; species Neoceratodus forsteri. The sequence goes on along the minus strand of JADMNL010000024.1, from coordinate 425,370,834 downwards.
CCCCAAGTAGTCTAGCCATGATGTGTATATTAGACTCCTCCCATATGAGTAGCCAGACTCTGTGTGTGTGTGTGTGTGTGTGTGTGTGTGTGTGTGTGTGTGTTCCGGAGGAGGGGGCAGAATTTAGGAAGGAACAGTAGTTCACTGAAAAAAAAACACGTTTCATGACGTAACACCCATATGGCTGGCACATCAGTTTTCACCTTCTCCCCTTTCCATCTACATTTTTCCCCTTGCCCTGATGTCAGGGATATACCCTGTTCAGGCTCCATGAGCCTTCACTTAGACAGCAGGGAGTTTTCAGCACCCTGTTTTTTTTTTCTCCATCTAGGCCCCTCCCTCCCTCCACCCTATGGCATGAGTCGTGCCCATGTTGGCCTTGACATCACCCAGCATGCCTACAGCAAGAGGCAAGCTCTCATTACCAGCAGTCACTGTGGTGCCAGAAATCGCCATCAACACTTCACAATAGAGGTGCACTACAGAGTGGCAGTTACCTTGACCAGGCCCATCCCCCAGACACGGCAACCCAGGTTTACATCTGAACCTGGGTCACCTGCAAGTCAGTGTGACGTGCTATCGCTGGGTCGTCACCTCATCGGGCAGCCATTTTTCACTTTTATTAAGAATAAAGGAAACGAATACAAAATTAGCTATGCCAGCAAATGCTAGAGATTAGCAATCGTAAACACGTTGTCTTTTCTCAGGGACAGTACGAACCCAATGGCGGGGAGGTGGACAGTGGCCCTTTCAGTGACAGCATGTTTCATAATTTCAAGAATCGCCCATCTCTTGCACTGCTCCACCTTAGCTGGCAGCCACTTGGCATCTAACCTATCTCTCTCTCTCTCTCCTCTCATTTACCTCCAAAAATACTCTCAAATGTTTGTTTTTCTTCAGTTTTTGGACTTCCTAAACAAATGTAGCTCACATTACACCTATGACGACTCCGGTTACCCCACCCTTAGGAGAAACTTACTCAGCGGTAAGGTTGCTCTTGGCCAGTTGGCACATAGGCAGAAAAGCTTTGAAATGTGAGACGTTTTGTGGTTCGCTGCATTATTACAGCATGATACAATCAATAGTAGACTTGAAAAACTGATCCTGTTGTAGCTACATAACCAACAATCAGTTTAGGGCATTGCTACAAACTGATACAATGTATTCCTGTTGTTACCTGTGCATTTGCACCCGGGTCGTGCCTGAAAAAGGCTTCTACTGCCAGTGTACTTACCCGGTCAACGAAGTTAAATAACTAAATAATAGAGCTGTAAGCAACTGATCCAGCAAATAGTAGAGTGGAGTCACCATCAAGCGATCCAGGGCGTTGCTACAAACTGAAATATCCCAATGTCATTTGTACTAACAAATGGAAGATGCTGTGAACATTCTCAGCAGTTTGCAGGGCCGTGGTCATGCCAACAGAATTACTGAGTGGGCACACAATAATCAATTGCTATTTAAACAGGAACATCTTGTAAATAGGGTATTTATAGTCCTAATGGTGTTTATTTCTCTAAATTCCTGTATAAATGAACATTTTTACTACTATTACTACATTATTAGTCTAGGGAGAAACCGAAATTGCACTTTTACAGCATTCCTCTGTTCAAAAAGCACTACCTGGATGACAATATGTAGAGCCCATGCCCCTTCCAAAGAGTCTGTGCGTATGACAGCCCTAGCGGTTTGGTATATTCCCACAAAAAAAAAAAACACAACACACAACCAAGAAATTCAAGTTGTAAATGTATTTATGCAATAGGTGTGAGACCAAAAGCCACTGAATAAATCCATTTATTTCCACATATGTGGGATAAATGCAAACTGTCAATCAAAGCTTTTTTGTTCACTTTTTTGACAAACAAATGTGAATAACTTTAAAATGAAAAATTATAGCATAGTACTGTGAGCACGAAAAATGTTCTGGACAAAAATATCTACAAAATGAGTGGTGTTTCATTCACAGATACCTTTTAGTTTTTTCATAATTAGCAAAAAACAGCATAAAATTCAATTTTCTTTTCACTTTTTCATCAAACAAATGCGAATAACTTTAAAACAAAAAAGGTAGCATGATACTGTCACCATGACATTTGTTCAGCAAGAAGTTCTGTACAAAATGAGTGGTGTTTCATTTAATAGCAACCACCCCGCTAGGCGGACATACACTAGGAAAGTTAACCGAAAGTCCCAGAAATTATCATTTAAAAAAAAAGAAGATAAACAGTCAAAACCAAATGTTCTCGCACTGATAAGAAGTATCCCTATTGCATAAATGAAATATACAATGGTGAGCTGTCAGATAATGATTTAGTTTTACCGATTGCTTGACCTCGACACCTCACTCGTGGCTTACGCCACCCGTGAAGTTATCCGAGGTCAAACAGCACTTGTGTAGATAAATCATTTATCTGACAGCTCACCATTGTATATCCCATATTTATTGCACTGCAGTCCCACGAACACCAAAGATGGGCAAAGGCATCACCATCAAACATCCCAAGCCAGCAGAAAACTGTAATCCTGTCACTTGGGAAAGGGCCGGTGCCTTTCTGTCCCCTCCACCATTATGACAATGGTGCTTTCACCAAGAGTGAGAACAAAAGGATGGCTTGCATGAAGCGCAAGCTCCTACTATCAGCACCTTGACATTTGCTACAGACGGAGTACTGCAGACAGAGTACGGAGTACTGCAGACGGAGTAGAGTACTGCAGACGGAGTACTACAGAGTACTGAGTACTACAGACTGAGTACTGCAGACGGAGTACTACGACTGAGTACTACAGACGGAGTACTACGAACTGAGTACTACAGATGGAGTACTGAGTACTACAGACGGAGTACTGAGTACTACAGACGGAGTACTAAGACATGCTCCTTGACAACAAGGTTTCACAAACATGCTAAAAACCTTTTGTTTTAGGCAGGCATTTTGTACAGAGTGATGCACTGTTACAATTTCAGTGTTATACATTTATCTGGCTAATCTTAGTAAGACGCTCTCGGCCTGGGATAAAGCGGGATATAAATGTAATTAGGAAACACGAATGGCCTACAGACCCGGGAAAACATGGATTTTTACCAAGGGGGAGGTCCTGACAGACAAACCTAATAAGAGTGTTTCGACTGGGAGATTAAGGTGGTGGAGCAGTGGACGTGACCTATCTGGACTTCAGAAAGGCCTTCAACACCATCCCTCATAAAAGACTGAAACTATGTAACCTAGAGGGGGATCCTAAAATAGTACTATGGGTAGAGAACCGACTTACTGGCAGGAGTCTGAGGGTGGTGATAAAACACTCTGGGGGAGGGACAGGTAGCGAGCAGGGTGCCACAGGGGTCAATTTTTGGGTCGGTCTTCTTCAATGTCTATATTGGGGACACTGTAGAGAGGCTGAAGGGAAAGTTACACCTATTCACAGAGGACATGAAGGTATAATAGGGTGGATACGCCGGGGTGTTCAAAAGATGAGAGGACCTTAAAAAACTGGAGGAATGGTCTGGAGCATGGAAGCTGGTATTCTATGCAAAAAAGTACAGGATCATGCACACAGGGCACGAGAACCCAAGGGCAACTTACAAACAAGGAGGGGCGGTATTAACAGTCACAAAGCAGGAAAGAGGACCCGGGAGTTATCTCGGACGACCTAAAAAAAAGAGACTAGACAGTGAGACAAGGTGACAGGAGAGGCTAGCTGGATGCTTAGATGCATAGGGAGAAGTATCACAAGTAGAAGGAAAAAGGTCATTTTGCCCCTGTATAAGACACTGGAGACACTGGTGAGACCACACCTGGAGTACTGCCATCCAGTTCTAGAGGCCCCATCTGAGAAAGAACATAGACAGGGTGGAGGCAGTGCAGAGGAGGGCAACTAAAATGGTGCAGGGCCTGCAGGAGAAGACCTATGAGGAAAGACTAAAATAATTAAATATGTATTCCATGCAGGCAGGGAGGGAGAGGGGCAACATTACAGACATACTAATGCCTCACTGGTATAAATAGTACAGGAAGGGAGCATCTTCCAAAGTAAGAGATGTTCCAAGACAAGGGGGCACAGTATGAAGCTGGAGGCTCAGGGGTAACAGAGAAAATATTTTTTCACAGAGAGGGTGGTGGACTCTTGGAATGGCAGTAGGGGCTAAAATGGGGGGGGGGGGAGTTCGTCCAGGCAAAGAGAGGTGATCTTGCCCCTCTACAGGTCGCTGGTAAGGCCACATTTAAAGAGTATTGTGTGCAGTTCTGGAGGCCATACCTAAAGTGTGATATCAGGCTACTGGAGGGGGGTGCAGAGGAGGGCAACAAAGATGATATGTGGAATAGAGGGGAGAGACTATGAGAGCAGGCTAGGAGACCTGAATATGTACACTCTGGAGGATAGAAGAGACGGGGGGACATGATAGAGACATTCAAGTATCTGATGGGAATCAATAAGGATGGGGCAGATGGGGTCTTTAAGCTAAGGAGGGGGAGGGACACCAGGGGGCACAGGCTAAGAATAGAGAGGGAAGATTTAGGAGGAAAATGAGGAGACACTATTTCACATAGAGGGTGGTAGCAAAATGGAATGGACTACCAGAATGGGTGGTATCATGTAAATCTGTGAACAGCTTCAAAAGGGCATGGGACAGGGGAGGGTGAGGGTGGAGAAGGTGGGGGGTGGCAGTGGGATGACAAAGTGGAGGTGGGGTGGGGCAGCTGCTAACTAGGAGTGCTAGTTGCACACCCGAGCAGACAGATAGACCGGATAGTCCGTTTCTGCTGGCACATTCATATGTTTGTATGTTCGTAAAAAGGCCAAAGGATTCAAGAAGGAGTGGGACAGACGCAAGGGTATTCTGGAGGTAAGGGAGGGGGTTCTGGAGTTTAGTTTGGGCATCAAACCTCATACTACTAGGGTTAAATTGGGCAGACTTGGTGGGTCAACAGGTTCCTTTCTGTCAACTATGTATCTATGAAATACTACAGTGCTGTAATTTCTTTGTTTCTGGTGATATAATCCACAGCAGTGAAGCTCATGTGGGCCATGATACAATAACCCCACTCCGATGCAATTTCCACCCTTGTTCATGTTCCCTATTTGTTATTTTGTAAAATATAAGGATCTGTTTTTGTCAGAGTTTCAAAGACAAAAATAATAAAACAACTGCTGCCGACAGCGCACCCCCAGCCCCACCCACATCCATTTCCAAGTTTTTGGGAGAAATCTTCTCAAAGATATGGAGGGCATCGGAAAATACACTAATGCCGTGTTGGTTAAATAAACAAAAATGTCTTTCTACAGATTAAAAAGCATGTGTTTGTTTCCAATAAATACACAACTGGCTACTTTATTTACTGTGTTTTAATGTGTTAATAATTACTTTCTACTTTTCTAACAAATTGTGTGTACAGTGAATCTAGTGGAGTTTCACCTTTGTTTGTTAAACTGTAGTAAAAATAATTTAGTAGATTTCTGGTATTTTGATGTAAGCAAATCACAACTACTTGAGAGCCTCAATCAAAGGAACAGACACATCTACCAGGAACAAACTGGTCCTTTTACATATCTGTACTAGAAACATAGAAACTGATGTCAGAACAGGACCGCAAGAGCCACCTATCCAACTAGTTTGCCAGATATGGGTAACTGCCCCCCAAATCCTTTCTGTGAAATGATACCTTTGTGCCTGTCCCAGGCGTTTTTGAACCCGCTTATCGTTTTGGCCTCCACCACTTTCCGCAGCAGGCAATTCCATGGGTCAACCACCCTCTCAGTGAAGAAGAACTTCCTAACACTGCTCCTGAATTGCCCACCCTTTAGCCTCATACTGTGTCCTATAGTACTAGTGGGGTCCATGTGTATGATTTTAATTTTTTTTTTTTTTTTTTAAGTAAAACAGATTCTGTTTCTTTTTCCCCCAAACAAAGCTGGTTAGGAATAATTTATTGTAACTCATCTCCTGCTCAATCACAACACAAACTCAGATGATCAGATTCACATATTTGCATTAAATCTACACATTTTAGAGGAAGAAAGCTTAGATTTTCTTAAAAAAAAAAACTGCAAACAAAATATAAATTTAAATGCCTGTAAATGTTCTTTCTCCAATGGCTAGTCTCCAAGCTTCCTTACACATGGGCTGTGCCTCCTGCTGCAGATAGGAAAGCAGGGAACTTGAACTCTGCAGCTGAGGATATCCAGCCCTCCACTTCCTGTTCCCTCAGTTCTTCTGAAAGCAGTCCAAATGTGGCAATACTACATGAACTTGGGAGTAAAAACAAGAAAATTAAGGCATACAAGGCCAATTGGCTAACTCTGTACATTCTGGAAGGGAAGCATAAGCCCGGAGACCTGCCGTTAGAGAAAGAAAATTTACAAGTATTTAAATGTTGATTTCTCTCTCCTAAGCTGGTCTCCAGGCTTCCTTACACATGGGAGATACAAAAGCAGTACATCATCAGATATCCCAGGTGGGAAGAATGTTAAGTACCCTTAAGGGTCCACCACTGCTTGAAGAACTCAGCGGCCAAAGGACGCCTCCGCCGAGGCCATCACATCCAGTTTGTAAAATTTTGTAAATGTGTAAATGGATGACCATGTGGCCACCCTGTACAGGTCTGCTGGAGATGCTTCTCTGAAGTCCGCCCACAAAGCTGTTGGTTAACTAGGATCTGCAGCTTATCTGTTAGGTAGGAAAATGGGCAGACTAGGTGGGCCAAGCAGTCCTTATCTGCTCTCAAATTCTATGTTTCTACGTTTCTATCATAAGCCGTGGTGATGACAGAATGGATCCATCTGGCTATAGAGTCTTTCAAAGCTTTTTTACCCATATTTTGACGTGTAGTTAGACTGAACAAGCTTGAAGTTTTGCGAATAGAATCCGTTCTTTTAATATACACTTTCACAGCTCTTCTTGGATCTAGCGTGTGAAATTCCTTTTCATTTTTTGGGTGTGGGCAGAAGGAAGGCAGAATCAGCTCTTGGTTGCAATGGAAGGGAGACAACTTCTGGCAAAAAAAAAAAATGGATCTGTTCACAGCACCACAGAGTCCTAATGAAAAACAGTATACGGCTCTTTGGTGGACAAGGCTCCTAGCTCGATGAGTCGCCTAGCTGAAGTAACAGCTATGAGAAAGGCGACCTTCATTGTGAGATGCACGAGGGACGTCTCCTCGAGGCGCTCAAAAGGAACCTTAGTTAAATTTTTGAGAACCAGACTAAGTCTCCAGGGTGGCACCATTGACTTGACTGGAGGGTGTTTTAATGTTGCTGCCCTTAGAAACCTCCTGACATGGGGATGTGAGCCCAATAATTCCTCTGAATCCACCAATACGAGCGCCCCCAGCGGGGAAACCTGAACTCATAAGGTGGCTGGTTGCAGTCCTTTGTCAAACCCATCTTAAAGAAACTGCAGTAGTACAGGCAATGATATTGGATGGTTCTGTATGTGTTTGGATTGAAGCCAGAACAAGAATGTCCTCCAGATCCTATAATGCACTTTAGAGGAAGAGGGGCAACGTGAGTTCACCATCATTTCAATAACAGGAACTGTGTAGCCTAGCTCTTTGAAAGTTTCCTATTCAATCTCCAGGTCGACAGGGACAGGTTGTTTAGATTGGGATGCAGAACCGGACCCTGATGGAGAAGGTTCGGGTTGATCTGGAAGGTTGTAGGTGGTCGCCTTGATAGATGAATGAGAAGCAGGAACCATGGGCAACAAGGCAATCGGGGACAGACTAGAATAATTTCTGCCCTGTCCAGAGCCACTTTTCGGAGGACTATGGACAGTAGTAGTATTGGAGGAAAGGCATACAGGAGACAGAACTGACCCCAGTCTAGGTAAAGGGCATCCTGAGTCACCGCTAGTTCGTCCTTGGCCAGGGAGCAGAATTGCTTTACCTTGGAGTTTCGCCAGCAGGCGAAAGATCTATTTGAGGATTGCCCCACTGTTCTGTTAGGATGTGGAAGGCACTGTCCTTCAGCCCCCATTCCCCTGGTAGAACATCCTTGTGACTGAGCCAATCTGCTGTGACATTTTCCTGTCCTGGAATATACACCACTTATGCTTGTCAGGTGGTGCTCAGCTCACTGAAAAAGAAAGGACTCCCGTAGCAATTTTGAGCTTCTTGTGCTGCCCTGATGGTTGATGTACAGTATGCCATCATTGTCCAATTGTCTGTTAGAATCAGTATGTTCTGATTGAGGACTTGCTGTTCGAAGTGCATCAGGGCAAGACGTACTGCTCTCATCTCAAGGACATTTATGCTGTACCTTGTTTCTAACAGCAACCACTTACCCTGTACCGACGGCTGATGCAGATGAATCCCCAGCCCCTGAGGCTTACATCGGTCATAATTTGGATTTGGTGTGGATGGCCCAACTTGCAACCCCTCATGACATTTGTTCTCAGAGTCCACCACTGGAGGGAAGTTTTTATCTGTTGCGAAACTGGGATCAGCTCGTGCTGGCTGTGTCTGGACAGGGACCACAGTCTGAGCAAATGTGTTTGAATGGGACGCATGTGGACTACAGCCCAAGGGACTGAATCCGCCAGTGATTAGTAGAGTCCCACACAGCTGCACGGAGCATTGAGCAGGCAGCTGAGGAGCTGTGTGAAATTTCCTGATGAGGTTCAGCAGGTCCCTGAATTTCGTTTCAAGGGGAAAGACCTTGTTGGCTTGTGTCATGATGTCTGCCCCCAGGTGGTTCAAGGTCTGGCTTGGAGTTATGGTTCCGAAGGTGAGCTATGACTGCTACTAGCACCTTGGCGAATGTCCTTGGGGCTGACAAAAGCCAGAACGGCAGAGTTTTGAATTGGAAGTGCAGCTCCCCCACCTTGGACCCGAGATCTTGCCTGTGTAGTCCCTGAATGGAAATATGCAAATAGGCATCTTGCAGATCGATGGATGCCAGAAAATCCCTTTGCTGAAACTCTCTGATTGATGACATGGTTTCCATCTTGAAGGGTCTCCTGCAGACAAAACGATTCAGAAATTTGAGGTACAGGGCTGGCCTGAATCCCCGTGTGTTTTGGCATGAAGAAGAATGGGGAGTAGACCCCCAGACTGATCTCTGTGGGGGGAACTTCCTCAATAGCACCTGCTTCAAGAAGGTCTGTAATGGCCTGTAACATTGCCTGTCTTTTGGATAGGTTGCCCGAGATAGGGGAGGGCACCACATGAGGTAGTGGGGGGCTTGGATTTGAATTCTATTAGGTAACCTTTGCTGATGATGTCTAGGATCCATCTGTCTGATGTGGTTGGACCCATTCCTCAAGACAATTTGAAAGTCTGACCCCTACTCGAGGATGGGCCCGGATAGCTTCATTGTGACTTCTTGTTGCTGTTCCTGGTGTCTCTGGTGCCACCACCGCCACCGGATCCACCTCCTCAGAAGTTATGCTGTTTGTGAGGAGAACCATGTTCTCCCCAACCAGCCCCCGAGAAGTTAGAGTTTTGACCCCTGTTGTAACCTCGGTCATGAAAACTGCATCTCGGGCCCGAGGACCAAGATCTGCTTCTTGACTGGGGCATGTGCACCTTAGCCATCTCCCTGGATTCTTTCACCACTTCCTTCAGGGCTGAACCAAACAGGAGATTACCTTCATAGGGTGCGTTTATCAAATGGCTCTTCAAAGAGGCATCTGTTTGTCAGGCCTGAAGCCAGAGGTTGCGGCGAGCCGAGGTTTGATAAAACATGGTCCGAGCGTCAAACCTGATCGCCTCCTCCGACATGTCTGCTGCATAAGCCAAAGCTAAACCCATTAATTGCAGCTGATAAATGGTAGGCATGTTCTTCTCAGGGTCCTCAGCGAATTGAAAGGCTAAATCCAAGGCCCAGGACAGAGTGGGTCTGGCCGAAAAGATTGGCGGTTGCCGCCTTGAGAGTCATTGCTGATGCTGGACAGCCTTCTTGAGCGAGGCATCCACTTTCCTGTCCACCAGGTCCCTCAGTGATGCCCCTCCTTCTGCTGGGATGACTGTCGTCTTGGTTAGGTTTGAAATCAGAGGGTCGATTCTAGGGCAGTCTAACCAATTTTCAGATTGCTTCTTGTCAAACTTGAGGAGCTTAGAGATCCGCTGGGGCACTGGATAGGTGCGTTCCGGACCTTGCCATTCCTCCTTTAGCAAGTCCTCTATGGCTGGAGTAATAGGGAAAACTGTGGCCGGTTTGGTGGCAGATGGCAGGTGAAAAGTCTGTTTCGGCTGGTTGGGAACCGCCAGGGAAGATCCGAGGTGAATCTCGGCTATGATCTTTTTTAGGTCCTCCAGGTCAAAGTTTCTGGATGGGGAGTCATCAGAGTCTGATGATGAGCCCACTAGCTCTCCCTCTTCAGGAGAAGATGAACTGGAGTCTGAGGAGTCTGGGGAATGCTCCCTACGATGCTTTCCCTTATGACTGCCCCTAGATCTACTTCGGGAATGAGATCTTTTCTTTCTTCTGCTCCCAGGCTGTATAGTGCGTACGGTCAAATTCTAGACAAAGCAACTAAACAGATCTTGCACTTGCATAACTCACAGACTAGCAAACTTCAAGACAATTATTTTGTAGGAAGATAAAGATTTTTATTTAACTTACATAATGCAAAATAGGGCAGGGCATATATTGCCTAGATAAAAGGTACAGATATCTGTTAGTTGCCAGTGGAACCTGCCCTAGTAGTAGTTGGAAAATAAAAACAAATAATAAAAACAGAAGGTAAAGAAACAAACACGCATACAAATGATTACCAAGGTATCACTACTACAACCCAACTTGTGATTCCCCGACACACTGTTGCGTGAGCCATGTCTCTAACCACAAAATCCCAACAGTGGGATTTTGCACCCCCAGTTTGTTATAATAATTCTGTATGGGACAAAGCCCCCAAAACATGAGAATCAAAAAATCCCACTGTTGGAATTTTGCATTTGGGATTCCGGGCTTGGGAAATAGTGTGTCGGGGAAGCGTGTGTCAGGTTCTAGTAGTAAATCCGTATCAAAAGTTCCCGAAATATTATTGTAAAATGTTATCATTACCGAACAGCTGAGGATAGAATGTTGCTGTTAAAAGTCTCATTGTTTCACAGTGAAAAAACAACATAGCCGTGAGTTACATGATTTATGATGTTACTGCTGCGAAGGACAGGAGTTATGACATCATTTCTGTGGTTTTAGTGATTATAAGCAATATACAAACAGCATGTACTGTCTGGTAGTTAAATTCCGCTAATTTAATCTATTGCAAGTACACAGGAACTGACTGAGCCAAAACGATGCCCCTCAGAGAGCAAAGCTGGAGCTTACAAACAGTGACCAACTATTTTTGTCAGCAGTTAAGAACCTTAAACATTAATTGCTTCTCACAATGCCACCCAAGTTAAAAGTTTTTGCTTCTTAAACCATTCAAGCTTAAGAGCTGTTACAAAGGTTACACACATCCTTAATCTGAATTTCCCTGTTAAAGGGGTTCTATTTCATCTTCAGTTTGCTATTTCCTCTGCAATCTCCTTTACAATCTTTAATCAAAAGCTGCCAGTTTATCCCTCTCTGTAACAGTTGCAGAGAGCGAGCAAGAGAGATTAAATTTAGCACTGCTGTAATTACTGCCTGGCTAAGGATCACATCCACTGTAAACACTGACTGCAGACAATCCCAAGAACAGCTGAAGGGTATGGAGTGGCCCAGGTTGCCAGAAAAGCACTTTGTTTCCAGGGGTGTGAAGGGCAGATGAAAGGATGCTTCCTTTACTGCAGAACTGATGTACTTGCTACATGCCATAACACTAATGAGGAATGTGAATGACAGCATCTCTCCTAAAGCAAAAGTTACATGCATCGAAACACACAGACAGCAAGTGAGAATAGGCACTGTAGATGCACAGATTTAGACAAACAGGTAGATAGAAAAGGTACTGCAGATAACTAGCTAGAAAGAGGTAAAGACGGACAGAAACGGTTACTGCAGCTATAATTATAAATGTGTGCATACAGACACAGAAAAACCAACAGATAGAAACAGATGATTAAACATGTGACACTGGTGGAGTCGGACAGTTTCATGTGCCTTAGCTTCCCGCTGCAAGCTGCTGCCAATGCGCAGTGGAAGCAGCGCATTCAGACCCTGCAGGGGTTGGGGAATACACCCTTCTTGCTGTCTGAATACCTCCCGTGGCCAAAGAGGAGCCACAGTATTGTGGTGGAGGGGAGAGGATCACAGAAGTACGCATGGAAACACAGCCAGACAGAACAGATGCTGTAGAAAAAAATACAGATAATTAGGAGGCAACAGGGTGAAGTTACTGTACCACACTCGAGCATAACAAGGTAGGCATTTCAAGCATGGTCACCTCCTCCACCCCACCCAACCACGGGCCACAAAAGAAATCCAACAGACAATGATCCTTAAAAATCCTACATAGCCACTAGATGGCTTCAAGGTTTTGACAACCTAATATATAAAGGTTCAATGAAATGACTACCATTACAAAAGTTTTGACCATTTTATATTAGTGATTGCATGGCAAAAAAAAAAAAAAAAAGATTTGTTTTGACACCTACCCACCCCAAACAAAAAAACCACCAGAAGATCTGTTGTCTAGCAACACAGTCATATATACTGTATGTGTGTGTGTGTGTGTGTGTGTATATATATATATATATATATATATATATATATATATATACACACACATATACATACATATATACACATACATACATACATACATACACACACACACACACACACACACACACACATACACACATATATATACACATATATATATATATATATATATATATATATCTGGAGAGAGAGAGAGAGAGAGAGAGAAGAGCTAGAAAGAGAATAAACAATGGTGAAGTATGGTAATACAAGGAAATCGTACCATCGAGGGGTAAATGGCCTTTTTGAGCTCGTTCAATCCACAGATGGTATTTATTTCACAGTTATAAAATGGGTAGTAAATTTCCTGTATTCGGATTGTCAGAGCGAGTTTGGAATCCAGTACCATAAGGAGAGATGACCACTGGATTGGGAACCCTTTCAGCAACCAGTACACAGTGAACACTGGTATCAATGCTTTCTGAGTTGCAAACAAGAAAGTCAGACATTATTGTAAAGTGCATACTTAAATAAGTGCAATGAGTCATACAATGACTCAAACAATGCATATTTATAGCAGTAACTAGATCACCAGTAACAAACAGCACACATTTCATATGGTATCCATTTAGAATCCTCAGTACTGACTTTTTTAAGCTTGTCCCTCACAGTTTTTACATTTTAGGCCACAGATCTAGCATGCAGTAATAACTATAGCCACAGAAAGTGTTACCTGCTAGCCGGCCCGATGGCTCTGAGGGTTGAGGCACTGGACACCACCCCGCGCTATGCCAGCGATTCGGGTTCGGGAATTACCTTGGGTCGCCAGGGGACCAGCATGTGGAGGAGGGGGGAGCAGGATTGAGCAGTGGCTCTCCTCTCCGGAAGGGGGAGTTGTCTGCCCGTGAGTCAGTCACCGGATGGGGTCTGGTGACAGGCGCAGGTGGTACAGGAGCGACCGGTAGGGTGGAGCATCCCGTAGGGTGTGCATATACATACGCCATGTTGGGGATGTGCGGGAGGGGGACCTGGGAGAAAAAAAAAAAGTGTTCCTTGCCGTGGCAGCTTTTTTTCTTTTTTCTTTTTAGAACTCTCTTTCTGCACCCACTTGAGCCCCGGGGAACTCTCTCTGGCATCCTCGGAACTCCACGTCTATACCTCCTGACTGAGACCTCCTAGCTCCCCTTATGTAACCCGACACAACCCCCGGATCTAAACCCCCAGAGGAAGGGCTGCCCTATCCGCCCAGGGTGCTCTTTGTACAGTGTAGAGTGTCGGGCCTGAGTCGGCCCCAGGAGAGGAGAATGGGTCCGGCACTGGAGTGTGGACAGTGGAGCCCGAGGTGCCAAGGCCAATCCCCGGGAGTGGGGGATTTTTGCTGCTTGGGGTTGTCTGGCCCCTGTGGAGCGCGGCTGAGCAAGGCGACACTGTGCCGCAATTCCAGCCCACTTGCTGATACAACTGCCGCTATGCTGTGCATCCCCGACCACCGCCAGGGACCACTCATGAGTGGCAGCTCCCCTACAACCCTCCCCAGGAAGAGAGAGCAGTCTGGCAGACGCTCAATCTCTCCCCTCCCAACTCCCGACGACCTGGGCTTGTTCCCGAACCCGGGTCGCCGGTTTGGCGTCCAGCGTCTCAACCCTCAATGCCACTGGGCCAGCTGCCATGGCAGATTTCTAATGGAGTGACTGCTCACTCACCCTCCCAGCAATCACGGAACACTTGGCACCTGTGGTACTCATGGGGCCCGTCCAACTCTGACAGTTGCAAAAAACAAAAATAAATAAATCAGACCAAAAGCACTCTGCTGACTTCCACGGACAGTCCCGCACAGCACCACGAGAACCTTTTGAGGGGGAGCCGAAGATGCAAAACAGGAAGCCCTCGATCAGCAACAGCAAAGTTAGTCACACAGTAAAGGAAAAGGCAGCTCTGTGGCGGCAGTGCCTCATGGTAAGTAGGCAGCTAAACTAAATGAAAATGAGGTAACTGTGCATACAGGTCGAAAAGGTTCAAATCCTAGAGCTGCTGTTAAACAATCTCAGAAGGAAACCTGCTATTACTGCCACGTTGGACCAAAAGCTGATAAGAAGCTGCACGACTGTGCAAGCTGATCACAGCAACTCCTTCACGAGTGTGCGACGATCTCCTAGGAAGTCGAGCAGGCTTTATCAGGCTCCGGAGGGTGTTGACTCTTTAAATTCACACCCTTGAGCTGGAATCCCGCCTTCTGGACCAGTATGGGAAGAAAGTCTATGCTTCTTCCACTCTGGGTATAAGAGCCCTGAATTACGGTTGCTTCCAAATAGTGGAGACAAGGTCGGCATGAGGGTCAATCCAGGGTAGGAGTGGTCTCGGGCAGATCCAGGTGTGCGAGTTTCTTACACTGTGGATCCAGCTCCAAGGAGTGCCACTGATGGACTGCCTGGATTTTACGCAGCAACTCAGTAAAGGAAGGATCCTCTGGAGGAGACTTCGGAGGAGTCCTTGGCCTGGGCTTGTCTGGAGCGCGTGGCTCATCGTCTGGATCGGAACGACCGTCTGAGTCATCCAAGGTCTCAGAGGAGGATGAAGATGAAGAAGACTCCTCCCGGCGCAGGGGAGGAACGGACCCCTTTGGAAGCCCTCAGGGAAGCGTATCCTGCCCTAGAACCAGAGGGCTCGCCTCCAACGTAGGGGGTCTGGAACTGGGACCAGCGTTGGAAGACAGCTCTCTACCTCCCTGGTGAGCTGAGCCTTGGCCTCAGCCCACCAGGAACCCAGAGTCTCCTTCAGGTCCACCAGCAGCTGAGGGGACGGTGGAGGAGGGGGTTCAGATACTGGGGGTATCCGTAAGGCGCGTATCCGTATCCCGACGGCAGGAAGCCCGCGCTGGTACTGGGGGACTGTACTGCGGCGTCAGGTAGGCCGCGCCTGGTACAGGGGTGCCAAATACTGTAGGCCTGGGTAGGACGGTGTTGGATAAGACGGGGTCGGATACCCAGGTACCAGGGGGGTCTGCAGGAGCAGAGGGCCCCGGGAACAGTCCAGTGGGTGGACCTGGAACGGGAGGCCCGGCATGGGGCAGCTTCCGGCAATGGAATTTTCTCAGGCGTTGGATAGGCCAGCGTCCAAGGATCTGGCATCGAGTCATCCGGCCCAGTGGGAGGGAGATCTGACAGCAGCATACCCACCTCCTCCGTGTCACCTGGGAAAGAAGGATTACCACCCCCAGGGTCCAACAGAAGAAACGCTGTCGCCTCGGAATGCAACGAGTGTTGCGGCAAGCTCAGGACGACAGAAGCCCGAAGGGTCCTGCATCGGTTCTAACACCGAGCGGACGTCGAAGGAGCCGACGTCCATCTTATCAACAGGATCCGGGTGGACATTGGAGGAGCCTGCGTCCGACTTATTGGACCCAGCGCCTGAAGGCCGCAAAGGAGAAGTGGCAGGCGCTTTGGAATATCGCAACCCAGGAGGGTCAGCGTCTTAACGGCCTTTACCCAGGTGGGCGTCGAAGGAGCAATGTCTGACTTATCGGGGCAGCTCGAACCAGAAGGCCGCATGGCGGCAGCCTTACTGGGAGCGGTTGCCTCCTTAGACCCGGAGGCTCCTGAAGGGTCCGAGCGCTACGGGAGGGTTGACACTGCCTTGGAAGCCTCCAAGACGGCCGCCACTGAACTGCCTCCCCCGGGAGGCGCTACCTGCAGCACTGCGACCCCAGCCGAGGTCGCGGTGACCACTGAAGAGGAATCCCGGTCCTTCTTCTTGTGGTGGCCCTCCAGAGAAGCAGATGCCGGCCTGAGTTTTTTCAGCTCCTTTTCCATGGAGATCATTCTGAGTTTGAGAACGTGGGCCTCCAGGGACTGCTGCCTCCATTTATGGGTGGCCACGTTAAACTGCTGGCAGAGCTGGTACCTCGACGAGATGGTCGGGGCCTCGACAAAAAAGGCACTGGGAATGTCCATCCTCATGCGGGAGCTGGGCACTGCAAATATCGCACTTGTTTTTGTGCTCGGAGGGAGTCGGGGACGACATACACGGCAGCTGTAGGTAAGACTAATAATAATCTGAAGGAAAAAGTTGAAATTAGACGGTGAAACTACCGACAAATGACTGTGAAAGGCAAGTGAACTTTACAGCGCTGCACGAGCTAAGGCGAGAAGGAGCAGGAGGCGGGCATGGGGACCGCCCCTTTTATACTGACGTCGGTCACCTGGCATGGAGGCGGTCCCCCGCCAGAGACTGCTAGCAAGAAATTTTTCTGTGGGGTCCTGATGCCTTCCGGCTTCAGTCCTATTTGTAATTACCTATTGCAAGAGCCCTCTCGAAGTAAGATCTGTCTGGCAGGCTTGCTCTTGTTCAAGGTGAAGGAATCTGCCACTAGCTGAAGATTTCTGATCCTGTCCAGAGGGAGGTAGGTCCTGCCCTGCAGGGTGTCTATCTCTGCCCCTGTGAACTGCAACTTTTGTGCAGGAGTGAGGACTGACTTTTTAAGATTGATAATGAACCTCAAGGATTCCAGCAGGCCTTGGGTAAGGTTTAGATACAGAGTGATCTGTTGTGGTGACTTGCCCACCACCAGCCAATCATCCAAATACAGAAAAACTGTCACACCCTGTCTTTGAAGGCGTGCTACCACTGGTGCTAGGCACTCTGTAAACACCCTTGGAGCCGAAGAAAGGCCAAAAGACAGGGTTGAAAATTGGTAGTGACCTGAAGGGAGTTTGAATCCAAGATATTTTCTGTGAGACTCCCTTATGGAAATGTGGAAATAGGCATCTTTTACGTCCAGTGATGCCAGCCAATCCCCCTTTCTGGATTGTTGGCAGAATCAATGCCAAAGTTACCATTTTGAACTTTGGCTTTTTCAGATGCCTGTTTAGGGCTCTGAGATCCAACATAAGCAGCCACTCCCCACTTTTCTTTGTGGTGAGGAAGTATCTGGAGTAAAAGCCCCTTCCTCTCAGTGGGCTTGGGACAGGTCCCACTGCTTTTAAAAGTAACAGCTGCTGAACCTCTGCCTCCAGCAGATTCTTTTCTGCCAGGTAAAGTGCACTGAAACCCCTGGCTGCTAGAGGAAGAAGGGATTTGAAAGCCAGAGACAGACCCTGACCCACTACCTCCAGGACCCACTTGTCTGTGGTGATGTTCAGCCAAGCCTGTGGGAAGTGGGAAAGTCTGCCCCCCGACAGGGAGTGAGGAGGTGGCCTGTACTTCAGGAGGTCTGCCTGGCGGGATGGAGGTTGTGCTTGAGGTCCACGCCTAGAACCCCTTCAACCCCTGCCCCTAAAGTACCCCTGCTGTGGGTACTGTTGGTACTAGGGTGTGGCCACTGGCTGGAAAAAGGGCCTGGTTTGGAAGGACCTGCCCCAGCCTCCCCTTCCATAAGTCCTGGTGGATGGAGAAGCTCTCTCTACTATAGTTGCTTCTCTAAGTAAGCAATAAGACACGATGGGGTGTGCATTAGACAGTTCTAATGCTGCAGCTGAGACGTGGTGAGGCACGGCCACAGGCCAAGTGCATCCAGTCCCAGCCGTGCATTAGAACTGTCTAATGCACATCCCCGGAGTGTCTTATTGTGCTTATAAATTGGGCCTGTGTAGTCTAAATGGGGTTTCTAGATTTAGCTGTGCATTAGACACTTCTAATGCACAGCTAACAACCAATCAGACTGCTTGAAATCCTTTGTCCATTCTATAAGTGGCCTTATACTCATCCACCTTCTTCATGTATGCCACTGTAGATTCTCCGAAAAGAGCATTTCCCTCTAAAGGAAAATCCAGGGCCTTAGATTGTGTATCAGCAGTGAGATTTGTGTCCCTCAGCCAAGCAAATCTCCTCTGGGCCAACGTATTTGCCATCCATCTGGCTGCAGTGTCATTGGTGGTAGCAGCCATCTGGAATTGGTACTTAGCTGCCTCTAGCCCAAACCTAGCTGTTTCTGCTAGGTCATCAGATAGGGGTGAGGGAGCTTTCTGAGAAATGGCCAAACTGACTGCCACAGGGACTTTAGGTACTGGGCAGCAAAGGCCCAAAGATTAGCCTGTCGCATGACTACGGAGGCTGACGGGTATCCTTTCCTAGCCATGCTATCCATTTTCCTAGAGTCCTTATCTGGTGGATGGGATGCCAGAGGGACTCTAGCCTAATGACATGCTACTTGTTGAATGACCCCTTGGTGATCTGGATGGGAAAAGACAAACTCTGCCCCTTCCCTCTCCAACTGATATTTCTTGTGCATCCTCTTATCGGGGGGGGGGGGCAGAATTTGGGGTTTGCAATAGTTTCAGAGCATCTTTCTTAAAAAATGTATTGACTGGAAGGAGGCGGAGGACGAGGGCTTTGGTGGGAGTCAAACCCATCATCTCCAGATACTCTATTTCCTCCTTATCCTCCATTTCTTTCCTTCTGGAGATATATCAAGGGCATCTGCCATTTTTCTCACGAAAGTGAAGTGAGAAAAAAAATCTTCAGATGTCCTGGGGGTGAACCAAAATCTTGTTCCGGGGATAACTCGGGTGAGATGGGTTCTCCTTCATCTTCCTCATACTCACTATATTCCTCCTTTTCAATAATGGGAATTCTGCCAGGCTGTCCTGCTGGAATAGGTGGTTGCTGAGCAGGGGGCACTAAACCCTGCAAAGCCTGAATGACTTTAAAAGCCTGTGCGAATTTCTGAGGAGTTGGCATGACAGTAGCAGATACAGAAGTCCCCGATCAGTATTTGGGGGTTCTGTATGCTTTAGCTTGTGTGCTTTTTCCTGAGGGAACTGGGGAGCTAGTCGATTTAGAAATCCTCTTGGAAGCTTTATCACCCTTCGCAAGAGTGGAAGTAGCAACAGATGTGGGTTCAGCCACAATAACAGAGGGTATCGGCTGGTCAGAGCCAGAAGGACCCTTGGGGAGCTTCTTTTTCAGCCGTTTCAGGTGTTTTTCAATAGTTTTTTCAGGGAATGTCAGGCAGATTTGACAATCCTGTTTAAGATGTTCATATCCCAGACAAGCCACACACATAGTGTGCTTATCTGCCTTTGCAAAAACATCCCCACATTGTGTACAATTTTTCCGATCTGTTTCTTCGTTTTTTCTGACATTGAACCGATAAAAACAGAATCGCAAAGTAAGAAAGATTAAAATAATAATTGCGGTTGCGGCCAGTTCCAGAACCGAAGGAACCGAACCAATAGAAAAATTTGGAACCGGTACTAGCGGTTCAGTAACCGAAAACTACGGTTACAAAAAAACAGTTTTAAACTAAATTTAACCAAAAATAAAACTGGTTTTGTGTTAGAAAAACCCTAAAATATATAAAACTAACCCGGTCCCCCCCCCCCCCGGTTATTCCGAATCAAGAGGAACCGGCAAACACAACTAAATAACTACAAAACTAAGTTTAGCTAAAGTAAAACAATATAAGGCAGCAAATGAAATAGCAACAATACTTATATATTTTTTATAAGTTTCTTCCTTAGACAGTTAATTGAAGGCGACACTCTGAGCGACCAGACTGTTCAGGCGGAGAGTAAAATCTGAGGAGGTTTAGAACATTGGCAGTTACTATAGGGCAGCATTTGAAAAGTTGTCACATGCAGATAATTCCATCATTTGCATATGTTCCATTCTCTCCGGGCAGTCCAACCCTCCAGGCTTACTGCAGAAAGTTATGAATACCTGAGTATTACTAGAAGTACTTATTTCTCATTCTCTCTGCAGCAGCAATGAAGGCCCTCACAAGGAGGTGGCTTTCACCCAATCCCCCAGAAGTAACATCAATTTTAATCATATGTGATCAAAATAAAGCAATGTAATCCATAACAGCTCTTTTGAGGGTCAGAAAAGAAAAATTCAGTTCTAGGTGCTTTCCATTTTTTTGATTACAAAGAAATAATTAAAGGCATCCCCTCACTAGAGCAATTATTGTAAGGAGAATGGCACATAGACAGGGACCTGGAAACACAATCAGCAGAAAAGCAAGTTCACAGTGATGTGAAATCTGATTTGTGAAATTTATACACAGAACATTACACCATGGGCTTCTGTGTTCTTGTGAATAAATCACCTAAAATGTCATCACTGTGATGCATGCATCTGGTTGTACCCATGATACCATATTTGTGAGTACAACATGCTGGTGTTTTTGCTGCCAATATATTTAATAAAATAACTTCAAAAAAATAATGCATTATTAAGGTGTTAATAACACATTAATACAGTGTAATTAACTCACTGGCATTATAATATGCTAACTGGCTACCATCATATATGGGGAAATTTATGATGGTTTTTTCTATGGGGATGAGGGCCCAACCAATTATATATATATTTTTTTTTCATTGCAAAAGACGTTGTTAATGCATCAGTTAGGGTTGAAGCAACAAAAGTAGGGAAATAAGGCATTAGGGATGAGACCCTAACCCCCCAGCACCCTACCACCCCACCCTCCACAGACCAACAGGGCATGGGGTGTACCTTGGGGTTGTCGGGCCTAACCTTCACCCCATTCCCTGTCCAAGAAAGCTGACATGGTAGAGTATAGGAGAATGGGATGAGAGGCCTGACGACCCCAAGGCACACCCCATGCCCTGTCGGTCTCTGCAGGATGGGGTGGGAGGTTAGGGTCTCAACTCTAATGCCTCATTTCCCTACTTTGCCGCCTCAAACCTAACTGATGCATTAACAAAGTTTTTTTTGCAATGAATTTCCTTACTTTTCAGAAAGTGTAATCTTATCCTTACATGGCTTTAAGAGTGCAGGACCCTAATGAGCTGTCATCTTCGTGAGCGCAGGGCCCATAAGGGATGGCCCAGCAGTCCCATTACTGCATAACTTTATCCATATGTAGGAGCGGGAGTGCAGGGCCACCACCTACCTATAATTATAGAGACGCAGCAGGCCCAGACACTTTCAAGTAACCCTGTGCTGCAAATGGAGCAAAATCTCTAACTGTAGCAACCTTGGAAAAAAATTCCACTGCAGTTGTGATCATGGACTGGTAACCTGCACATGTACTTAGTACACTGCGTTTAGTGAAAAATCTGTATCTCTAAGCGTTTTTGAGATATAGGCACTATAGGGCGCTGTGTTCGCCACAATGTTATCCTGTGGGAAATTTATCAACTTCAGAAAGGCATAATTATGGAACCGATGCAAATTTTTACATCAAACCAGCTTAAGTCACATCTGTGGGACACCCCCTTTGTACTCTACAAATTTCAAGCCAAAAATCCTAAACATTTTTTAGCAGTTAACCGGCAAAGTTTTTAAAATCCTTGTTTGTGCGCTGTCAAAATCCCTGTTCTCGAGCCAAAACCCCATTCGTGAGGTGTCCAAATCCCCGTTCAAGAGCAATCCCTGTTTGCAAGATAGGGCCATCCAGTCGTCAGCTCACAAACAGGAACTGGCTCACAAACAGGAATTTTTTTTTTTAATAATCCTTGTCTGAGAGCTGTCAAAATCCCTGTTTGAGAGCAGAATCCCCGTTCATGAGAAATCCTTGTTCACAAGATTTGGCCATCTGGTCGTCATTTCACGAACAAGGATTTCGACAGCTCACGAACAAGGATTTCTCAGGAACAAGGATTTTGACACCTCTCAAACGGGGATTTTGACAGCTAATGAGCAATGATTTTTTTTTTTTTATAATCCTTGTTCGTGAGCTGTCAAACTCTCCATTCACGAGCCGAATCCCCATTCGTGAGGTGTCAAAATCCTCATTCGCGAGCCGATCCCTGTTCATGAGATAGGGCCATCTGGTTGTCATCTCAGGAACGGGGGATTTTGACAACTCACGAACAGGGATAAGAAGTGAGTCATGAACAGGGATTTTCAAACTTAAAAACAGCCATTTTATGAATAAACTAAATGGAACCAAAGCCATGGGTTTGTATAGGGTGTCACCCTGAACAAACCCATAATTTTAATCTCTACAGAAGACATCCCTGTGGCAAGTTACAACATTGTGTTTTTGAAGAAAATTTAAAACAAGATGGTGGTTCGTGAACAGGGATTTTTCATACAAACAGGGATCCCCATTCGTGAGCTGTCAAAATCCCTATTTGTGAGGCCAAATCCTTGCTCACAACTGTGCTGCTATCCAAAAGATTGAACTAAGCATACTCGGAACCCAAAATTTCAAAACTGCACAACTTTGGAACGGATTAAAATTGTTTCACCAAACCAACGCTTTGGGGCAAGTTCTTTCTACCCTGAAAATTTCAGGCCAAAATTCCAACTGTGTGCGTGCAGTACAATCAGGAAAAATATGGAAAAATGGCCAAAAAAAGTGAAAAACACTTTTTTCACTATGTGTTGCACAAAATCCACACATCCAATCGAAACAAAACTAGGCAAGTCAAGAGATCTACATCATAGGACAGACAGCGCTTCCCAAATTTTGTTCAAATCTGTTTAACGGTTGCAAAGTTATTAAGGTGCAGAATTTAGGGTTTAACATTAAACTGCCTACTCCACCCCAACTATAGTGGCACTACCGCAGTAAGACACGATGGGGTGTGCATTATTCAGTTCTAATGCTGCGGCTAGGGACGAGTGAGTTCCCAGCCGTGCATTAGAACTGTCTAATGCACATCCCCGAAGTGGCTTATTGCGCTTATAAAATGGGCCTGTGTATTCTAAAGGGGGGTTCTAATTTTAGCTGTGCATTAGACACATCTAATGCACGGCTAACAACCAATCAGATTGCTTGAAATCCTTTGCCCGTTTTATAAAATTATCTACATACTTTTTTTATTGCAAAAAACTGTTAATACTCAGGTTAGGGTTACAGCCACAAAAGTAGGGAAATATGGCATTATGGTTTCCAAGTAGTCGAGAAAATGAAAAATGAAAACTCTCTACTCTTGAAATTTAAAGTAATTTACCTGAGCAAAACCATAATTCCAACTTGTATTGGTATTTATGTTTCTTCAGTAAGAATTAAATGTCTACAAAAGGGAACCGAGGGTGTCTCTACAATATTATGCCATTATGGTTTCCAAGCCCACCCACACGCTGTGCACACCAACGGGTGTCAGGGGTATGCCTTGGGGTTGTCGGCCCCAATGTTCACCCCATTCCACAAGTAAATGAGCGGAGATAGGTACAGTATTGAAGAATGTGGTGAGCATTAGGGCTGACAACCCCAGGGTACACTCCCGATGCCCGTTGGCATTTTTTCATATTCTGACTGCAAATTTTCAACATAGTCTTCTTATGACCTCACCTCATAAGCCCTGTAGGTGAAAATGTTCTAATCTGTGTCAAAACACCATTCCACGCCACAGGTGCAAAAACACATTTTGGACAGGATGTGAAAAATGACAGCTGTACTGTTCATGAGTTGGTGTGAAAAAATGTCTATGCTGAAAATTTGGAGTAAAAATATAGAAAATTACCAAAGTTATGCGTGTACGTAAATTTAAACAAACGCTCATAACTGTAATTTTTAGGAATTTTTTCACCAAATTTCAACATGGCCTTTTTGGGACCCCACCTCATGAACACTGCTGGTGAAATTTCATTATTCGGTTCCAAAATGTGATTTTGCGCACCAACCGCGAAATCACCTGCCAGGTCCCATTAATGAAATGACAGTGCCAGTGTTCATGAGGTGGGGTCCCAAAAAGGCCATGTTGAAAATTTGGTGAAATTTTTTTTTAAAATGGCAAAGTTATGAACAGAAGTTTAAAACGCCACTGAAATACATTATACGGCACTTACCTTGATTCCTCAGCTCATGGTTCGGCTTTGAAAAGTGAAGACGTGTCTCAGTCCACAGAAGATGACAGCCTACGACCCCTGGTGGTAAGTATCGACTAAGGGGGGGGGTATGTGGGTTGGTGGGTGCCCAATGGGAGGGTTGGGATGGGGACAGCGGGGACGACAAGGGACAGTTTTATTTTTAGGTTTAAAAAAAAAAAAAAAAAGTGTTGGGGACGTTTTCCTTTTTTACAGGATACTACTACATAAATATTTCTGGACACTGGGGGTGCGTGGTCCCCAGTGTCCCACTGCTGGGGGGGGGGCTTGTAATGCCGACACAGGGATATACACACACACACACACACACACACACACACATACATACAATGGGCTACGGAAGGGAGAACTAAAATAAACATTAGAGGATGGCGATTGGAGGATGGGGTTGTCACTGGACACCAGGGAATACAGTTTATTTTGTTATGTGGACAGTGATCAGCAGGTGGGGGGTGCCACTAGACACCAGTGAAAAGGGTTGCTCACAGTTGACACTGCAGCCGGCAGCACAGTTTTAGCTGCGCTGCAGAAGTCAAGAAATTCCTGGTGTTCTCATACAGAGAACGCTGGGGAAGCGCTCCTCTCGCCAAGCTGGGCATCCGGGATTTTGGGTGTCCAGAAAACATACTAGTGGGCACAATATTAAAAAACAAACATCAGAATCAAGCTAAACATGTCCCATTTA
Source organism: Neoceratodus forsteri (assembly GCA_016271365.2). Taxonomy (NCBI): domain Eukaryota; kingdom Metazoa; phylum Chordata; order Ceratodontiformes; family Ceratodontidae; genus Neoceratodus; species Neoceratodus forsteri. The sequence goes on along the minus strand of JADMNL010000024.1, from coordinate 425,345,834 downwards.
GCTAGGTTCTGATGTTTGTTTATTAAAATCCCAGTATTTTTGTTTATTTTCCACGTTTGTTGGTTCATGGAAAAATTCATCAAGATGGCGGTTGGCAGGCACACCCAAATGTTTGATGCCGTGACATTTCAGTGGCACAAAATTAAAAACCAACATTGACAGCATCAAATTTTAATTTTTGCCACAGAACATTATCTGGAAAACCCTACTGCACATACACTACAATTTAATGCCTAATAACTCTGGAACCCTTTGATATTTTTTTCCCCAGACCTCTCAAAGGCACTACCTTGGGACAGGACACATGTTCCCTGCAAGTCAGAGGTAAACAATCCTTTCCATGTAGATTGTAGGAGAGAGTAAAAAACAACAATGTTAAGTATAGGGGAAAAAAGTTTTTTCCCCCAAATAAATGACACGTGGATCTCAGAAACCGCACAAGCAGTCATCACAAAAATTTACACACATCAAGACCTTGCCTCCTAGACAACACATGCAAAATTTCAGCTCATTTCATCAAAGAGAGCCAATGATATTATTGTGCAAAATTTGAGGTTTAACATTAAACAGGCTACTCAACGCTAAATATAAGGGCGCTACCACACCCCTGTAATAGAGAGAAAGTAGAATATAATACACAGAGATTGATTCAGCAATAATGCATTTCTGACATTCATAGATTCAATGTATTTTTAATTCCTCAAATATTTTTTCAAACAGTTTTGATTCCTATTTTTGTAATTAATGAGAAGACCATAAAACATTATCACCACTAGAAATTTTTTTAAAACATCTCCTGTTGATTAAACCTTTTGACTGTACAAACAACGGGGCCTAATCGCAACCGATGCGGATGGGTTACACACATTTCAGTTCAAGAATGAAATAAAATGAAAAGAAAATTGGTAAATGGATGGTTTTACTAGATTTTTTTTTAAATCCCCTTGGTCATGAGATGCCCAGCTCAGCAGGACTACAACCCAGCTCCATGCAGGCTCACCGTGAACTTGCTTACCTGTCCTCCTTGGGGTCCATAGGGGCATTTTGACCCATGGTGGGTTACACTGGGGGAGGGGGGCTTGTCAGGAAATATCTACCTCTGGTCTGCAAGTTTGGACAACAGAAGTCAGACGGAGTGGTGTTGCCAAAAGGTACCAGTATCAGAATGGCTTTTTCTACTTTGTTTCTCCCAGATCCCAAGGATGCAGCTGTCTAGAGTTCCATGCTGCGGATGTCCTCGCAACTGCATGGCTGCTCTCCAGGTCAGGCTGTGTCTGTCCTCCCTCCCTCTGCAATGCCTACTGTGGTCACCCAGGTGGTGTTCCGGCAGCGGAGAATGCTGCTCTACCTGCCCAGAGAAGGGTGTCCTGTGGGATGCTCAATCCTCCTCCATCTGGCCAGCCCCACCACCCTGAGCACATTCCCAAAGTCAGGCTGACGGTGTCTCGAGCAGTAACCTATCACTGTGCCAAGGGCATACATTTAAAAAAAAACAAAAAAAACTTTTTTGCCAACTTGAGGGGCTAACAGTATAGCCTAAATGTGCTGCAAATGAACTTGGTACACCCAGCAGACCTGGGTTTGATTCCTACAACCTCCTCTTGCATACTGAGTGATCCTGAGCAAGTCACTTAACCTCCCCAGTGCTCCTGGATCGCCCTAGACATTGTGTGTAATGGGCCCTACCTGGTTAGCGAAGAACTGAAAAAAAATCTTTCAAATATTGCTGCTTTAAATACACCAAATTCTGCGTTTAAGACATCTCAACAATGTCTAGTTTTTGAGAAAACAAAGTTCAAGCCCCAAGTCAGCGACATTCCATTTGACTGTACTGAGCATGATCCCAGCATGTAAATAACTAGAGTGATGTAATGCCATCCCCCTAAAACTCTTCATATAAAGAGAAAGGTCACACACGAGAGCCTCACCATCTTACCACTAACTCGTGCCTCATTAAGCATCACATGGCAAAGCTGACAGCATTTAACAGAAAAGATGCCGGATTATTATTAAAGGTAAACTGACCCCAGAGGATTCTAGGGTGACTATATATGGAGAAGTCTTACAGCTATAGCAATGACAAGTCAATGTTACTATCAATCAATCAAAATCTGTATTTAACCAGGCGAACATCGTTGAGCAAGGTCATTTTCAAGATGGACCTGGAAAAGAGAAGTTAACAATACATACAAAGGTATACTCCGTTACATCATAATTGGGTAAACAATATAAGCAAAATGAATTCACATTTACATACAGCAGTAATTATACACAGGAAGTTTATAATACACATGAAATAGAGTATTAAAGAGAGCCATTGAGCTAAGACCATGAAGAGTATGCAGCTAAAAAGTATAGCAACTGCAGTACACTATATACAGGTCAAACATACGCAACAATAATTACAGTGTGTATTTGAAGCATCCTTGAACAATTATTGATTGAAGGAGCTTGGTAGGGCATGGGAGGGGTGGGGAGAGGGACACAAAAGGGTGCATAAGGAGAGGTACACAGTACATGCATAAGGCGTGTAGTGACTGCAGGGAGTGAGGGGGGCAACAGTTAGGGAATGGAAAGCAAAACACCATGATGGTGTCAAGGGGGTAAGCAGGGAGTGTAGGTGGGAGCCAGGGTGACATGGGAAAGGAACTAACAATAAGGAAAAAAAACACAGGGTCGGGGAAATAAGGAGCAGTCAAGTAAGTTCTTATAGGCTGTAACATTGCCCAAGAAGGGTGGGAAAGAAGCACCAATAAAGGGATGCACTGGAGCAGATGGAGCGGAGGCTAGAGGAAGGTGACATCAGGGGAAGCAGTTGCAGGATTCCTTGACAGAGTGAGAATAAAGTCTCACTTCAGTCTTCAGTCTTGAAAGCTATCTCTCCCCGCCTTGCCTCCTTCTACCTGCCTACCCCCTTGCCCCCTCTCCCTTTCCTCCCCCGGGGCATTTCCTGACTTTTATCCCTCCTCTCTCTCTCCCCTCTAGAGCTCTTACCCTCATCCTCTACCCTCTGACAATGGCCTTCCTGCCTGCATACCCCCTTCCCTCTCACCTGCAGTGCTTATTTCCAAGATTGCCCTTGGCTGGTTATGTCATGCTACCTAACATTTGGCACATTTTGAATTACTGGAATTTCCTAAGCCTCAGTCTCTTACTTCTTGTTATTGTGTAACTATGTATTATGTTGACCTTTGTATGTATGTATACCCCCCATTCCTTCGACGTGGAACCTTTGTAAACTAGCAGTTCCTGCTCAAAGGTATTTGTAATCATAGGTTTCAATAAAATAAAAATAAAATAAAAAATAAAATAAAATGCTTTAAAGGCTGATCGCCTGATTGGGTAAGCCAATTTCAGGGTTTTTTGCAAGTTGTTCCAGAGAGAGGGTAAAGCGTGCGATATGGCAGACCTGCCGAAGCACAACTTGAACTTCGGTACTGCAGGGGAGATAATGGAGGAATTCCTTAAGGCATATTTACCCATCACACTTAGAGGAAGACAATCCGAGATGTACTGAGGCAACATCTTCGTTATGGCCCTAAATGTCCAGAGAGCTGCATTCCTCAGTCTTCTGTAGTTAAGGGATGACCAACCTACTGCAGTGTAAAGGGAACAGTGATGTGTGGAGTATGGGAGACCAGTTATGAACTTCAAGGCCCAATGGTAGAGTGCGTCTAATTTATCCAGGGCAGACACAGGGCCTTGGCTGTAAAGGAAATCTGCGTAGTCCAATGAGGTAACGAATGTGGTTTGGACCAGTCTCTTCCTGGCATCTAGTGTTAGAAAATTTCTGATGTTACAGAAGAGGCCAAGCCTTTGCCTGAGCTTCTTCAAGAGATCCTCAATGTGATCGCAAAAGGAAAGCTTTTGGTCAATCCATACCCCCGGGTATTTGAATTTAGTAACATATTTCAGCGATTCACCAAGGAGTGTGTGGATCTGGAAAATATTACCTTGAGTTGTGGGGTTACTGATATATGCAAACGGAGAAAAAAGCATCGCCTTTGTTTTTTTGGCATTCGGGAGCAGTTTCTGGTGCAGTAGTTGAAGTTGTAGAAGATTAAATTCCCTCCGTAGATCCCTACAAGCTGCTTCCGATATAAAGTACCATGTCATTGGCAAATAGGTTGATGTTAACAGATTTGATGTCAATGTCAATATTGTTAATGTAAATTGCAAAAAGTAATGGACCCAGTATAGAGGCTTGCAGTACGCCCCTCAGTAGAGGTTTCTGGGATGAGAATTCCCCTTCAACCTTGACCTGCTGCTGTCGCCCTATTAGACAGTTTGAGAACCACCTCAGAAATGGGGTGTTGCAGCAGATATTTCTGAGTAGGGAGTAGGGAGACTGGTCTATAGTTATTCAAGTCGCTGGGGTCTCCAGATTTAAAAAGGGGGGATTATGTGAGCTGTTTTCCATATGCGAGGAATATCGCCCTGCAAAAGGAAGAGGTTAAAAAAGTGCATTATGGGTACAGCCAGGACGTGAAGACTAAGCTTCAGGAAGAATGGGTCCAATTGGTCTGCCCCTGCACACTTTCTGGTATACAACTTTAGGAGGAGATCCTTAACTTCTCTCAGGGTGGTAGGCTGGAGGGAGAAGGCTGCGCTTGTGACTGGATCTGGCAAGCCCGGTGCTCCAAGACTAAATCGGAGGTTACTGGCAGGGGAGGCATCAAAATCAAGACCTGCAACGGTTTTCCCCATTGAGTCTCTCCCTGGACCAGGCGGAGTTAATTTGCCTAATTTGAGATTCAATGAGACAGCTGCTTGTTTAAAAATCTTCCTAATTTGGCTTTTGCCGACAACCTACTGAGACTGGAAGGAAAACTGAATTTTTAATTAATGATCTTTACAGTATTGAAAAGATAGCCTTCACTACTTTAGCACGAACCTCCCCCATTGAGGAGTTATACCAACTTTACTTCTCAAATTTTGAAGATATGGCAAACAGTCATACAAACAAGCCCTTAAGAAAATATTCTTTCCCTTCACACTGATATCAGCAAATGAAAGTTATTTCAGCCAATTTTGATACCACCTTTAACTCATGAGGAAGACTTGGCCTCAGTTATTACAGATTTGTCAACGACTCGGGAATTTTCTCTTTTCTGCAACTACAAAACATCTATTCTATCCCAAATAGGGATATTTTCCGATATACCCAGGTGAGAAACTACATATTAAGGCAAAGGCAAGTGGTAGCAAGCTTGCCCTCCCCTCTTCCCATGCTGTGGAAGCTGCTAAAGGATACATTGGATGGTAATACGTGGGGGGAAACTAACTGGCCACATATACAGAATACTAAGAGAATCTTTCGGGGATACTTCATTGTCCATATCAGAGTCTTGGCATAAGGATTTGGAATTGGAGTTCCCTTTTTCATTATGGAAGGAGACTACCCTGAAAGCCATTAAAATTACCTCTTCTAGTACATGGAGGGAATTTACATGGAAGACTCAATCCTGATATTTTCGTTCTCTGGCAGTACTTACTAAATATCTCCGTGCCTCATATGGTTTATGTTGGAGGGTCTGTAATTGCACTCTTGCTGATTTGGGCCATTTTTTTTAATCCCTCCTCCCTAGCACCGGAGACCTCTCAGTTGGGGACACCAAGGCAACCCCCACTTCCCCACCTACCAGAGTCCTCGGGAGACCCCCACGTAGTCTTGGCTATACTCCCAGGCGGGTATGAGGTGGGGCCCGATCACCCCAAATATTCTTAATTTCATTGGGTCCCCATTCAGTGGCCAAGCAGGTGGGAGCAATCAGGGATCGTGCCAGTGCTCCCTGCCCTCGGTACTCCAGTGCTCGTTTCCTCCATTTATTCCCTAGCGTGTGGTGTGTGCCCAGACGACAAGGTGCTACGTGCAGATGTCCACTATACGTCACCAACCGGTCCTTCCTGCTACCGTAGAACTTGCCTCATGTCAAGCCTCCACTATGGATCAGGCACACTGCGGACCTTTGGGTCCCTTCCCTCCCCCCGGAGAAGACAAGCAGTCGTGGGATGCTCAAGAATTCTCCCCCGACCAGCCCTCCAGTGACCCCGGGCCTGTTCCCAAACCCTGGTCGCTGGCGTCGCAGATGGAAATCCAACTGCTGCGCCAGCGGGCTGGCTCTTGGGCCATATTTTTTGGTTTTGACCCAAGTTAACACCTTTTTGTGGTGCATTTTGCAAATTGAGCTGGGACAATGTCTAGCAGAGAATATTGAACTGACAGCAGAGATGGTGGTCTTATCCATCTACCCCCTCACAGACCAAGCTGGCACTGTACTTTGCTCCCACTGTATATTCTGGCAGCCAGGAAGGCTATAACTTGAAGGTAGATGACCAATTTAATACCTTCTGTTGAAGAATGACGTCGAATAGTAGAAATTCACCACCTGGAACACCTGACTGCCAAATTCCATAATAACCTTCCCCCCTTTGAGATAAAATGGTGCAAATGGGTGTTCCAATATATTTTCAAAAGGCCCATACTTTGTCCCGATTAAGTAATATTATGAAGAATAGCTCCCTATAATGAGTTTGAAAACTTTTTTCCCCCAGGAAAGGGACAAAAGAGGGGTATCTGGGGAAGAGGGGGGCCCCACAAAGATCATTAAGATTAGTAAGGTCAAGGGAAAGGGTAAGCCGCCTGCCTTGAAAAGCAAAAGAAAGGAAGAAAGGGCTAATGCGATACTACATGGAAGAGAGGTATTATTGACTGAAATGGGGTATTAAATGTAATGGTCATTTATGTTTTATTAATGAACATTGTAACTTACGTAATCTCTAAAATCGGACAATGACAAGTCTGAATTTGTAATTCTAGGTCTCTTAATAAAAAATGTAAAAAAGAAAAAAAAAAAAAAAGGCGAGACCTGCAGTAGCAAAATGGTTATTAAAAGCGGCAAGGATAGTTGACTTATCTGACATTGAAGTTGCGACAATGGCGATTTTTGTGGGTAAGTTGCTCATAGCCGCGTGCCCTTAAATATCCTTGATGGTCTTCCGGAAGTTTGCCGAGCACTTGGTGGAAGCGTCCAGTTCTTTGCAAAAATAGCTAGCCTTAGCCTCCCTAACCAGATTGGTACAGTGGTTTCTAGCCTTCCTGAATGACGTCCAGTCATCTGGAAGTTTTGATTTCCGAGCTGTTTTCCAAAGCCAGTCTCTGTGCAACAGGGAGGCCTTTAATTGAGCCATAAACCAAGGACATGATTTATTTTTAGAACAAATCTGGACTAATGGTGCATGTTTACCCAGAGCTCCTAAACACGATTTCCTGGAAGATATCATAGGCTGCAGGCACGAGTTGGCAAAGTAAAAATCCTGCCATCTACTAACCTTTCAAAGTGAAAAAAAGGAACTGAATTTAGTTTTATACTGTCTTTTTGTACTAAGCAATTTTTATTCGATTTCAGAGGTAACAGTACAGCACAAATTCATTCCATACATACAATACAGCCTTAGTCAATGTCGGCGTACAAATCATGCCCGTAGGTATGGCCATGAATTAGATATCAGGACAGCTGGTGCCAAGGTGGGGGTATCAAATTCCATCCCCTATCCTTATGCTGTCTGCAGCCCTTCATTGGCGAGCAACAGGTTAGCAACTGTAACTATACACAATGTGGTGCAATGACATAACAGGTTCAGGCATACCATAGTATTAGTCTACCAACAATACACATACCCACACCCCAGCTAAAGAATACATACATGAAAGTTACATACTCGCTGTAAGAGGTAATCTACCAGAATACCTTCCCCACCAATTACCATTTATGGGGCTGGGCCAGAGGCACCAAGACCATGTGGGAGCAAAGCTTCTGATCGGGGGCATATAATGGCTACTGGCCAGGGGGGCCACCAAAAGTTTCTGGGCATGGTGCTTGCTAACACCCCACATGTTGCCATGTGCTAGCCAATAACCATTGCCAGCTCCCTCACCAACATCAGTTGTGTTTGCCAGGAGAGAAACAAAATGGGGAAAAATTAAAAGAGGGCTAGGGAAAGGATATAGGAAAAATAAGCAACCACCAACCTCTAGGTATAGAGAAGGGCACACTAGATAGCACAAAGAAGTAGTTGAGTATGGAACCAGAGCCTCAACACCACTAGCCAGATAGATGGGTAGTAATACTAAGGCAGCTGCCTAAAGCACGCAACTCTGGCAGGTAAACTAAGAGGGGTATGCTCCAAAGTTGGGACCCCTTGCAACTCAGATCGCATCAATGAGCCTCAAGCAGTAATAAACTACCGACTCTTAAAAGACAACCTCATGCCACCACATGAGATAACTGAAAATCAGTTTATCTATGCCCCCTCTTTCAGCCAGAGCGAAAAGGGAATGGATTTCTGATGCATGCAATGTTGCAGGGCTGAACTGCCCAAGGGAGTCAAGATGGAGCTCCCTAATAAACCCGAGGGTAGTGGACTAGTAGGCCAGATGACAGAGGACAGAAAAAAAAGGCAGACCAACCAACAGTACAGCCTGGCATAGCCAGACGAAAAAGCTATGAGAGAAAATGACCTGCTTCTCCTGCAATAACAGGGATGTACCCTGAGCAAGGCTAGTATAACTTGATCCAATCTAGTACACAGCACCCCTCCACAGGCAGTGGAGTTAGAAGAGGATAGTGCTCAGATGCACAGGTTGCATTTAGCAACTAACAGGCAAATGCCCATAAAAAAGGTGGGATATACCCCAGGCAGGAAGAAGGGGGGGCAAGAAAAGGAGGGAGTAACCCCCCCCCTTTTTTTGGTATGACGGCCCTGAAGAGAACCTCATCCCAATTTTTTAAAGTTTTTTTTGGGGTGTGGAGTTGGGTACCTACAGTGGGTGCCAAGCCCCCCATTTAATTTTTTTTTTTTTTTTTTTTAACAAGTTACCCCACAGAAAGGACAACTGGTGAGAGACATGTTGCACTAGATGGTGCCAACCAACACAAACCGGGTCAGCTACCCAGATGCCTTGGCTCTGCTACAGCAAGGAATTGGTGGTAGGTGTGGTAAATTGATGGTGAAGATATTCTGGAAGAGTAGCACTTATGGTAAATGCATAACTTTCCTATCTTCCAAGAACCAATTGTCACCACTGACTCCCACTTATGGGTAAGATTACCAAGCTTTCCCTTTCCTGAGGGACTACCCTCTCACCTATGATGGCTATTTGGTGGTCTGTGTGAAATTACTTGTGGTGGTTCACAGTCCAGTCCCTAATGGACCAGTATCTACATCACACCAACACAACTGAAACTAAATGGCAGCCTCGCGGGCAGACTCACATGAGAAGCCAAGGACTGAATGGGTACAAAGCTGCCACTACCTTCTTACCTATGTTGCGGTCCTTCCATAACAAGTTTTTTTGTGTGGGTTTTTTTTGTTTGTTAAACTTGTTTATTGAAATTTGTCAGTAACATTAACAAGTCAAAAATGTCATAGTACAGCAAGAAGTATAACAATCACAGTGGGACAGATGATGTAAACTGCATTTTAAATCATAGATTTTATGACGAATGACAGGTGTATAATAATTAAAAATACAGGGATGGACATAGATTATCTGTGGGCCAGCATATCACACCATAAACAGCCCTGAAAATGGGTGAACATTGAGCACGTCTATACTGGAGAATTCCCCCATTTCTATGTCTTCCTCAAGGGGGCAACATAGGGCCTGAAAACTCTGCTTTCCCATTTGCTGACAGCTGAAGTCTCTCCAGCCGGAGACACTCTCTACAGGGTTGTAGACCCACCGCTGTACTGTTGCTTGGGACTCAACAATCCAATACTCACAACAGTTTTCCTAATGTTCACTAGGGCTACGGACCACAGATACTGCCCATGTTTGAGGCGGGGGCTTAGCTGGGTCTGCCCCCAGAAAGAGTTCTAGCAGGGACTTTGACAACTTATCCCAAGTTCTCTAGATATACCATGCACTGAGGTCCAGAATGAGGAGAGGTTTGGACACATTAGCACCATATGCAAGAAGGTTCCCACATCGGTATCACATCTGGGGCACTCCTGTGGCCTGTCAGGGTTGCATCTGTAGCATTTTTTTTCGGGGAGACAATCTCTGTACCTAACGTACTGGATCTGGTGCAGCTCATTATTTCCATATAGGTTTTTCTCCCTTTGGGGCATCGTCAGGCAGGTTCTGCTCAGGTCCACTCTTCAAGATGACTCGTTCTGCTCCCCTAGCTTAGAGGCATCATCCTACCTGCCCCAGTGCTCCCTTTTCAATTTTCTCCCAGTTATCCCAAGACCCTGGTACATGGATGTGCATGCGCTTCAGAGTCTCCGGTGACAGCCTCTTCTTCCCACCTGGTCTAGCGCCAGGTCCCCCCCCAGGCTTGCCACTGCCACAGAGCTTCCACCTGGTGGCAGCCAAGAGCTGGGGAAATCCCACATCCCTCTCTGGGAGAGGAGAGCTGCCAACTCCTCGTGCGCCCCCCTCCCAACGGACAACCTTCGGCGACCCATGCCCATTCCCGAACATGGGTCACCGACATGAGAAGAGGTAAGGTGCCAGCGCCTTAGCCTTCTTTATCACTGGGCCGGCATTAGGTGCAGCTTATTACCACTAAAGCAGGAGGCAGGGTTTCCAATTCCCTCATCCCGAACTCTTGAGGTTAGATGTATATCCAGGTCCATCTCCGAAACTGCCAGGGTTTTACCAATAGACACTTGGCCAATGGCTGGGCTTTACACAGTTCTTACTCGATAGGTGAGAATCTGGTATGGGAGAGTCTAGTTGGAAAAAGGGAAGATAATTTACCAGACACCCAAGCACAAATAAGTAGATCATCCCGCCCTAACCTCCAGTCTTTCTGCAGTTCTATAAAATGATAAATTATGACCCCTATGGAACAGCTGCCACACACACACAGTGGAGTAGCAGGGGTTAGCTGAGTAGGCACCTCTCAGACCAAAGGTGAATAAAAAGAATTAAAAAAGCCAGCCCGGTGGCACTGAGGCACTGGACACCACACCTCACGCCATGCTGGTGACCCAGGTTCGGGAACGAGCCAGGGCTGTGGCGACTGGCAGGGGGGAAGGGAGGACTGACCATCCGGAGGACTGCTCTCCTCTCTCTCTGGGGAAGGGGTCTAGTCATCCCACCCACTGACTGCCCTCTAGCAGTGGCTGGAGGGCAGTATGGGTTGGGAGGCTTGGAAGCTGACGTGCTTATGTCAGAGGGAGGGAGAGGAGAAAAGCGGAAAATGGCTGGGGCTTCACGGACCCGTGATGGCCCGATCGCTCCGGCGAAGTCTGCCCTCTGCCACCAGATTTGACATACCAGGTGGTGGGGGACCACCGGCACCCCTGCACCTGGCCCTGCCGTGGAGGGGGAATCCAAGGGGGAACTTGGGGGGGCAGACGAGCTGGGGTTGGGCTGAAGACATACCTCCCCGGGGGGGGGAGAGGAGTCATAGCCCCCATGGAGAGGCATAAAAATAGTAATTAAAAAAAAAAAGAATGGAATACTGAACGATCAGACAGCAGCGTGCACAATGCTCTCCCACTCATGCGTTATGGTCATGCTGCCTCACACTTGAAGATAAATTGTATATTTTGAGTCCGGCCATTGCATATACCCGCTAAAGCAATCTAGCACAAAGCTGTGTATAAAATGCAGATTTGTCAGAAGTGCTTGTTTGGTTACCAGCCCATTTGAGCATCCAACTCCAAAAGCATCCAGGGAAATGGAATATGGTCACTTTAACATACTTAAGGAACAAACTTGGGGGGGGGGGTCGGCTGAACAGTTTACTTCCTTTTTCTGCACAATACAGCCAATTAACTAGCCCCATTATTGGAATGGTACAATCTAGTACAACGTACATGCAGCTGTTGACATCTGCATAAATGAAGTGGTGGGTTGGTGGGGGGTTACTGGCACTGCCTGGGGATGGCACAAAGCGGCACCAACAGAGAGCCATTCTAAGCCTCACTGACAAGTACTCTGTCCCAGCAAATTACAAACTGCAATGCACAGCTACAGCTTTGTCTTTATATGAATGTGCATCCCAAAGCTAAAATACCTGCTAAAAAGGACAAAAACTAGACTGAATGTAGCAGTCAGGAGAGGAATGTGATACTGCCAGGTTCTCCGCAATCTCTCGGTGTGCATTTTTATAATTAAAAACATGTGTTTGGATTCTCTAATCAGGCCTAGAGGTTAGCCAATGCCGGGGCACAATAATGATTTAAAAAAAAAAAAAAAAGCAGCTAAAAGTCCCACTATAGCAATTTTGTTACTGGACCAATGCTTTTAAACAGCAGGTATCTACTAAATTAAAAAGCTTGAGAAAGTTATTTTAATATGAACATTTTCTTGTTTTCTTTACTTTCTTCTCTTACTGAATTTTGAAGAATTTCAGATAAGGCGCTACATGTATTTAGGCTGGACCCTCTTATACAGCTCTGTGTTTTGCCCTCAACTGACCTCTCCATACTTTCCACTGCAATCAAGTCCGACCCCCACCCCAAGCCTGGTGCCTTTCCAAAGTACCCCAATTTCCAAATTTTGTTTCAGTTCCCTATCCTGCTACCTCTCCTCCCTCCTCTCTGCTTCCTCCTTCCCTCCATTACTTCTTCCTTCTACTCCGACTGCCACCCCTTCTCAGTCACTGTAAAACCTCCACAGGGCAATCAGCCTTCTCCTCTCATCTCTCTCACCTATATAACTTTACCTCCTGCCCTTCACTCTTCCCTCTCTTTTAAACTCTCCGCGATCTCTCCACGCGCACCTCTTTCTGCAACTAGCCTTCCCCTTCATCCCACCCCCTCCCTCCTTCCCTCCCATTTAACTTCATTTTCCGATCCCTCTCCCATTTCTCATTTAGCTTTCTTTCCTCTCCCTGCTAGTTCTCCCAATCATAAGGCCCTTCTCTTCAGCCAGCAACCTCCCAGCCTCACTCTCCACTCTCTCAGCAGGCTGTGTTCCCTACAGGGTCTACATGACGACAGGGCCCTAGAGTTCCGACAGCAGGGTGGTCTCCCCCCCTCCTCACCCCCCCCCATTTTTCCCCAGATCCCTCCACAACTCAGCACATGCGGCAACACCACATAATGCTTAGCCCTGTGGCACCGGGGGTCAAGCATCATGTTGCCAGGCGGGCAACCTGGGTTCATGCCTCAAGCCAGACTCCTTCTGCTAGACCGGTGGAGTCCAGAAGGGGATGGGGCGGGGGTGGGTAGGTGAACGGGTGCAGCCAGCTGTCAGAGCACCACCTTCAGCAGTATTAGAAGCAGCACTGGACATCATGGGTCCTGTTGGCCCCATTATTATAGCCTAAGGTCCTACTTCCCTTTTTTAATCTCTGTATTCTTAACAGATCAATTTCCCATGCATGGAAAGGTGCCATTATATCAATCTATAAAAAGGGGGACAAAAAAGAACTGAAGATGTATAGGCCTATATCTCAAATATAGCTGGCAGGCGATGGGGGATCATCTGGCATGCTGGAGACCTGGGTTCGTGCCAGAGCCCGGGACGACAGGAGCGGAGGCCAGCAGGGATGACTCAGAGCATCCGGCTGGACACTCTCCTCACGGAGGGTGGAGTCAGACTGCACCGCTCGAGTGCCTCCTGACAGCCCAATGGGGTGACACACATTGCGGCGTAGGTGACCACGTGCTGCTGTGTGTTCTGCCATGGACACCGCAGGCATGCAGCTGCACTGTGAGTGGCAGGTGGGCGGGCAGGAAAACAACCTAGAAAATGGGCCATCTGACCAGCGGGATGACTGCTGCCAGTCCCCTCCATACTCCACAAAGCCAGGAGGTCTCCACGCTGTTCCCCCGCCAAGCACAGCATAGACAGGAAGTGCCTGCTGGGCCAGTCTCCTCTCCCGGTGGTGCCACAGGAGGGGGTATCCCCTCTCCGAAGGGAAACGTCGGGTCAACCGGGCATTAGAAGATGGATGCAACGGGGGAGGGGGTGTCTGGTGGCAGCGGTCCTTGGCAATCCAAAGGAGTTGCTGGCCAGGAGGGCTGGGGACAAAAAAAAAAGATATGGCTGGCAAAATATTTGCCAAAATAATTTTATCCAGATTATTAGACCAAGTAAGATTATTGGGGGGGACTTTCAGAACTACAGGCTGGGCTCAGAGCGAGCTACTGCACAGCTGACAACTGCTTTATTATGAATCATCTGTATGAAAAAATATGTAGCACTAAGAAAATAAAAGTTTGATGTGGCATTTATTGACTTTAGCTCTGCTTTCGATATCATTTCTCAATGATCCCTATGGGAATTTATGTTACACTGGGGTATCGAACGAAATCTGATCAGCACTGCCACAGAATTATATACCAACACTTAGGCACAGATATGGCAGGGCACTAAAGGGCAACTGTCGACCGCTTTTCTCACTAATATGGGTGTTTATCAGGGGTGCGTATTAGCACACACCCTGTTCTGTACACATAAATTACTCTTACAGCTAGAAGAGTCAGCATCAGACTCTCCAAAAATTGGTAGTACCAATTGTCCGGTGCTTGCGTACGCTGACGAGTTGGCACTAATTTTCATTAACAAAATTTGACTTACAGCAGAAACTAGATTTATTAATGTCATATGCTGATAGATACCAACTTAAAATTAATGAAAACAAAAGTCAAATTACGATTTTCAGAGCAAATAAATCAGATAAGAGATGGAAACTAGGATGTAAGGGAATAAAATCAGTGAACACTTACACTTACTTACTCTTGCAACCAATGGGTCTTAGTGTAAACACATGAGAGAACTTTCTATCTACTAAACTATGTCAAAAAACAGTAGCACTCTCCAGATTCAACAGACAGTTTAGGAGTAATACTGCCAAAACCCTTACGGGAAGCGAACAGAGCGAAATACATCTCTCTGGCACTTTATCAAACTGAAATATGGATTCCTCCCAACTACAAGCTTTTAGAGATTCCTATAAACTAACTATACAGATCTTCTCTGAGTGTAGGCAACTCGGTCCAGGACCATCTTTTGAGGGCTGAACTAGGTACAATTAGTCTTGTGGCATTTCCTGCAGTAAAGAGAATAAACTTCTGGATTAGATTTACCAGGTTACCATCTCACAGACTTCCCTATAAATGTCTAGCCAAAGAGAGTAACTGGCAGCAACTGGGCTGTAGCCAGTCAAACTGGTTAAGGAGAACAAGCAAGGATTTTGATCTTTATGGTCTGAATTTTGGGGATAAATATGTACAACAGGGCATTCTGTTCAGCCCCAAATGTACAAACTAGAAAAAGCACAAGACTGAATATCAGCCGCTCACATGATATGGAAAAACTAGGCTAAAAATTTCCCCTTGGCTAGTAGGGAATGATACTAAACATTTCTACAGATATTACCTAGATGTATTCACAGAACCTGCTGAAAGAAGATTGTACACAATACATCGGATGCAACTCTTCAATAGCAATATCTTAAAAGCCAGATACAAAAAGTTAACAGACCAATCTGAAAAACAACGTGCACACAACTTCCCAGAATATGAAAATGTACTTCTCATGTTTAATTTCACCTGGTATTTTAGGCCTAAACAGACTTGGTTAGCACCTTTATGAGAAAACAAGCATTTGTCAATGCCAAATTTTGTCTTGCTGGTGTTGGCATTAGTAGTGCAGGAGTTAGAGAGACGCATAATAGGAATGGCAGTGAAGTACAGAACAGACGTCAACCCCACCCTACCCTGCAGAGAGTGACAGGCATTGGGGTGTGTGTTTGCGTCGCTGGCTATAAAACTCATGCTATTTCACCTCACCCTACCCTGCAGAGTCTGACAAGTGTTGCGTTGTGCCTTGGGGTCATCTGGCCTTATTCTCATCCCATTTCATAAGGAAGTACGTTGAGATGGGTGCGGCATAGGAGAATGGGTTGAACTTTGGGGCTGAAGAGTCCAACCTTGATGCCCGTTAGTGGCTGCAGGGTGGGGGTGGGGTGGGGGTGGAGGACCAATGGCATGAGCAGTACAGCAGACAATCCAAAGACATAACCCTGATGCCTGTTCGTCTGTACAGGGTGGCATGTAATGGTTAGAAACCCTAACGCCCTGGGCGCGTGTTTGTATTTGCACTCCAAATTTTAAAACATGGCCTTCTGGTGACCCAACCTCATGAAAGCATTTGGGACCTCTGGGAACAGTGTCCCTGTGATTCTGTTAATCTGTCTTGAATGTTGATTTCCCACAGTGACTGCGCCATTCTGCACCACATTAAAATGTCAGCTGCACCATTGATAAGGCGGTGTGAAGAGATGGCAATGTTGAAAATCTGGAGTGAAAATATTAAACGTTCTCAAAGTTACGAGCAGGTGTGAAAACTGCGAATCGCACACTCGTAACAGTCATTTAGTGGAATTATTTCACCAAATTTTTAAAATAGCCATTTTGGGACCTCTGCTCATGAACAGTGGCACTATGATTATCTTAATCTGCCCCAAACATTGATTTCCTACAGCGACCGCGCGATTGTGCACTAGATGTGTGAAACTACATTTCAGGCAGGATGTGACAAATAACAGCTGAACTGTTCATAAGAAGATAAGCAAAAATGACAATGTTGAAAATCTGGATTGAAAATATTACAAATTCTCAAAGTTACGACTGTGCATGGACACTGTGCAACATACTCTTGTAAATACAGGTTATTCACCTGTAACAAGAGTTCTAGGAGTGGTATATGTTGTTCATTCACACTATCTGGCAGGTTCCTTGCCGCTTTAATTCTTGCCGAAGGTCTTCAAGCTGGCTCCTCCTACCCACCCGGGTGATAAAACCCTCGGCTCCACCCCATGATGCCAGATCTAGCCCGCTGGAAGCCAGGTAGCGCGTCAAAGCCAGGGAGGTCGGTTGGGTCATGTGGATGAACAACATATACCACTCCTAGAACTCCTGTTACAGGTGAGTAACCTGTATTTCTAGGGACATAGATATGTTGTTCAATCCACACTGTCTGGCAGACTCCTAGCAGTTCTCCGGGAGGAGAGAGGCAAGGCACACACCCCCTACTTAGGAAATAAGGACTGGAGAATCAAGGTTCCAAAACCAGCATAATGGGAAATAAAAGTGGGTGCGGGCTTCCAGGTAGCAGCCCTGCAGATATCCTGGATAGGGACGTCCCTAGAAGCAGCCACCGAAGTAGCGGTATGGTAGGTAGAATGAGCTCTTATCCCTTTGGGAGGCTCCATGCCCGCCAACCTATAGCAGAGATCTACGCAAGAGGTGACCCACCTGCTTATCTGCTTGGCTGCAGGTCTGCCAGGTGTGGCTTCAGCGTAGGTGACAAACAGCAGGCGAACCTCTCCCCGAACTTCAGCCATCCGCTCCTTATAATAAGCGAGCGCTCTTCTAGGGTCCAAAGTATGGAGCCTATATTCAGCCTCCAAGGTGTGATTGGGGTAGAACACCGGCAGAGTCAACACCTGATTAAGGTGAAACTCTGACACCACCTTTGGAAGGAACTTTGGGTGGGGGCGAAGGACAATTTTGTCCCTGTAGAAGACCAGGTAGGGAGACTCTATGGAAAGCGCCTGGAGCTCTCCCATCCTTCCGGCTGACGTAATAGCCACCAAGAAGGCGGTCTTCCACGACAGGTGAGAGATGTCACACCTGTGCATCGGTTTGAATGACTTGCCCATGAGCTTAGCCAATACCAGCAGTAAATCCCACGGAGGTGCAGGTTCTCGCACCGGAGGGGATAGGTGGTCTAGCGTTTGAAAAAGTGCCCGACCACCTTCTCCTGCACCACCGACTGCTTGCCAGCCCACACCCGGTAAGCAGAGGTGGCTGACAGGTACACCTTAAGGGTTGTCTACCAAAGCCCTAGCTGAAAAAGGGACCACTGGTAGTCCAAAATACTAGCCAATGGACAGGAAGAGGGGTCCAACCCCTTGTCCTGACACCAAATGAAGAATCTCTTCCATTTGAAGGCACAGCATTTTCTGGTCGACTCCTTACAGGATGCCTCAACACCGTTAAGGACCTTGTCGGAAAGAACCAAGGCCTGGAACTCTAGCCGCTCAGGAACCAGGCCGTCAGGTGCAGGGATTGAAGGTCCAGATAGAGAACCTTCCCCTTGTCGACTGAGATCAGGTCCGGGCGGGCTGGAAGCCACCTCGAGAGCCTGGAGCGGAGGCTGAGGAGATCTGGGTACCAGAACTGGCGAGGCCAGTCTGGAGCTACCAGAATCACCTGCGCCTTGTCCCTCTTCGCCTTGAGAAGCACCTTGTGGATCAAGGGAAATGGAGGGAATGTGTAAAAGAGGCCCGGGGTCCACAGCCTCGAGAAGACCTCCTTCTGCAGTGAGCCCTGCTGAGGGGGGTGGGCGTGAAACAGCCTCAACTTTGCATTCTCACTGGGAGACGAACAGGTCCACCTGAGGGGTGCCCCAAAGAGAGAACAGGTCTTGCACTACCTCTGGCAGGAGAGACCACTAGTGAGATGCAGCACCTATCCAGCTGAGGGCATCGGCCAGACTGTTGGAGGCTCCTGCCACATGGATGGCTAGGAGATCCACCTCCAGGCTGATCACGAGAGACCAAATGCGGACAGCTTCCTTGCATAAGGCAAGGAGTGCGTTCCGCACGGACGGTTGAGATAGTACATGGTCGTGGTGTTGTCAGTCTGGACCTGAACCAACTGACCCCGTACAAACAGAGCGAAGGCGGTGAGGGATAGTCAAACCGCTCAAAGCTCCAGCAGGTTGATGTGGCATTGAGACTCCTGTGGGGACTAGAGGCCGTGGGCCCAGAGTTCCCCCAGATGGGCACTCCAACCCATCAGAGAGGCATCAGTCATAAGAGTGACCGTCGGCTCGGGGCGGACAAACGGGATACCCTCCTGCAGATGAGCTGAGACGAGCCACCACTGCAGGCCGTCCCACATCTTCTGGGTCATGGTCACTGGCTGGTCCAAAGGATCGGAGCACTGTGACCACTGGCTGGCCAGCCCCCATTGCAGGGTGCGCATATGCCAGCAGGCCCAATGGACCACAATGGTGCAGGCTGCCATGAGGCCCAGAAGGTGCAGGAAGTCCCAGGCAGGGCGCAATTGCCCAAACAGAAATGATTGGGCAAAGGAGGAAAGGACCTCGACCCTGTCCGCTGGAAGCCGGGCTCTGGCTCGAAGAGAGTCGAGCTCTGCCCCGAAGAATTGAATCACCTGTGATGGCACGAGTTCCAATCTGGCCTTGTTGATCAGGAGGCCAATTTGAGAACAGACCTGGAGGGCCAGATGCCTGGACCACTCCACCTCCAACCTGGAGGGCGCTGCAATCAGCCAGTCATCCAGGTAAGGGTACACCCGGACCCCACGGCGTCACAGGAATGCTGTCACCACTGCCATGCATTTGGTGAAGACCCTGGGAGCTGGAGATAGGCCGAAGGGCATGGCCTAGAACTTGTAAAGTGATCCCTCTGCTCTGAAGCGGAGGAATCGCTGATGAGATGGATGGATTGGGATGTGAAAAAACGCGTCCTGGAGATCCAGAGAGCAAAACCACACACCTAGTTCCAAGGATGGAATGATCTGAGCCAGAGTGACCATCCTGAAGGTGCGCGGCCTTAGGAACTTGTTCATGTCATGCAGATAGAGAATGGGGCACCAGCCCCCCCATCCACTTTGGGACCAGGAAGTACCTGGACACAAACCCTGGGTTTGGAAGAGGATCCGCCACCTCGATGATTACTTCCTTTTGGAGGAGCAGAGCAATGTCGGCTCGAATTACAGAGGCAGACCCCTACCGACCACTTCCAGCACCCAACGGTCCATGGTGATAACGGACCAGACGGAAAGGAAGTGGCGGAGCTGTCCCCCCACGAGGGAACCCGGGGAGGAGTGTCAAGGTTGGGGAAGACACCACTCAACCAGTCACTGGGCAGGTTTGGAGGAAGGGCCGGCCGAGGGGCCACCTGGACCTTTCCCTCCAGGCTTCCTACTTGAGGAAGCGGCAGACTTGGCCTGAGGGCACCAAATGTGAGCCTGCTGGCCCTGTTGCTGGTGCTGCTGGACCAAACATGCCACAGGGGCGGAAGGGCAAAAGGGCTTACGCTACTGCTGGTGGCCTTTGTCCTTCTGGGCAGAAATGACTGAGTCCAAGGTGGCACTGGACTTCTCGATTCTCTGTAATGTCTGCCAGCTTGTGCTGGGTATCCGCCGTGAAGGTGGAGATCCGCAGCCAAGCTCTGCAGCGCATGGCAACTGCGGCTGCTACTGACCGGGCACAAGAGTCTCCAATATCCAAAGCAGTTTGGAGCTGTTTGGCCACCACCCTTCCCTGATCCTGCACCTGCTTGACCGTCGTCTGAAGGTCAGCTGGGAGATGTGGAATCACCTCATCCAGGGAACCCGTAAGGGCATGTGAAAAATGTGCCATCAGCATGGCCGAGCTAGCCTGTCGAAGACCTAGGAAGGAAGCAGCGTAAACTTTCCACCCTGAGTAGTTCAGCTTTTTGGACTCCTTGTCAGGTGGTTTGTCCACATACCAAGCATTTCTGGAATGCCGGAAAACACTATCGGTTACCAGCCCCTCTGCAGAGGGGTGCTCCGAAAAACCAGTGAGAGAACCGGTGGGAACTGGGTACTTGCAAGCCATCCTGGCCAAAGGCACAGGACAGGATGCAGGCCACCGCCACAACTCCAGGGCCAGGCCAACAATGTCTTTGGCCACAAGGAAGGCCTCTGTGGGGGAATCCCCTTGGTCCAGTATCTCCGGGAGGGGATATCTGGCCCGTTTCTGCATGGGTTCAAGCTGCATCCCAGTGGACTCAGATGAGCTGAAGGATTCCCAAGAACGAGGATGGGCTCTCGTCCACTGACTGACCCCCTGTAGGTTCCAGGTCAAGGGGTCTGGAGTACCAGGAGTCATTATCGGACTCCAAGGAACAGCTGCCAAGTGCCTAAGCCATTCTCCACATGCAGAGGCCGATCGGGAGTGAGGGTGACTGACAACCTGTGGGACAAGCCCTGACCCGACCGAAAATCCTTGGTCGGGGCCCCAGTCTTAGGTTGAAGAGACAGTGGTTCTACCACAATCCTCGATTACAATGAGGGGTTGCTTCGGTCATTCGGGCGACAACCACTTAATAGCCGGACAATGCTACGGAGTCCGCTTATTACCGGCTAACAAGAGTTGTTGCCATATCATGTCCTCATAGCGCCAACTCAACTTGCGCCGGAGCCTATCCTCCGAAGAGGACGAGCGGCGATGCCACTTTCCGTGATGCAAGGACCGAGACCGCCGATGTCAGCGGGACCTACCCGGCACGGAGGAGGAGGACAGAGACCTTTGGGGTTGCCGATGGTGGGTCAAAGAGGGGTCGGGAGAAACCCGCTCATCCTTTGGTTCAGGGTCCTTGACTGGGGACTTTGGCACAGGAGGCACAGGCAAGTCCTTGGTAACTACCGGGGGAACTGGTGAAGAAGGGTTGTCAGCTTCTCCAGTTGACAACCCGTCCAACGGGTTGAGAAAAATCTCAACCGCATCAACAGGTGTCTCGGCCGGCTGACCTGACAGGGACACCATGAAGCCAGCAGCCTAAGCCGCAACCTCGGCCGAAGTCAAGAGCCGACAGCCTGGGGAAGGGGACCTCTCCCGCTCCCACAAACGTCGATGGTGGGACTTACCTTTCGGTTCCTTTTTCTTCAACCTACTAGTGCGAGTCCCCGAGGGTCCTTCTCCCTTGGTGGAGAGGGACTGACAAAGCTCCTTGAAAGCAGCAATGTAGGAGGAGCCCAAGGAAATCAGGATAAACGCCAAAGCCAAGGAGTAAGAAGAAGCGGCCTGGGCCGTATCCTCCAAGGGTGATCAGCTGCTCCAGCTGCTCCATGGAGCCCGCAGCCGTGGACACCACCCGATGGGCCTCCTTCAACTTCACCAGCAGATACTGTTTCTCGGGGAGCCCCAGTTGGAGTCTGGCAGTGTGGTTTTCCAGAACCGAAGCCGTGAAGGATTTGCAGAGATCACAGGCCTGCAGATGATGTGCAAGACCCAGGCAGTAGATGCACGTGGAGTGCGGGTCAGTCCAGGACATTTTCTGCCCGCAAGGGCACCGATGGAAGCCAGGAGTAGATTTATCCATTGCAGCCGCGAGGAAAGATGAAGATACAAGTCTAGGGAACTTTAAAATAATTTTCAGAAATTCTGAAGGATTAGGATTCAGGCCTAAAATGTGAAGCACTAAGGAGGGAACCCGAGCTTCCAAGCAGAAAGAAATGATCTGGCGTCGAGGGGCGGGCCGAGGTTTCACCGGGTGGGTGGGTGGGAAGAACCAGCTTGTAGACCTTCCGCAAGAAGTAAAGTGGCAAGGAACCTGCCAGACAGTGTGGCTTGAACAACATATCCACGTCCCTAGAACTGTCATTTTATGTAATTTTTTTTTCACCAAATTTTCAACATAGGCATTTTGGGACCTCTGCTCATTAAGAGTGAGTGTTACTATGATTTTCTTACTCTATTCTGAACATTTATTTCCTACAGCGACTGCACCACTGTGTGCCAGATGTGCGAAAAGAGAGTTCAGGTAGGATGTGGAAAATGACAGCTGTACTCTTTATAAGGAGGCGTGAAAATCTGGAGTACAAATATTAAAAATTATTGAAGTTTCGAGCGTGCGTTGAAACTGCACAATACACGCTTGTAACAGTCATTTTATGGACGTTTGTCATCTAATTTTCAACACAGGCATTTTAGGACCTCTGCTCATAACCAGAGTCACTGTGATTTTCTTAATCTGTCCCAGACGCTGATTTCCCACAGCAACCACGCTATTCTGCGCGGGAAGTGCGAAAACACAATTCGGCCAGGATGCGAAGAATGACAGCTGTACTGTTCACAAGGATGTGTGAAAAAAATACCAATGTTGAAAATCTGGAGTGAAAATATTACAAATTTTGTGAAGTTACAAGGGTGCATGGAAACTGCGCAATGCACACTTGTAAAACGTTTTTTTTATTTTTTCACCAAATTTGTAACATAAGCTTTTTGAGAGCCCACCTCATTAACAGTGAGTGGCACTGTTTCGTTAATCGGTCCCGAAAGGTGATTTCACACAGTGACCCCGAAATCACCTTTCAGGACAGAATAATGCCAGGACAGTGACTGAATTCATGAGGAGGGGTCCCAATAACCCCATGTTGAAAATGTGGTGCAAAAATTCCCCAAAATGCCAGAGATATGCAACAAAGTTGAAAAAACCCTATTTATGCCATTATACAGCATACCGGCATTTCTTCAGTTCGCAGTTGGCTTTGAAGAGTGAAGATGTATTCCTGGTCCACCAAAGATTGTCGTGCCAGGCTCCAGAGGCAAGTATGGGGTGTGGGGAGGTAGGTGGACATGGGTTGGGGAAGGGGGCCGCAGACAGCGACGGACCTATTTCTACTTCATAGGGTTAAAAAAAAAAAAAAACTCCAGCGGTTTTAAAACAGGTACATTTGACACGCTGGGGTGGGCTCGCAGCGTGTCACCTGCGTGTTTTGGGAAGAGGGAGACTGGAGCCAACAGGGATTGGGCACCTCGTTGGCAAAATAAAAAGGGTGTTTGGCGGGGGGATGATGCGGAGGGGATTTGAACTTTGTCGGCATTTCATTGGACATGATGCCGGCGGGGACTGGGTTCCCTTGTCGGCAAAGGAACTAGGAGAGGGTATGATGATGATGCAGACAGGGGATTGGGGCAGCCCTGTCGTTGGCTTTTCTGGGGACTGTGAGGTGGACAGCACAGCCGCTGCCATGTCTGATTGAAATGTTACACCAGGAAAAGGACGGCCCTGCAATGAGGTAGAGCTCCCTCATTGCAGCGGATAAAACATTTCAAGTTGGTGACATGCTTTTACACTGCTGTCACAGACACCGTGCAATCTAATTCGTGCCATGGAGCCCAACCCCAAAAAGCAGTGGCGCCATTGGCCACAACACGACCACACCTCCAAAACCTGCTATTCCAAAGTTACCGCAACATGATTCTTGCGCAAGTGCAAGGCAACATAAAAATCCAGACACAAGGCAAGACTATTCTTCTAATTATTATGTTCACCACAGACAATGAACAGATTATAAACAAAGTGGCTGACTACCTTCTAAATATAAACAAATTTTGTCAAACGCTGATTCGGGAGTTATTTCAACTATTTTACGTATGCCCACCAGGGAAACCTAGTTGCTGGGCTTTAGGATTTATTCTAAATTCTCTGTATTCTTGTTATGATGTTTTATTGTTACTCATTTTCAACACTGTATAAAGAACTGTTATAATATGAATGCATTTTGCAATTGTATTCATTGTTACACAGTGTTTTGACTCTCACTGCCTTTTAAAGATCAAATGCCAATGTTTTACAGATTTACAATAAACACAGGAATTCAAGTCCCTGTGTCATGATTAGTGTTTCCTGAAAATATCACGCCCTACAGATTACTCTGGCTGGGAAGTGCAACAGCTACTACAGGCAATTAAGGACTTCACTGCTGCAACAACAGGCTGGAGAGGAATGATGTCATCACTCACTAATAGGGACAGAAACATTTTCAGTTTCTTCACTGTTTTCAGTTACTGCAGAGCTCATTAGCAGATGCTGATTTAAAGACAAGCATTTGTTAATGTCAAATGTTTGCTTGCTGGCATTAGCAGTGGAAGTGCAGGAGTTAGACAGATGCAGTACAGGAATGGCAGTGATGTATTGAACCGACGCCAACTCTATCCCCACCCTGCAGAGATGGACAGGTATTGGGGTGTGCCTTTGGATCATCGCCGATAACGGTCACAACATTTCACCTCAACCTACCCTGCAGATACTGACAAGTGTCGAGGTGTGCCTTGGTGCATGCGGGCTTTACACTCACCTCATTCTATAAGGAAATATGCTGAAATGGGTGCAGTATAGGAGAATAGGGGTGAACTCTGGGGCCAAAGAGTCCAAGGCGCACCTCGATGCCTGTCACTGGCTGAAGGGTGGGTGGCAGAATGGCGTGAGCATTACTGTCGACAATCCCAAATCACACCCCTGATGCCCGTCAGTCCCTAGGGTTTAATGGTCGGAAACCCTAACGCCCTGCGCGTTTCTTGGTATTTTTACTCCAAGTTTTCAACATGGGCTTTTTGTGATCCCACTGCATGAACAGTGACACTATCAGTTTGTTAGCCGAAAGGTGATTTTGCACAGTGACTGCGCCATTTGGCACCAGAGGTGCGAAAACTCATTTGAACACAATGTGAAAATGACAGCTGTACTGTTCATGAGGAGGTGTAAAAAAAAAAAGGTAATGTTGAAAATCTGGAGGAAAAATATATGAAAAAACTAAGTCACAAGAACAAACAGAAACTGCGAATGCACACCTGTAACACAATTATCTTGGGGAGTTTTTGCACCAGATTTTCAATATAGGTATTTTGGGACCTCCGCTCATGAACAGTGTTACTGTGATTTTCTTAATCTGACCTAAATACTTATTTCCCACAGTGACCGCGCTATTCTGCGCCGGAAGTGCAAAAACACATTTCAGCCAGGATGTAAAAAATGACAGCTGTACTGTTCATAAGGAGGTGTGAAAAAATGGCAATGTTGAAAATCTGGAGTGAAAATATTACAAATTCATGAAGTTACGTGGGTGTGTAGAAACCGCACAATGCACGCTCACAAAAACAGTCATTTTTGGGAAATGTTTCAAATTTTCAACATAGGGTTTCTGGGGGCCTACCTCATGAACTGTGTGTGACACTGTGGTTTAGTTAATCGGTCCTGAAAGGTGATTCTACGCAATGACCGCAAAATCACCTTTCGGGACCACATAACCAGATGACAGTCACTGAATTCATGAGGTGGGGCCCCAAGAACCCCATGTTGAAAATTTGGTCCAAACATTCAAAAAATTGACTGAGATATGCACCAAAGTTGAAAAAAACCCTATTTATGTCATTATACAGCTTACCGGCACTTCTTCAGTTCGCTGTCGGCTTTGAAGAGAGCAGACATGTTCCCAGTCCACCGAAGATAGTCACACCAGCCTCCGGAAGTAAGTATGGGGTGTAAGGGGTGTGGGGAGGTGGGAATGCGCAGAGGGTGGGAGGCGGGCTGGGTGGGGAGGGCAAGACAGTCAGCAGGCACTGTTTCTTCTGTTACAGGGTTTGTTTGTTTTAACAAAAGATGCCGGGACTTTTGCCACGCACCTGGAGTTTTTTGGGGCAGTAGAGCCACTGGGAACTGGGCACCACCACAGGCCATACAGTGTGGGGGGAGCACATGCTATGCAGGACTTTTGCCACGCTGGGGTGGGCTCCCAGCATGGCACCTGGAAGTTTTTTTAGGGGGGACACTGGAGCCAACAGAGTTGGACACCCCCACTGGACTATACAGTGTGTGGCTGGGGAGTGTACATGAGCCGATGGGGATTTGGCACCCCCTCGGCACACAAAAAATGGGGGGGGCCACATCATGCCGGTGGGAGATGCAGTGGTGTACAGTTTGACACCTACAATCAGCTGTGATGACTGTAAGCAATTTGCATACCGCTGATGCACGGCAGTATGCAAACTGCCTGCATGTTACCACCTCTGATTGTAACGGTCTTTCTTTTTCAACTGTACGCCACTGCATCTGAAATGCTGTCAGACAGCTCGGACATTCACTGGTGCGATGCGACCACGCCTGCAAAACAGATCAGGGCACTGGATGCGGGGGCGCCACACCTACGAAAACTCGTATGGTGGCACTATGTTTCTCGCACATGTGTGCAAGCAAACATAAAAACCACAAAACCAAACAGCATGATATCTTCAGGAAACACAAATCATGACACAGGGACTTGAATTCCTGTGTTTACTGTGAATCTGTAAAACACTGGCATTTGATATTTAAAGGCCAGCCATTACTGCAACAGCAACCAACAAGAATCTGTCAATGCCAAATGTTTGCTTGCTGGTATTAGCACTGGAAATGCAGGAGTTAGACAGATGCAGAGTAGGAAAGGCAGTGAAGTACTGAACTTCACGCCAACCCCACCTCCACCCTGCAAAGTTGTACAGGCATTGGGGTATGTGTTTCAGTTGTCACCCATAACGTTCATGTCATTTCACCTCACCCTATTCTGCAGACACTGACAAGTGTTGAGATGTGCCTTGGGGTGTTCGGTTTTACAGTCACCCCACTCCATAAGGACATACGCTGAAATGGGTGCAATATAGGAGAATGGGGTGAACTCTAGGGCCAAAGAGTTCAAGGCACACCTTGATGCCTGTCACTGGCTGCAAGATGGGGGCGGAATGGCATGAGCATTACAGTCGGTAATCCAAAGGCACACCTCTGATGCCTGTCAGTCTGTACAGGGTGGGACGTTATGGTTAGAAAGCCTAACACCCTGGGCATTTGTTGGTATTTGCACTAAAAATTTTCAACATGGCCATTTTGTGACCCCCCCACCTCATGAAAGCATTTGGGACTTCTTCTCATGAACAGTGGCACTGTAATTTTGTCAATGTGTCCCGAACGTTGAGTTTCCACAGTAACCGTGCCAGATGTATGAAAACA
This sequence comes from Neoceratodus forsteri, assembly GCA_016271365.2. Taxonomy (NCBI): domain Eukaryota; kingdom Metazoa; phylum Chordata; order Ceratodontiformes; family Ceratodontidae; genus Neoceratodus; species Neoceratodus forsteri. The sequence continues at coordinate 425,318,316 of JADMNL010000024.1, read as the reverse complement.
CAAATCGGGCAAGATGTGAAGAATGACAGCTGTACCATTCATAGGGAGGTATGAAGAGATGGCAATGTTAAAAATCTGTAGTGCAAATATAAAAAATGCTAAAACTTCAGAGCGTACGTGAAAACTAAGCAACGCATGCGCGTAGTACTCATTTAGTGGAATTATTTCACCAAATTTCAACACAGGCATTTTGTGACCTCTGCTCATGAACACTGTCACTATGATTTTCTCAATCTGTCCCGAACATTGATTTCCCACAGCAACTGTGCTATTCTGCACCAGATGTGTAAATGCATATTTCGGGCAGGATGTGAAAAAAAAGACAGCTGAACTGTTCATAAGGAGGTCTGAAAAAATGCCCATGTTGAAAATCTGGAGTGAAAATACTACAAATTTGCAAAGTTACGAAGGTGCGTGGAAACTGCACAACGCATGCTTGTTACACTCATTTTATGGACGTTTGTCACCAAATTTTCCAACATAGGCATTTTAGGACCTCTGCTCATAACCAGAGTCACTGTGATTTTACATATGAACATACGAGTCTGCCAGCAGAACACACCAATCGCTCTCCAAAGAAGCACTGCTCTGGTTCTCAAGTTACCTTGGGGAGAGGGTCCAGCAGGTCATAATCGCCGGTGTCACCTCGGAAGATAAACCAATCCTTTCAGGGGTCCCACAGGGGTCCATCCTGGGACCTCTACTCTTTGACCTCTTTCTGAATGACCTCCAGAGTGTCTGCCAACAAAAGTTACTACTCTACACTGACGATGGAGTCTTGTTCACTAGGCACCAAGACGTAGAGCTCCTTCAGAAACAACTGCAGCTTGACTTCATACACATTGAAGAATGGTTCAAGATGCACAAACTGGTCCTGAACTATAGCAAAACAAAGGTGATGTCTTTTTACAATGCCAGGAGCAAGTACAAATCCCATGACCTCACCATCAAAAACCAAGCTTGCCCATACTTGAAGATGTTCCTGAATTCAAACACCTAGGCATTACACTGGACAGTTCCCTCTCCTACCACCAGCACACAGAATCTGTCGCCAAAGCCGCCAATATCCGTATAGGCCTGCTCTGCAGACACAAACATTGCATGAATCCGGACTCACTTCGGTTGGCTATTAAATAGCTCTGTCACTTCCATCACTGATTACGGGCTTGCGATCTATGGCTCCGCCTCTGCCACTGCCCTCCGCAGAATTACGGTTACACTCAACAAAGCATGCAGGCTTATAACGGGGGCTGACCAACTCACACTTATGATCTATATGCTCGGGCAGGATGGCTTCCTCTCATCAGCCGGATCCAGTATCAAACCTGCCTCTTGGCCAGAAAGTCCTCCTTGGGATCATGCCCCCAGGGGTTGAAAAGCTCCTCACAGGCCATTACAGCTCACAGCAAACCAGAAGCTCACAACAACCAATCTTCCTTGTCCCCAGATGCTGGACTTCTATGGGACAGAGGGCTTTTGCTCACAGAGCTCCACAGTAGTACAATACTCTCAACAAAAAAACTCTTACTGCTGCTGCCCTTGGCCCATTTAAAAGCCAACTCAGACTTCACTTCACCTCTGCTAGCCAATGTGACTGCTTCACCTAACCAAGGGCCCCACGCTTCACTGCCTTCTGCCTTAGACAGGTCTACTACCCCTCTTACCATGCCCTCCTCCCCTGCCTACCCCTGCTCTCCCCCTCCCCCCCAACTTCCTTCCTGGCACTTATGGACAACTATTCCCACCCCTTCCTTTCCCCTAGTATCTCTACCTTTCCCCTTACCCCATGACAATGGCCTTCCTGCCTGCATACCCGTGCCCTCCCTATCCAAAGGCCAACAGCGCTTATTACTACGTTTACTTCTAAGTTTATTCTCGAAGTTTGCCCTTGCACATTTTGAGGTACTGTATTTAAACTATGCCTCAGCCTCTTGCTCTTTGTTCTTCATTTTTACTAATGTAATTATGTATTATCCTATCAACCTTTGTATGTATGTTTACCTACCATTTCCTCGACGTGGAACCTTTGTAAATGAGCAGTTCCTGCTCAAAGGTATTTGTAATCCTAGTTGTTCCTCCATCCACCACCCTCCCCCAAAGCCAGGATGCCTACCCTACTCATCTGCCCTGCCACCGACTCCTCCCTAACCTCCAGTTCCTCCCTCAAACTAGCCAGTCATCTACAGACCATAAACACCCCCCAATCCTCCAAGCCCAGTCCAGGATCAGTGACCCACACCCTGTACATCCCACCACCCTTCCAAAGATGCCTGCCCTACCACCCCCTTGCCGACCTGGTTAATTCAGTCTCAAATCTCATCCATTAGATACTGTATTACTGTAGCAAACCTAAAGCCTCCTTGTCTGTTTCTCACCCCTCAGCTACCATACGTTTGGTTCTCAGCCCTCATATAGTTTCACTTAGCTCAGTTAGAAATCCTATTGCACTCCAAGTATTACTCAGCTCAGTTAGAGAAATAAACAGAACAACTAAATCTGTATTATTACAGCAATCCTAAAAGTATCCAATCATTGCTTTGTCTCTACCCCAGAGACCCTGCTGTAATATAGGACCACAGAGGACCCTGGTCGGGAGGGTGTGAAACTAAAGTCCCAGCAGTGCTCCTTTGAGCTCGCTCACTCCCCCATTCTGTTTCTCCTGGCGCTGCAGGCTGCCCTTTTGTACTGGGCTCCTGCCTATGTTGACGCCTTTTTCTGCCCAAAAGAAGTTCACAGCTGTCTCAACAGAGCTCCATTGAGTTCGCTCACTCTCCTTCTCTCATTCGTTCATTGTTTCTCCCGGCGCTGCAGGTTGCCCTTTTGTACTCGGCTCCTGCCTGTGTTGGCACCTTTTTCTGTCCCCAAAGAAATCAGCAGCAGTCCCGACAGAGTTCAGCTGAGTTCGCTCACTCCCCCCATTTCTCCAAGTGCTGCAGGCTGCCCTTTTGAACTGGGCCCCCTGCCTGCGTTGGTGCCTTCTTCTGCCCACAAAGAAATCTGCAGCAGTCCCGAAAGAGCTCCGTAGAGCTCGCTCACTCCCCCTCTCTCACTTGCTCGATTTTTATCTGTCCCAAACACTGATTTCCCACAGCAACTGTGCTGTTTTGGGCCAGAAGTGTGAAAACACATTTCAGCCAGGATATGTGAAATGACAGCTGTACTGTTCATAAGGAGGTATGGAAAAATGCCAGTACTGAAAATCTGGAATGAAAAAATTACAAATTCGCGAAGTTAAGAGCGTGCATGGAAACTGGGCAATGCACACTCGTAAAACAAGTCATTTTTTGGATTTTTCCACCAAATTTTCAACATAGGCTTTCTGAGAGCCAATCTCATGAACAGTGGCACTGTTGTTTCATTAATCGGTCCTGAAAGGTGATTCCGCACAGTAACCACGAAACCACCTTTCGGGACTGAATAACGCCATGACAGTGACCGAACAAGGGGTCCCAATAACCCCATGTTGAAAATTTGGTGCCAAGATTCCCAAAAATGCTTCACACATGCACAAAAGTTGAAAACAACCCTATTTATGCCATTCTACAGCTTTCCGACATTTCTTCAGTTAGCGGTTGGCTTTGAAGAGTGTAGACGTGTTCCCAGTCCACCGAAGATCGTCATGCCGGGCTCCAGAGGCAAGTATGGGGTGAGGGTGTGGGGAGGTAAATCACGCAGAGGGTGGGTGTGGGTTGGGGAGGGCACCGACACAGAGGGACCATTTTCGCGTTTTTCAGGTTAAAAAAAGAAAAAAAAAAAAAGACAACGCGGGTCAGTTTTTTACTTTTGCAGGTGTGTTTCTGGTACCCTGGGGTGGGCTCCCAGTGTGCCACCAACATTTGTAGGGAGGAGGACCAAAGCAGACGGGGACTGGGCACCCCCGTCAGCACAGAAACAAGTGGGAGGGGCGCATGATGCCGAGGGGGATTGGGCACCCCCTCAGCAACTGGGAAGGGGGACTGAAGCGATGGGATTGGGCCCCGTTGGCACAAAAACTTAAGTGGGGGCACATGATGCAGAGGGGAATTGGGTACCCCCTCGGCACACAGCCGAAACTGGGATTGGGGACATTATGCCGAAGGGGAATGAGCTCCCCCATCGGCAAATGAAGTTGGTCGGGGGGCATGCCGACAGGAGGACTGAGCACCCCCGCTGGCTTTCATGGGGCTCTGAGGTGGTTGCACAGAGCCACCATGTGCCTGGTAATGTTACACCAGGCAAGGTACCACCCTGCAATGACGGGTCGCTCCCTCATTGCAGCGAATGGCTGATGCTGCAATGGCGAGGCAGCCCCTGATTGCAGCGGCAAAATCCTTACAAGTTGGTGGCACTCTGCAGAACCAGTGTCATCAGGACACTGGGCCTGCATTGGTTGAGCACTTCCAATCCCAACAATGCAGTGCTGGCATTGGCTGCCACAGTGCCGCACCTCCACAGCCCGCTTCTCTCCTAAGCTGCCACATAATGTTTCTTGCGCATGCGTGCAAGCAAACATAGAAAATAAAAGCTCTGAGAAACTGTACAGACTTTATCAGTGTTGGGCAAACCACACAGCAAATCTCTGCAACTGCCACTTCAGAGCTCAGGGACTTTAACTGCTTAGCCTTCATTAGGTTTTTTTTTTTTTTTTAAATCAAGATTTTTCTGTATCTGGCCAGTGACCATCAGGCCTGCCATCCTGTCTAAGATTTCCCACCCCCAACACCAAAAAAAAAAAAAAATAGTCTCCATGCTGGTAATCCCACCGAGTTAGGGAGAGATCACATCAAGTTGTCATTGGGCAGGGAACAGTCCAGGTGCAGGTGGCAGCCATCAGCCTCTCCATTTTCTGTTTTGTTTTATCCTTTCATCCCAGGAGTCACAAGTATTGCGTCGACACTCACAAAGCTGACAGGCGTCCTCCCTTCTCCCCATCTGTATCCTACCCACCACTGTGGTAGACCACCCGTTATCCCCGACATGCCCCTCTGGAGAAAGTGAGGACACGCACATCCAGCTTCCTTTGATCAGCCTCCCAGAGCCCAAGAGTGCTACAGATGGCAGTTCCTCAGTCTCTGGACTCGCAGGGATCCATGTCTGCCACGTAGTAGCACAATGCATTATCCGCGGGGAGCCAGGCAGTCCAACCTGTGTTCTTCTCTTCCTTTTTAGGGCTCTGCATGCATTTCTGCATTCTGTGCTCGACTCCTCAGCTGCTGGAGTTTCCTTAACATGGAGCTGAGCTAAACCATTTGATTCCATAGGAATCCATGGGAGCATGATATCTGCTTTTGTGAGTAAGTGTGATTCTGAATTCCTCTTGTGTTTCTGCATTATTTAGCAACTTATAACAAAGTCAACAGCAGAGATCAGATGACAGCAGGGGAATCTGTATAATAAAGGGTAACAAATGGTAGATAGACATGGAATTGTAGTCACAAATCCAGATTGATTATTGAGGTGGGAAAAACACAGATCCATCATTGGATAACAGCATGAAATTTAGAAATAAAATGGCAGACCTGATTTAACAGAATTAGATGCTCACTATCTCTGACACTGTGGTAAATCAGCAGCAAGCCTCATAATCCTCTAAGAGGGGTGGCAACACTGTCAGTATTTATTTAGAGCCCCCCCCCCCAAATCCAGCTCCTTCTCTCCGGTCTGCAGCTTGCACTTTATCTCAGTTACCAGAGAGAAAGATAAAACCTGGGCTGGAAACCAACGCCAGTCGATCACCTACTTTCAGAAATGCCATTTCACACTTCAAAGGGTGAAACAGAAAATTCCACACAAGGCCAAAGGCTACAAACGACCCCTTTTTTTTCCCTTAAAAAACGTGCTTAAAAGGTCTCTAGTCACAAATGCATGAGACAGTATAATAGACTGCTGTTAAAAACAGACACACACACACACACACACAGCACGCACTTACACACACACAGACATTTAGAAACATAGACTTTGATGGCAGATAAGGACCGCTTGGCCCACCTAGTCTGCCCATTTCCCTACCTACTGGATAAGATGCAGATCCTAGTTAACCAGCAGCCTATTTCTTCTAACCCCCACAAGAATTTCCTTACGTCTGTCCCATGCATTCTTGAATTCTCCCCCAGTTTTAGATCCCACAACCTCCTCAGGAAGCCTGTTCCATGCGTTTACCACCCTCTCTGAAAAAATACTTCCTCACATTGCCCCTGAGCCATCCCCCCCTCTATCTTCAAGTTGTGCCCCCTTGTTCTTGCACATCTCTTTTTCTGAAAGATGCTACCCTCTTGGACTTTGTTAATTCCACTGAGGTACTTTAAAGTTTCCATCATGGTTCCCCCCCCTTTCCTCAAGAGTGTACATATTAAGCTCCTTTAGTCTCTCCTCATATGGCTTCTCTTGCAGATCCTGCACCATTTTAGTTGCCCTCCTCTGGACTGCCTCCATCCTGTCTATGTCCTTGCAGAAATGGGGTCTCCAGAACTGCATGCAGTACTCTAGACGGGGTCTCAATTTGGGGCCAGATTTTCAACTAGCTTAAAAAAAATGAAATCTCACGTGCGACAGATCTTTCCTGCGTGCATGCAACACCTCGGAGGACCAGGCGAAATCGGGGGATATATGGCCCCGGTGGTGAAAGCAGATTAACTTAAAGACATTCTAGTGAATAACACTGTTCCAGCGGAACTGCCAGAGTGTGGACAAGTGAACTATTTCCATGCCCCTAGAACTGCGCCACTGTACTTTGCCTTGGAAACATGACTTGACCGGCAACCATCATATATATTTATTTATGTCTAAGTTTCACCAGGAAAGACATACTAAGCAGACGTGCTCATTTCCATATGCGTCCCTGGGGGACAGGAGAAAGGGATACACAGTAGTACAGCAGCAACAGTCAAAAACAGTGCATAATGGAAACACAATACAAACACACACAGTATGAACAAAAATACATAACATTTCAACAAACAAATAAGGTGCTTGGAGACTAATAACAACAAACCAACAGTTTCATAATATAGGAAGGTACTAATCTGAAAACAAGTGCATAGGCAAATATAGTAAGGGTAAAAGTTATACATTAAACAACTACAGGAAGGGGGGAAAATGGTCCTTGAGGAAAGAAGATGAGGATATGTGAGGAGGCAGAATGATGGATGGGAGGTGGGAGGGCATTCCAAAGTTTGGGGAAATGGTGAAAGAATGCAGCCTGACCAACCGAGGTAGTCCTGGGCAGGATGGTTAGAGTGTGGTGATCATAGTTTCTGAGTGACTGAGAAGAAGACTGTGACAAAAATAGGAGGAGAGATAGGGAGGCAAAGAATGAAACCTGAATTTAGCAAGAAAGTTAACACAGTGGATATGGCGCTGGTCAGATAGGGAAGGAAGACAGATTGGTAAAGGGTGCAGTGATGGGTACAGGGAGGACTGTCAAAAGCAAAACGGCAGAAAGAGTGGAAAAGAGAGTCCAGCCCAGTTAGGGAAGATTTGGGAGCAGCACTGTAGATTACATCTCTGTAACTGAAAATACGAAGGATCATTTTCTGGACCAAGGCACGGCGAGCCGACAGAGGAATACAAGCACAATTTCTGTAAAAAGCACCCAGTTTAGGGTGCAGCTTTTTGTGGATGGCATCAACGTGAGTAGAAGAGGTGAGGTGCTGGTCAAGCCAGACCCAGAGGGACCTGAAGGAGGAGGTGACCTCACGCAATGTCCCATCTAGGGTGTGGTAAGAAGGGAGGGAGTTTAGCCAAGAGTGTCTCTTGGTTTGTGCCAAAGGTAATGAAGACGGTCTTCTAGGCATTTAAAAAAAAGCTGGTTTGACCGAAACTAGAGCTATACTTTGTCAGAATCATGCTGAAGTCTAGATGCTACAATAGAAGGGGAAAGGTCAGATGCAAACAGGACAGTATCATCCGCATACATGTGGATGGAGGCGAGAGGGCAGGCAGTGGGAAGGTTGTTTAGGAAGACAGAGAATAGCAGAGGGCCCAATACAGAGCCCTGAGGAACATCAGTGTTGATGGGAAGGGAAGGGGAATTTGCATCATTAATCCGAACGTACTGCAGTCTATCCACTAAGCAGGAATTAAACCAACTGGTGGCTGCATTTGAGAGCCCCACAACAGTGAGTTTAGCAAGCAGATGGAGAGTGGGATACTGTGTCTAATGCCTTGGCTAGATCAACAAAAAAAGCGGAGGTGATGAGGCCCTGGTCCATCATAGTGAGTATGGAATCAGAGAGCCTCAGGAGGTAAAAGGTGGTGGCGTTTACGGAAACCAGACTGGTAAGGCGTGGGAAAAAAAAAAGGAGGAGGAATCAAGGTAGGAAGAGAGTTGGGATAGAACCAAGCATTCCTGTAGCTTGGCAAGAGTAGGAAGCAGAGAGATAGCCTGGTAATTTCCAGGGAAGGAGGGATTACCTCCTTTGGCAAGGGGAATAACAGTGGCATATTCCAAGAGAGATGGGACAGAAGCAAGAGTGAAATATAGATTTAGTGGAGTAGCAATAGCAGGAGCATAGGGGTAAAGGATTCTGGAAGAAGACAGGGGACCGATTAGTGTTAGGTCATTTAGAACAGGGGCCAGATCCAAGTATTTATACAAGTGGATCACTAATATTTTGGGAGGGCTTTCTGACTGGATTTTGTGAACAATGTATACCAGGTGGCATCAGGTAGTATACCAGCAGCAATAATGTGATGTGGGTGGGAGTTGAGAACCCAGTCAATTAAGAGTGATTTAGGGATTTGGGAGTTTAGACGGGCAGGTTCTCCTATTAACGGGGCTAGGTTAAGGCAACTTCATTTCCAGCTTTAATTGGAGTGGGTGAAAGCCAGTTCACGTTAAAATCACCCAGTATATATACAGTTCACCTGAAGAGGAGCGAGAGTGAGTATAGGCAATATCATTATGATACAGGAAGGAGAAAAATTAGGACCTCAGTAAATTCCAGCTACAAAAATGGGTAGGGAGAGAGGGAGACCTTTATCAGAAGTAATTTGCAGGCCTTCGGGAGGGAAGTTGCGAGTATTGGGGTGAACTGGATAGAAGAGGCGATATACATAGCAGTGCCACCTCCTCTGGTGCTGCAGTCCTGGTGGAGGAGGAATTAGCCTGGTATTGAGACACTCGCATCTGAAATATTGGGTTTTATCCATGATTTCAGTAATGATTAGATCAGGAGAGAGATCTAAGGCAAATGACGGCAACAAAGTAAGTTTAGGGAGAAGGCTCCTGATATTTGAAATGGGCTAATTTAGCCCACGAGGAATTTGGGAGTACAGGTAGACTGGGCCAGGGCTACATTTCATATATAATATCACTAAATATACATTTGGGATAACTGAGGCCCTGTCCACACTTAACACGGTCGAGCAATAACTGTTAATCGTTACAACTCTTACCTTGTTGGTGCGTCTGCACTTGCAAGGTGAATTTTAAGTTGTTCCTTCTTTCCAGATTAATCGCATCCTCACTCTGAGGAAACAGTGTTCAGAAAACATGGTTCAGAATCGGGTTCTCATCAGCCATCCCAAGGACCATCAGATATCGTGCCGGGAAACATGCTACCGATCCCTGTACACACGTCAAAGGTTAGCCTGTTTTATCAGAACCATGTTCAGAACCGTGCTAGAACCCCCGAAGCTATCAGGGTTCAAAAATTATTTCAAACCGTGTATAGTGCGGACGCGAAGTGTGTTAAGGGGCTCCCATAACATTTTAACCAAACTGTAATGTAACGGGACCCCTAGTGTGGACAGTGCCAGAGTCTCCCTTGACAGTAGCTGACCCCCATTACGGACGACAGTGGTGGGGGAGATTCTAGGAGGTCACCAGAATGACCATTTACTGATAATGTGGGGGGGCGTAAGATCAACCAGACAGAGAGCACCAATTTTGTGACTTTGAAAAATCTATGATGCTCCCTGATCTGTGAGGGAATTTAGCACTTCTAGTTGCTAACATTTTTAATACTCCTATTCTGGAAAGGAAAGGGACTGTATTTAAGCTTGCAGAGCCAACTGACTGATCCCTCCCACTTCATGGTGAGCCAGCTTTGCACCTGCGCACAGCTGTTTTGCAACTTCTACATAGGGGGATGTGGGAGAACACTTCATTAAGAACAAGAGACACGGCAGAGGGTAGTCTGATAAACATCAAGCAGAATCTTTGACACCCTCCCAATCAAGCATTTTCTCTGGTCCTGGAGCCAGGTTGCCGTCAGCCCCAACCCAAACCGCACCAGCGACTGCCCCCCCCCCCCGACTCACTTCCAAGATCCCTTGCAGTGGGGACAAGATGGGGAGATTCCTCCATGCACAATCCAGAAAGGAGGCAGTCGTGGGTGACAGCGCAAGTTGGGTGATGGGCCAGGCTTCATACCTACAGAGTCCAGGCTTCTCCTTGTTCAGTTTCCCACCACCTGACAGCGCAGCAATGATGTAAAATGTACGAGGTGGGAGAGGGTGCGCATAGCGCGACGCCGCCATCAATAATACCACACACACACACACACACGCCTGCCACTGGATATCTCCCCTACTGAGCTGTGCTGACTGCCCTGCCACCACACCTCAATGTGGTGGCAATATAGAGCAGCAGAGCTTATCCCCCCCCCTTTCTGGGAGAGGACAGCAGTCCTCCGGACACTCAATTCTTTCCCACCCCGGCCAACCCCGAGTGGTCCGAGCTTGTTCCCAAACTCTGGGTGCCAGCATGGCAGGAGGCAAGGTGTCCAGCGCCTCAGCCTTTCATGTCACGGTGTCCAGCGCCTCAGCCTCCCATGCCACGGTGTCCAGCGCCTCAGCCTCCCATGCCACGGTGTCCAGCGCCTCAGCCTCCCATGCCACGGTGTCCAGCGCCTCAGCCTCCCATGCCACGGTGTCCAGCGCCTCAGCCTCCCATGCCACGGTGTCCAGCGCCTCAGCCTCCCATGCCACCAGGACTGTCAGTGGTGGCTTAGATTTTTTTATCTAACCACCGTCTAAAAAATATATACACAGGAAAAAAAAACAAAAAAACTTCTGTATTGCTTTCAATGGAGTGTGCCCCCAATGTGCTCCCTATATGGAGTCAGAAAACGAAGCATAAGGACAGAGACAACATTACAGAAAATGGAAGGGGCCCAGGTTGTATGTTCCTCTGAGCCACCTCAGGGAGGTGGTTACAGTGAAGAGGGCAGCGTTCCATGAATATAAGAAATCCCAGTCTGAGGACAGCAGGGAGAGCCATTTGAAGTCCTCTAAAGAGACAAGCCAGGTAGTGAGAACAGCAAAGGCATCCAAGGAACTCAGGATGGCAGAAGGCGTGAAAAATCAATGACAAGGAGTCCTTCAGCTATATAAAGGAGAGAAGAAAAGTTAAAATAGAATGGCTGGAAAAGGGAGACACCTGGTTTGAAGTGGATGACCAGAAAGCCCAAATCCTGAACGAATACTTTACTCAGTCTTTACTGTGAGGTGGGGGAGAGGGGCCCTCTCCTGGACTGTGGCATTCAGGCCGAAGAAAAGCAGAGACAGGCAAAGGCAGCCACTGTGGAGGAAAGAGTGCTGAAGGGGTTGCTGGGGTTGAAACTGGAAACGTCACGGGGTCAGCCTTATTACTTGAACACTGGCTTCGATTTCTACAAAACGTCAGATTAAAATACTGAAAAAAGCTTTTAAAATGATGCTCCATGAACTTTTTGGCACGCCCTCAAGACTGGTCCTATAGTGACATCACAAAACAAGGAAGCACGGGGATGGAGCGGCAAGTCAGGAAGTGGACGGGATCAAGAGGCTAGCCCCCTCGGGGGCAAAATACGATCACTTCCTAAGGGGGCATAGCATATTGTTTTAAAACTTGTATGGAGGAGCTCCCATTCAGGTAAGGGCGCTTGCTATGTATTATAACTGCGCAGTCTGAACTGCGAGGAAAGGTGCTCTTTAATATGCAGATGGTAAATGCATTCAAGTATGCACGGGACAGACATGTGGGCCAGGGAGGGAGGGGCTCAGCCAGTGGAAGAGGGAGAGCACGTGGATATCAAGGGGAAGGGGGGGGTGAGGGACCAGGGGAACAGAACGATGTAATCAGATGTGGGCTGGCCAGTAACAGGCTGGCTCCTGGACCGAGAGAGGGAACAGACAGACTGCACAGACCGGTGGTCTTTACCTGTCTACACTGACCATGATCATGTTTTGTAAGCCCAAATGCAATCTAATCACCTTCCCAAAATGGCCATAATCAAAATCAACTAGACGGGCTGAACTCGCACAGGTAATGGAGCACTGGGGGCCCGAGTTTTGTTAAAAGCGAGCACAACAAGTGCTCTTTTAAGGAGAGTTTCCATTGAAAAATTCAGTTGGCATCAGCAGAACTGCTGCACAAAATTCCACACAAATGTGTATTTCTGAAGTCCCCCCCTTACTGAAGACATTTTGAGTTTACACCCCTTAGACGTCTGTTACACCGCCTGTTCCTACCATGAACTCGTGACCCCTCTCTTTGTGACACCACACACAACCGGTTGCCATGGAGAGGGTTAGGATGAGAAAAGAAACATGAACAGATTTGTTTAAGGGGCAAAGCGTCCCGTTTTCCTGCAAATAAATCTTTAGTAATAAGGAATGGAATTTCCTGCAACTTCGTTTTTATGGAACATTATGAGATTTCGAGTCCTGCCAGTGACTAATGTTTTGAAGGAAGCTGGGATATCATTTTAAGTAAGCAGTAAGTTAAAAAAAAAAAAAAAAAATTATTTTGCAACAAAAATGCAAACTGGCTTTTAAATGCTGAACATGTTCAAAAGACAGCTGAACAGTTAAAAATACTAGTTCGTAAATTATATATGAATAATTTACACATACGCCATCAAACTGATTTGAAAACTAACAATGTTAATCCTTTTTAGGCATTCAGAACAGGTTCACCTATCAGCCATCCTATTCTGTATCCACACATTCCTCTCTCCACCCATCGCACTTACCGTCTCCAGCATCAACAAGGCAAGGGCTTGATGGAGATGCTTGCCTAATCAAAAATTCTCGCATGCTTCTCTTGTATATAAGGGGGCATTTAATAAGCTGGTGTTGTTCAATTTGCAGAACTGCCTTGCTGCACTTCATGTTAACTGCATATTAATTTGACTTTCAGCCTAACATCTAACTAAGCCCTCTGCTGGGTGACAGGATCCATTTCCATTACTAAAACACAAAAAATCATAAGAATACGAACTCCTAATTAATCTTCACACGAGTCAGCAAAGTGTAACCACAGATTAGTATGCGTGAAAAAAGAGCCCAAACTAGCAGAGGGTTTTTAAAGCAGAAGTCCTCTGGCTTCGTGTGCTCAGACTGTCACTTTCTGATATCATTCTGCTTTACTTTTTGAAAACGGGGCAGTAAGCTGAAGACAGGCAAGCAACGTGCTGCCACGGTCCAGAAAGAAAACGCTATGCTGGAGTGGATAGGGGGAGGGTTTAAGGTGAAGGTTAAGGGAGGTGTTCCACCCCCTGTACAAGGCCCTTGTTAGACCACAACTGAAGCATATGTGTAGTTCTGGTCCCAGCAGGACAGAAAGGGTTCCACGTGTCAACAGCGAAGTTTAAACAGCAACGGACACATCGGCGAGTGCTACGCGCTGAAAACAAAATCAGTGATCAGCAGCACTATGCCAAATACAAAATCAGCAACCATGCAAAGCACAACAGGACCTGCTTTTATGCGGGGGGCTCTGCCCACCGCAACCCCAAAATAATGATTCTCAACTCCAGGGTGGGCGGACACTGGGGCAGGAGGCAAACATGGGGGCACCCGCTGCAGGGGTTACAACCCACAGGTGAAGAAACATCATGAGGGGAATGGAAGGATCGGAAAGAAGAAAAAAAAAAAGCAAATTAACCCAAAGTTAAAAACTGATATACCCCCATGCAGTCCAGAACCTGGGTCCATGCACATTGCAGGCTGTGACCTTAACAGCCACACCATCTGGCCAACTCAGTGGCAACCCACTCACTCTACCTACTTAACCTCCTACCGCTACACTTGCTAACCACCTCACCTTCGCTATTTTGTCCTCCGTACCTCACTATCCCTATCCCTTGCTGTTCTTCCTCAGTCGCTGCACTTGCGGGCGCACAACTGAGTCGTTCATGTTGAGTTACCCATATCACTGGATAACTACAAAAAAGACATTGAGGAAGTCAAGATAGCCCAGCACAGTGGCAGCTACGAAGGCTATCACCAGACAGTGGCTGCTGACACCCACCACGCCCAGATAGGTGAATGGGAGGAGGTAATCACCCAAATTTCTGAGACGGAACACGTGACATTCGCAGTCCAAGACAGGACACAAGCATTACCTCTCTAGATAGAGACGAGGCCTGACACATGATGTAGAGGACTCAGATGGGGACCCTGAGGTCCTGGAAGCTACTTACAAAGGACTTGGCTACTGACTGGTCTCCGATAGTACTTTGGAGTTTTTTTTTTGGGGGTACCGGCACAATCATAGTAGCAACTTTTTCCCCAGGGCTAGCAAGTGTAAATTATTCAGGGAGACATTACAGGACATATGGGCCTCATGGCAGTTTTTCCAAAGCAATTCAGAGTGGTTTTGCAGTGAACTCAGACAATTCTAAAACTATAACAGGGCCTATAGGAGCCAAGTACTGTCACTCCAAAGTTTTTTTTTTTTGTTTTGTTTTTAATTAGATGGTTAGGTTAGTTTTGTTTATTAAAAAAAAGTTTACAACAACTATCTTATATGGAGCAATGTGCAGTTAATGTTACTGGCCCTACACACTGTAAACTGTTTACGGCAACTGGATCAGAACACCATGTAATGAATATATGTACTGGCATATTTTAATAAGGCAAGTGTTTTAAAACAAAAAAAAAAAAACAACATGTGGCCACCAAGCTTATAATCAGTTTAGGTGGCAAGAGCTGGAAGTAAAGATCAGGCATACACATCATTTAGCCTACCAAAAAAAAGGCAGAGAGGATCAGTGTTCCAAATACTGAAGGACATACAAACATGCATTTGAGCTGGTGAACAAAATCAAAACTAGACGGTATGCTCTAAAACCCGGGGGGGTTAAAAGGGAAACATCAGAAAGCATTACTTCACACACACACACACACAGTTAAATCAGTATAAAGAATAGCCTACTCAGTGAGGTGGCGGAAGCTAGTACGGTTCACACTTTCAAATCGGAACTTAAAAATTGGGAGAATGGCATTCAGAGTTACACAGCATGGGTAGGTAACAAGACTAGACAGATCCTTAGGGAGAATGGCACTGAGGGTTACCCAGGATGAGTAGGGGTAACACAGGACTACACCAATTCATGAGGGAGAATGGCATAGAGGGTTACGCAGCATTAGCAAGGGTAACACAGGACTACAGAGATTCCTGAGGGAGAACGACGTTGAGGATTACACAGCATTGAGTGGGGGCAAAATTCTGGCAGCACTGTATGTGTCAGCACCTCAAATCAGAGTTAATAATGCCACAAAACATAGACATTGTCAACAGAAAAAGACCACTTAGTTCACACAGTTTGCCCAGATTTTCCCTGCCTATTCTGTCTCTGTAGAGCCTACTTGGTCTCAGTCGACCCTCCCCTCCCCTCCCTATTTTGCAAATATTTCCTTATGCCTATCTCATGCATGTCTGAAGCCCCTCACTGTTTTCACTTCCAATACATGTGCTGGCATCCAGCACTCCTTCAGGGAAGTAGTACTTCCTCACATCCCTCAAACTGCCTCCCTTCCAACTTCATTGCATGTCCTCTTGTCCTGGTGCACTTCCTCATTTGAAATAGATCCCCCTCCTCTACCCTGTTCACGCTGTGAGGTACTTGTAGGTCTTTATCATGTCCACCCTCTCCTCCTCTTCAGGGTGTACATGTTGAGATCCCTCAGTCCTGCGTCATAGGGCTTTTGACTTAACCCCCGCACCAGTTTACTTGGCCTCCCCTGGACTGCATCAACACTATGTTCTTTCTGAGATGTGGCCTCCAGAACTGGACAGAGTACTCCAGGCAGGGTCTCACCAGCGACCAATACAGTGGTTACACCACCTCCCTCCTGCTGGTGATACCTCTCCCTGTGCACCCCAGCATCCCACTGGCCCTGCCCACTACCTCACCACTTTGAGGTCATCAGATGTGATAACCCCAAGATCTCCTTCCTGCTCAGTAACTGACTATACCCGACCCCTGGGTTTCTATGCCCTGGCTGCATGATTTTGCAACTTTTTGGTACTAAACCCCAGCTATCATACCCTCGACCACTCAAGAGATTTCTAAGGTCCCAACTCATTCTCTCAACCCCCTCCTAAGTATCCACCCTATTAAAGATTTTGGTGTCATCTGCAAAATGGCATACCTTCCCGTCTAGTTCTTCTGCAGTGTCACTTTTGAAGACACTGTAGAGGACAGGTCTCTGCACTGAACCCTGTAGCACCCACTGGTCACGCTCCCCTCACTAAAGTGTCATTTATCACCACCCTCTGTCGTCTATCCATTATCCATTTTTTTTACCGTTTGCCACTTTGGATCCCACCTCTAGACCATCCAGTTTCTTTTATCAGTGTCCTACGTGGCACAGTGTCAAAGACCTTGCTGAAGTCCAAGTAGGTTACATCCATTGGCCTTCCTAGATTTGCCAGCTGGACCCAAAGTCCTTTGCTCTACCACAACATAACATTACTAAGCAATATCTTCAGAAAATACAAACCAAATCCACTGGTCATACAGACATTCCACTAGCCCAATCACTGTACTACTTCTATCTATTTAAAATAGTCATCCAGGAGAGTGCATGTCGCTTAAAGGAGTTCTACCGTCTGATGTGAAGCCCCGACCGCTGCAGAAATCGGGCCTTCGCCTCACATATCCACTCTACAGTCATCATAATAAATGAATCTGATTACACAGTTTCTACGAACACTGAGGTAAGTTCCAGGTCAGCCGGCATGTTTAAATATGGAGCCTATCATCTCCTGTGATCTTGCTGCAAATAACACAAGATGATGACGCTCCACTGCCCCTTCCTCTTTGTTGCCCTAATGAATGCAGATTTAATAATTTCCATATCTTAAATGTCCATTTCTATTTCTACAGAATTTGCCTAAATGCCACGTCCATTCGGTGCTACGGGTGGCCATTTTCCATTTTGTGGGACACCCACCTCCTCCCATAATGTGGCCATGAAGGATAGTCCTGCAGCCGGTCATCCACACTGCCAAGTACACCACCAGGAGTCGCTACTAGAGCTGCCTGTCTCTCTCTCACACACACATATCCCCCACCGAGAGGGAAGCATCCTTAAGACACTCTGGCTCCCTCCCTGCTGGACCCTGCTCCTTGTTGTCCGGGCTCGGGGCACGAACCCAGGTCCCCAGTGTGCTGAGCAATCCCCCATCATTTGGTACCACAGGGCTGGCTCAGAAATCCATGTTTTAAATGATGCTCCCATTGCTAATCAATGGAGGATGCCCCCATGCTCTACAAACTCTGACATCAAACAACACCAGCGTGCAGGGGCGGCACAGGAGTGGAACTGGACTACATCGGGGACCAGGAAGAGGAAGGAATTGAGCAGCCAGTTCTCATTTACAATTCCCTCCTCTGTACCACATATGAAGAAAAAAATGTTTTAAACTTGATTAGTTCGATTCCAGTGCAAGTAAGCTACCAGTGGTGTGTGTACACAAATATATTCAAATGAGCATGACTGGTGCTTTTAAAATCCTCCCCTCCTCTCTTAAATCTATACTATATACCTCCATTTTTGCACGAACAATTTGAAAAAATTGCATAGGCTACCAAAGCACTGCAGCAGCCGGCCCTTTGTCCAGGGACCCTTTCCTCCTCTACATGGCCGGTGGCCAGAGGCTGGTGGAGACCATATAGGTAGTGACAGGGCACAGCTAGCCCCTCTGTAGGAGGGGGGTCCCAAGGGGAGAGGATGAATAAAACTGTCATGCAAGCTGGATTCCAGCCTTTTTGCTCATCCTCCCCTCGGATCAACAACTGCTCCAGCTCCCAGACACAAGGCAAAAGGTAAGGTAGCTGGGGCCTAAAAGGGTTGGGGGTGGCATCCTTGAAGCTGCCAATGGGTCCATTCAGCATGCTAGAGGTAGATGAACAAGCTGTGAATGGGGTGCATCTAGCAGACCTGGGTTGATTCCCGACAGGGACAGCTTAACTGAACTCTTTCGGTATGCCCGAGTGTCACAGGCAAGGGCTGGGAGGGGGCCAGCTGGCTCCCACGCAGTCCTGAGAGTGCTCCCCCTCTCAGTTTCCCTCTGGGATGGTCAGCGCTGCACCAATTAGAAAATATAGCAATCTGTAACTTGTGATGGCCTACCTGGACTGGTGGAGTTCTCGCATACTTGGGGGATCAGTTTTCAGTCTCCCTGCCCTGGGGGCAGCAGGTGAAGGGGCAGCATTGTGAGGTAGCCTTACACGGCCCCAAAGGGTTTTTATGTGCCGCCAGCCGGTCCGGGTCCAAGATGTAGGACTGCGGGTCCTAGGATCCTCTGGGCCTGGTCTATGGCCCGCCACTGATTGGGAGAAGGAAAGCGAGGATTTCGTTGAGGTTGCCCGGGGATGTGGCGGCTGGCTGCCGCTTCTCGGGATCTCCCGCTACTCCGGTGAGGTGGCAGGCGGCAGCCTCCAGTAGGGACTACGGGTCCTGGCGTTCCTCCCAGCTTCAAGAAGGCCAGTGATTGGCTGAGTAGCATTCTCACGCTGCTCCGGGGCTTCCCACGGGATCTCAACTAACAGGGCATGCAGCCCCCTTGCAGATCTTGCAAGAAGGAAATGCCATCTTGGGTGGGCCTGCAGCCAGGAAGGCCTGATCTATTGTTGGGGTAATCGGGAGAGCCCAAAGCAGTGACTGAGAGGGCGCCCCCACCCCCTAACCAAGCTGGCATATCTTCAACTTCTTGCTAAACATAATCGGGGATCAAACAGGGTTAATTCCTCCAATGGCAGTGTTTTACCCATATGATTTGTATCTGTTTAGGCTGAGGACTGATCTTATAACCCTAGACTGCTACAGTAGGAGACAGTTCCAGAAAGTTAGGTTTCTGTTGTAGATGATGCAATAATAGCTTACCCCCAAAAAAGATATATATATTTTATGAGAGGTTCGGGTGCTGCAGCCCCCCCCACCGTCCCTCTGGGTGTGGGGGGGGAGCGTTAAGAACACTCAGAATATGGGATGCCAGTCTCTGTCAAGGGTAATTAGAGATCGTAGGGTGCTCTCAAATTTGAAAGGGGATTTCTGGATGTTATCTGGGTAATAGCTGCAGAAGTGGGCCACATTAGAACTTCCGTATTCGAGGACTAGGCAAGAGATTTCTCAAGAATGTTGGGGAATTCTGCAATTCTTGAAGGGGCCCTAATCCGGTGCATATGTAACTCGATCCCTCCGCATCGCTTTGCCCTTTGCCTCGGGTTCAGCGTGGACGGGGGCATCTGGTTAACAGGGAGGCAGGCTCCCGCAAACAATGTCGAGGGTGGTCAGGTTGCAACACTTATTAACCATGTTTTTGGTGGGGGAGTTAGTTGTCATTTCGGACTATGTCTGCCAGGAAACGTGTGCCCACATCCAAGGCACTGGCAGTGGCCGAAGACAAGTTACACAAGCTGTATAAGAGGAATGGGACGGCCAGGCTGCAGAAGTGCCTGGAAGGGCTGGAGGAGGCTACAACACCCAACAGGAAGAAGCAGGTAGGTGGCTGGAAGTCACTGTCACCAGCAAAACTTTCCCACCCGGCAGGTAAAGGAATATGGGAAGGCCCTCTAGTGGGGCTACCCAGGTAAGGCACGTCTTGGGGGCAGTGAAGGGAGAGTCCTCGGTTGGGGAGTTGTCCCATAGTGAGGTTGAAGGTACACTAGCTGCAGACACTCCGGATTCAGATGGAGAGGAAGCCGGGAGTACCCCCAACGTATTGGATGGGGAGGAATCCGGTGGTCAGCAGCCCTTGCCAGACACTGGTCTGTGGGCAGTGAACAATGAACGCTTGAGGCAGTTGGTCGGGGTGATGGAAATTAAGAACGGGGCATTGCGGTACGGGGCTGGAGGGCCAGGCACCAGACAAGCCAGCGTCTCCACCTCTGGTGAACCCGTATGCTGGATTGGACTGCCCAGTGGGGACCCATTTAACCGATAAGGTCAAGCAACAGATTAGGAATAGGGAATACGTGGTCATTATTTCGCTCCTTAATTGCCCTGCTGAAAATACGGTGAAGAAAAAGGACGACCAAGACCAGAAAAAGGTTAAGGTTCCCCATA
This sequence comes from Neoceratodus forsteri, assembly GCA_016271365.2. Lineage (NCBI taxonomy): Eukaryota > Metazoa > Chordata > Ceratodontiformes > Ceratodontidae > Neoceratodus > Neoceratodus forsteri. Next base: position 425,298,048 of record JADMNL010000024.1, on the reverse strand, counting down.
CGTACAACAACTGGGTTATGGCCTTTTTAATCAATGCCACAGTAGTATTGGAGGGCGACGACAAACAAGGGGTGGAAATTCTTAACTATATGCATCACATCTCTTTGATGCATTGCAAAAAAGGCTGCACGGCTTGGCTGGATTACGACAAGGAGATTTTTTGTAGATGGCAGGTAGATTCAGTCATTGGCTGGGGCAAGCTGGACATGCCATTGTTGGTGGATGTGATGCAGGGTGGGGGAGTGTAGCACACTGACAGCAGGCTCCCGATCCGTGCCCCAGCACCACAAGCAGGGGACAGTGCCCCCTCCCAGTTCCGCCTATAATCAAAATCGGCCTGCTCGCAATCCAGCTGCCGGTTCAAACGACTTATGGCCAACAGCACCCTTTCTGCAGTGCTCCTTCCTGGGAGGACTGGGAAGGGGGGGGTTGAGGCAGGGTCGGGAAGACGCCAAGTAGCAAGCCTTCCCACTCCGGCACAGATAAGAAAGATTAAGCTGTGGCTGGACCAGTACTCTGACAGAGTAGCCGCACAATTGTTAGAGGCAGGGTTTTTGAAGGGCTTCAGGATCCCATACTCTGGTCCCCACCAGCATTATGAGTCAGAGAATTTGAAGTTGGCCGGAGACCTGCCGCATGTTGTCCAGGGTGAAACTAGAAAAAGGGCAGTGGCTCGGACAGGTGAGTGGCTCCTTTGGTAGGCCACCACTGCCAAACCTAAGGGTTTGTCCAATTGGTCTGGTGCCCAAGAAGGATCCGGGAAAATATAAGCTGATTAATCACTTGCAGCACCCAGTGGGGGACTCAGTGAACGATCACGTTGACCAACAGTACACATCTATTCACGACCAGGCAGTGGATGTGGTGCAGGCAGCAGGGACAGGTGCCCTGTGGCTAAGGCGGACACAGAGTCCATGTTCAGGCTACTGCCAGTGCATCAGGAGGATAGGGTACTGTTGGGCATGAAGTTCGGGAATGCGTACTATGTGGATAACTGCAAGCCAATGGGCTGCTCGGTGGCCTGTGCCATGTTTGAGAGTTTCAGCACTTTCTTACATTGGGTTACTGCACAATCAGCGGGCACAGATGGCACAGTATACTACCGCAATGATTTCCTGCTTGTGGGCCCAGCTGACTCTCCAGAGTGTGGGGACTTGGTCATGGCCTTCTAACACGCGTGCGGGGAGTTTGGGGTTCCCTTAGCGAAGGAAAAATCCAAACCTCCAGGAACCACTCTCACCTTCTTGGACACAGAAATTGTCGCCTGCCGCTGGACAAACTCACCGCACTCCGGTCTCTGTTGCAAAAAGTACTGGGGAGCAAGAAAGTTTCTCTGAGGGAATTACAACAGTTAGTTGGGCACCTCAACTTGGCATGTAAGGTCATACCGGTGGGGAGGACTTTCACGCGCCAGCTGGCCAGGAGGAAGACCAGCTGTACAAGACCCCATCACAGGATCAGAGTCACAAAGCAGTTCTGAGAGGACTTGCAGGTTTGACAGATGTTCCTGGACCACTTCAGTGGGAAGCCCTTGTGGCAAGCACCATGCAGCGTTCGCCCTTAGAGCTGTACACTGATGCAGTGGGTGGTCTCGGGTCTGGGGCTTATTTTCAGGGGCAATGGTGCGCAGGGCAGTGGCCAGCAGCCTGGCTAGCGAGGAAGCAGATCACGCTGCTTGAGTTCTTCCCAGTCGTTGTGGCTCTGTGCATCTGGGGTCACAGATTCCGTAATCAAGTACTGCACTTCAGATCAGATACATGGGGGTTTGTCCATACCATCAATAAGACAGTTGGGTCAACTGGGATCAATGGGAGATTTGATGTGGGTATTTGTTTTAAAATGTATGATGCTCAGCATGACATTCCAAGCTATATACATCTCAGGAACGGACAAAGGCATTGCTGATGCCTTATCTCGTTTCACTTTGGGAAAGATTCTTCCGACTGGTGCCCAGAGTGGACAAGGAGCCACAGCAGGTGCCTCCCTTCCTGTGGGAGGCGGTGACCAACAGGCTTGGAAATGCATAGGTAACTCCACTGCACCCAGTACAAAGGAGGCATACTATCGGAGGGTCGAATGCTACCTAGCCACGCAAGACGTCATGGGGTGGCAGGACATATGGCCTGTCCCGGTAGGTCAGCTTTGCCAATAGGCCATGCTAAGGAGAGTAGAGGGTCTCTCGCCGGGAGTGGTGGCACGTCACCTTATGGGCTTGTCGTAGGTGATGAAAGCCATGGGTACGGCGGACACCACGGGGGCCTTTAAGGTGAGGAAGTTACTGGAAGGCTGGCATAGGGAGGTTATCTCCCCCCTCCTTATACTAGACTGCCCATTATGCCAGTTAAGTTAGAAGCCATTTGGGGGGTCTTGCCCAAGGTTTGTAGGGACGAGGATGAAGACCAGCTGTTTGGCACCATGTTCCTGGTTGCTTTGTGTTGGGCCTTCCGGGTTTCGGAGCTCACGAAACCCTCCAATGACCAGGGCATCCTGAGCCTGATGTCACAGGATGTCGTGATGGTGGGGAACAGGGTATTCCTGCGTCTCCGCTGGTCCAAGATGGAACAGAGGGGAGCAGGCCGCTGGCATGAAATTAAGGCTCCAGCCGGAGAGTGGTGGCATGTAGTCCTTAGTATGGCTGACTATCGGACGCTCTGCTCCAAGAACGGGGAGGCCTTCTGCAGGCACCGGGATGGCAGCACGGTGACTGCCTACCTATTCTGGTTCATCCTGCGGAAGGCTATCCAGCAGCTTGGGCTACATGCCGGGGATTATGGGACCTATTCATTCCGTATTGGGGCAGTGACGACTGCTAGGGGCAGGGGCCTATCAGACTCTGAGATTCAGGCCTTGGGACACTGGAAGTCTCAGGCATTCCTGCGCTATGTGAGACCACACCTACAGTAATTGTTTATTGTCTCTTACAGGCCCTAAGGAAGACATTATACATGCCTGGATACGTTGCCATGCATTCATCTAGTGGGCGGCTCAGAGAGCACTCGGTCAGCCGGGGCGGGGGGGACCTGTCCCTGCCACGGGAGGCTGCCCAGATTGAGTGGTTGGGGACCAAGGGTCTAGGCTGGGAAGGGTTGCTTCCAAGATGGAAGTGAGGCTGTCCGAGGGAATGCACTGGAAATCTTGTCGATTCACTGGGGTGGAGAAGAACTGGGCCGCAGGAAGATGGCGAATCCGCTACTGGCAATGAAAGACGATTGGCGGGGCCATCAAGGGCTGGAGGCCTGGTATCACGCTCATCTGGTCACACCTGTTGATGAGGGCGCAGTGGGCACAGGCAAGCAAGGTGCCCGCACTGTACTGGGCTCAGCAGCGGATCAGCAAGGAGATGAGTGCATGTATGGAGGCCCAGGGGGGTCATTGTATTGAGGCATGACAACAGTTACTGTACTCACCAGAGCCTGATGGTGGGCCCGGAGGGTTAGCCGCAAGGTGAGGTTCTAGACAGTAAAAGGGACTAGGTAAACAAAGATACTGGAGGAAAGGGTTGAGCAGAGGGCTTGGGGGAGTGTCCGACAGGGTCCGTCATGTGGCGGCACGGGAGGAGCGCATGAGGGAAGTAGTGGAAATGGGGGACGATGCCATTTCTCCGTAAGGTGTCATGGCCCCCTGGCCGGTGTAAGGATGGTGGACCACAAAACCTGTACCCACATGGGGGGTCTAGGTCCAGCCCCAGCAGCAGAGACTGCAAGGTCAACGACTCCAGACGGGGGTGGCTGTCAGAACCTTGGCTATATGACCTGTTCTGCTACTGCAGAGGGATGCCTCGGCCCACACCACAAGGGGTCTCCCAAGTTGGGGGTGGTGCAGGGGTCTGGGGTATGCACTTCCTCCCTGCAGTGCCCACTGTTCGGTATTAATCTAGAGTATGAAATATAAAAGTAATTGATGACTCAAAGATTAATATCTAGAATTGAAATAAATAAAACATGGCTACGGATATTTCCTCCCAGAACTGTGTTGCAGCTTTATTGACCATGGAAGGGGGAAGCTATGGGGGCCTACCGGACAATGTCCCAGACATCATATCAGGACCAAGCATGATTCATCACTAAACGGCAGACAAAAGACAATATTAAAAGAATTCACCCTGCTCCAGTACATATCCAGGACTCAAGAGACAGCCTTCCTGTTGAGCCTAGATGCAGAAAAAGTATCTGATAGGGTGTCATGGAAATTTCTGTAGTACATGCTCTATAGTTTTGTTTTTCACCCAGACTGTATTTCTAATTGGGACACTGTATTCAAGACCCACAGACCATGGTCTGGGTGAATGGCACATTCCCCCAAGAGTTGGTTTATTCTGGGGGACAAGGCAAGGTTGCCCACTGTCCCCTCAATTGTTTGCCCTGACTGCAGAGTCCCTGGCCCAGGCCATAAGGCACTGCAAGGATATCAAGGGCATCTTCTCAGCATCGAGAGGAACACAAGTTAACATTTTATGCTGATGCTTTACTAATTGACAAACCTGCCTGCTGCTTGCTTCCCTCGTGGTCTGCACTTGAGAAGTACGGCTGACATTTAGACTATAATCTTAATGTGGGGAAAAAACCCGCAACCCTGCACATCTATCATCTCTCACCTACAGTTTGCACTAAATACAATTTTAAATGGGACCAAAACAAAGTCAAATACCTAGGGGGTTACATACCTAAAGATCTCTCCACCCTGTACCAACAGAACTACCCCCAACTAAAAGATAAAATATATGCAGACTTGGACGGATAGTCTGCGCTGCTTCTTACTTTTCAAAATAGGACAGAAATAATCCGTATAACTATCCTGCCTAGAATGCTTTATTTTTTTCAAACCATACCAGTGGCCCCACTGCAAGAAGTTTTCAGGAATGAGATAAATGTATTTCTCAATTCATGTAAGCAAAGGTAAAGCCCAGTACTGCTTACCACAAACTGCAGTTAGATAAAGAACACGAAGAACCCTCTCTTCTGAACCCAAAACATTATTTTTTGGCAGTGCAGCATCGCCCCATGGCGGCTTGGCTTGATCCCATATACGAGGCTTGCTGCAAAATGGTGGAACTTGCCGATTTACAGTTTTTCATAGTCAAAACTTTATTTACCAGCCCTCCACCCCGCCCTCAAAGCAATACTCAGACAACATATTCAACTAGAAATATTTTACAAGTATGGGCACCATGTGGAAAGATTAACAACTTAGCAAAGCTCTTCTTCCCTTGAATGCAATCCCATATATCATCACTCTTAACACCAAATCAGGTTGACCCACAGTTTAAAACCTGGAAGAGGGGCTGGAAGGAAAGGTCTGCCTATCTGCAGATGACACCAAGATCTACAACAGAGTGGATACTCCAGAAAGGGGCAGAAAATCAAGTGGGACCTAGAGAAACTTGAAAGATGGTTAGAGGTGTGGCAACAGAGGTTCAATTCAAAAAGTGCAAGATAATGCACCTGGGCAGGGAGAACCCTGGGAGAGCTACAGCATGGTTGGGGGGGCTGTGCTGACTGTCACCAAAGAGGAAAGGGACCTAGGAGTTGTAGGATGCAGAGAGGGCCAGTGGCATGCTGGGGTGCATAGGACATGACAGAATCTTTGAAGTACCTCAAGGGCATAAACAATGTGCAGGTGGGGGATCCTTTCCAATGTAGAAAAGATATCAGAATGAGGGGACACAATATAAAATTGGAGAGGGGGGGTAGATTAAGAGGTAACACGAGGAAGTTTTTCTACACAGAGAGGGTGGTGGACGCTTGGAACAGTCTGCCACAAGAGGTGGTGGGGGCAAGCACAGTGCAGGGGTTTAAACATGCCTGGGACAGGCACAAGGGAACATTGGGTGTGGAGGGAGTGATGAAAAGCCATTGATCATTTAGGGTCAGTGACAGCATACAAGTTTAGGGCTTATAGGCAGACGGGCCTAGTGGTCCTTATCTGCCAACAATTTCTATGCATCTAGACAGGACCTTGTTCAGTTAAATCAATTCTACGAGGGATGGCTCCTGCATCCCTTTGTATACCTTTAACAGCAATGTGTCCCAACAATGGAAGACCATTTTAGATTCTTACAAATTCTGCAGTTTTTCTGGCCACTAGGCTAGGACAACTGACTGACTATATTGAATACCACCAGATAATTACCCCGTTTACCACATCATGTCAGAGCATGCCCCACCATTTCTCAAGCGTACAAGGCTTGGAGTGTCCCCCAGAGGTAACTTTTGCAAAGGTGGAAACACAGATGGGACAGGGAATTGGCTACACAAATACCAGCCAAAATCTGGTCTAAGAGTTAAACACAACGGCATAAGATGGCATCCTCTAGTAAATGAAGAGTTTGCCTGGAAAACAGCAGTCTGTTATTGCAGAACACCCCAAATCACGCCAAGTTTAACACAGAAATGGGAACAGATTGCTGGATGCAATACATGGACTGTATGGCCAACCATGCTTATGTATTTTGGCTTTGCCCCTTGCCAATTTTGGGCTGAAATAGCTTTGGAGCTCTCTCCTGTATTACCAACACTGACTCTCAGGATAGCATTATTCCTTAAATATTCATATTCAGCAAAACTTTTTAATAAGCACAAGAGACACCTACTAAATACAGAAATATAGCATTAACAATGGCTAAAAGGCATAACAAAATTTATAGCTCAACCTCCCGATAGAGAACAGTGGCTAGATTTAATGATAACGGTTTATCATATGGAAAAGTAAACACACGAGGTTTGGAATCGGGTTGCTTTACTCAATAACAGGTGGCAGGGTTAGCTATATTATATGATGGACAAGCATGGTCACTTTCTCCCGTGAGTCACTTCTGTAATGAAAGCAGGCTGATAAGTAAAATAACCTCAAAGGTTCCCACGACTGGTGGCCCTACAATTAGCTGGATCTGCAAAATAAAAAGTCAAAATAAATTTTGGTTAACATTTTACTTGTCTGCATGCATAGCTAGACACCGCACCGTATAACAAACTCTGGTCAGAGCCACTATGGCTGCTAATACAGTAACTTGATAAGGGTGTTTCATGGCCTTGAGCATAAAGATGAATTGCTGTAGTTATCTCCATGTGTAAATATGTTTGCTAAAGGCAGATCATAGATTTGGTTGATCCTATGTTTCCCGTGTGTGTAAAATGTGAGTGGTGAGTGCATGTTATATTTGGAAGGAGAGAGAGCTTTGCACCACGGCCTTCGAGTAATGGTAGAAGGAATGGTGCACAGAGGAGAGGTATGTCTACACTGGAGACTGTGGGCCAACCTGGAAGGATAAGAACCTTTACAGAGGTGATGGCCTGTTTTCATCCAGGAGGCAACCACAGTCCTCAGTGGACGATTCAAATGTTACTTCTATGGACAATTAATGCAGCCGGGGGGTGTTGCAGAAAGTGGGCCACCCCCCTTTGGGAGATCACTAATTCTGTTCGACCCTTCCTGTGTTTTGTGGCCTAATTCGAACCAGTAGAAAAAAGGGTCAGTTCTTCTCAGCACTAGGGTGGAGCCTCCCACGGGTCAGGAGGTCACCATAGGTGCGTGGGGAGATGAAGCCCCTCAGTTTAGGTGGGAAGAGGAGGTACAGTCGGAGGAGTGAGTGGCGAGGGAGTGAGAGTGAGTCAGGGCTGGGTGGGGTCGATAGCCCGCTTTGGCCACCGGTCAATGGCACTTCAGGGAGACACAGAGGAAGAGGCTGGAGCCAGTAGCCACAAGTCACACAGTATCTTGGAGGGCAGCTAAAGTTGAGGTGGGAGTCAACAGCCGCAAGCCCTGGCTGCCTGCGCTGATTAGTGTGGGGATCCTGTGGACAAGAATGTGGCAGAGAGTGTAGCATCCGGACAGCAAGCTCCACGGGACATGTCCCCCTTCTCAATCTGGGGACGGCTGCTGCCAGTCTTGGGAAATGATGCAGGGATCATGAGGGAACCTGCAAATCCCCAAGACACGAGGACTGCATGTTCCAAAGGGGACCCGCTGAGTCAGTACGAAGAAAAGAATGAGAAATGGAGATCACCGAGAGTCTGGGTGCCTGTGAAAAATAATGGGCTGTTAGGCACTGTGAACTGTCTTTTGAAAAAGGATTTTTGGTCCGAAACACGTCAAGGCATGTGGTGTGGTGCGTCCTGCACTGGCATCTCAATAAAGATTGCACTTCAATGGAGATGTTGTAAGCGGCATTCCTTTCTACATGGTGGTGGTGAGTGCGGGATTCTGTGCTGAACTTGTATCACAACTCGGCTGGGCTATCCTGTGTAAATATATTGCAAAATTGTAAAAGCAAGGCCCTACTGCAGAACCCTACTGAAAAGCAGATATTGCATGTAAGCAGATCTCTCCTGGAAAAATACATTGTAAAAGCGTCCAGATCACTCATCTTGTAGCTGCCTGGTATATTCTTGGTGGACTAGTGATCCCTCCAATAAGGGCATCTGACCCCCTCCCAACTCACCCTCTCAGGCACCTCACCAGCCCTGGTCACATAATGCAAACTACAGCAATAGTGATAACTGGCATAGCCCTCTGCTCACCACTTGAACTGGTTTCCATCTGACTGTCTCGAAACAACTGCAAGCATTATACAAACTCCTGCTTCTACTGTACTCATGATCACTCACTGACAATCAGACGGTGGCCGGCCAAAGTGGGGAGCAGAGGGCTGTGCAGGTTGCTGTCACCATTTCTGTATTTCAGCTTAGGTGACTTGAGCAGGAAGTGGGGGGTTGTGGGGAGCAGGGTCCCGAGTAGGTGGGTTTACAGAGGATCAGATGTCCTTATGAGTGAGGGGAGACCACTAGGCTACCAGGAATATTCAAGAGAGCTACAGGATGGTTGATTAGGGTGCAGTAACCAGAGTAGGGTTGTACAGACAGTTCTTATTTTAAATCAGATTCGCCCCCCCCCCCAATCCAGCCCTCACTCCAGAACTCAGATAAATAAGGATTTAGCTGCAAGAGTCAGGTTTCAAGTCCTTATTTAATTAATGGTATGCAATCTAGCTTCTTAAAGTGCCGTGACACCACTTCGGCCCTTGTTAAATTGGTAGGGGATGTGCAGGCGGCCCTGGACAAGAGGACACAGGTGGGTGCTGTATTTGTAGACCTATCCAAGGCTTTTGATTCCTTGGACCACGGTGACCTCCTGTCCAGGGTGGCATCATTGGGGTTTGTGGGCCTAGCATGGAGGTGACCGGCCGCAAACCTTGTGGGAAGGAGTCAGATTGTATCAATGGGTGAATGAGTCTCTGGCCTGCTGGATCGGGTCCCCCACCCCGGTTCCATCTTGGGACCTCTCCTGTTTAATATACATGTAAACGGACTGCGTTTTTCAGATCCAACGGTGTTGTTTCATCTTTATTCAGACAACACTGTTATTTATACATCAGATTGCAGTTTAAAAGGATACAAATGAAGCTCCGGAGAGCATTTGATGAGCTACAAGTCTTTCTTGAAGATAGTAAATTAACACTGAATACAAAGAAAGAAACGCAGTCCATCATATTCCAATGAATGAGTGATAGGCAGGATAACTTGGTCCTTGAATTGGTAACTCTTGGGGGAGCACAGATCCAACAGGTGCAATCATTAAGTATTCGGGTTTGTGGGTAGATGATTCCTTAAATTGGGTTACCCATATTAGTAATTTGGTCAAAAATGTGGGTAAAAGATTGGGAGCACTATACAGGGCAAGACCACTTTATAAGTATGGAAGTTAGAAGAAGGGTGGTGAATTCCATGATTATTCCTATGTTTGATTATGGAGATATTCTTTATTCTGGGGGGACAAAAGGGGACCTTAAAAAATTAGAGATCTGTCATGTTAGCCTTGCTAAATATATACTAGGGGCCCCTCAGCAAACCCATAAGTGTACTTTATATAATCAGTTGGTATGGCAGAACTTGGGTGAAAGTAGCCATGAACATCTGCTGGCTTTTATATACAAGGGCCTGTTGGGCAGACTCCCTGGATACATCATAGATAATCTGATTTATAGAATAAAATTAGATTCTCTTAGAACAGTTAATGCACCTGACTTAGTATTACCTAAATGTAACTTAGAGATTGGCCATCAGTCAGTATATTTATAGGGGAATGCAAGGTTGGAACAAGATGCACAGTTGCAGATGGGTGATGTGAATAAATCTTGGACAAAATCATGGTTAAGAAACGAGTTGTACAACTTAAGGCAGTGTTGTGTATTGTGTGATTAGAATTTACTAGGCAGGACAAGATAAAAGGTAGTGGGTAAAAGTGTTAGAGCCTGGACAAAGCAGGCAAGAGTACACTGCTGTATAAGGCTGTTTGTACTGAAACTAATATTAAAACTGTAACTTATGATCGAGATTAAGGGTGAACTCTTGATAAGTATTTTTTCTGTTTTAAGATTCTATAATGACTGAAATGTACATACTGTATAATTCTGTGTCTTGTGTTATGAAACCTTTTACCTTGTTGTGGACCTCACTGAAAATGAGTTTTACTCAATCGAATGAATCCTTATTCATATGAAATTATATGAATAAAAATATTTTACTACTTATTTACTTTACAGTTTTTTTGTCCATGAAAGACACATTGAGCTGGAACTCAACTCCAGGTCATCCTGAGAGCACTATGAAGTTAAGCGACTTCCTCAGCTCAGGGTCACACAGTACACAAATGGTGGCTGTGGGATTCAAATACATGTCTCCAGGTTTCTCCAGGAGTCCTTTAATGAGAGTATAAAAACCTACAGCCATGAATTCCTTTCCTGACATCCCTCCTAGGTTTTACATTTCACACACACACACACACACACACACACTTTTTCTATACAAGGCACAGCTCTTGCAGGGCTTCATTATACCCAGTCCCTACAAGGCCAGGACTTTGATGCTCATTCATACCTAAAAATGTTGAATTAGTTATAACCTGGGGATGCTTTTTTGTCAAAACTGATTTTCAGTAAACACTTAGTTTCTGAGTTGTACTGTGTGTGTTAGTCATCATTCTCTGACTTGACCAGCTAAGTCAGTCCATGCACATCAAAGAGGGAACATATCCATCAGAGTCAGGCACCAATAAAACTGTCACTTTATAATCAAGCAGTATTTCAAAAAAATACTCATTAGGAATGCAAATAAAGTGTAAACACTCACATTGTCCAACAGGGTTGTGGCCCAAGATGAAAACCTGGAGAATACCAGACCTGTGTGTGTGTGTGTCTGTCTGTCTGGGGGGAAGAGATCACCTACTATAACCACTTGGAAATGGTCTGCCAGGTAGGATCTGAGACACTACCATGAGTTCAGAGACACCATCCCTGGCAAGCTTTTCAAGTAGGAGAGGCTAGGTAACAGTATCAAAAGCCTTGGAACAGTTGATAGAGCTGTCAGAGGGAACCAAGACTTGATTCACACCATTCAAGATGGAACTGGTGAGCCTTAGAAGGGAGGCACATAGCAAGTGATTTTCAAACTGGGTTTCTGTGCACCAAGTCTGCTAATTGGTGCAACGTTCGTTCCACCACCTCACTGTTAAATTTCACTTATTTATTTACATCATCTCTAATTAAATACTCATGAGGCAAATGTGCACTCTAATTGGTTGGTGTACTGGATGTTACTCCCTTAGAAATGCCTGGTACAGCTCAAAGTGGCACACGAGTTTGTAAACTGTTAAACAAATAGCCATTTTCCCCTATTACTAATGCGATTAGATTATAGTAATAATGACCTTGCAGCCCGACATTTTCTGGGGATTAACGACTACCTGGAGGGGGGAGCCCCCTCTAGCCTAACATTAACCCCCAGGAAAGACCGACTGTTCGCTCATTATTGCTTATGTGCACTTTGTACTTGTCACAGCTTAGCAGGATTTCTAACTGCAATTCCTTGTTTGCAATGTACTGTGGTGCAGTTCTGTATTTTGCCTATCATGATTTTTCTCTCACACATGCCCTTCTGCCAGGTCACCGCTGGAAACGAGCCTAGGCTAAGTATGCCTTCCAAAGTCACTATTTATAACTAACTAAATAAATAAATACATTCCCTTCTACTGCAAGGCAAGGAAATTTTATACAACGGTCCCAAAGGGTTGATGAACTAAATAACTAATTATTTTATGTTTATTGCCTTGCAAAAATATGCAATTACATACAGCACATCTCCTGCAAGGCATCAAATATATAAACAGATGCATCCAATGTATTAGTAGATAGGTAAACCGTACAGTCTGGTGTAAGAAGGTGGGGGAAATCCCAAATAAACAAATGTCCAATATAAATCCGAATAGCTGCACCCTACAAAGGCTTTTGGCAGTCAAATCCAAAATGAGAAAAGTCCATAGTTCTGTAACTCAGCATGCAGTGTTGATATGACCCCATCTCTAAAAAATAATTATTCCCAAACATATTTAGCACTAAATGATGCAGTCCACACATTTTCTTAAACATAGAAAATAATAAACTTCTTTACCCCAAACAATATAAATTCACTATATCATTTGAGTAACTTTCCCCAGCTTAAAAACAGAGCAAAAGGAGATTAATGTTATATTTATACTTTACAGTCCATTATTTGGTCAGAAACCAAAAATTTCAGGTCTCCTCCTTGGACTCTGATAAAGGCTGCGCCTCAGTCAAACTCCCGAGCAATCGCTTTGGCCTTTCTCCCTGCATTCATGGGGTCGGTGAATTGGTAAGTGTGACCCCCATAATGGATTTGAAGACAGGCTGGCAACAAAAGGGAGTGAGTAACCCCCAGACTTCAGTCTTGCTCTGACTGCACTGAATTTCTTTTTGGTATGTCAGAGTGACAAAAGAAAGGTCCGGGAATAAATGCAATGTGGCCCCATCATAATTCAGGCCCTCCATGGATCTGGTGGCTTGCAAAAGGGTGTCTCACCGAGGAACTGGTGGTCACCAACTGGATGGTCCCGGGCACATCCCCTCTCAGTCCCACTGCTCTCGAAGTAATCCGTTTAGCTTTACACATCTGACCTGCAATTGGGTTCTGTGGGAGAATTATTGCAGCATGGAGCAACACCTGTAGGAACCCCAGCAGGTCATCCTCCTCGCTACCCTCAGGCAACCCAACAATCCACATGTGTAAGGCCCGGTTAGTGTTTTCCAAGGCCTCCAACCTATAGTGTAACTGTTCATTTTCCTGCACCACTTTGGATGTTGTGGCCAAGGCTTGGGTTGCAGTTTTTTCTGCCGATGTCACAGTCTGGGACAGTATCTCCAACTTGGCGTCTTGCTCAGCAAATCTTTGTAGGATAGATTCAACCCTTTAAGTCAATTGCATGCATTGAGGCCTGTAAATCTCTGCAAGGGGGCTCAGGTCCGGCAATTGTTGATATGGCGGTCGTGGCCTGTATGTCTGTAGCCAGTGGATTTTTAGAACCACTTCCACCTGCTTTCTGGCTGCGATCCATCGTCGTATCTGATATCGATCAACGCTGGATTATGCTGTCTTCTTCAATGAATATGGTCATTTTGGAGTTGGTTCTCAAAATATTGGATGTTTTAAAATTATAAATGTGAGTCAGACCAGTGGCGCTGAGGCGCTGGATGCCTTGCCTAGTGCCACGCCAGCAACCAGTGTTCAGGAACGAGCATGGGCCACCGGGGATTGGCAGGAGACCAGAAGGATCGAGCATCCAAGGGACTGCTCTCCTTCTCCGGCAAGGAGGGATGTCAGTGGTCGGTCCTTGACCGCCCTCTAGCAGAGGCTGGGGGGCACCGCACCAACACTGCTAGAATAAGGGGTGGAGATGAGGCAGACACCTGGGGACACCTGGAGGGAGCGCGTGCAGATGCGTGCGTTCTCCTCCCATCAACGTCATTGCATGCCTCATCCCTAGGGGAATGAAGAAGTGGAAAGAATGGTTCAGGTCAGGCAGCAAGAGTTTCTGATCACCACGGCCCAACCCCAAATGGCCCCTTCTTGTCTGGATCCTTCCAGTGAGCAGAGCTAAGGGGAGGGAGGCTCCTCACCACCCCATCACAAGGGGAAAGATGTGGGGGAACTGAGGAGGTGGCCCATTGTCGGGGGTGTGGGCTGGGAAGTCCGTCGGGATGTTCCAGCAAACCAGAGCCATGGGAGAAGAAATATGCAAAACAAAAAAAAAGTTATAAATGTGCACAGCTGATCTGAAGTGCATCTTGCCTGTAGGAATGCTCAACAGCGTACCCCACAAATAACTTTTTTAAACCTCTTTTAAACTGTATCACTTAGGGGGAACTCCTTAGACAGGCAAGGAATTCCAAATAATTGGGACTGCCACTGAGAATGCTCTATTGCCAGACTATTTAAGACGAGCTCTCAGGAAGACCAAAGACTCCTCTGTGGAGTGGAGAGCGCAGCTGGGAGTATACCAGACAAAACGGTCTTTCGAATAAGCATGGCCTGTTAGCCCAGTGGTGTGGAGGACTGAGGCCCTGGTGCCTTACCTCCTGCCACACCGGTGACCCATGTTCGGTGGCGACCTCAGGTTGCTGGGGGTTGGCCAGGGAGGGAGAGGATCGAGCATCCATAGGACTGCTCTCCTCTCCCGGGAAGGGTGGACTGTCATTCCCAAACAACTGCCACTAGGTGGAGGCCTAGTGACAGTGTGGGTCTGGGACAATAGATGGGAGGAAGCTGTGGGACTCTGCAGCGTGCATGCTGCAGCAACGGGGAATGAGAGAAAAATAGAAAAAGAAGCTGGCAGGGTTCATTATGCTCTGAGGGGCTGAATGGAGCTCTCTCAAGTGAGGAAGAGCCAAAGCCGCACCTGCCAACATTCCGATGGAAGAAAAAGCTCTATGGAAAAAAAAAAAAAAACAGGAATGGACCGATCTGTGCAGTGCTTTGTATGTTAAAGCAATCTTGAAGGTGGTGCGTCACCTAACTGGGAGGCAGTGCAGCTGCTGCAGCACAGGGGAGAAATGGCTCCTGAATGACACACCCGATATTCAACTTGGCGGTAGCATTCTGAACCAGCCGTAGGTGGCGCACCAACCCCCTTCCCCCCAACAACCCTAGGCAAAGAGTATTACAGTAATCCAGCCTCGAGGTCATGAAAGCATGCACTGGGGTCACCAGATCCTCTTGCTCAAGACAGGATTTGAGCTGGGAGATATTCCTTAACTGGAAAAATCCACTGCAGATCATGTCTGACGCCTCATTTTCTAATATCAGCCTTGAGTCCACAATGACTCCCAATATTCTTCACTCTGTCCACAGCCGTCACATGGGTGCCATTCAGAGATGGTAATCTGACTGCCCCCAAATTTCCAGACAACTCTTGAGGACCTGGTTCCACCAGCATCAACTGTTTTGGTCAGACAGAGATGCAGCTAGATGGAGGCCTTCCAGTCAGAAATTTCTTTAAAGCATTGCTCCTGCACATCAGATGTAAATAACAAGTACAGCATAGCAGCGAAAACTCACACCATGCTGTCTGATGACCTATCCTAGCAGCAGCACGTACACTGCTAACAACACAGCCAACAGAACTGAACCCTCAGGAACCCCACAGCAGACCATCAGCTGCGACGAGTATGTACCCATCACAACCTGCTGCAATCTGCCAGAAAGGAAGGAGTCAAACCATTTCAAAGCTGTCCTGGCAAGTCCCCCATATTCTCCAAGATACTCCATCAAAACCCTATGGTCAACAGTGTCAAACGCTGAGGAAAGGTCCAGGAGAACAAGGACAGAAGGTTCCCCTTGGCCCTCGTCAGAAGCAGGTCAAACACCATGACCAGCGTGGTCTCTGTACTGTGGCAAGGCCTGAAACTTAACTGAAATGGCTCACAGATGTCATATGTCTCAAGGTGTGCCCTAGCTGCATCACCACCACTCTCCCAATAACCTTCCTCAAAAAACGAAAGTTTCGAGTCAGGCCTGTAGTTAACTAGTACATCTGGGTCTAATGATAGTTTTTCCAAGAAGGGCCTTACCAAGGGTTTTTTTAAGAGTTGAGGCAAAAGAAAAAATTACTCACCTTAGTAATGTTGTTTCTTCTAATGGAGTCTTGCTATATTATGACATATACATATGCAGTATAACCCCAGGTTAGAACTGCTCCGGAGGTGAAAGAGTTAACTTTCCATGCAGGGCATGGAACCTTGAGCGCGAGCTCGGTTGAACACTCTGTCTGTTGTAGCTCAAACTTAAACTGTCAGATCTTTACGAGCAAAAACTCACTAAGGTTCTGTGTGGAAGCCATAAACCTACACTAGCCCACTGGCTACTAACTACAAAAACACATTTTTGTTCTTGATCCCAAAACAAAGACTCAAGTCAGGGGATTCAAGAAAGAGAAAATAAGCATAACACCTAAGCACCCTAAGAAAGGGTGAAAATAAAGTGGGCATCTATGAAGTGCCAACATTGCACTGCCCACCCACGTCCCAAAAATAGAGGTTCTGAGAGGGGCAGGCTGGGGGGGAGGTCATAATATAGCAAGACTCCATTAGAAGAAACAACACTACTAAGGTGAGTAATTTTTTCTTCAAACATGAAGTCTTGCTATATTATGACATATGCAGATTACACAGCAGTACCTCCATGGAGGAGGGACAGAATCTACTTAGGAAATGGCCTCTGGAAGCACAGCTGTAAAGTTAAATCGAGCATCACCCTAGCCTAGATATCCAGGGAGTAATGCTTAGTAAAGTGTGAACTGTTTTCCAGGTAGCTGCTTGACATATTCTTAGGATAGGGATGTCCCTGGCAGCAGCCAGAGACGCAGCTGTACCCTCTGGTAGAGTGAGCCCTCAGGCCTGAGGGAGGAACCTTACCCAGTTTCATAGCAAAATTGGATACAAGAGACAATCCACCTGGCAATGGATCTTTTAGTGGCAGGTTTCCCTTTACCAACCTCACCATAAGTGAGGAACAATTGGAGGGATTCAAACCTGTGACCCTTGGAATGCTTCTATATAGTAACTAAGGGCTCTTTTGACATCTAAATCTGTGCAATCTCCTCTCACCAGAGGAGGAATGGTCAGTGAAGTACACAGGAAGAGACATGGATTGATTAAGGTGGAAGTCTGAAACCACCTTAGGCAAAAACTTTCCGTTAGTCCTGAGGACCACCTTATCTCTATGAAAGGAGATAAAATCAGGCTCCACTGACAATGCTTGTAGCTCACTTATGCACCTGGCAGAGGTGATGGCTACCAGAAACACAGTTTTCCAAGTCAAGTACTTGAGCTCTGCTGAAGACAATGGCTCAAAAGGGGGTTGCATAAGCTGAGCAATGCAAACATTAAGATCCCAAGCAGGGGTAGGGTCCCTGAACGGAGGGTTGGTGTGAAGCAACCCTTTAAAAAACTTGGAGAACACAGGGTGAGCTGAAAAAGAAGAAGGCTTACCTGCTGATAAGAAGACAGACATGGCTGCCAAGTGCACTTTTAGGGTAGCTGGTCTCAGCCCCAAAGAATTCAAATGCACCAAATAATTCAGGATCGTGGGCACGCCAGCAGATTCTGGGGAAATATGCTTACCAGCACACCATATAGAAAATCTTTTCCATTTTGAATTATAAGTAGCCCTGGTGGAAGGCTTCCTAGAAGCCTTCAAGATATCCAATACACCTTGGGAAAGGTGTAAGTCAGCAAACTCTAACTCTTCAAGAGCCAGGCCTTGAGATTGAGAGATTTGAGGTTCGGGTACCCAAACTCTCCCCTGGGCACAGGTTAACAAGTTGTGATTCCTGGGAAGACACAGGGGAAGGTGGACTGCTAAGGACATGAGGAGTGGGTACCAGGGCTGTCTGGCCCAATCTGGAGCAATCAGGATCATCTTGCAGGGTTGAGATCTGATTTTGACTAGCACCTTGAAGAGAAGAGGGAAGGGGGCGAAGCACAGAAAACTTCCCTTCCCAACTGGTAGGAAGGCATCCAGGGGACTGAGCCCAACACTGGGGGCCTGCAGCAAAAAAGGGGAAGTTGGTGATTGTCTGGGGCTGCAAAGAGATCTATCTGCAGGGTGCCCCATCTGGCAAATACTACCTCCAGTACTAGGGGGTCCAGTGCCCATTCGTGATGGCCCTGGGAAATCCTGCTGAGAGCATCCGCTAGGACACTGTACTTGCCTGGGAGGCGAACTGCCATAAGAGAGGCGTTCAGAGAATAAGCCAGAGACCACAACTTCATTGTTTCGGTGCACAAGGCCGTAGACCGAGTGCCCCCTTGCTTGTTGATGTACCACATTGTAGTGGTATTGTCTGTTCTGATCTGAACAACCTTGTTCTGAACAGATGTGGGAAAAACCTGGAGTGCTAGAAAAACTGCTCTGAGTTCCAACAAATTGATGTGGAGCAGAGATTCCTGAGGGGACCACAGCCCCTAGGTGGTAAGGTCGTCCATGTGAGCTCCCCACTCCAAGAGGGATTCATCTGTAGTAAGGGTCAAGGAGTGAGACTGGGGAGTGAAGGGAACCCCCTGTCTCAGATTGCTCTGGTCCTGCCACCACTGAAGGGCCTGGATCAGGGTTCGAGTCACTGGGATCAATCTGGTTAGAGGATCTGTCCTTTGAGACCAAAAGGCTGTCAAATGGAACTGGATGTCCCTCATCTGAAATCTTGCTCCTGCACTACTGCTGTAGAAGCAGCCATGTGCCCCAGGAGCTGTAGAAAATGCCTTGCTGGTCGAGAGACCTGCAGGGTAAAAGAAGAGGCCAGAGAGACCAAGGTCCTTGCTCTTTCCAGAGGGAGGGAGGAAGGCTCTGGCTTCTTTTGTGTTCAGTTCTGCGCCTATGAAGGTGAGAAGCTGGACAGGCTCCAGAACTGACTTTGGAAGATTGAGAAGGAAACCTAGAGATGTAAGCAGTTGCTGAGTTATTGTAAGTGTAGTTTGATCTGTTCTGGAGACTGGCCTACAATGAGCCAGTTGTCCAGATAAGGAAAGATGGCAATCTTTTGCCTTCTTAAGTGAGCAACTGCTACTGCCAGGCATTTTGTGAACACCCTCGGGGCCGAGGTGAGGCCGAAGGGCATTGCTCTGACCTGGTAATGGCCTGAGGGCAGTTTGAATCTGAGGTACTTTCGATGGGAGCTTCTGATGAGAACATGGAAGTAAGCATCCTTGAGGTCCAGGGAGGCTAGTCAGTCCCCTGGCCGTAAAGAGGGTAAAATAATTCCCAGAGTCACCATTTTGAACTTTGGTTTTAAAAGGTGCTTGTTTAGATACCCGAGATCCAGGATGGGCCGCCATTCTCCTGTCTTTTTAGGGTAAGGAAGTACCTGGAGTACAACCCTTTGCCCTGGTGTATGGGTGGAATCCTTCCACAGCTCTGAGAGCCAGGAGGGAAGAAACTTCTGTTTCCAGGGCAAGTGCCTCTGATGGGTTTGCAGGTGGAAAGGACCTGGCTCTCATCTTTGGAAATTTTTGAGCCGAGGACCAGTCCCTGGCTTACTACTTCCAGGACCCACTTGTCTGATGTTAAAGACTTCCAGTCCTGGACAAAGTGATCAGCCTGCCCCTACCGGTAGTGGAGAATCGGCCCTGGCCACCCCATCAGGGAGCCTGTTTTGCAGGGGCTTTGGGTTGAGGGGTAGAAGCAGGCTTACTAGGACCCCTTCTGCCTCTTCCTCTAAAGAACCCCCTCTGGGCATAAGCAGAAGAGGAGGCCTGGGCTTGGTAAAAAGGCCTATGAAAAGGCCTGCCCCTGCCCCTGACGTGCTGCCTTTGAGGAGTGGCTTGCCTTTCTTTGGCCTGTGCACTCCTATAGGTGGTCCTATACTCATCTATTTTTTTCATATAATTCTCTGTCTGCTCCCCAAACAGAGAGTTGCCCACAACAGGAAAATCCATGGCCTTAGACTGAGTATCCTGTGACAGGGCAGTACATCTGAGCCAGGCCATTCTGCGAAGAGACACAGATGGAGCCATGACTCTTGATGAAACATCATTAGAGTCTACTGCAGCATGAAATTGCACCTTGGATGCCTCAATACCATCCGCAGCCACCTGCTCCAGCTCCCCGGCAAGCTGGTCAGGGGCCTGTTTTGCTAGGGCCAGCACAGTATCCCATCTGGATTTCTGGTACCTAGCTGCATAAGCCATATAATTTGCCTGTCTGAGTCCCAAAGATGCTGCCATGTACTGTTTCTTTGCCATGCATCCATCCTCCTGGAATCCTTTTCAGGAGGGTGAGAAACTAGAGGAATATTAGCCTTGTCACAGGCTGCAGCCTGCACTACCCCCACATGGCTGCATTGCTGAGAGAGGAACTCCGTATCAGAGCCTGATAAAGCATACCTCTTGTCCATCCTTTTATCCACAGGGAGGACAGAATGAGGAGTTTTTAGAATTTTTACTGTCTGTTTCCTAAAGGATTTGTGCAAGGGAATAGACAGTCTCCTAGATTCTGGAATATCCATCATTTCCACATAATCAGGCTCTTCTTGATCATCAACAGCTTCCTCAACAGGGAGTTGGAGAGTTTCAGCAACCTTCTTATAGAACATAAAATGAAAAGAGGACTCAGATAGCCTGGGGGGGAACCCCTGAAGGTCTGTCTGGAGAGATGTCCGGTTCAATGGGCACATCCACACTTTCAAAATCACATTCACTCTCCTCATACCCCTCTTCCCCTTCCTCCGGTTCATAAAAATCCTCAAAATCATAATCTTGAACCAGTGGAACCATCCGAACCGAGCACTTCCCTGATGGTGTCGGTTCGGACGGAACCGGGGAAAGAGACTGGACAATTTGAATAGCTTTAGCTATTTCCTCAGCGGTTGGAGAAAGAACTTTTGGCTCCACACTAGCTGACTTTCTAGCCCTTTTAGTTGGAACCGGCTCCTCAGAGCTGGCTCTTCGTTTGCCCGAGGAAGTATCGCCCTGGTCAGAGGGCACTCCCTCAGGTTCGGCTGGAACCGAACCGGGCTGGCCATCCGGTCAGCGGACTTTAGCCTCCCTTTCCTGAGCCTACCAACTCTTTCCACGGGTGGCAGCAGGAAAATTCTTACAAATCTGGCAGTCTGCATTGAGGTGGTCAAACCCCAGACAATATACACAGGTGGTGTGGGTCAGCCTTGGCAAAGGCTTCCCCACAGAAGCCACAGTGCTGAAACCCAGTGGGTCCGGTTTTCTTTGGGTTTCTCAGACATAGTGCCAGCCCTAACCAAAACTTGCCCGCGTTAATGGCAATCCGCAAGCAAGACTCTCTTATCGGTTCCCAACCGTGTCACGGGTTGTGGAAAAAAACGTAATAAAATCCGTTTTTTTTAGAACCGATAAAAACTGGGAACCGCACTCTAAAGGACTAGAAAGTTAATTTAAACCCAATCTGATCGGTTCAAACCGAACCGAAAAAGACGTTTACAAGTTCCACACAGAAGAAAATAAACATAAGCCTATCTATTATTTACAGTACCACAGACAGAGCTTGAACCGACGATATGGGTTTAATTTCGATAAATAAACCGAGAATTACTTTTTAACCGACAAACCAACCGAGCAGCAGGAGAAATCTCTGGAGCCACTGTTCAGTGAGGCGGAGTAAAGAATCTGACAGTTTAAGTTTGAGCTACAACAGACAGAGTGTTCAACCGAGCTCGCGCTCAAGGTTCCATGCCCTGCATGGAAAGTTAACTCTTTCACCTCCGGAGAAGTTCTAACCTGGGGTTATACTGCATATGTATATGTCATAATATAGCAAGACTTCATGTTGTTTGAAACAACCCTCTGAAAGAGAACACCAGATAATGCTAGTAAACATCATACCCAGGGCCTCATGGCAGTCCCCCAACAACCACGCAGGCCTGGATGCAAGACACAGCAGGTGGGGAGAGAGCGTTGCAATCACCTTGAGAACCTCCTCTGTAAATAACTGGCTGGAACGGACTCCAAACCAACAGAGCACTAACACGCCTCCCATCATGACCACTGCTGTCCCATGACAGGCCACCTTTAGAGATCCCCGCCCGAGCTGTCCTGCCAGTATAGCATTATGGCGTCCGCTTGTGATGCCAACGTCCCGGGTTCAGGAACAGACCCAGGAGTTGGAGGGCTGGACAGACAGAGAAGGACAGAGCATCCGAGGGGCGACTCCTTCTCCAGGGGCATGGGGGGATGAGTGTCTGGCCTGTTTGCAACCTCTGGCGGAAGTTGGGGGAACCACGGGGAAAGGCCATTGCCTGACTGCATGGGAGGCATAGCAGATGCTGGCATCACAGCATGCCTCGCCTCCTAGGGAATCACAGCATCTGAAAAACTCTGGTCCCCTGGGTATGATGCCCTGCTCTGCTGACGTTCCCACTGCCACCAGTGTCCACTGAGAGGGGGTGGTCCAGCTCCTGTGTCCTCACCCTGGGGGGGTAAGCTAGTGAAAGTGACCAATGTCTGTTGGAGGGTGCCCACCCAGCGGCCCAACCCAGGGGGTAAGCCCGGGCATGATGTGACAGTGTGCGGGGCAGGGGCTGAGCTCCACTTGGAACTGTGGGGGCTGGAACCAACAAAAAAAAAAAAAAAAAAAAAAAAGATGCCTGCCCGATTGAAGGACACTCTGTAGACAGAAATAAAGGCCCAAACTCCTCACACTTTTCTTATGACTATACTCCCTCAGACTGTAGATAAGTAGGACTAATTAACCTATTCACAGTGTAGAAGAGTTGAGCAGGCCTGCTTCTCCCTGAGGCAATAATCCGTGACTGGAACTCTGCCTTTTTCAGGCTTATAGTCCTCTGATAGTCCCTACAGTGCGACCTCGGAGCAATCCTGTCCTCAACGAAGTGGGACCTCTCCCAGGAACACTCCAACCTCTGCCCAGTCACTTTCAGCCACCTCAACTCATCGTTATACCATGGCGAGCTATGGCAGGAGGTCAGTGGGTAGACATGGATCAGTGCAGTGGAGTTGAATGCTGCCATAATAGCCAAACTATAACTATCAATGGCTACATTTGCTCCTCCACAACATGGTACTTTTCTATTCCTGAAATGTCCAACACCACCAGAGGTTTTTCCGGCACCACCGTGCGTCTCGGACGGTACTGAACCATCTCTGTAGTGGGGCCTGCGTGAAAGCTAACAGCGTGGTGATCCAACCACCCCACTGGATCCACTCTGACATCAAAGATGCTCAGTCCGAGGGTAAAGAAGAGGTCCAAGGTGTGGCCACGTTCACGAGTCACGGAGGAAACAACCTGTGTGAGGCCCAGTGAATCAATCAACTGAAGAAACTGACAAGCAAACTGCGAGGATTCTTCATCAACCTATACGTTGAAATTCCCCAACATTATTAAGTTGAGGCATTCGATGAAAGGTCAACAATGAAATCCGTAAATTCCCATAAGAAAGTACAGTTATGTAAGAACTTGCCAGAGCAACGCTCTGCCATCTACTTGTCATTATTGTATAATATCTGTGATATAAAAAAATATGTAATGTGAATGTCTGCTTAGGGAATAGCAGACAGCAAGTGTAAGAACGCTTGACCGTTGACCTCATCACAGCAGCAGCAGATGGCTGGTTTCCTGCTCTGTGTTAACACACAGCTGCTGAAATTCCAAAAGGCCAAGTTGTGGCACACTGTAAAACATTTCTACTTTGAAGCTGGGATCAAGTATGCATTTTATAACCCTTGAGGAAAGGGGACATTTTAACAGATTCCTGTTAGCTCTCACACCTAGAAGGGGACTGTTGGCAGGATGTGTGTTCTGAAAGTATCAAAAGAGATGCTCTGATCAAAGAGACTGTTATATTTCGATACTGCTAACTCTGCAGATTTCCAGACAGCAGTAAAATTACACCCTTGGATATATCTGGGCAGGTTAAAAAATTAATGACAGGACAAACAGTGACCTCATGCTGTGACATCACAAGGAGGTGGAGAGATTGTCTTTCAAGATTGCCAAGCATCTGAGGGGAAACACACTATCTCTGGACTCTTAAATGATGCATTTCATCTCTGAAACTCCAAAGAGGCACTTCTGTTAAAAATAGGCAACACCCAACTGGAACTTAGCTAAGCTAGAACTTTAAGTAATCAGGCATTTTATTTTCTGTAAAATTCCAATTTATTTTCAGACTGCAAGTACTCGGGTTATATGTAAAATGTTTTGTATGTATTTGATTTTTATTTGATGATTTTTTTTATTCCAGTAACCTTTTGGTTTCCATAATCCTGCCTGAGTCTTTTTTTTTGCATGTGGAGGCTGAAACAGTATTGGGTAATTCTGACAAGAACTGTTAAGGGCTTGAATGTGTTACTACCTTGCTAAGAAAAGAATATACTTAAGTCTCAAATTGAGTCATAAGGGTAGACATTTGAACCTGGCTGGGTGCCCACAGGGTGAAGTACTGTACTGCATCCCCCGAAGAGAGTACATATCTGAGCCTGTTGACTGGGTGTGCTAGCAGAAAAGGTTCATATTTGACACCAGGACTCAAGACTAGTAGGTGATTCAGACCCAAAAGAGACAGGAAGGTTACCCTGTTTACATATTGCACTTAGAGGTTTGGCACTGTGGGAGCAGAGGGCCTAACCTGCGGGGTGCGTTTGTGACAATCGTAACTGTAGATCTTCCAGAGAATCTCTTGCATCAAGCCACACCAATGCAACAAGTCCCAAGCAGTACTGACACAAATACAGTCTAGGTGGCCGAAGTCTAGAGGCCCAAGTCAGGAGGCCCAGAAGCACAGCCAGGCTGAAGCCTGCCCTTCTCCTAGAGGCAATGTCCAGACAGTACTGTTTAGTGAAAGTGTGGATAGCACTCCAAGTGGCAGCTGCACAGATGTCAGCAGCTGACACATTTCTGAAGCAGGCAACTGAAGTGGCCATTCCTCTTGTGGAGTGACCACAAACAACCGCAGGAAGTTCCTTACCATACTTCCTGTAACAGAAAGTAATGCAGTTAGTCAGCCATTTGAACAGGCACTGTTTAGAAACCGGTATGCGCCCTTTCCCCAGGGTGAATATTTTTATTTTATTTATTTAGCTTTTGTTGACCGGGTAAGTGCACTAGACAAATCCTGCCTATTTTCAGGCATGACCCGGGGGAGGGGGATACAGATGAATGCCAACTGACTTTGAACCAGATTAAGCTGTTGGTGGTATTTTTAGTGAATGAGGGAAATTTGGCCAGGACACCGGGGAAATTCCCCTACTCTTTTCGATAAGTGCCATGGGATCTTTAACAGCCACCTGAACTACCACCAATCCAGGCAGATGGGACCTTGGTTTAACGTCTCATCGGAAAGACGGCACCTCAGAAATGCAGCACCCCTGTCATGCTGCATTATAGTGTCAGTACTGGGATATTAACCCAAGTGCCAGATGTGGGAACTGAACCCACAGCCCTCTGATCTCCCGGCCTCAGAGGCGAGTGTGCTACCTACTGAGCCACTGACACTGTAAATAAAACAAAGCTGTTTTGTACTTCTGCAGTCCTTTGTACAATGAACGTAATATCTGAGTATTCTATGTACATGTGAAGTATGGAGCAATGCTTCCCCTGGATTGGCATGCTCTAGGTAACAGACAGGTGGATGGATCGATTCAAAATAAACTCAGACACCACCTTTGGTAAAAACATAGGACTGGTATATAAAGACACCCTGTCTTTGTGAAAAAACAAATAAGGAGACTCACACAGAGCCTGAAGCTCAGAAATCCGAGCAGAAATAATGGCAACCAAAAACAACGCTTTCCATGACAAAGTGTAGTGCGCATGTCACAGCCATCTCAAAAGGAGCTAAAGTAAGTTTCTCTAATATGAAATTTAAGTCTCGTGGATGGACTGGATAGTGGATGGGAGGCTTCAGGTGAAGGATGCTTCTCAAAAATGAACGGGACACCTCCAGCTGTGCCATCGTACGGCCATCAACAGGCACATGGAAGGCTGAAATAGCAGCCAGGTGCACTTTAATGATGAAGTACTGCAGGCTAGAGTCTGAGAGGGACAGGAAGTACTCCAGAACCCGATTCACTGGACGGGTGGAAAGATCCAGTTGATGGGTAGTCATCCATAGAGCAAAGCGCTTCCGCTTCATGGAATAAGTGGCCCTGGTGGAGGGCTTCCTGGCAGTCACCAAGACAGTAGTCACTTTTTGGGATACCCCAAATCAGGCTATGGCTACATTTCCAGGAGCCAGGCATGGAGGTGTAGTGACTTGAGGTCTTGATGGACGAGGGTGCCCTGTTGCTGGGAGAGCAAGCCTTTGCACAGGGGCAGGGGTACAGGAGGATCCACTGCTAACTGGTGCAGTAAGGGGAACTAGACCTGATGAGGCCAGAAGGGAGCCAAGAGAATCAGAGTCACACCTTCCATCTGAAGTCTGAGAAGCACCCTCTGAATCAGCGGAAAGGGAGGAAAGGTGTAGAGGAATCTCCCTTTCCAGGAGAGGGACGGGTCTCGCCAGAAAACTCTAGGCCCTGGAGTGAGTGAGCAGAAACGCGGCAGTTTTGCGTTGAGTGGGGACACAAAAAGGTCCAACTCTGGGCAACCCCAAATGTCTAACAGATCTTCTGCCACTGAGGTCAACAGTTCCCATTCGTGCATTATGGACTGCGTCCTGTTTAACCTGTCTGCCAGGGCATTTTGGACACCTGGTACATGTACTGCTGACAGTTCTAGACTGTGTTCTAGAGCCCAGTGCCAAACCCTCATCGCCTCTCTGCACAGAGGGTAAGAATGAGTCCCCTGTCTCCCCACGCCCTGCTTGTTGATATGTTGATATAGTGGACTACACTGATGTCCATCTGTACCGGGAGAGGAAAAGACTGGAAGACATGCAGGCCATACAGAACTGCCCTTATCTTGTGGATGTTTATGTGGAGGGAATTCTCCACCACTGTCAAGGTGTCTTGGGTCTGGTGAGGTCCCAGATGCGCCCCCAGCCCATCCCCGAGAAATCAATGGTGAGGATCTGATGAGGGGAAGAGACTGTGAAGGGAACCCCTTTTTGCAAATTGCAGGGGTTCATCCACCACTGAAGCACCTTCTTTACTGGCAAAGAGACTAGAAACTTCTGTTCTAGATTGTTGGTGCGCCAATCCCATTGGACCCTCAGTGTTCACTGGGGGTCCACATGTGCTGCCTGGCCAGGGGAACAGTGCTAATGGCTGCCACCAACAGGCCTAATAGTTGCAAGAATGCCCTGGCTATGACATACCGGCTGCTGTAAAGCAGCGGGGCCTGAGCCATCAGGTGTTCTGCCCTGTCCTGGGGCAGGAAGGCCGCACCCAGAGCAGTGTCCAGAATGGCTCCAATGAACTGGAGATGCTGGCAAGGGGTGAAGACTGATTTGGGCAGTTCACCGTAATCCCTAGGGCATGGAACAGTTGTCTGGTGCACACTAGGGTATAAAAGAGTTGCTCCCAGGACTGAGCTTTGACCACCCAGTCATCCAGGTAGGGGAAGACATACAGTCCCTCTCTCCTGAGGGCTGGTGCGACCACCACTAAGCATTTCGTAAAGACCCATGGTGCAGAGGACAAGCCAAAGGGCAATGCTCTGAACTGGTGGTGCCCCCCTGGAACAGGAACCTGAAGTACTGCCTGTGGGTGGCATAAATCTTTATATGCAGGTATGCATCCTGCAGGTCTAGGGAGCATATCCAGTCTCCCTTCTGCAGAACAGGCAGCAGGCCTTGCAGTGTCACCATCCTGAACCTCTTGTATTGGATGTAGGAGTTCAGATTCCTTAAGTCTAGGATGGGCCGCAAATCCCGTGGCTTTGGGAACTAGGAAGAAGTGGGAGTTGAACCCTCTATTCTTCTGCTCTTTGGGAACTGGCTCTATGGTCCTTTTCTGCAGCAGGTTAAGAATTTCCTCCCTCAGCACTGGAATGTGACTCGGTGGGTAACTGAAAGGAACTGGAGGTAGATCTGGAGCCCACTACAGAAATTCTAAAGTGTGACCTTGCTCTGTAAGCTGCAGGACCCATACATCTGTTGTGATTTCCCTCCACCGGTCAAGGCGCAGGGAGAAAAAATTCCCTATCCCCCCTCCCCCCCGCAGTACTGTATGGTGGGGGTCTGATAATGAGTCAGGCTTTGGTTGAGCCAGTGGCCGGGGCCGCTCCTTCCCCACTGGGGACCTTCCCTGAGGTGGAAGAAGGAGTAAGCAGTGCTGTTCCTGCTCTGTATTTGTCATCTGGCCGGGAACTTGGCTTGGGCCTCTGTGAGGACCGACAACAGCGCACCTTTTGCCCACTCCTTGGTTGGATATGGTACAGGAAAACAGACCGATCGCAGAGTCCTGCAGGTCTGAAAGGATGTCCTGCACATCCGCCCGACAGAGCTTATAACCTCTAAAGATGGCATTCAGGATGGACTGTTGTACACATCTGAAGCAAAGCCAGACACACTGAACCAGGAATGCCTCCTTAGGCAGACTCCAACTACAGATGTTCTAGCAGAGGCACGTGCAACATCATATGCTGACCTCAAAAGGTGCTTACCCCACATTGGCCTCGGATTGGTGGGCTTTAAGCGGCTCCTGCCTTTGGGGGCCCTCTGGAAGTGCCAGGACAGCAGCTTCGGCCTTTTTTCCAGAGTGTGTTCTGGAATATTACCATATGGCCCATGACATGTAACTAATAATGCTGAGCATCAGCATGGATGAGACATAGGTCTTCTTACCCATTAGGTCCAGCTTTCTTGTCTCCTTGTCTGAAGGGAATCTGAGGTGCTGAAGTCGCTTGGACCCATCATGAGCTGCAATGATTACCACCGAGTCTGCCTGTGGTTGCCCTACTAGAAAAGGCTTCTCAGAGGGAGCATGGTACATCTCGTCAGCCTTTCTGGGCATCACAGGGATCATATTTGGCCATACCAGGCAGCAATGGTGTGGCATCCTCATATGCAAGCAGCACTGGGGGGGGAGGTGATCAGAGAGAGAGAGAGAGAGAGAGAATCTGGTAGTTCCAGATATTCAGCCAGATTTCTCCTAGTATTGTCCTGCTCTCCAGCTTCAAAGCCAATGGCTGCTTGCAGCTGCTTCATCACTGAGATGAAGGCGGGGTCATCAGAGAGGGGGTGGGTGCCCTGGAGTATATTTGGTGGAGTCCCCACCCCCTGAGGAATCAGTGAAAGTAGAGTGGGAAGGACTCCTAGCCCCCTCATTCCCATCCTCCTCAATCTCATCCTCAGGAGGAATGAGGTCAGGATGAAACTCATTCTCATCGATTGGCTCTGAATGGGGTTCAGAGGATGGCAACGACCATGGGTGTGAAGGTTGCGTCACCGTAGAGGATGTCAGCATGGGAGTTGGCCTGGTAGGTCCCAGCATCAATGGCCCAGAGGGGGAGCAATGCGGTGCAAACACTCCCAAAAGAAGGAAAGCATAGTCTGGATGTCAGTGGTAATCAACGTTGGCTGAGCTTTTTGCAGCACCGATGGGGACGGCTGGAGCTCAGGCGTTGGCGGCACGGCCTGCAGTGTTGAAGTAAGAGGCTGAGGCATCTGCATCAGCGGTCCAGCCTGCAACGTCGCTATGAGAGGCTGAGGCACCAGCATCAGCATCAGCATGACTATCTGAGGCTTCAATGGGGAAACTGAGGCCACGCAGTCGACTGGATAGTCAAAGACATCGAGGGAGGAAGCAGAAGTCCCAGTGTCAAGAAGCCTATGCTGGCTGAAGCAGGTCTGGAGGAAATCCCTGCCTGTTGCCCGAGCCAGGAGGTGTCTGGAGGACAGGGGATGTAATGTCAGCGGGGCAATAGGAGGTCCATCAACGTGCCAGTGCCGGCCAAGGACAAACAGACAGGCAACACTGCCTGAACCAATCCTGTGGAAGAAAGGGTGTGGGCAGCAGCGGGGGTCACCACCGAGGCAGCAGACGACCCAGCAATGGTCGTCGCTCGAAGCGGTGACCTAGAGTGCACCTGGGAGGCCTTTTCCTTAGGTCTCTCCTTGTCCCAGTGCTTGTGCTTAGCTGATTTGCCTCAGGCTTTGGAGAAATGGGAGCCCGTGGACGGAGTTGGCAAGGCAAGGGAGCCTCTTCCCTGGCGCTCCTTCTCCATTTGGTGGACCTTCTGTTCCAGAAGCAACGACTCTAGGGCTTTCTGATGATGCCAGGTGGCCTGGTGGAATCCGCGGCAAACTTTGCTGGCCTTAGTGTAATGCTCGGTGCCAAGGCAGCAAACGCAAGCGTTGTGGTCATCCATGTTAAAGATCTTCTTACCATACTAGCAGTGTCTGAAGAATTTCTTGGGGTGGGTCAACATAAATAATGGCAAAATTACCTTTTTTTTGTGTGCGTTATCTATTTATCTCCCCTGTGACCCCCACCTACCTCGCCTTTGGGCCAATTTGCCACAAGGACGCTCACCTCATCTCCGCCGCTGAGCCCGACCCCACATCACAGCCACCTCAGGGTAACCTGACATAACCCTGCATCAGGTGGGTCCTCCTCTTCTGAGGAGAAATGGCCTAACGGCTTAGGCGTTGGCCCTGGGTGCTGCTGTGGCTGAGTCGGCGGTCACGGAGCTCGAGGAGGCACTGGTCCGGGCGGCCATCATCCGGTAGGAGGAGACGCCATTTTCTAGTTTTTCCTCAAATTCCCCTACGTGCGCCGCAACTGAGCTTCCCTTGGTCTCCACTGGGGGGCGCTACAGAGCAACGCTATTCCCCAACCCACCCCAGGAGAGGAGACCAGTCCTCCGGACGCTCAATCCTACTCCTTCCCCTGCTGGCACCAGAGTCCGTTCCCGAACTCAGGTCGCCAGTGTGGTGTGAGGTAAGGCGCCAGCACCTCAACCCTCTGCGCCACCGGGCCAGCGCAAAAATCACTTTTAAAAAAATAAAGTGATTGACGAACTAGGATAAGAAAGTAAGAAAAATTAAAGGTAGAGAATTCTGACAGTTGACTGAAGTGGGGATGCTCTGTAGCATCCAACGTGTGATGATCAATGGCAGGAAAATAACTGAGGAGGGTACAGCCCCCACCCATGCTTATAGAGGAGCGGCACTGTAGGCCGACATCATCATGGGCAGCCCCTGGAAGACTGCCAGCCAGAAAGTTTCCATGTGGTCCTAGTGGCTGGCAGCTATAGTTCAATAGGTGTTACCTGATACAAGAGATATCCTCGATGATGAGCTCCTGTCCCCACCCTGGAGTGTGGTAAACAGTGAGAATCCTACACCTCACACCAAAGTCTCCCTTCACAGCTACACCTTCATCGTCCCCGTTCCCTTCAATGGGTATGCCATTAGCATGAAGCAGGACCTAAAACAGATAGCAACCCCACCTCCCCTATGCTCCCTCCTCAGGCAGTCTACCACCAAGTACCCAGCCAGGCCCACAGCCTCCAAGACTGACCCAGGGTCACCCCCAAGTCAGGTCTTGGTGAAACATACCAGATCCCTAGAGGAATCCATGATGAAATCTGACACCATGGTAGTCTTATTCCTCAGGGAACTGGCACTGCACGACACACAATGAAAGGGAGGGACTGGAGCTGGCAGCCCTTCTACCATCTGCCCCCTATTCCTAGGGGGCTCCCTGAGGATTGGGACATGGAAGGGAGAACCCTGCTCAATGACCCTCTTAAACCCAGGGTGCCCGATGCTCTCGAGCCTACTTTCTCTAGCCCACACCTCCGGACAATGAATCCACCTATTGCTCCGCCTTCTCAAAATCCCCTACTTCCAACAGCGAGTCTGAACCGCCTCAGGAAGAGCAGGGGGATGAAAAGTACGGAGCTGGCAGAGCAGCCCTGGAGAGTAGGAGCACGTAGGGGCCTCATGACCCTAACACATTTCAGTACCTCAAGATTAAACAACCCCATCAAATCCCAAAATTAAACCACCCATTCAGAAATCCAACCCTATCCTCCCAAAAATAACTACATCACTCACACACCACACACAATTTACAACACATACACAAACAAAAATCACATAACTAGCAGAGCGTGCCCCTCAATAAATTATAAGCAAATCTATAATAAACTATAATAAAGGCCCAGAATTAAACTCCTCCAGCTGTAAACAAAACCCAAAATAGATGACCCCCTCACACTGCCACTGAAAGGGGGAGAAAGACAGTAGTCCACGAGAGCTGTCCGAGATGATCAGATATTGCAACAGATGTAAACAGAAACCAGAAGCAGCTCTCTCTTTCAGCCGCTAATGAATGGTTCCAAAGAGAATTTTCAACAGGGAGAAAGTCTTGCTCTTTACAGATGCACTCTCATCACATCCAGCGGTGCTGTGCCACAACACCCCTCCGACAGTCCATCTACACCGGGATATTAAAACTGAGGCCCATCAAAGCAATCCACTTTCCTGGTTCAGAATTCAGGCTTTCTAAAAGGTACCTGCAAAATGGACCAAAAACACTGTTGTCCAAAGCCACTCACAACCGTCCACAAAAAAAAAAAAAGCTGCAAATTCATCAGCGCTTTACAGTTCATGAGGTAAACCGCTGTTGAGATTTTAAAGTCTGAAAAATAATAATGTTATGGCATTTCACCTTGAAGGCTACCGGGAACACAGATTTAAGGAGCACCCACCAACTGGATCTTAAGAGTCAAAGCAACAAAACCTCACAAACTCTGTCTGCCTCACTAAACTTGCCCTCATTATCTAAACATTTTATTTATTTATTGGAATTTTGGGATTAGCACCTTTGAGCCCGAAAGCTCGTTTTACAAAGGTTTCACATTAACACAGATACAAACAGGAACAGAGCACAAGTACAACAGAGAATAAGCAAGAACACAAGTAAGAGTACAGTTATGCAGCCAGTGGCATCATCAGGCTAGGACTTAAAACAGGCTAAACTAAGCACAAAAAGTGAGCACTGATAGTGTCAGTGGCTCAGTAGGTAGCACACTCGCCTCTGAGGCCGGGAAATCAGAGGGCTGTGGGTTCAGTTCCCACATCTGGCACTTGGGTTACTATCCTAGTACTGACACTGTAGTGCAGCATGAGAGGGGTGCTGCACTTCTGAGGTGCCGTCTTTCGGATGAGACGTTAAACCGAGGTCCCATCTGCCTGGATTGGTGGTAGTTCAGGTGGATGTTATAGATCCCATGGCACTTATTGAAAAGAGTAGGTGAATTTCCCCAGTGTCCTGGCCAAATTTCCCTCATTCACTAAAAAAAAAAAATACCACCAACAGCTTAATCTGATTCAAGGTCAGTTGGCATTCATCTGTATCCCTCTCCCCCGGGTCGTGCCTGAAAATAGGCAGGATGTGTCTAGTGCACTTACCCGGTCAACAAAAACTAAATAAAAGCATAGTACGCTGGGGTACCAAAAGATTACGGTAATTACAGCAGAATACTGTAGATCTACATTTGAATGTCCCAGGGCAAAAAGAGGGTAGAGTAGAGGTGAGAGAAAGAATGTAACAAGAGGCATTTGACAAGGTTATGGGAGAGGCGATTGGGGAGTCGAGGTAATGCTGGTCCAATGGTCGAGAGAGAGACAAGAGAGATGGGAGAGAAGAGGATGTTGTGAAAGAAAATTGCCAGATGGTGGGGGTGGGGTCGAAAGATGGGGTGAGAGATTAGATGGAGCTAGAAGGAAGAAAAAGTATGGAAGGGGTAGAATAGAGGGAGAGTGGGATAGCAGTGAACGGGCAGTAAAGGGGGTGGGCAAGCGGAGGAAGGAGAGGGGAGGAATGAATAAGGGGCAGGTGAGAAACAGGGGCAGAGGTGTGGGGTAGGAAGTTGCCGCTGACTAATACCGACACTAAAACAGCTTTTACTAGCACTGGCAGCATTTTTATTTATTTAAATAGAAAAGTCGGCAATACTCAAGAGCCCACTCAGAGTTCAGCAGACAAACTGCCCAGTGTGGTGGCCATCATGCATTTTATATATATAAATAATGATGGTAACAACACTGTTGCAAGTTAGACCTTGTGAGTTCTTAGAGTGAAGTTCTGAGACACTATCAACCTTTACAGTTCAGAAAGGCCCAAATAGGCCAGCGGGGTGGAGTTGACAGTATCCCACTGAAACACAGACTCCGACAGCAGATAAGGACCACTTGACCCACCCAGTCTGCCCATTCCCCTACCTATTGGATAAGCTGCAGATCCTAGTTAACCAACAGCCTACTTCCTCCTTCCCCCTCTAGAACTGCTTTATGTTTGTTCCATGCATTCTTGAATTCCCCCACTGTTTTTGACCCCACAACCTACTCAGGAAGGCCGTTCCATGAGTCCACCACCCTTTCTGTGAAAAAAATACTTACGTTGCCGCTGAGCCATCTCTCCCCCCCCCCCCCCATCTTCAAATTGTGTCTTCTTGTTCTTGCACATCTCTTTTTCTGAGACATGTTACCTTCTCTTGGACTTTTTGTTCATTCCTTGAAGGCATTTTAAAGTTTCTATCATGCCCCCCCCCTTCCTCGAGGGTATACATGTTAAGCTCCTTTAGTCTCTCTTCGTATGGCTTCTGGCACAGACCCTGCATCGTTTTAGTTGCCCTCCTGTGGACTGCCTCCATCCTATATCCTTGCGGAGATGGGGTCTCCAGAACTGCATGCAGTATTCCAGATGGGGACTCACCAACTCTCTGTACACTCATCTGTCATCAACACTTGTAAAAGATGGAGAGAATGTTACGGTGGACCCAGATATTTTTTTTTTCTAATTATCAGTGATGAGTGAACAGGAACGCACAGGAACTCTGTTCCTGTACCTTTTAGCAGTAGGAACAGAATTCCTGTACTTCCAATTGACACTGGAACTGAAATTCTTAAACCAGCAAAATAATGACAGTTTATGGGCCTGTAACCTGAAATCAGGGATTCCATCACAAAATTTGACTTGTACAACAATGATATTTTCCTAGAACTATTTCAATCTCTCTAAATGACTCTCCAAAGTATCCATACAGTTATCCGTCAGACTGAGGAACTTCATTCTGTGTTTCACATATGCCAGTGCCTGAGTTCCTGTACTTCTTGTCTACCACTTGCACCACTGTTAACAATGGAGGCACAATCAAATATGTGTTTAGCATTACCTCCGTGATAGATGTATGAGTTGTTGGGGGGATGGATGGAAAATCCTGTAATGTGGTGTGCAGAAAAACACTCTTTGGTGGGTGTATCTCAGTACCCCCTCGCAGTGACGAGCTACCATAGTCAGGGTTCTGCCAGTCAATTCCATTAAACCCCATTTTTGTGATGCTTAGGATTAGCAATTAAGAAAAACAAACTGCCGTTTCTAGCGGAGTATCAAAAAACATGTTACTCACCTATAACAATAGTTCTAGGAGTGGTACATGGTGTTTCCCTTCCCCTTTAAGGCTTGCCAGAACGTCTTCAAGCTGACTCCTCCCACCCACCCAGATGGCAACTCCCTCTGCACCACCCCGTGACATCAGATCTTGCTCACTGGAAGCCAGATCAGTGTGCCACTTGCCTGGGGAGGTCGGGTGGGTCAGTGTGGATGAACACCATATAACACTCCTAGAACTACTGTTACAGGTGAGTAACCTGTTTTTCTAGGGAGGTGGATATGGTATTCTATCCACACTTCTTGCAGACCCTTAGCAGTTCTCCAGGAGGGTCAAGGCGCACACCCCCTACTTAGAGAACAAACACTGGAGAACTGAGGCCCCAAAGCCAGCATCCCGGCGTGACCCAAGGTTGATGTGGTAGTGGGAACTGAAGGTGTGTGCTGACCTCCAGGTAGTAGCCCTGAAGATTTCCTGGATGGGGACATCCCTGGAAGCAGCGGCAGTGGTATGATGGGTGGAATGTGCACTTAGCCCTATGGGAGGCTCCCTACCCGCCAACCTATAGCAGAGATCAATGCAGGATACAATCCACCTGCCAATTGTCCACTTAGCTACCAGTCTGCCAGGTGCAGCTTCAGTGTAGATGACAAATAGCTGGTGAACCTCTCCCCAAACTCCAGCCGTGTGCGCCCTCCTTGTAATAGGTTAGCACTTGCCGCAGGTCCAAAGTATGGAGCCTGTGCTTGACCTCCGAGGTGAAATACACCAGGAAATTAATCACCTGGTTAAGGTAAAATCTGAGACAACCTTCAGGATGAACTTTGGGTTGGGCTGAAGGACAACCTTGTCCCTGTGAAAGACCAGATAAGGAGACTCTACTGAAAGCACCTGGAACTCGTTGATCCTTATGGCTGACGTGATAGCCACAAGGAAGGGGTCTTCCACAAGTGAGACATTTCACACCTGTGCATCAGTTCAGCTCTACGATGCCGAGTCAACAACTAACTCGTTGACTGGCATCGCAGCGCCAGGCTCCCTGTCAACCGAAAATTGGGGAGCCATGCACAGCAGGGTCTGTTTTCTTCAGGGGCTTTGCCCCCGCACATATGGATACCAACTCCAGATCAGAGTTGGTTCAGAAAGGGGGTGCAAGATGGGGGAGTGTGCTGCCGGGTCCATCCCCTACAGCTACTTGGCACTGTTGTCGGCAATGACGTATGGCGCTGTAGGGGTTTTGCTGCAGGAAGTGTATACCCAATGGTTTGAATGGCTTGCCCATGAGCTTTGCCAACACCAGGAACAAGTCCCAATGTGGTAGTGGTTCACGCACCGGAGAGGAAATATTGTCAAGGCCTTTGAAAAAGCACCAGACCACCTTCTCCTGCACCACTGACTGCCGACTGGCCCATGCCCGGTAGGCAGAGATGGCTGCTAGGTGCACCTTAAGCATCGTCAACCTAAGGCCTCACTGGGAGAGGGACCAAAGGTAGTTGAGAATGCTAGCCACTGGACAAGATAAGGGGTCGAGCCCCTTGCCCTGGCACGAAATGAAGAACCTCTTCCATTTGAAGGTGCAGCATTTTCGGGTCGACTCCTTCCGAGATGCCTCGATCACAGTGAGGATACCTTCGGAGAGACCCAAAGCCTGGAACTCGCTCCCTGCTGAGGGGCGGCAACAGAACAGCATTAACTTTGTGTTCTCCTTGGAAGCAAACAGGTCCACCAGAGGGGTGCCCCACTGGGAGAACAGGTTGCGTACAACCTCTGGGTGGAGAGACCACTTGCAAGATGCCTCACCCACACGGCTGAGAGCATCCGCCAGCTGGCTGGAGACATCGACCACGTGGATGGCCAGGAGATCAGCCTCCAAGCTGTGCAAAGGGTCCATATGTGGAGAGCTTCCCTGCACAGAGCAAGGGAGTGCACCCGGCCCTGCTTGTTGAGGTAGTACATGGTCGTGGTGTTGTCCATCTGAACCTGAACCACTGACCCCGAATGTGTACAGCAATAGCAGTCAGTGGCAGCCGAACCACCCTGAGCTCCAGCAGGTTGATGAAGCACTGGGACTCCTCAGGGGTCCAGAGCCCATGCACTCTGTGTTCCCCCAAGGTGAGCAACCGAGCCCATGAGAGAGGAGTCAGTCATCAGGATAACCGTCTGCTCTGGGCGGACAAATGGGATACCTTCCTGCAGATGTTCCGGTCACAGTGACCAGGTGGTTGAAGTGTCCCTTGCACCGAGATCATTGGCAGGCTAGCTCCCATTGCAGAGAGCGCATTCTCGTGCAGGCCGCCATGTATCCCAAGAGGTGCAGGATGTTCCGAGCTGGGTGCAACTGCCCAACCTGAAATGACCGGGCAAAGGATGAGAGATCCTTTGCCTCGTCCACCGGGAGCCAGGCCATGGTTCTGCAAGAGTCAAGCTCTGCCCAAATGAAATTGATCACCTGCGAGGGCATGAGTTCTGACTTGGCCTGGTTGACCAGGAGGCCAAGGGAGACACCGGTCTGGAGGGCCAGATCCCTGGACCTCTCCACCTCCTGCCTGGAGGGACCCACAATTAGCCAGTTGTCCAGGTAGGGGTAAACCTGTACTCCTCAGCACCTCAGGTAAGCTGCTACCACTGCGATGCACTTGAAGACCCTAGGGGCCGAGGACAGGTCAAATGGCATGGCCTGGAACTCTTAGAGAATCCTCTCCGCCCAGAACCGGAGGAACCAGCGGTGGGACGGACGGATTGGGACTTAAAAAAATGCATCCTGAAGATTCAGGGAGAAAAACCACATGTTCTGCTCGGGACAAGGTACGATCTGAGACACAGTGACCATCCTGAAGGTGCGCAGCCTGATGAGTTTGTTCAGGTCGCACAGATCGAAGATGGAGTGCCAGCCCCCTGTCGCTTTTGCCGCCAGGAAGTACCTAGAGACAAACCTCCTAGGTGTTCCAGAGGGTCAGAGACAGGAGCCACAACCTCCTTGCAGAGGAGCTGGGCTATGCTGTTCTAAAGGGTCGACAGGACGTTGACCGATGCTATGCCCTCCCGTGCGGCGCGGGCTTGGCATGGCGAGTACACCTCTAACTCCAGAGGTAGACCCTGAACGACCACCTCGAGGACCCACCTGTCCATTGCAACAGCGGACCAGGCGTAAAGGAATTATCGAAGTCAGCCCCCCATGGGAGGACCCAGGAGAAGCGTGATGGGCATGAGGGAGGCACCCTTCACCCCGTCACTGGGCAAACTTGAAGGTGGAGGAGGGCCCGGCTGAAGAGCCACCGGGGCTCATCCTCCAGGCTTGTGGATGACTGTGGCCACAGACTTCGGTCAAGACTGCCAGGCCTGAGCCTACTGTCCAGCTTGGGGCTGGGCTGGTTTGACTGAAGGAGCAGAAAGAGGCCAAAAGGGCTTCTTCAGCTGATTAGAGCCCTTGGGATCCCTTTGAGTGGATGTCACCGAGTCCAAGGTGACACTGGACTTCTTGATGCAAGTGAGGTGTCCCTCGGCCCAAACAAGTCGGTACCCAGGAAGAGGACATCCGCCAGCTTGTGCTGGGTATCCACTGTAAAGGTCAAGATCCACAGCCAAGCTCTGCGACGCATGACCACCATGGCTGCCACGGACCTAGGGCACGAGTCGCCGATGTCCATGGCTGTCCAGAGCAATTTGGCTACAGCTCAGCCCTGGTCCTGGACCTACTTGACTGTGATCTGGAGGTCCACTGGGAAATGAGGGAGGGCCCCATCAAGCATGCCCAGATGGGCATGGGAAAAGTGGGCCATCAGAAGGGTCGAACTCACCTGGCGAAGGCCAAGACAGGAAGCAGCATAGACCTTCTTAGCTGTATGGTCCAGCTTCTTGGACTCATCGGGTGATTTGTCAATGTCGTCCAAGCGCCCGAACATGGAATCTGCATAGGGCCCTCAGCTGAGGGGTGCTCTGTGAACCCCATAGTGACCGCATACTTGCAAGCCATCTGGGCTGACAGCGCAGGGCAGGAGGCCAGATGCTACCACAGCTTCAAGGCAGGGCCCAGAATTGCCTCTGCCACCGGGAATGCTTCCCCAGGGGAATCGCCCCAGTCCAGGATCTCAGTGAGCAGGTAACGTGCCCACTTCTGAACAGACTCCATCTGCAGACCCATGGATTCCAAGATAAGATGGAGGAGGCCCATAAAGCAGGTAGGGCCTTCCTCCATTGAGAGATGCCCGGTCAACTCTATGTCCACCGGAAGAGAGTGTAGGGAGGAGCCCTCCGACTCAGAGGACTCGTCACAGAGGGGTCTACCGCCAGAGTCCCCACTGACCCTCTCAGGATGGTCAGGGCTGACTATGACCGACAGCCAATGGAGAAGACTCAAGGCCAGGTAGAACTACATGATTGGAGCACCAGTCTTCAACTGTTTCAGTAGCAGCTCCACCCAAATCAGTGGAGAAGCCGGTGGAGGCAGAGCCGGGACAAGACAGGCTCGGCTCCAGCCAAGGTGGAGAAGGCGTTAGCTTCTGTAGCGAGATCCAAATGATGGCCGGGGTCGTAGCCAGAACAGGCTTCATCCTGCTAAAAACAAGCTGCTGCCACATCAAGTCCTTGTAACGTCTACGCAACTTGCACCGAAGCCTCTCCTCACCAGAGGAGGAGGGCGAGGACTATGAGTAGTGGTGGCGCCACTTCCCGAAGCGCTGAGAGCGTGAGAGTCAACGTCTACGTGGGCTGCTCGACTAGGGGGATAGATAGCGGGACCATGACCCTGACTGTCGGGGGAACTGATGGTGGGCCTCTGAGGGGGCCGGTGAATGCAGAGGAACCTCCAGGTCCGCAGTCTCCCGAGGGAGGGGCAGCAATCACCTGAATGATCCATCCTCAGAGTCAAAGGCAGGATAAGAAGGTGTTGGCCTCTTCAGGCAACAATGGGTCGACAGGCTCGAGAACAATCTTGGCTGGAAGATCAACCTGTGTCTCCACCAACTGGCCTAAAGGGGAGACCGTGAGGCCAGCGGCCTGGGCTGAGGCATCGACCGAAGTTGGAACCTCCAGAGAAGCGCAGGAATTGGAGGCCCAAGAGCACTCCAGATCCCACGAACAATGAAGAGACCATTTCTTGGTCTCTTTTTTAGATTTTGATTTGTGCTTGGGGGAGGGAACCTGCCCAAGAGTGGGAAGGGCCTAGTACAAATCTTTGAATGCCCCTGTGAAAGAGGTACCCAAGGAGAGCAGCAAAAAGGCCGCAGCCAAGGAAGCTTGAGCGGCTACATGAGCCGCAGACTCCTCGAACACCGCAAGTTGTTTGATAGAACCAGCAGCTGCAAAGACCAACAGACAGATATCCTTGAATTTGACAGGTGGGTCCTGATCGTTCGGACAACCTAAAAGCAGGCAGGCATGACGATCCTCCAAAGTGGACAAGGGAAAAGTGCGGCAAATGCCGCAGGCCTGGGGATCATGCTTGTGGCCTCGGCAGTATACATACACACACACACACACACACACACACACACACACACACAATGCGGATCAGTCTGGGACATCTTCTGCCCGCAGGCTTATTTGTGGAAACCCAGAGCAGACTTCGCGTCGTCCATGTTGACGGCAAGAAGAAAATAGCCTGAAGACTAAGTTTTTATTGAAATTTGAAGAAACAAAGCAAATGACCTCTTCAACGTGAGAGCGGTAAGGAGGGAACCTTCTTCCAGTGGAAAGGAAGATCTGACGTCACAGGGTGGTGCTGAGGGAGTTACCACCCGGGTGAGCGGAAGAAGCCAGCTTGAAGACATTCCGGCAAGCCTTAAAGGGGAAAGGACACTGCCAGAAGTGTGGATAGAACACCAGATCCATGTCCCTAGAATGCTTGACTTTTGTACTACAGCAAGAAATGTTATACTCTATTCAAATATTCTGCACTGTAGTGTTTAAATGTCAAGATACCACCACAAGCTCGCTTTATTTTCTTATGAACTTCAGTATCTGTTTTTTCCATGATAATAACATTATTAAACGCAAGTTCAAGGTAAGTACTTTCTTTTACTGCTTCTAACTTAACCTTTTCTACCCCCAAATTAGGGTACTACTACTTCTTTACAAGCTTTTTTTGTACTACCATAAGAAAAAATTACTCACCTTAGTAATGTTGTTTCTTCTAATGGAGTCTTGCTATATTAGACATTAGCAGTTTGATCCAGCTCTAGAACTGCCCCGGAGTGAAATGGTTAAAACCATTCCAAAATAGAATT
Organism: Neoceratodus forsteri; assembly: GCA_016271365.2. NCBI lineage: Eukaryota > Metazoa > Chordata > Ceratodontiformes > Ceratodontidae > Neoceratodus > Neoceratodus forsteri. The sequence goes on along the minus strand of JADMNL010000024.1, from coordinate 425,256,713 downwards.
TTGGCACGAGAGCAGCTCTATCTGTGTCATTTCAAACTTGAACGGTCAGATCTTTACGAGCCAAACTCACTAAGGTCTGTGTGGAAACTGTAACCTACACTAGCCAAAAGGCTACCTAAATAATAACAACCATTGATGGTCCCAACACCCAAGACTCAAGTCAGGAGACCAGAAATACTAGCACCATTCTAATAATATGAAAATGGAACATAAGTATAATAAAACACACACATGGCGTGCACACACACCCCAAAGTCCCAAAGGGACAAAATGCTAACAGGACATAAGTAGTGCCCACACTAAGTTGCCCACCCCACCAAGTAGAGGTTCTGAGAGGGGCAGGTTGGGGGTCTATAATATAGCAAGACTCCATTAGAAGAAACAACATTACCAAAGTGGTAATTTTTTCTTCAAACAACATGAAGTCTTGCTATATTATAGACATTAACAGAATACACAGCAGTACCTCCATGGAGGAGGGCAGAACCTACTTAGGGAATAGGCTCTGAAGAACAGCTGTACCAAACCGAGCATCTCTCTGGCCTGGACATCCAGGGAGTAATGCTTGGTAAAAGTGTGTACCGTTTTCCAAGTAGCAGCCTGGCAAATCTCTAATAAAGGGATATCTCTGGCAGCAGCTAGAGACGCAGCTGTACCCCTGGTAGAATGAGCCCTCAAACCGGGGGGGGGAGGCTCTGCCCACTTTCTGATAACAAAATTGGATACAAGAGACAATCCACCTGGCTATTGATCTCTTAGTGGCAGGTTTGCCTTTCCCAACTTCACCATAGGTAAGGAAAAGTTGGAGGGATTCGAACCTGTGACCTTTAGTACGCTCTATATAATAACTAAGAGCTCTCTTAACATCCAGGCTGTGCAATCTCCTCTCATCCGAAGAGGAGTGATCAGTGAAAAATACTGGAAGGAGATAGATTGATTAAGATGGAAATCTGAAACCACCTTAGGCAAAAAATTCCTATTAGTCCTAAGGACTACCTTATCCCTGTGGAAAGAAATAAAGTCAGTCTCCACTGACAAGGCTTGCAATTCACTTATGCGTCCTGGCAGAAGTGATAGCCACTAGAAAAACAGTTTTCCAAGTTAGGTACTTAAGCTCTGCAGAAGACAGAGGTTCAAAAGGGGGTTGCATTAACTGGGCAATGCAAACATTAAGGTCCCAAGCAGGGTCCGGTTCCCGAAAGGCAGGATTATTATGAAGTAATCCCTTAAAAAACTTGGAAAACACAGGATGAGAGGAAAGAGGGGATGACTTTCCTGCTGACACAAAAGCAGACACAGCTGCCAAATGAACTCTCAGGGTAGCTGGTCTGAGACCTAAGGAATTAAGATGTACCATGTAATCTAACAAAATGGGCAATTCAGCAGATTCTGGGAAATATTTTCCCAGCACACCAAATGAAAACTTTTCCATTTAGAACTATAAGTAGCCCTAGTGGAAGGCTTTCTGGAAGCCTTTAGGATCTCAAGAACACCCTGAGAGAGGTGTAAATCAGCAAACTCTAACTCCTCAAGAGCCAGGCCTTGAGGTTGAGGGATTTGAGGTCCGGATACCAAACCCTTCCCTGGGCACAAGTCAACAGATTGTGATTCCTGGGGAGGCACAGGGGAAGATGGACTGTCAGAGACAGAAGGAGTGGGTACCAGGGCTGCCTGGCCCAATCCAGGGCAATCAGAATCACCCTGCAAGGCTGAGATCTGATTTTGACTAGTACTTTGAATAGGAGAGGAAAGGTTGGGGAAGCATAGAGGAACTTCCCTCCCAATCCAGAAGAAGGGCATCCAGGAACTGAGCCCAGCACTGGAGGCCTGCAACAGAACAGAGGAAGTCTGTGATTGTCTGGGGCTGCAAAAAGATCTATCTGAGGGATGCCCCACCTGGCAAAAACTATCCCCAGCACTTGAGGATCCAGGGACCATTCGTGATGGCCCTGGGAAATCCTGCTGAGGGCATCCGCTAGGACATTGTCCTTCCCTGGAAGATGAACTGCTATGAGGGAAGGGTTCAGGGAATAGGCCAGACCCCACAACTTCATTGCCTCGGTGCACAAGACCGAAGAACGAGTGCCCCCATGTTTGTTGATGTACCACATTGTTGTGATGTTGTCTGTTCTGACTTGTATCACCTTGTCGTGGACAAATGCAGAAAAAGCTTGAAGAGCTAAAAAGACAGCTCTGAGTTCCAGCAAATTGATGTGGAGCAGAGATTCCTGGGGGACCAAACTCCTGAGTGGAAAGGTAGCCCATGTGGGCTCCCAACCCAGAAGGAAGCATCTGTAGTGAGAGTCAAGTCGTGAGAAGGGGAAATGGGGAACCCTGCTCTTAAGTTGCTCTGATCCTGCCACCACTGGAAGCTAGGATCAAGGTTTGAGTCACTGGGACCAACTTGGAAGGGGTCTCTTCTCTGAGACCAAAAGGTTCTCAAGTGAAACTGAATGTCTCTCATCTGAAATCTGGCTCCCTGCACAACAGCTGTGGATGCAGCCATGTGCCCCAGGAGCTGCAGAAAGTGTCTTGCTGGTCGAGAGACCTGCAGAGTGAAGGAAGAGGCCAGAGCCACTAAATTCCTTACCCTTTCTGGGGGAAGAAAGGCCCTGGCTAGCTTTGTGTCCAATCTGCCCCTATAAAGGTGAGTACCTGGACTGGTTCCAGAACCAACTTTGGTAGGTTTAGCAGAAAACCCAGGGAGGTGAGAAGCTGCTGGGTGACCTGCAGGTGAGATTTTACCTGTTCTGGGGACTGGCTTACAATGAGCCAGTCGTCTAGATAGGGAAAAACAGCAATCCTCTGCCTCCTTAAGTGGGCCACTGCCACTGCTAGACACTCTGTGAATACCCTTGGAGCAGAGGTAAGGCCGAAGGGCATTGCTCTGAACTGGTAATGACCTGAGGGCAGTTCGAATCTGAGGTACTTTCGATGGGATCTTCTGATTAGGACATGGAAATAGGCATCCTTGAGGTCCAGGGAGGCTAGCCAGTTCCCTGGCCTTAGGAAAAGTAAAATCATTGCCAGAGTTACCATTTTGAACTTTGGTTTCAAAAGATGCTTGTTCAGATATCTGAGATCTAAGATGGGCCGTCATTCTCCTGTCTTTTTGGGGTAAGGAAGTATCTGAATACAGACCCCTGCCCTGATGCAGGGAGGAACCCTTTCTACTGCTCTGAGGCTAACAGGGATGAGACCTCTGTTTCCACAGCGGTCTCTGAAGCACTTACAGGTAGAAAAGTCTGCTTCTCAACTTGGGAAACCTTTTGAAGCTGAGAACCAGACCCTGCTTCTACTTCCAGAACCCACTTGTCTGAGGTTAAAGAAGCCCAATTCTGACTGAAGTAAGCCAGCCTGCCCCCACTGGTACAGGTGTAGATCGGCCCTGGGCACCCCATCAGGGTGCCTGTTTCGCCAGGAGCTTTAGGCTGGGGGGTGGGAGCAGGTCTGCCCACCCCTCGTCTGCCCTGCCTCTGAAGAAGCCTCTGAGCATAGGCAGAGGAGGCCTGAGTCTGGTGAAGGCCTGTGAAAAGGCCTACCCCTACCCTGAGGGCATGCCTTTGAGGAGTGGCTTGCCGCTCCTTAACCTGGGCACTCTTGTAAGTAGTCCTATATTCATCCATCTTCTTCATGTAATTCTCTGTCTGCTCTCCAACAGAGAGAATTTCCTACTGAGGAAAATCCATAGCCTTAGTCTGGGTATCCTGTGACAAACTAGTACACCTGAGCCAGGCCAACCTATGAAAAGCTACAGATGTGGCCATGACCCTAGAGGAAACATCATTAACATCCACAGCAGCATGAAACTGAACCTTAGAGGCTTCAATGCCATCAGCAGCCACCTGTTCTAGTTCACTAGCCAGCTGGCCATGGGCCTGCTTGGCCAATTGCATAACAGTATCCCATCTAGATTTCTGATACCTAGCTACATAAGCCATATAATTTGCTTGCCTGAGTCCCAGAGAGGCTGCCATATACTGTTTTTTTGCCATGGCATCAATCTTCCTGGAATCCTTGTCAGGAGGATGTGAAGCCAAGGGAATATTAGCTTTATCACAGGCAGCAGCCTGAACTACCCCAACATTACTGCATTGCTGAGAAAGGAATTCTGTATCAGGGCCTGACAATGTATACCTTCTGTCCATCTTTTTATCTACAGGAGGCACAGAATTAGGAGCTTTTAAGATTTTAATTGTTTAGGAATAGACAGACAATCTCCTAGACTCTGGAATATCCATCATTTCTACAAAATCAGGCTCCTCTTGCTCATCCACAGCCTCTTCTAAAGGAAGATGGAGGGTTTCAGCAACTTTTTTATAAAACATAAAATGAGATGGGGACTCAGACAGCATAGGGGGAGATTCTAAAGGTCTGTCTGGGGAGATGTCCGGTTCAATGGGCACACCCAGACCTTCCCAGCCACATTCATACTGTTCATAATCCTCCTCCCCCTCCTCTGGTTCATAAAATTCCTCAATATCATAATCCTGAACCACTGGGACCGGACGAACCGACCTTTTACCAGATAGTGGTGGTTTGGACGGACCCTGAGACAGTGACTGGACAATTTGTATGGCTTTGCTATCTCTGCAGCAGTTGGAGAAGGAATTTTGGACTCAGACCTGCTGATTTTCTTGTTTTCTTTACTGGAATTGGTTCCTCAGAACCAGCTTTTCTTTGCCAGGAAGTCTGGCCCTGGTCAGAGGCACTCCCTCTGGTTCGGCTGGAACCGAACCAGGCTGGCCATCCGGGTCAGCGGACTTTTTGGCCTCTCGTTCCCTGAGCCTGCCCAATCTTCTTTCCAGGGTGGCTGCAGGGAAATTCTTACATACCTGGCAGTCTGACTGGAGGTGGTCAAACCCCAGACAATAAACACATGTGGTGTGTGGGTCAGCCTTGGCAAAGACTTCCCCACAAACATCACAGTGTTGAAACCCAGTGGGCCTGGTTTTTCTTTTGGGTTTCTCAGACATAATGCCAGCCTAACCAAACACTTGCCCTTTTAACGGCAGTGCCAGGCAAGACACCCTTATCGGTTCCTAACCGTGTCACGGGTATTGGAAAAAAACGTAATAAATCCGTTTTTTTTTTTAGAACCGATAAGAACCGGGAACCGCACTCTAAAATAGTAACTTTTAGTTTTAAACCCACTGATCGGTTCAAAACCGAACCGATAACTTACAAGTTCCACACAGACAAAACCTTCATTTACTTACGGTTACCACAGATGAGAGCTTGAACCGAGCGGTTTCTGGGTTAAATAAAACTATTCTCGGTTAAATCCAACGAGAAAACACTTTTTAAACCGAGAAATGAACCGAGCAGAAGGAGAAATCTCCGAGGCGACTGTTCACTGAGGCGGAGTAAAGAATCTGACAGTTCAAGTTTGAAATGACACGATGAAAAAATTACTCACCTTAGTAATTGCTTTTCTTCTCATGGAGTCTTGCTATATTATGACTATATGCAGTCAGCCACTGCAGCTGAACTGCCCGGAGAGGAAAGAGTTAACTCCAGAGAGTCTGGAGTTCCACAGCTCGAGGGCGCTATACCAAAGCTCTATCTGGCCAGTTTCAAATGAAACTGTCAGATCTTTACGAAGCTAACACTAAGCAACAAGTCTGTGTGGAAAGCTCTACACTAGCCAAGTGGCTACCTACTAGTAGGAATAACAATATAAACAGCAATAATAATAATAACAATGAATAATAGTATTATTAGTTTCTCCCTAACAAGCACTATTAAACCCCCTTCCCCAAGACTCAAGTCCAGGAAGGGGGCCAACATATTACTTAAAACAGAAATACCTAATTCCCTAACCCTAAATAAAGGGGGTGAAGGGAAGAACTAAAATGGCATGACACAGTGCTTGCACTAATTTGCCACCCCTACCCAAGTAGAAGTTCTGAGAGGGGCAGGAGGGAGGGTGGTCATAATATAGCAAGACTCCATGAGAAGAAAAGCAATTACTAAGGTGAGTAATTTTTCTTCAAACACCATGAAGTCTTGCTATATTATGACTATTCTAGATTACACAGAGTACCTCCATGGAGGAGGGTCAGAACCTACTTAGGAAATAAGCTCTGAAGCACAGCTGTGCCAAGCAGGCATCTCTCCTGGACCGAATATCCAGGGAATAATGCTTGGTAAAAGTGTGAACTGTTTTCCAAGTAGCACCTTGACAGATTTCCAGAATGGAATATCTCTAGCAACCGCTAGAGATGCAGCTGTACCCTGGTGGAGTGAGCCCTCAGTCCTGAGGGGCTTCTCTACCTAGTTTTTGATAACAAAATTGGATACAAGAGACAATCTACCTTGCAATTGTCCTCTTAGTGGCAGGTTTCCTTTGCCAACCTCGCCATAGGTAAGGGAAGAGTTGGAGGGATTGAACCTGTGACCCTTGAGTGCGTTCAAATAGTAGCTTAAGGCTCTTTTGGCGTCCAAGCTGTGCAGACTCCTCTCACCTGAGGAAGAATGCTCAGTGAAAAATACTGGAAGAGAGATGGATTGGTTCAGGTGGAAATCTGAAACCACTTTAGGCAAAAACTTTCTGTTATTCCTGAGGACTACCTTATCTCTGTGGAAAGAGATAAAATCTTCTTCCACTGACAGGGCCTGTAGTTCACTTATGCGTCTGGCAAAAGTGATAGCCACTAGGAAAACAGTTTTCCAAGTCAGAAACTTGAGCTCTGCTGAGGACAGAGGCTCAAGGGGTTGCATTAACTGAGCAATGCAAACATTCAGGTCCCAAGCGGGAGCTGGTTCTCGAAAAGGAGGGTTGGTGTGAAGTAACCCTTTAAAAACCTTGGAAAACTCAGGGTAAGAAGAAAAGGAAGCAGGCTTCCCTGCTGACAGAAAAGCAGAGACAGCTGCCAGATGAACCTTTAAGGTAGTTGGCCTAAGGCCTAAGGAATTTAAATGGACCAAATAGTCCAGTAAAATGGGCAGATCAGCAGATTCTGGGATAATCTGCTTCTCAGAGCACCAGACGGAAAACCTTTTCCACTTAGAATTGTAAGTGGCCCTAGTGGAAGGCTTCCTTGAAATTTTAAAATATCAAAACACCTTGAGAAAGGTGTAAATGAGCAAATTCTAACTCCTCAAGAACCATGCCTTGAGATGGAGGATTTGAGGTCTGGATACCACCTCTCCTGTGCACAGGCCAGTAAGTCGTGGACTCTGGGCAAGCTCAGGGCAGGAGTGGACTGTCAAGGACAGAAGCAGTGGGTACCAGGGCTGTCTGGCCCAATCTGGAGCAATCAGAATCACCTTGCAGGGCTGAGATCTGATTTTTACTAGTACCCTGAAAAGAAGGGAAGGGGAAAGGCATACAGGAACTTCCTTTCAATCCAACTGAAAGGCGTCCAGGGACTGATCCCAGCACTGGAGGTCTGCAACAAAACAGAGGAAGTTGGTGGTTGTCTGGGGCTGCGAAAATATCTATCTGAGGGGTGCCCCATCTGGCAAAGACTGACCTCAGCACCTGAGGATTCAGAGCCCATTCGTGATGGCCCTGAGAAATCCTGCTGAGGGCATCTGCCAGGACATTGTCCTTCCCTGGAAGGTGAACTGCTATCAGGGAGGTGTTCAGGGGTAAGCCAGAGACCACAACTTCATTGCTTCGATGCACAAGGCTGATGACAGTGCCCTTGCTGATGATGTACCACATTGTTGTGGTGTTGTCTGTCCTGACTTGAACTACTTTGTTCTGGACAGAAGCTGAAACGCCTGAAGAGCTAAAGGACAGCTCTGAGTTCCAAAGACTGATGTGGAGCAGAGATTCCTGGGAGACCACACTCCCGAGTGGACAGGTCGCCCAAGTGAGCTCCCACCTAACAGGGGAAGCATCCGTGGTGAGGGTGAGGGAGTGGGAAAGCAGGAATGAAAGGAACCCCTTGTTTTAGATTGCTTGATCCTGCCACCGGTGTAAGGCCAGGATCAGGGTTTGAGTCACTGGAACCAATTTGGAAAGGGGGTCCCTCCTTTGAGACCAATAGGCCCTCAAATGGAACTGAATGTCCCTCATCTGGAATCTTGCTCCTTGTACTACAGCTGTGGAAGCAGCCATGTGCCCTAGGAGTTGCAGAAAATGCCTTGCTGGTCGAGAGACCACTTGGGGTAAAGAAGGATGCCAGGGCAATGAGTCTGTCTACCCTTTCCGAGGGAGAAATGCCTGGCTAACTTTGTGTTCAATTCTGCACCTATGAAAGTTAGTACCTGAACTGGTTAGAGAACTGACTTTGGTAAATTCAGCAGGAATCCCAGGGAAGTGAGAAGCTGCTGGGTGACTTGCAAGTGGGATTTTACCTGATCTGGGGACTGACCCACTATGAGCCAGTCGTCCAGGTAGGGAAACACAGCAATCCCTTGCCTTCTTAAATGAGCCACTACCACAGCTAGACATTTCGTGAATACCCTTGGCCAGAGGTAGGCCGAGGGCATTGCCCTGAACTGGTAGTGGCCTGAGGGTAGTTCGAACCTGAGGTACTTTCAGTGAGAAGGCCTGATCAGAACATGAAAATAGGCATCCTTGAGGTCCAGGAAGCTAACCAGTCCCTGGCCTCAGGGAGAACAAAATCGTTGTCAGAGTTAACATTTTGAACTTTGGTTTCAAAAGATGCTTGTTCAGGTACCTTAAATCTAAAATGGGCGCCATTCTCCTGTCTTTTGGGGTAAGAAAGTATCTTGAGTACAGCCCTTGCCCTGATGGCAAGGAGGGACCCTTTCTACTGCTTTGCAGTCCAAGAGAAGAAACCTCTGCTTCCAAAGCAAGGGCTTCTGAAGGATTTGCAGGTGGAAAATGTCTGGCTCTCATCTTGGAAACTGTTTGAAGCTGAGAACCAGACCCTGGCCCTATTACCTCAGAACCCACCTGTCCGAAGTTAGGGACACCCAGTTCTGGCTGAAATAAACCAACCTGCCCCCACTGGTACAGGAGAATCGGCCCTGGGCACCCCATCAGGGTGCCTGCTTGGCAATAACCTTAGGCTGAGGGAGGGGCGGTTTACTTGTGCCCGTCTCCTCTACCTCTAAAGAAACCCTCTGTGCAAATGCAGAGGAGGCCTGAAGTGGTAAAAGGCCTGTGGAAAGGCCTGCCCCTACCTCTGGGGCGTGCCTCTGTGGAGTGGCATGCCTCTCCTTAGCCTGGGCACTTTTGTAGGTAGTTCTGTATTCATCCATCTTTCATATAGTTTTCTGTTTGTTCCCCAGAAATTACCCACAACAGGAAAATCCATAGCCTTTGACTGAGTATCTTGGGACAGATTAGTGCATCTGAGCCATGCCAACCTACGGAAAGCTACAGAAGTGGCCATGACCCTAGAGGAAACATCATTAACATCAACAGCAGTATGAAATTGAACTTTAGAGGCTTCAATGCCATCAGCAGCCACCTGTTCAACTCACTAGCCAGCTGGCCATGGGCCTGCTTGGCTAACTACAATACTGTGTCCCACCTAGATTTCTGATATCTAGCCACATAAGCCATATAATTTGCCTGCCTGAGTCCCAAGAAGCTGCCATATACTGTTTTTTCGCCATGGCATCAATCTTCCTGGAATCCTTATCAGGAGGATGTGAGGCCAGAGGAATATTAGCCTTGTCACAGGCTGCAGCTTGTACCACACCTACATGACTACACTGCTCAGTGAGGAAGTCTGTATCAGAGCCTGACAGGGTATATCTTCTGTCCATTTTTTTATCTACAGGAGGGACAGAATGAGGATTTTTTAAAATCTTTGTTTGCTTCCTAAATGACTTATGCAAAGGAATAGACAACCTCCTAGACTCTGGTATATCCATCATTTCTACATAATCAGGCTCCTCTTGCTCATCCACAGCTTCCTCTAAAGGAAGCTGGAGGGTTTCTGCAACCTTTTTGTAAAACATATAATGAGAAGGGGATTCAGACAGAATAGGAGGAAATTCTAAAGGTCTGTCTGGAGAAATGTCCGGTTCAATGGGCACGTCCAGACCCTCCAGCCACATGTAATGATCAAATTTGTCCTCCCTCTCCTGTGGTTCATAAAATTCCTCAACATCATACTCCTGAACCACTGGCACTAAGCGAACCAACCTTTTACCAACTGTAGGTGGTTGGCGGGACCCTGAGACAGTGACTGGACAATCTGTAGGCTTTAGCTATTTCTGCAGCAGTTGGAGAGACAATTTTGGACTCCAAACCTACTGATTTCTTTGTCTTTTCACTGAGACTGGTTCCCCTGAACCAGCCTTCCTTTTGCCCGAGGAAGTCTCGCCCTGGTCAGAGGGCACTCCCTCTGGTCCCGTGGGTACTGGACCAGGCTGGCCATCCGGGTCAGCGGACTTCTTGGCCTCTCGTTCCCTGAGCTGGCCCAATCTCTTTTCCAGGGTGGCTGCAGGGAAATTTTTACACACCTGGCAGTCTGACAGGAGGTGATCAGCCCCCAGACAATAAACACAAGTGGTGTGTGGGTCAGCCTTGGCAGAAGCTTCCCACGAACATCACAGTGTTGAAACAGTGGGCCCAGTTTTCTTTTGGGTTTCTCAGACATAATGCCAGCCCTAACAAAAACTTGCCCTTTTGATGCAGTGCCAGGCAAGACACCCTTATCGGTTCCTACCACGTGTCACGGTATTTGAAAAAAACCTATTTCAAAAGCAAGGTTTTTAGAACCGATAAGAACCGAATCCGCACTCTAAAGCCAACCACACTTTAAGCGTTAAATTAAACAAGCCGATCGGTTCCAAACCGAACCGATAATTGAATTTCCACACAGACTTTAAATTTTCTACTTAGGTTTACCAGATAGAGCTTTTAACGAAATGCGGTAAAATAAATACTTTTGCCAGTTCAAATGAACGGAAATACTCGCGAACAGAAATGAACCAATGTGAGCTGATCTCGGGCGACTGTTCAGTGAAGCGTGGTAAAGAATCTGACAGTTTCATTTGAAACTGGCCAGATAGAGCTTTGGTATAACGCCCTCGCGCTGTGGAACTCCATACTCTCTGGAGTTAACTCTTTCCTCTCCGGGGCAGTTCAGCTGCAGTGGCTGACTGCATATAGTCATAATATAGCAAGACTTCATGGTGTTTGAAAGAGCTGCTCTCGTGCCAAAATTCTATTTTGGAATGGTTTTAACCATTTCACTCCAGGGCAGTTCTAGAGCTGGATCAAACTGCTAATGTCTATAATATAGCAAGACTTCATGTTGTTTGAATTTTACTTTTTCCATGTTTCAAGTCAAAGTTCTTGATTGGCCAATTTATTAAGACTGCAATCCATGCTCGGTCAGCGAGCTCAGAATAACAGCATCGGCACAGGCAAGGCAAGGGCCCTGGCAGGATGTTTCCTTTTTCTGAATAGCTGTATTAATGACTGTCCAAGATATTTAATAAATCATTATTGTAAATATTAAAGACAGCAGGAGCCAAAACACAACCCTGCTTAACCGCGCCCCTCCCCCCCCGCTGATGTTAACTGTTTGTTACATTTTTATCAAAACAAATTTGGCGTCAATTATTCGAGTATAAGCTGTTAACATTAATTACTGCAGAGTCAATTTCAGATCAATCAATTTCATTTTTAGGAAGTTTCTATTCAGGGAGTCAAATGCGTTTTTGAAATCTATGAAGACTTTCTGTACTCTCTATGACCTGATAATGGCATTTTTCTAGAACATGATGAAGAAATGAGGCACACTAGCTGACTACTGATCCTCTCTTTCTGAATCCTACTTGCACATCCAACACATAATGATCTAAATAATTTTGTATTTTACAACAGAAACTTACAGCAAAGATTTTAGAGGCTACATCAAAAAGGCTCGTCAACCTATACATTTCAGGGTTGCTAATCTGACCACACCACCCCTTTCCATGATTCCGATATTCTATTAGTTTTAATGAAGACATTCCTTATCTTTGTTAAAACTGGGGCTCAAAGCATTGGGTCTACCTTAAAGAGGTCCATGAGTGCACCATTTGGGCCTGGTGATTTATTCCATTTTGTCACGGACAAAGACATAATACACATTTTGCTATATACCTCTTGCTGATGAAGAACATTAGACTGTGTATTCTCAATACACATACTCTCAAGGAGTTGGCTACAGCACTGTGCAGTAGTGGGCAGCCTCTCTGCTAGCCAGGCCTCAGTCAGCATTTCTCATGGGCTGTCTCTAACTGTCATAGCGGATGTTAGTGGTGTTTTTGGTCAGGAATGGGGGTCATTCCAAGACAACCTCAGCCACCCCTGGGGAGTACTGGCAGTTCAGTGTTTTAGAAAGGATTTCAATTACTTTGGCCCAATATATTGCCACGTTGGTGCATGTCCAGGCCCGGTGGACCGAAGTGCCCTCTCCTACTTTACATTTAGGACATCTAACCGATTGGTTTGGGCCAATTTTGTGCTCCAGAGAGGGAGTGAAGTAAGACCTATGGATAAAATTAAAATACATTTGTCTGAACCTGCTGCTCTTCGAGCAGATTTCTAACGTTTGAAGCCTTTCCACACTCGGCCACAGCGAGTTCCCCCCCACAAGTCTGTAGACCATTACAGCTTTAAAAACTATGATATTCTTAATGGTAAGGTCCCAGAGATCACGGAATCTTGTTGTGTACTGTGTGTTCTTTACAAATGCTAACCATGGGGTTGTGCAGTTTCTGTCTAGCAATGAGATTTTCTCGTTACAACAAACTTAAGGTAATGACCTCTGATCCATTTAAAATCCCCAGCCAAGTGTTTTGATCCCTGTATTTGCAAAGGTCTTTATATTCTGTTGGACAAGTTTGGCTCTTAAGACTGGACTACATGGAGGAATGTTCAAGATTTTCCTACAGAATTTAGAACGTTGTGTTTCCAGATCCACAGCAGGGGAATAACCCCAAATTTCTGCAGTGAACAGGGCCTGTGCAAATGGCTTAGTATTATTAGGCCCTTGTCTCTGCAGCAACAAAATTACACCTACTGTGTATGTAAGGATTAAGCCACAAGAAAGGATGGGTCTACTGTGGAATTAATCCATGACTTGGGGGGGTTGGATCACGAGGCCGAAGGCTGAGCGGGTCCAACCAACCAACCAAGGATTAATTCCACTGAAGACCCATCCCTTCGAGTGGCTTAAATCAGCTTGTAACATGGCAAGGACTATAGCAAATTCATATGTATTATTATTAAGAACATACATGAATATGACTTGTTAACTGCACTGAAAACATCAGGTTCCTAACTCTCACTAATCTCTCTCTAACGTTCAATTCACTTTCAAACGTGCACGTTGCACATCCTACATCCATTTATATACTTACGTGCTTTTCGTGAAATTCAAACGAGGTGGCTAAAATCTGCAGCACCACTATACATCCTGCTGACTGTCGCTACTTTTGTTCCCTATGGCTTCTCTTCTCCTGCATCACGTCCGTTGTGTGGTGTTTTGGTGGTGTCTCCTGTTGCACTCTGGGTATGTGTGGCGATTTGCATCGTTACATTGACAACCCGCTACCGCTTCAGCTAACCCATTCTTTCTCTGCGGATCAGTGTCTGTTCCCATCACAGGCTGCTTGTGCTCTGCTTCTGTGTATTCCGCGTCTAACACCTATAGCTTAACACACATTTCTATGCCGCTGTTCTTCTGCGTACCACCCACTTCACGTCTGTTTATTTCTACTCCACTACTCCGCTTATCTTGTGGTGAGTTTCCCACTGTCCAAGCTCTCCTGGCTAGCTCACTGCATTGCTGTTCGGCCACAAAGTAGGTTGGCACCTGAAACAAGTAAACCATCCACTCCGTTGTGCAACCTTCTGACTTTCCCACTGTGCAGGTTATTTTCGGTCCCTACCTAAATCGCACTTTGAGCACCAACTACTCTCACAGCCACAGGTTTCAATGTCTTGTGCAAACTTCTTCAGCTGGCTCGTCACCGACAGTGCGTGGCGCGAGCAGGATCCAAAGTGTGTTCTAATTATTTTTGCATGTGGCCAGTGTCTACCATGATCTACTGTGGTATTAAACCATGGTTGCTCATGTACCACATGATGCGATTAGTCCAATCTCAGTCCTTTATTTGGTTTTCCTTTTTTGTGCCATGTTACAAGTAAGGATTATATCTTACCAGCTTTTGGTGTTTGATTTTTTTTTGTGTCTTTCAAAATGTAGTTTACATTTCAGGGCTTTTGAAAAAGACCTAAATAAACACAGGAATTAATTACTCTGGTTAGGAACAGACCATTGAGATATTTTTTCCTCAACTCCCCCCCCACCCCCCAATATCATGTATTTATGTGGTTTTTGCCTTTTTTGCCCTGTTTTCCCCCGCCCACTTCCTCAGGCATGCATGCACTTGTGTGAAGGCACGCGTGTGTCGCGTTCCAGGCGCCCTCGGTTGCCACCCCCTCCCGCCTGTGCTGCTACTGAACCTCCACCTGGTGGCAGCGGACCTACAGTTGGGGGAGGGGGGCGACAAGCACCCCAGGAGAGGAGAGCTGCCATTAGGCTGCTCGATCCTGCTCCACCCCTCCCCCCGTGCCGGCACCCCGACGACCCAAGGTCGCTCCTGAACCCAGGTCACCGGTGTGGCGTGAGATGTGGCATCCAGCACCTCAACCCTCAGGGCCACCAGGCCAGCCTAACTTTTCTTTTTATAATTGTAAATACCAACCCTCACCCCCCACATAATACAAGCTGGTACGAAGGGGCCCCCTTTCTAATCAGACCCCAGAGCAGATGACAAGTTACAAGGAATACTGTTTTCCTGCCTGAGCCCCAAGTGTCAATCCAATTTTCCCCTCTGTTCCCTCCTTCCATTCCCTGGATGGGACTAAGCTCGAAGTTACCGCCTCCTTTAAGTATCTTGGCGTCTGGTTGGACCCACAGCTTGACTTTGCTAGTCACAGTAATGCAATCTACAAAACACTGCACCCCAAACTAAGTGCTTTATATAGGAACCGTGGATGCATCCCACTGCCAGCCCGTCATGACATTGTCCAGAAAATGGTCCTCCCAGTTTTGACTACTGCGATGTAGTATATACAGTGCAGTCCCCAGGACTTCCCTTGCCGGGCTGGAGACACTGTTTCACTCTGTCATTTTGCTCTCAACTGCCCTCCTCGCACTCATCATGGTCTCTTCCAACAATCTCTCTCTCTCTTTCCCCTTTCTCCTCGAGGGCAGGCACCCTGCCCACTGTGCTACCTTCTCGGGTAAATTCTAGTTTGGATCTCTATCCCTCCCTACCTCTCCTCTTCTCTCTCCCTCCTTCCCTCAGAAACCTTGACCGTCATATCTTCGCCATTTCCTCCAGGTCTACTTCTGCTGGCCAGCCTGCTTCCTCCCATCGCTTCCCCAAACTATGGAATTCTCCCCTCACCTATCCATCATACCCCTTCCTAACGGACCTCATCTCCCCCCTCCTGCAGCTTCTATTAATCCTCCCTCCCTCTCCCACCTCCTTTCCTCCCCATCTCTCTTTTCACTTCCCCCCTCTGCTCCCTCTTTCCCCTTCATGCTCTCCGCATTGCTCACCTTTCCTCTTTTGCCCTACTTCTACCTACTTACCGTGCCCTCTTCTCTTGTTCTTAGTTACTGGGGTTTGTTTCCTGCTTCTTTGTCCAGTGTAAGAGTGTTATGCCGGGTCTACAGTTACATTACTGTCAACCATCACTATCTGTACTGCTACCCCACTGTACTTATTTGAGCACAACCTTGTACAATCTCCTGCTTGAATCCTGTACCCATCTTATTAGATACACTTGTTCGAAGCTCAAATCCTGTATTTCTTGACCTGTAACAATGCATTCCTACAGGTATGTATTACTTATCCGACGCCCCCTCTCCCCCAGGATGGAAACGAGCAACCACTGCTCAGTATGCTTTTCCTGATGAAACTTTTGAAATAAATAAATAAATACCCCTGTAAATGAAATAAACATTCTGTTTTAAGGGTTTTCTGTGATGCCAGGAACAGTTTAAAGAGCACCTTTCCTGGTTGCAAATGCACCACTTGTCATGCATAGGTCCTTACCTGCAGAGTCCGAAGACACAGATTTTTTTTTTTTTTTTTATTACCAGATTTTACTGAGGGAAGGAATCATATTTAGGATCCATGGAACCGAAAGCCTGAGCCCTTCCACTCCCCTATACTGAGCCATGCCCCCATGCTCGCACGTTTCATGATGCAAAAGTCTTGATAGTGTGGGGGCATGCGCCATTGGTTTCTATTGGGCTTTTTTTTTTTTTTTCTTATGATTTTTAATGCTTTAGAGGGCCAATTCAGACAACTCAAACCCTTGCTAGTTGAGTAGCGGCCTTGATTTGTTCGAATTGTACCTTTAAAACATTAAAAATCATACTTAAAAAAGGCCCCATATGCACCAATGGAGTGTGCTTCCATGCTCTCCAGACTATTACATCATGAAACGTGCAAACATGGGGGCATGGCTCAGTACAGGTAAGCAGAAGAGATCGGGCTCTCAACTACACAGACCCTAAACATGATCCCTTTACCTTCCTAAAATCTGCCAATCATTTTTTTTTTTCCTGCATCATTAAACTCCGACACAGATAAGGGTCCACGGTGTCTTTTAGTGGGGTGGATTTTGTAACGGGGCACGAAAGGTGCTCTTTAATAGCCTCCATTTAGGTTTTCTTGAAAAAAAAATTTTAATCAGATTCTCTTCCCTCCAGATACTCCTCTCCTCTCTCAATCCTCTCTCTTTGGCTAGGATGCAGCCACCATCATTTAGCAAAAAGGGGACCAAATGAGAAAACTCCTCCAAGACCAATTACCAAATCCCACTCATTAACCAACCCCACAAGCCACTGTAACACAGTCAAACCCATCAAGCCCCTTCCCCGGCATTGCTTCATAAGTTGATAAGGAGGGATGAATACATACAGTATAGTTCTGTTTGCAGTCATGCATTCATTTTCAGTACAAATTTCTTTGCAAGGATTCACTTACTTGGTGGTATGGATTTCTTAATGAGTTAACAGTTATTTTTTTTTCTTTGAAGGTTTCAGCAATTAAAAATATCACACACAGACACTCGGAAAATTCATGCGGAGAGCTTTAGCTCACCCGATAAATCATTAAGTGCATGAAGGCTGTAATTTGCCACTTTTACTACATGAATGGTTGGTTTCACATAAAAAGGGCTGCAGAAAATCCAAGCCCTGTTTGTTGCTCAAAACTTGCACAGATCTGCGACGGGGTAATTTACTACACAAACCTTTTCACAAAAAGGGATTTCATCCGTCCTAAAGAACCACTGACTGAGACATTGAAAGAAAAAAAACAACATATCAAGTAACAATGTTTCACAGTGTTTGTTGTCCCTACGGCATGGCACTATAGACTACAGTAGAATCAGGATTCAGAGAGTGCTTGTCATACACACTGAAGTGCAAAGTGCTTTACAGCGCAATATAAAAGTAAAACCAAAATTAAAGTGATCCATTTGAACACAATTTTAAACAGTCCTTTAACAAAAACAGACACTCAACTTATTATTAGCCCCCAACTGAAGACAATCACTAAGATAAACCCCACAAGAGCAGCAAAAACACACACACACACCCCCCCATCCTCACACGCATGAACCAAACACAATAAAGGGCACTGTGTGGTACCTTAGACCCAACAATTCCAACATGTCGGTACACAGGGAAAGCCCGGCGCCTGACTATAAAGTCCAATGTGATAATCTTTGAAGATAGCTGGATTCCTTGACCTGGCAAGAGGGCCCTGAAAATATGCCTAAAATGACCACTAAAACAGTGGTAATCTGGAGGTATAATGCCCCCAAAAGTGAAAAGATGATCAACTGATAAGCGGAAAAGCAACACGTCTAAGGGGACAGACAGAAGTAAATGAAAATAAACCAGTAAACAATGTTGGAACTCCATATACTGAGATACAACAAATGAAACGGAACGAGCTAGATACTAGCAGTGCAAGGACTGCATGCTGTATACATACCATTTAGCAGTTATTCAAAGTGCCAATACCACACAAACACAGCCATGTTACATTAGAAAAGGTTACTTACAGCCGGCCCTGTGGTTTGATTTCCACTTGCGACGCCGATGACCTGTGTTCAGGAGCGGATCCAGGAGTCGGAGGGCCAGCCGGGTGGAAGAGGACCGAGCATCCTGGGACTGCTCTCCTCCTCTGGGGAGGAAGGAAACAGTGTCTGGCACTTTATGAATGCCTGGCGGAGGCTGAGGTTACCGTTGAGACCGGCACCATCACATTGGGGGGGGGGCAGGGCGGATGCTGGACATCATTGCACGTCCCCTCCCCCAGGGAGCAAGCATGGGGAAAAAAAAAAATGGCCCACAGCATGACGACCCAATCTACCCTGCTGTCCACTGCCTCAGCCATCCGCGGGTGTGTGTGTGTGTGTGTGTGTGTGTGTGTGTGTGTGTGTGTGTGACTGGGGCTTGCCAACAGTGTCCGCTGGGAGGGCTCGGTGACCCTGCGGGGAAGCGGGGGCGGTAGGGATAGAAACTGGACAAAAAAAAAAAAAATAAATCTTCCAAGAATCTCCCCCACAGAGATACACCTTTAGAACTGTAAGCAAACAGTGTCGGGACCACTCGTAAATGTTTGCCCGGCCTGGGACACCAGCTAAATAACATGGGTAGTCCCATACCTCATCAGTTTCCTGCCAAACACAAGCCTGAAGTCGTACTGTATCGACAGGAATGGGAGACCAGAACAACCATCCGGCTGCAAGGAGAGGTAGCAGTCCCAGAAACAAAAAGCCCATTTGGAAAGGTGCAGAAAAGGAGAAGATCCAGCGTGCAATAACGGGCACATCGTATGCCACCTAAAATACAGAAAGGAACAGATGGAAAGATAAGTTGTGGTTCTATGGAAGAAATACTCTTGAACGTCTACAGCTAAATAGTTACTTGCCGTAACAGTAGATTTTTGACAGAATCCTCTCCACAGAGCCAGATCATGGAACTGTAAGCCACTGGTGTCAGGACCACCCAGAAATGTTTGCTAACTAGGGCAGCCCTTGTCAATTTGCATCACTGCTGCCTGTATAACATGGGCAGCAGTTCCCCGTTGGAGACAAGCTCGGAGGGATCATCAGACTGTCAGGGACCTAGGCATGCACACACGAGAGGCTATGGAAACCTGAGTAAATACGCCAAATTGAGGCTTACGAGTGGAACCAACATGCAAGAGCAGGCAGGATAACAATCCATCACCCGAAGTGGGGGGAGGGAAGGAGAGCTGTGGCTCAATGGAGAAGATCCTCTCTAAGATCTACTGTTACAGTAAATAACTATTCTGTATTCTTCAGGGATCTCCCTCTCTCTCTGTTGAGCAACATCATGTAACAATTCCCAAGCAGTAACAAATCACCAAGGGAGGAAGGAAGGATCTACGAACCCCAAAGTAAGGAGGTCTTGCAGGACAGTATGGCCGAATCCAGTATGTATACAAAATATGATGTCCAAACTGTAATGTTTAGTAAATGTATGAACAGTACTCCGAGTAGTAGCAGCACAATCATTAACAGACACACTACAGAAACAAACCATGGAAGTAGCCACCCCACAGATGGAGCGAGCATGGACAGGAACAGGAAAATGCTTGCTGCGCTTCTGGTAACAGAAAGAAATGCAGCAGGCCAACCATTTGAAAAGTCCCTGCTTTGAAACAGGTAAGTCTACCATTCTGAGGGTGAAAATCACAAATAGCTGAGAGGATTTTACACAATCTTTAGTACAATCCAGGTACCAAAGCAAGGTCCGACGGATGTCAAACATATGCAGTCAACATCCCCCACACTCCGTGGGAGTTGTGAAATAAACCAGAAGGTCAACTGTCTGATTTAGTGTTCACTCAGAAACAACCTTTAGCAGAAACCAAGGACTGGTACACAAGCAATCCTTATGGAAAATAAGAAAAGGAGAATCTGCAACCAGTGCCTGCAATTCCAAAATGTGTGCAGGAACAGTGTCTTCCAAGAGAGGAAGCGCAGCTCACAAGTAGCAGTAGACTCGAAGGAAGGCACAGTAAGTGTCCCCAGAACAAAATTAAAGTCCCACACTGGAACTGGATTGCAGACTCGGGGGTGGGGGTGGGGGTGCAGCAGGAGAATACCTCTGAGGAACCTGTGAGAAACCTCAAACTGAGCCACCATTTTGACATCAGTGAAAGCATGAAAAGCTGACACTGGGACCAAGTGGATCTTAATGGTTGGATATCGGAGGCCTGAGTCCATAAGAGACAGGAAGTAATTCATCAGCAGACTGACTGGACACCTAAAGGGGTCCAACTGATGTTCCGCACACCCAGGGGTGGGGGGGACACAGCCAGGAGAACTGTCCCAGGCACGGGTGGCTCAGGGGGGGCCTAAATTTACACACATGTCTTGGGAATGGGAGGGGGTCCCCAGACCTAAAGGTGTGTCCTGGGCCTGGAAATTTCTATCGGCACCCCTGAGCACACCATACCATAAAATGTTCCATTTTGGGAAGTAGGTGTACCAAGCAGACAGCTTCCAAACTGCCAGTAAAACACCTGATCTGCCGGGGAAACCCCAAAGCAGGAGAGGTCTGTGTCCTCAGGAGCCTGGTGTGCAGCTGTAGGGATCGAAGATCCAGAAGTACCAGAGCACCCTGCTCCTGTGACAGAAGTCCTGCTCGTAGAAGGAGCAAGACAGTGGGGTTCCACTGCCAACTGCTGAATCAAAGGGAACCAAATTTGTCTGGGACAGTACAGGGCCACCAGAATCAGAGTGGCACACTCGGCCCTCAACTTGACCAGCACCCGCTGTATGAGAGGGAACGGAGAAAGGTGTACATGAACCTCCCTTTCAAGAGACGAACGCATCTAGTCAAAAAACTCCAGGCCCTGGAGTGAACAGAAATGTGACAGTTTTGCATTGTAAGGAGACGCAAAAAGTCTATGTCTCTGAAACCCCTTTTTAGGAAGATGTTGTCCTCGATACAGTCCAGTAATTCCCATTCATGGCAGAGTGCCTAGGACTGGCTGAGATGATCCACAAGGGCACTGAGGGTACATGGCAAGAAGATAGACAGCAGGAACATTTCATGTTCCAGGGTCCAGTGCCAGACAGTCGCTACCTCTCTGCAGAGAGGATACAAGTGGATGTCACCTTGGTGGTTAATGTGGTACTTCACCGAAATGTCTGTATGGATCAACAGCTAAGGACTTGGAAGGAGGGTGGCAAAGGCCAGTAGGCTAAGCAGAACAGCTGCCATTTCCAGAGTACTGTTGTGCAGAACCATATCCAAGGGGTACCATTGTCCCCCAAGTCCAGAAGAGGTCCAGATGGGCACCCCAACCCGAAACCTCAATTGTCATCACCAGAAAAGGAGACTGAGAAAGATGGATCCTGTCTTGAGATTGGAGCAGTCCAACTATCAAGGAAGGAAACAACGGTACGGAGGGTCACTTCTGTGAGACACTCCAGCTTGGAATGATGAGATCACTGGGCATGGAGGAAACATTGTGGAATCCTCATATGCAGATGTCAGTGGCTCAGCAGGCAGCACACTTGCCTCTGAAGCTGGGAGATCAGAAGGCTGTGGGTTCTATCCCCACACCAGGCACTTGGGTTAATATCCCAAAACTGACACTGTAGTGCAGCATGAGGGGGATGCTGCACTCCTCAGGTGCCTTCTTTTGGATGAGATGTTAAACCGAGGTCCCATCTGCCTGTTCTGGTGGTAGTTCAGGTGGATGTTAAAGATCCCAAGGCACGTCTCGAAAAGAGTAGAAGAATTTTTTTTAAGAAATAAATATAAAATACGCCATACGAGAGTACCATAAAACAATGACGCAAAAAGAAAAAAAACAAAAAAAAAAACAGTACTGTACAGTAATACAAAACAGATCCAGAAACAAAAATGTTTCCAAAAGATCAGGAAACTGTGGTAAACTTTATAATGTGTGTAGCAAACATTAACAAAGAAAAATTGGCTATATTATTTCACCCTATACTTTCTTTCAGAAAGGGAACAGACATCCATCTTTGTGGCCAAATTGAGAAGGGTGCATGCTTTTTTTCATACAGACATTGTACCCTCACTAGGGTTTCAATATTCGGCAAAAGGTATTCAGGGGCTATTTCCAGTTGCTGAAAGACAAGTTTACACCGGGTTTGCCAAAGCACAAACTTAATAACAGGAAAAATAAGTCTGCCAGTGCCTTTGTCAAGAGATATATATCCCAATAAGTAACCTCCCATCACTTCTTCATATGTAACAGTACGCCAGATATCTGCCTTCCATCTATGTGAGAGTGCTAACCAAAAATCCTGGACAAAAGGGCAAGAAATGAAGAAATGTTCCATAGATTCTTCAATGGTTCCACACGTTCTTCTAGGGCACATTCGTCCTTCCAGCTTTTTATGCTTAGCGTTCCCTTTAATCTGAAGTCTCCCATGGCAACTTAGCCAAGTGACATCCCACATACGTGGTGGTATCCAAGCATCTTGTAGTAACAGCAGAACCTTTGCCCTATGTTGGTCGGATAGTCCTCTGAAGTCAGGTATAACAGAAAAACAACATCATACAAGAGGGGCCTTGAAACAGACAACACTTGGAAAGATACCCACTTCAATTTCCTTAGTTTAGTCACTGTGGGGTTAAAATACATGGGTAGATATTTATATGCTGATGATAATACTGGGTGCAACTTACAGAACAAACGGGGACAGCCAGTGTGCAACGTTCACTGTCCACATAGCGGGGGAAAGCATATCTGGGTCTATCATATTATGTTGTAAAAAGATACTGAAATAGAAGGCAATAAGGTTTATGAGATTCAATCCTCCCTGTTTAATAGGTAAATATAAAACCTCCCTTTTAATGGAATTGAGTCTGCTTCCCTAAATCACCTGAAAAAACAGACTCGATATTATCACTTCATAAGCACATGGAATATGCTAAATTATGCTTAGGTACGTAAAAAGGGGTAGTAAAAACTTTTTAACCAAGAGAACCCTTTTTTTTTTTTTTCTTAGTCTGCTGCCAGTGTTTCCACAGATTTACTTGACGTTTTCCAGCCTCTATTTTCCCCCCCCCCAGTTCAAAAGGCTATTGTCAGCTCACCCATATTTTATGCATAATATTTTGACAGGCTCTATATAGACAGAAATTTCTGCAATGCTATCAACAGGTGGGGTGGAGTTACTTAGAATATACCCTTGACACTTTGTGTATATTAAGAGATGTTCCTGTCACCAAAGACTACTGCTGAAACTGCAGCATTGCCTGTATTCCAGCTGCAGTATCAGCTCAGAACAAACAAACGTCGTCTGCATATGTGGCTACTTTCACCTCTACTGACCCCTGCTGTGGAGATATATCTTGTATGGCATCATCTCCTTCGATTTTCCGTAAAACAGGATCTAGACAGAAAATTTACAATAAGGGACTGACAGGGCATCCCTGATTCACCCATCTATTGATCTGAATATAACAGTCCAAAATACCCACTCACTAAAGGGAGGGCTGTGGCTCCTTTATACAGTCAAAAGCCATTTACAAATCTGAGTGGGGATACCATATGATTGTAGAACCAAGGCCAAACATGAGGAAGATATTTTATCAAATGCCTTCTCCCTGATCAAGGGAAATGATGTAACCATGGGGTTCATCTTCCTTCCCCTGTTCCACCAATGCTCTCACCAGGAGGAGATTCTTACAAATAGTTCGGCCTAAGACTGAACATGTTTGGGCATTTGAAATCAGGTATGGGGCTGCTTTGGCTAGGTGTAGTGTCAAGATTTTCCTAAGAAGCTTTAAATCAGTATTTAAAATACTGAGAGGCCTTCAATTATTCAAATCTGACCTGTCATTCTTCTTATGCACAAAGACTCGTATGGCAGTACACAACTCCCGCAGACTGCTGTAGATTTTGAACAGAAGGTGGTGTCGGTACAGTACTTACATCCACAGTAGGCTTTGAGGCAGTTGCAACCACAGGGTCCGCTGTAGCGTTCGCAACGGAATTTGACACAGGCGGAGAGACAGAAGGCAGTGCAGCCTTTGATGCATCTACGTCACACTCAGCTGCAAGCTGTCTTGGCGTAGAAACGGAGTCATCACAATCTCGGGAAACTCCCGGACTTGCTCCACCATTGAAAGGATCTGTAGGGAGCGGGAACTGTGCTTGAACTCACAACTGTGCTTGAATTCACAGGCAGTGACTGCAGTGCTACTTCAGATGAGGTGTCGACACAAGTACTGTCCATAGACACCATAGGTTCAGGGGGTATCTGTTCCTGCTGCAAGACTGACAAAACCAGCGGGCGGTTTACCACTATTATTTTACAGAGCCAATCTTCTTCATACACATGAACTTTGTTCACACCGGGTCCAGCATTCAGCACAGCACTTTCCAGGGTTTTAAATAATTGATTAGCAGTTTTTTTCTTGGGACTATACTAACTGTGCAGAAAGTATTTATATAGATTTTCTAGAAGTGCTGTGTTTGTTAAACACAGTGAGGCAAGAGCTATGCATTTTCACAAAGATTTAGCACTTTCATGAGCAAAATGCTAATCAATTTTTAGAGTTAAATAAATCCCTGCTTTCAGACACAAATGAGGCAGCACCGATCTCCATAGCTGGACCTGCAGGGAGGGAGATCTGCTCACCTGCAGGGTTCGCCACCGATCTCCATAGCTGGACCTGCAGGGAGGGAGATCTGCTCACCTGCAGGTTCGCCACCGATCTCCACAGCTGGACCTGCAGGGAGGGAGATCTGCTCACCTGCAGGTTTGCCACCGATCTCCACAGCTGGACCTGCAGGGTTCGCCAGCACACTGGCCAATCTCAGAAACAGCGGCAATATGTACAGCAGCTCCCCCTACTGAAAGAATAGGGGTATGTTTATTTAAAAACAAAGCATATATACAGAAATTTAACACAAAAAACAATTACAGCAGTATTACAAAATCTTCAAATGTGAAAACTCAAAATTCATCTAATGTCCTAAAGGAAGGAAACAAATTTTAAAAGAAAAAACACTTCATAAGTAACCAAAGATAAGTCAAAAAAAACTCCAATATCGTTCCCACATATTCTTTTTGAGAATTTTCCTTTCTCCTTCCTTAAAACGATCAATATAGGTTAATATTTTCATGAATAAATCCTCAGGAGTAAGATAACGTTGTTGAAATAAAAACCAACATCTAACCTGCCATACCCAATACAATATTATAATTGCTACAATATTCAAGGTACT
The DNA here is from genome assembly GCA_016271365.2 of Neoceratodus forsteri. Classification (NCBI taxonomy): domain Eukaryota; kingdom Metazoa; phylum Chordata; order Ceratodontiformes; family Ceratodontidae; genus Neoceratodus; species Neoceratodus forsteri. Next base: position 425,231,489 of record JADMNL010000024.1, on the reverse strand, counting down.
ATAATTGCATTCCAACCAAGAGTCTGGAAATAGACCAAAAAAGAGAGCTCTCTGATCCCATGGACGCCAAACTTTATTCCAAAAATGACGGCGCCACAAAAACCAGAACCGAAAAATAAAAGGACAAGAAAAATATAAATGAGACATCGTTTCTGTAAGATCTGTACAGGAATCTCGAAAACAATATCTCTCCAATACTTGTTTGTGTTTCTGATTACCACGTACATTTATTTTACCATGTACTCCTAACCAAGCAATATCCCACATCGTCACAGGGATACGAGAATCAATTAAACGATTACCAATCTGTTTCTTTTCTATTGGTGTAAACTCTGGAAAGACCTCCTCCATAAATTGGGACTCAACTATTTCTATATATAATTGTTTTCTAGTTAAATCTTTAATCATTTGTACCGAAATATGCCATGTCTTTAACATATCAAACACTATTACCCAATCCGTAGATAAAACATATTTTCTTTTATTTTTATGAAGAAATACCCCTATACTCCATTCCTGAAAAATCCTATTAAGGGACATACGTACCAAAGGAATCCAAAGCTGGATAGATTCTATAACTAAAGGTTTCAAATTGGTTGTAAAGAAAATTGAATAAAAAAACACTATTGGGTGAATCATAGATACTCCTCCCTGCCAGTAGTTTTGTAACAAAATATTACGTTTAATTGGATTAAGACGACTTCCCCAAAAACAAGAACAGAAAAGGCTTAGAAGAGGCACAAAAAAACATCTGGGTAGTGGAAAAATATGTGCGACATGTAAAAACAATGGTAATAAACACGTTTTAATCAAAAAAATACGTTTCCTTTTACTCAAATACCACTTATTCCATTTACATACTTTTTCCCTACCCTTATTCAAACATATCTCCCAATTATACTTAGCCATGTCCGGAACTCCAAAATAAATCCCTAATAATTTATGCGGAGAGTCCACTAACCTAATACCTCCAATAGAGGAAACACTCTCTAAGGATGAAGCTAAATTTAAACACACACTCTTCTGTAAATTTAAACTGGAACCAATAACTGATAAAAAAACCGGTAGTACTTTACATAATAAACGGCCTACCGAGACAGTAGGTACCAAGACACATAAATCATCCGCATAACATATTACTTTTTGAATATTACAATCAGGACTAGAAAGACCTAAAAGTCTAGGAGATTTATAAAGTAACCTAATAATAGGGTCTAAAGCTATAACAAATAATAAGGGGCTCAAGGGACAACCTTGTCGTACTCCCCGACGGATATAACAAGGAGAACCAATCCTACCATTAATATATGGTCTGACGTAGGCTAAAGAATAACATAAAATGAGCCAATTGACAAAAATTTGTGGGAACCCATAGGCTCTGAGGGTTAACCATATAAATTCCTGAGAAATTCCATCAAAAGCTTTAGAGAGGTCAAAATTAAATAAATAGCCCTGTAGAGCCCCCTGTTGGCCTTGAGAAAACAATTCTCTGATTAAAAGTAAAGCATCTTGAATGGACCTACCAGAAACTGAGCAATATTGAAATGGTGAAAGTAAAGACGACAAATGCTTTGAAATCCTATTTCCCAGTAATTTGGAAAAAATTTTGTAATCTGTGTTTAGTAAGGTGATCAGTCTCCAATTTTTCAAGTCATTTTTATCACCTTTTTTATAGAGAAATAGCATCAACCCTTCATACATTTGATCTGTCAAACGATCTTCTTGTAGGAAGGCATTAAAAACAGCCAATAACTGATTTGGCATAAGTTTCCATAGAGACTTATAAATTTCTGCTGCTAGACAGTCTGAGCCAGGAGCCACTCTATCCCTAAGACCAAAAATAACCTGCTTTACTTCTTCGGAAGTAAAGGGTGCTATAATTTCATGCTTTTGAGATGTCGTTAAGGTAGGTGCATCCAATGCCTATAATAAAATTGTCATGTCAGATGATTCAACAGCTGGAGTTTCAAAGGTATGTTTTACAAATTCCGTCACGTATTCCATAATTTTTTCTTGCCCTTTAACTATATGTTTTTGATCATCCAGTAGTTGATACATTTGTTTACCATTAAATTTTTCTTTATTAACATCAAAAGGGTTAAACTGACGTTGTGTCCCAGTGATTCAAAATTTTTGTTCAAAAAGAATAGATTTTTGTCTATCATATTGTACTTTAGCTAGATCAGTTTTAACCTCTTTTATACGGGCAGAACAATCAGTTCCATACAAATGAGATTTGGTGAATAATTCCAATAATTCAGCTCGTAAAAGGCTAGAAGTATGGTGTCTGGTATCAGCTAAAAATCTAGCATAATATTTAAAGTAGGACACCATATACAATTTAGTATCATTCCACCATTTTATCATAGATTCATAGAGGACAACTACTGTAATACGATCTGAAATCAATTCCATGAACCCATTATAAAACTCAGGAATCAATATTAAGGACGAATTAACTCTCCAAACTCCAGGACCCTGTGCTAAAACTTCCCCTAACTGAATTCGTATCCCTATTAAATGATGATCTGAAGTAGCCATAGGTACTGTAATACCTGTTGCCGCCCCAATAGTTTGAGAACAAAACCAAAAATCTATTCTAGAAGTTAGTTTTCCTTTTGAAAAAGTAGGTAACAGGGATTGGGCTAGTACATCAATTAAATTCATCTCTCTAATAATGTTATGTAAGGCATAAGTATCACAATAAATTTTCTTATTGGGGGAGACTTCTAGGATAGTATTAAAATCTCCACCCATAAAACAATCCGGTTTGTTAGCAAAATGGTTTAATCAGGACGTAGAAGCTGGACCCTGGCAGCTTTTGTTGTGAGATAAATATTAATAAGTCTATAGGGTAAATTATACCATAAAAGGTCCAATAATAATACTCTTCCAGGTACCAAATCCACTATCTTTTGTAAAATAAAGTTAGATGAGCTAAAACAGAATCCAATACCGGAACAAAGGTCCTGCCCCAAGGACCAATACGAAGGTCCTAAACCCCAATCCCTTGAGGCTGTTGCTGCTTCCCCAGCTGTAAATAATCTAACATCTTGTAACAAATAAGCATCAGAAGCCAAACTATGTAATGCTGAAAAAGTAGCAGTACGTTTGTACTGTGACCGAATACTATTAACATTTAAACTGGCCAAGCGTATAAAAGACATAACTAAAAGAAAAGAAAAAAACCACTGTAAAAGTAACCACCTCATTTCTTTTTCTTTGATCTAACAGATTTCTTCTTTGCGGGAATCCCTGAATTATCATCCGACGACAATGATACTGAGGTAGCCATAGAAAGAGGGGAAAGAAAGGGATCACCTAACTCTTCCTCTTCCATGGCATCACCCCAGCTTTGTAAAGGTTCGTATGGATTAGATACCTGGACAGGAGGTATAGACACCATTTCCGCTTGTTTAGTGGAGCGGAGTCGTCGAGTAACTGGTGGGGGAGGTTTCAAAATTTCTCCTAATTCTGCGTCTTCCCTTACTGGGAGAGATATTGTCTGTTTTAAAGCTTGGACTGAATCACTAGGGGAGGTGGATGACTCATCACACATTGGTGTTTCCATGGGGTCGGGGGGGGTTGAATGAGATAAATTTTCAGAAGGGTCAGGGATAATTGAACTCTCAGGAGAGATTGATAATAAATGGGTTTTTTCCTTATTTTTAGTAAAATGTTCTGAGCCTTGGTGGGGGGTGGGGGTTCTAGCAGTAGCTGAAGATTTGGCTATATAAGAATCATGTTCTGTATAATCTGATGTATTATGGGCGGCCCATGGACATGCCACAAAAACATGTGAAGTGTCACCACATAAATTACAAGTGGGAGGGACCTTACAAGATAATGCTGAATGACCCAACATACCACATGATGCACATTTTAATTGATCACAGTCAGAGCTTAAATGAGTTAGTGAACCACATCTGTAACATGAACGCGGTTGACCTGGATAAAATAATATACCACGATCCCTTCCTAAGTAAAAACAATTAGGGAGATGTTGAACCCCAGCCTCAGTTATTTTAAGTTGTACATTAAATTTCCACCCTCCTGTCCAAAACCCATTATCATCTATTAAGGCCTGTGGTACTCCGTTCACTGTACAACGTTGTTCTAGCCAGTACAGAATATCCAGGACATTGACTCCTTCATTCCGAAAAAGAATAGTTATAATTTTAGCAGTTGGTCTGGTAATAGGAATTACCACAAAATGTTTCCAGACAGGGTCTACTCAAGCAGTGTAATAAGCAGCCCAGAATTTATCCAATAGTACAGCAGACCTAAAGGAAATATCAAAATTGTGATCCCCAGAAGAATGGATAAAGGCATATACTTCTGCAGGTCGAATCCCTAAAGAGTCTATTATTAGAGTTTTGCCCACATAATCTCGGTCAGGGGGAAGCTCCATACCCCCTTTGTAATGGATTCGTGCAACAAAACGTTTTCTCACCTGGACGTCTGCATGTTTAAAAAGAGAAGCATAACTAGCTTGTTTTACCGATTGTACTGGAGGAAGACTGTGTTCAGGAATACCTGAAGAGCTAGCGGTATTTTTTTCCATTTGTGGGTACTGACCTTGTATCGTCGATGCTGATTTAGGGTCCACAGCAGCAGCAGCAGCAGTTTTTGGTACCATAGCGACCCCAATCCCCAAAGTATTCTGATGCTGATTCCTCATTTTCACCACCGGCTCTAGCAAAACCGGACCCCGAGATTCAGTAACAGAAGGCGGAAATGACGCGTCATTCCGGTCCGTCTCTGAGAGTTGTCCCTTTGCTGAAGTCTGTGCATCCAAGCGCTCTCCTGTGCTCGATCCTATGCCCGGTAAAGGAACTTGGGGATCCGGTATCCAAGCTTCTGGAGTTTTTATCCAACCTGCCTTTTCCAACGCTTTCTCCGGGGACCAGGTAGTGAAACGAGCTGAAAAAGGAAAAGAATCCTCTTCTACCTCAGAAGCAGGGACTTCCGCGTTTGTTTCCATCAGGTCAGCGTTAACCTGCTTATTACTCTTTTTTGACATGCCAGAAAAAGCTACCTGTCCGTTTTCTGGACATTTTCTTTTTTTCTCTTCTTCTGCTGCCATAGTCAGGTTTTCATTATTCATCTCCCGACTTTCTGTACTTCCCGACTGAAGCACCTCCTCGGCAGATAAGCTGATGCATGAATGTTCCATACCAACTGGAACAGATGAAACCTCCTCAAGTGTTTCAGTAGACTCTATAGGACCATCTTCTACCACCTCTGCACTCACCACCGACTGAGACATTCTGAACCTAGTCCAGACGTCTCATGGGAAGGGCCCCCCACCCATCAGAGTAGGGGAATTTCCTCGGTGCCCTGGCCAAATTTCTCCCCATTCACTAAAAATACCACCAACAGCTTAATCTGGTTCAAGGTCAGTTGACATCCACCTGTATCCCCCTCCCCCGGGTCGTGCCTGAAAATAGGCAGAATTTGTCTAGTGCACTCACCCGGTCAACAAAAACTAAAAAAACAAAAAAAGATGTGCAACTGGAACAGTCAGAACGGCAACAGGCATGAGGCCTGTGAGGCATCAAGAGAAGTCTAGCTGAGACAAATACTGGAAGAGACCAGTTGAGCCTTGGCAACCATTCAAGGGAAGGAAAGCCTGACCCAACACCATGTCCAGAACAGCTCCTATGTACTGGAGACACTAGTGTGGAGTAAGAACAGACTTCCGCTCATCCACCAAAATTCCAGACTGCTTAAATAGTTGTCTGGTGTGGAACAGTGTGTAAACAGAAGCCCTCAATGGGGCCCTTTAGGAGCCAATCTTCAATGTATGGGAAAACACAGAGGCCCTCCCTTGTGAGGGTGACTGCAACTTCTGCAAAACATTTTGTAACGACGCACAGTGTAAGAGAGAAACCAAAGAGCAAGGCATGAAACTGATAGCGCAAGCCCTGGAGCATAAGCCGCAGGTATGTTTCTGTGAGACTTGCAGATTTTAATATAGAGGCAAGCATCCACCATGGCCAGGCTAACTATCCAATCCACTCCAGAAAGCAGGACTGCGATCGGCCCCCTGAGGAAGACTCGTTTGGAGTCGAAGCGCTGGGGAGCTGTAACCGTGTGTTGCTGTGTGACCACTGTCAGGCTGTGGAATAAATTTTCACGATCTTACTTGCCTGGCCTGCATTTGCATTTGTTGGTCTGAATGCTATAGCAGTTTTTGTTCTCTACAATTATCCAATCCCCTTGCAGGAGAAGTAAGAGAAATTACAGAGAGACCACTAGAAACTGCCTGTATCTGACAAAGGTGGAGGCCTTGGAGGTCTAGGAGGGGTCTTAAGTCACCACTCCATTTTGGTAGCAGGAAGTACTGGGAATAATAGTCCAGGTTCATTTCTGCAATTTGGGACGGGTTCTATGGCCCTCTTCCTGAGGAGGGTTTGAGCCTCTTCCAGCAGAAGGAGGAGATGTCCCAGAGGGTAACTGTTCAGCAGGGGAGGGTGTACCAAAGGGGCAGACAGGAGTTCAAGGATGTGTCCTCGCTGAACCACCTCCAACACCCAAGCATCCACAGTGATCTCCCTCCATTCTGGCAGGAACAGGGAGATGCAGCCCCCCCACTAGGACACACTGATATGCAGGAGTTGGAGGATGAGGTGGGGGAGTCAGAAGCATACATCTCAACTCCTATGAATTTTGAATTGTGCTATGAATTTTCACATTCAAATGTAACCTTGCTCTGCAAAGGTTTACTGATGTTCCTCATAATGTTACAGCTATTTCTGGACAAACAGACTACAAAACATTGAACTAACTTGATATACAAATCCCTTAACACTAAATATACAGAGCCCACTTATTCCTATACATTTAAAATAGGAAAATGCTACACCTTCTGGTCATTTGCTGTGCATTTCTGATCATTTGCTCTGAACTTCAAAGGCCCGAGCTATGCATTTTAATGCTCAGAGGTTGAGAGGTATGGTCAGAAGGCACTGGGAGCACTACCAGTATCCGGACTTGTGGAGAGCTTGGCATGGGCACCAGGAGGCAAATGCACCTGAGGAGTAGCCCGAGGCAGTTGACAGCAACAGCCTGGACACCCTAGAGTAACCCCTAACAGGATGAGTATGGGGCTGCAAAAGGAACCACGGTCCCTACCCCGGGGCTTTAGATGCAGGGAATACAGGGTCGTTTGATGTCTGGAGGTCCCTTACAACACACTTAACATCACTGCCAAAAAATTGCTTTCCTCTAATGGGAGCAATAAGGACGGATTACGGTGTATCTGAGGCAAACCCAACACACAACCAGGACTGGCGGCACAGGCAAATGTTGAAAGTAGCTGCAGGAGCGGCTGCATATGCGGCATCATAAGCAGACTGTAATAGGTGCTTACCAGCCTCCAAGCCATTGGCAACTGTTTTGCCAGCACTGTCTGATAGTTATCAGCCACTACAGCCATCGGCAATTCTGATATTTGATCATATAGGCCAGGTAATTGGCAACATGGAGTCCTAGGGATGCTGAAGCACGTGTACTGTACCCATGATATCAAGCCTCCTTGATTCTTTATCAGGAGGAAGAGAGCTGAAAAGTTTAGGAGGTTTTAACCCACCATAAGCAGCCATGATAACCACAGAGTCCATCTCTGGCTGCAAGGACTAATATGCTTTCCCAAAGGCACAGGACAGTGTTCATCCAACTTCCAAGGAACAGCAAAGCACAAGGCCTACAGCAGGCAGCTACAGTGGCATCCTTCAGAGCTGAATGGATAGGAGGGAATATTCACAGTAGGGGAGGCAGACACCTCCAAGAACCCAACAATTTCTCTAAGAGAAATCTTCCTCCTCTGCAACAAAACAGAGTTTAGTCTGGACCTGCTGGATGAAAGCCTGAACGGAGGCATCCTCAGCGAGGGACCTATGAGTGTTTTGTACTTTCCTCACTACAGGGGGATAAAGTAGAGCTGGAACCCACCACATCAAGGGGGTTCTGATGTTCCTCCATGTTTAAGCAACTTTTAATAAAAAAAAAAAAAAAAAAAAAAAGGGAGGCAGTATAGCGCAGTGGTTTAAAGCTCTGAGCTGAAAATCTGGTGACATCCAGCAGACCAGACCTGGGTTTGAATCCCACAGCTTCCACTTGCATACTGTGTGACCCTGAGCAAGTCACTTAAACTTCCCTGTGCTCTCAGGTCGCTCCTGTAAAAAAAGCTTTCCGCTTAGTGTGCTACTCCTGGTTAAACAACTAATATACTTTGGACTGTATTCCAACTCCTCCATGTCACTGACCATCACAGGCAGTGGGCTGATGGAGGGAGGAGGCTGTGAAGGAGGAACTGATGGGCTAAGCATCAGAGGATGAACCATGCTCGGCCCAGTGGCTGACAGAGGGAACTCTCGCATTGCCAATGAAGTCTATGGCAGCAGCCCAGACTGCACTAACGGGGTTGAGGTTGATGGAGACAGGGGCAGAAGTCTTTGAAAGATCTCAGACGTTGTCCAATACAGCATCTGCATGTCGATGAGCCACAACGAGCTGTCGACAATGGAACTGGCAACGGGACAGTGCCCAACGGCGGAACTAGCTTTTAATCCCCAGCAGGGGATTAGAACCTGTGCCGGACCCCGACCTTGGTGTGCGTGAGGAGGGAGCAGTGGAATCAGAAGCCTTTGTCCAGGATCCGTCTTTGTCTGTGGATTTACCTCTTTTAAAGAGGAGAGCAGGACCAGTAAGGAAAAGCATCCTTTCCTCTGTGCCTCTTTTTTTCTGCACTGCGGTGCTATCCTCCGATTTAGCAGATTTGTCCTTTTTTTTTTGGTAGAATCAGTGGCCGACGCCATCAACAACAGAGACCAGTGGACTGACAGCATGCCCAGGAGAAATGGAGCCTGCGACGATGGCAAATCTGCCTTCGATGTGCACGGTTTCTTCTCCACTGCCTTGATTTTCAGCTAAAGCTCCAAGGCCTTCTTGCAACATCTCCGAGTGGCCTGGTTAAAGCCCTGGAAAATGCTGCAGGCCTTTATGCTGTGAGCAAAGCCTAAGCAGTGAACGCACATGGAATGGTCATCGTCTTTATAGATCGTAACTTTACCGCAGTGAGAACAACAGAACAGCGGTTCCTTTTCCTTGTAGGCAGCTTAAACGTTTAAGTAAATTAAATTAACAGAGAAGTAGAAGCGTAAGCAATTGCAAAGTTTGATGGCATTCTTCAGCAGCAGTGGACAAAACAGCAGCTGATGGCGGAAGAAAGAACTGAGTGTCGTCGAGGAATAGTTCAGGAAGCACAGGAAAACCAGGAGCAGTTTCAAAATTCGCAAATAAAAATTTTTTCTCAATAACAGCAAAATAAAAAATAAAAATTATTCACAATAATTATCTACAAAAGCAGTACAAACAGAGAACACCAAGTTCTTCTTCTGAGGGTATTTCTTAATTCCAAGTTTCAGTCTCTCACTCTCTGTCTCTCTAGCAAAATCATTGCAGCTCTTTTTATGAGTTTTTGTCGGAGAACCTGCTTCTCACAGAATGTTCTTGTATTTTCATTCCTTGCAGGTGCAGCAAAATAGTACATGGTGTCCTAGAACTGACATCTTGTTGACAACTCTGCAAAGGGCTTAAAAACTATCTCAAGTTAACCCCTTGAGTTCCAATTAGCTTTTTGCAATCATTTCAACAGTATTACTATATACAGTTTGAAACAAAGGGATCACAGTATCAGTGACAGTTCCACATAAAGATTCACATATATTTTTATACCCGCAGATATGCAAGGGGGAAGAAAAGACAGAAATAGCAAGTGAAGGCAGAGAGATAGCGAGAGGCGTAGAACAGTGAAATTGGAGTGATCAGTTCCTAGATCTCACAAGAAAATTTGGTTGCACAACCAGACAGAAAAGAAGAGGACAGAACAGACCCTTGTGTTTAAACTCTTTCTGCATAACAAATGGGGCAGGGCCTTATTCAACCCTGTCACACTGAAGCATGATGGGGCCGCCCACGTTATATAGGCGACAATGCACGCAACGTGGATGGCCCCAACTAGAAAAATTTCCAAATCATCCTTACGCAGACAGCTTACAGTTCTGTGACGTGGCTCAATAGAGGGAGATATCTTCTGAGAAGATCCTGCTTCTTTTTTGAGGACATCTCCCTCCACAGAGTCATACCTCTGGAACAACTCCCAAGCAGTACATGACTTTAGAGCGGGAGGAAGGCCAAAATCAGCCAGTCTGTGGGACACCAGATTGATACTGTAATGTTCAGTGAAGCTATGAAGAGAATTACATGTGGAGGTAGAGCACACGTCCGCTGTCGAAGCTGAATGAAAATATGCAACCAAAGAAGTGGCCATGCCATGGGTGGTATATTCACAAACAGGACCAAGAAACTCCTTAACGTGCTTCTGCCAACAAAAGAAATACTGGATGCCAACCATCTGCAAAAAGGCATTGCTTAAAGACAGGGCAGTCCACCATCCTGGGGTAAACGAAACAAAAAGGTGCAAAAACTTTCTACAGACTTTCTTGCAGTCCAAATAGAAGCCTAAAGACCTACAGGCATCAAGAGAATATAGAATAACTTCCTCTGAATTCCAAGCCGGGGTGGACAGTCAGGTTCATGTGAACTCAACCTCCCCAGAAGCAGCCTAATAAGGATATGTAATGAAACTCAATCCACGTGAGAAAAATAAAAAGGAAGGGATCCACAACAAAAGTCTGCACTATAGAAACTCTCTGATCAGAGGTCAATGCACAAATGGCTGCAGGTTCACAAGCAGCCTGTGCAAGAAACTCCAGAACCAAGTTAAGGGTCCAACACTGAAACCAGTCCACAGACAGGGGAATGTAGGTGCGTGAGCCTTTTAAGGATCCTGCGACACCTCCAACTGGGCCACAGTCTTACACCCCAAGGGGACATAAAAAGGCCAAAAGGTGTACCATCACAGAAGAGAAATGGAGGTCCATGTTTGATAGAGACGTGACACAGTCCCAAGATGTACTGCACAAGCATGAAAATTGGCTCAGGGTGTAAAAGTCACACCAAATACTGAAACACTGCCATTTCGGGGAGTAAGTGTGCCATTCAGAAGGCTTACGAGCTGCCAGAACAACACCTGAAAAAGTACTAGGCCTAGTATGAGCTGCCACAATGACCACAGAGTTAAGTTTCAGGCTGGGTGGTTTAGGAAGCCTTGGTAGAATCATAAAAACTGTAGGCAGAAAAGGACCCCCAGCCCATCGAGTCTGCCCATGCCCCCCAGAATACCCCTGCCCTCCACTGCCCACCTGTTCTCTGCCCATTAGGCCCATGTACCTATCCCAGGCTCTTCTGAAGCTGTCTACCGTATCCACCCTCACCTCCCATTCCGGCTCACTGTTCCATGGCCTTACCACCCTCTTAGTAAAGAACCTCCCCTGATGTCCCCTCTGAGTCTTCCCCCTTCCAGTTTGTAGGCATGCCCTCTAGTGGAATTGTTCTTGCTCACTGTGGAGATGCTGTCGACCCTCACCTTGTTTATGTCCTTTAAGTATCTCCACCGTATGCCCCCCTCCCTCCTCTCCTCCAGTGTGCACAGGCCCAGCTCACCCAGTCTCTCCTCATAAGACTTCCCCTGCAGCCCCCACACCATTTTGGTTGCCCTTCTCTGGACCCTTTCCAGCCTGTCCTTGTCCCCTTGTAGGTATGGCCTCCAGAACTGGACCCATATTCCATGTGCAGTCTGACCATGGTTTTGTATAGTGGCAGGATCACCTCCCTCCTCCTGCTTGTGAATCCCCTCGCTATGCATGCCAGCATTCTGAGTGCCTTTCCTGCAGTTCTGTCACACTGACTCCGAACTTTCAGGTTGTCTGAAATAGTGATCCCCAAGTCTCTTTCCTGATCTGTTACCTCCAGCCCCCCAAACCGGTACTTCATCTTTCGGTTATTTCGCCCTATATGTCTAATTTTGCACTTTTTGATATTGAACTGCAGTTGCCACCTTTCTGACCACTCCTCAGCCTAACCAAATCCTCCCTCATATCCTTCCTCCTCCTATTCCGCTGCATCAACCCTATTGCTACATATCTTCATGTCATCAGCAAACAGACACACCATCCCCCGAAGACCCTCCGTGATGTCCCCAACGTATATATTGAAAAGTATGGGTCCCGACACAGATCCCTGGGGAACCCCACTCATCACCTTTACTTCCTTTGAGTGCACCCCATGCACCACAGCCCTGTGTGTCCTCCCCTCCAACCAGTGTTCTAACCAGCTTGTGAGCTTGCTCCCCACTCCTAAGCTATCTACCTTGCTTATCAGCCTCCTGTGGAGGATGGTGTCAAATGCCTTCCTTGAATTCCAGGTAGGCCACGTCTACCGCCCCGCCACCCCGGTCCCATATCTCCTGCTACTCTGTCAAAGAATTCAATCAGGTTGGTCTGGGCGACTTTTTTTTTTTTTTTTTTTTTTTTTTAAATCTGCCTTTGTGAGGAGTCGGCAATGTACACAGCCTGTGCATGACAGGGCTGTTCGAGACCCTGTCCCATTTGTTATACAGAGAGAGAGAGAGCATTAAAAGCTAGTATCTATATTTCTGTCCTCTCCTATTCTGTCACTTGTCTATCTCTTGTCTGCCTAATTGCACAATTAAATTTGCCTTTATAAACCTCAGAACTGGCCACTCTGATGGGACCACAATTTCCCCCCGTTATCTCCCTTCTTTCACTTTGCTTCTTTCTCCCCTTGCTTCTCTGCAGTTAAAAATATATGTATAAACCTCTATGTGAAAGTGGGATCTCTTGGTTTGCAAATGCATACAGTTATATTGTTGAAATGAATTGCAGAAAACTGTTTGGGGTTTGTTAGAAAAAAAGAGCAAGGTGGAAATTAGCAGATTGTTCTTGAGAACCTTTTGACCATCCACAAGCTTGTTTGCAGAGCTGTCAGCAGGAAAATCAGCTCTGGCCAGAATGTCTTAATTGGCTGTACCCACTGAGAAGACTGGATGTATTGGTCTCAGGAAAGAAACTTGACTAAGTTTGGTGTACTGTGTGAAAATGGGAGGTGCAAGTTAATGAGAACATGATGCAGAATTTAATTGACAGGTAAAAACATCTTATAAAAAGAGAACAATATTTGTTTGGAGTTAGTTTAGGTTTAGAGATACTCTTAGATTCAGGATTTTGTTTTGTTTGAACTGCTTTATAAGAGCTATTCTGCACAATTTTTTATTGTTATTGATAATAAAATGCTACTTGCTAATTACTTCTCCTGGTTTGCCCATGCTTCCTGACCTATGCCTTGATGATACGGAGCCAGGCAGCCATGGTAGCATCCCCCAAAGCCAGGACAACTGGAAGAATTATCACGGGAGATGTAGGGACTTAAAAGGAATTCATAAGCATTCCGGTTAGTGGAGTCCCCCTCCTCAGCACCAATGTCTAGGTTGTCCTGCTGGAGGCTTAGCAAGAGCATCCCCAGAAGGAGGCTGGGTTATATAAACCAGTGTCTTCACAACAGGAGGGACCACAGAAACAGAGTCAAAAAAACAGGTTGCTTTTCCTCCATATCCAGAAGGTTTGCATTATACTCATCTTCCTCCTCTTCCACAGGCTGAGAAGGAGGCTAAGGAAGAGTAAAAGAGACTACAGGGTTGACAGGCTGCTGAGGGTGTGGAAGGGGCTGTAATCCCAGAGGCACCCATAGCCGATGTTTGACAAAACAGATGTTTCCATTGTTTTTACTGAGTCATAGTCGATGGAGGTTGCGGCAAAACTCACTGAAATAATTTAATTTAGACACAGTAGCCAAAACAACAGCCCTAGCGTTGATGACACAAACCGGCAGAGTCGACAACGAAAGCGACAACAGAACAGTGCCCGTTGTCGACATATTGGGATTGGGTTGCCAAAGCCTGCACCCAACCTTGGCATATGAATGGTCAAGTCAACAACAGTGACCAATACAATGACTTCAGAGTTACCCTCACTCTGATTCAGTGATGCTCTCGTCTGGCAGTGAGACTTTGAATGTTTGCTGTGATGCTCCAAAGAGGCTTTTTTCGAGTTGTCCTTCAGCAAATGGGGTTTCTTCCATGAAGGAGACAGCATGGCCACCTGACTAGGAGGCCTGCAAGGCTCCCCAGTGGCAAATCCAGTAGAGTGAGTCAAAGACCCTGGGTAGACGTTGAGGCTGTCCACTTGATGGTCTCCATTTTCTGCAGGAAACTGCATGAAGCCTTCTTGAAGTGTCTCTTCATGGCCTGGTCAAAACTCTGACAAATTTGCCATGGTCGGTGAGAAGTGGGTGACCCTGCTGCTGGCCTGCTTGCACCAGCTTCCTGTAATGTTCCTTCTACACCCATTTATTCTGTACTTCTATACACTATGGTCCTATCCGTACGCTCTCCTCTTTTGACCTCAATGATAACTTGTGGTGAATTCTTTCCTCTCAGGATTTCCCAAATCTGCCAATATATTACTGACTAAATGCCTATTGGGAACTTTGAGCAGTGCACTTATTTAGTCACGATTTTTGGGTTAACAGTTTTTATAATCCTTTTTTTCCTCTTTCTTCCTTTTAATGTAAACTGGCCAGGTTAAGAGGCTGGTTTTAATACTGGAATATTGCTGTAATGTTTATTGAACCCTCTGTACCTCATGAGACATTTTGTTGAGTAAGGAAGCTCACAGAACGTAACAAAGCCGCATACTGACTGTCCCATATTTGTTTCTCGCCTTGAAATGCTAACCATTTGACTTCATTGTAATTCATCTATCTGGACAAAATGTATAGTCATGGCAGTTCTGTCTGTATTGTCTATTGTACTTGGGTTCTTTGCTATTTGAATAAACCGGAGTTAAAAAAAAAAAAAAAAACTGACAAATAGCCCAGTTTTTCGCATCATGCAAAAAGGCCCATGCAGCAAACACAAAGTGCATGACCTCATCGTTAAATATTTCTCTCATCCTACTCCCTTTGCTCTTCCAAGTCTTGCTCTTTCCTTACGCCTCACTGGAAAACCTCTGCTAGTCTCTTCTTTTTTGACTGCCGTCCTACTCTCTGGAATGATCTTCCTCTTTCTATTCATCCCTCATCCTCACTTTCCCCTCTTAAGCAACTCCTGTTTGCTCATCTCTCCCTACCCTGGCTCCTGCAATCCGCCATTCAACAGCTTTGGCTGGGGCATCACCTTCCCCTTGCCCCACTGCACCGACCCAGTGTTCCCATATCTTAATGACTTATTACCATTACACCAGTACATTGTTACTGCAGTACTAGAAGTAGTAGTGTATTTTTATACAGCACCCTTTCTCAGGGGTTCAGAGTGCCTTACATAAAAGTATCTGAACAATAAAGAAATACAATTAAAAACAATCCCAATATTTCAACAGCATAAAATTCAATCAATCAAACACTGATAAAATGGTGGGCATCAGAGCAAAACAAGGCTACCAAATAGAGCCAAAGGCCTTGTTTAATAAAACTGTCGTAAGGCCCAGAGCCTCCAACCGAGGGGGCCTCCCATACGGTGGCGGATCACCTTTAAAGTCATTTTATTGACTTTCAAAGCCCTTCATGATTAGGGTCCGACCTATCTGAAAGAACTTCTGGTGCCTTACTGCCCCGGCCAATCGCTATGCTCGGTAGACGAGGGGTTGTTAGAGATTCCAAGAGTGAGTTTAAAATCATCTGGTAGTAGAGCTTTCTCTTACGCTGCCCCCACTCTTTGGAATTCTCTACCAAGCCGGTTAAGGGAGTGCACCTCCGTGGAGGTATTTAAGAAAAACTTGAAAACCTACCTGTGGCATATGGCCTTCTTGGAAGATTAATCGATATCCGAGTATAAATATTATTTTTGACTGCATGGATGATTTTATTGTTGGTTTTTAGCATATGATGTTGCTATGTATTTATTGTATTTATATGTTTTTAACTGATATTTTATATTGTGGCTTCTAATATGTAAAGCGCCTTGATATTTTGAAAGGCACTTTACAAATAAAGTTATTATTATTATTTATTATTAAAGATCTATGTAGCAAGTTCCGCTGGACTGGCCACCTCAAACACCTGGTCCCATGATGATTTGAGCTTAGCACTGGGAACCACCACAAGGCCCACCTTGGAGGAGCATAGGGGCAGGGGGGTGGGTAAGGAGTCAGAAGTTCCCTCAGGTAAACAGGGACCAGTCCATATCAGGCCCTTATGGGCCAGCAGACTGACCTTGAAGGTAATATGCCACTTCACCAGCAGACAGTGGAGTTCATGCAGGAACCCAGCCACATGACAGGACCTGGGAAGGCCCGTCAGTAACATGGCTGCAGTGTTAATCACTAGCTGCAGGCATCACGTTGATGTACTTTTGAAAATGTTGGTACCTGGCACCATTCTGTGTTATTATACTGCACTTGTTAATTTTTGCTATTGTAAATTCTTGTAACTTTGTAAATGTTGTACCTTGCAACATTTGGTATTTTGTACTGTATACTGCACTTCTCAACGAATTCAATACTGAACTCAGCATTTGTCCCCTTTTGTTTACAGTATATCTTACCACTTTGTAACCTTCCCCTCACCCCACCCCCAGTCACACCTGGAAAGGAGTTTAATGTGCCTCTCCCGGTCAACACATTTTTAAATAGTTGAGCGCCTTTAAATACATCAAGGCATGTGTATATTCCCCAACTATATCACAACCTGGATCGTGTTGTTGAGACGTTTTCTCATTTTCATACATACTTTTACGCCTCCCTTGGCGTTGGCAGGCAGCTCCAGCCCCTCCCTCACAGGGGACTCTTCTCTCCTGCGAGGCTTTCCCCCCACCCATCCCAACCAGCCATGTCCCCGGGTTGCCAACCCCCTGTGACAGGGCTGGTGGCGAGGGGTGTTGGCATCCTCCCACTCCCAGAAGCCAACATCTAGATTGCCGGGGGGGAGACACGGGCACAGCCTGCCATCACTGAACCTGCCAACTCCAAACTTTTTCCTTTTTTCTCCCTGGACCCACATACATGCAATGGGCGGGGCGACTGTCTCCACCTCCGTGGAAGTAGTCTTGCGCACTGTGTGTGGGTCCACCCTTTCTAGCATCACGCCTGTGCTGACCCCCAGCCTCCAATGGGTGTCAGTCTACAGCGCAATGCTGAGTCCCCCCTCCCCTATCCCTGAGGAAGGAGAGTTGTCAGTGGACGTTCAATCGCTCCTCGTCTCAGTCGACCCCCGAGTGACCAGAGTCCGTTCCCGAACCCGGGTCACCGGCATAGAGCGAGGTAAGGCATCCAGCGCTTTAGCTCTCTGCGCCACCAGGCCAGCCATTGTTTACCTTTTAAAATGCATCTCTACGACAAAGAATAGCTCCAGTTCATAGGTGCGCAGTCACTGGAAGATTTACACATTTCAGATCAGTCCGGAAACAGAATTTTTCATTAGCTATTTTATAAAACCAAATATCTGGGTAAACTATCAGGAATTCGCCACAGTCTCAGTTCTCTCAAGACTTCAGTGGCCAGTCAGAAAACAGACTGTCACCATAAGTAATGTGCGACTGGCAATGGCTGAACTCTTACTGCATAGTGTGCATTTCCTAGCTGCCCTTTTTCAGTGGCTAGCTGCTGATGTGCTCTATACTTTTCTAAAGCTAAACTATAAAGAATTATGTCTGTATGTTTTTTTTCCCACCTCCTCTTTCTTGTCAGCACTGGGGAGTGTGTGTGGGCAGTACTGGGATTTGTAAGATTCTTCATCTTTAACTTCTGTATTTAAGGCCTGCTCTTGGCACTGGAGGCTGGGGAAGGGGATGGTTAGGGCTGTGACGGCCTGCAGTCTATTTGCACTGCTCCAAAAGCAGAAATAAACTGTTCTTGCTCAGCTCGTCTGTTCGTCTCTATCTGCTGTTCCTATCTTGGGAGTTCAGGAATCAACACCATTTCGCCAGACAGCACAAGTGACAAACGCTACTCTAAGACAGCTGCTCTAGAATTTTCATTACTGTACAAACTATTACCTCTGCCTGGCTCAACAGCCTAGCCTCTTGTTCCCAATGCACCTGCTTTCTGCGAGCTGAGGGAGTTTAGACCCAGAGGTTCATCCTGGCCTCAATTCTCTCTCCTCACACACCTCTAGTCACATTACAGTATTACTCAAAGTTCAGCATCGCATGCAAGCCCCAGAATTTCATACAGGAGCTGGCTGGGATTCAGGCATGTCACGTAGGGAGGCACTTGGGGTGATGGGGGGGGGGGAGAGGTAGTGTGAGGGGCGGGGGACATGAACTTGTCAGTGTTTGTGCACTGCCAGTCAACCAAAAAGTGGCACTGGCATCTGCTGGAAAGGCAGCCACTCACCAGCCGACCCATCCAGGACACGTGCAATGCTGGGACCCTCGCCTGCACACCCAGAGAACAGATGCAACCACTGCAACCCCAATCACCAGGTGGCAGCAGAGTAGGAACCATACATTGCTATTCTGCAGCTCACACACCTAGTATAGCCCCAGGCCACTGGAAAATTTGGAACGCTGTGAAAGGGGGCACTGTCAGGTTCGGTGTGGGGGGGAGGGTACTGCCCACCCTGCTGCAACAGCCACTTTAGGAGAGACGATGGGAGCAGTCTAAAGCAGCAAGCACCCCCTGTGACACAGGCCCACCACAATGGACAGCATGCCTTCTCTGCAGGCCTACAGAGCTAGGTGGAGCACAAAATGTGAAGAGCAAAACCCACTCCTCACGTGAATGTACAGGACAGTGAGAGGTGTAGCGGCTGCGAGGGTGTCAGAGAAGGGCTGAAATCAAGGGGGCCCATCAGGAGGGTGACTGACTTCTAGAATAAAAAAAATTATGACGTGAAACATCAATCAGGGGGAATAAAACGAATGGAAACTGATGCTCTGATGTTACTGGAGCAGTGGACACTGTTGTAAAGTAATGCTCTATGTTGTGGTGTAAAAACGGGTCATAAAATCTCTTGTGCCGTTCAGTGGTGTGGTCGCAGTGCAACAGCTTACACATGAACATACAAAATTGCCAGCAGATAAAGGCCTTATGGTCTATCAAGTCTGCTCGATTGTGCAGCTAGCAGCCCTTACACTGCAGCTGCCCCTTCCCCCTCCCCCCCAGGGACCCCCCCCTCTACCCTGTCCCATCCCCTTCTGAAGCAGCCCACTGTACTACAGGATACCACTTCCTCTGGTAATGCGGGTGCCAGTGGAGGGTTATGAACAGAAGGGCCTTATGGTGGCCAGATACCATCACAGAGCGAAGGTGCTCACAGGGCAAATGAGCATCTCCAGAGTGTGGACCCCAAAAATTACTTTCCTTCACAGTTCTCTCTGACCAAGATCCGATTAAGCCCTGCACCAAGCTATTGGCAAAGAGGTGAAATAATTTTAAAATGCATGTGAATGAGTAAGGGAATAACTGATCAGTTTTACTGATTTCTTTGTCAAGAAAATGAAAGACATTCTCGCCACACTTGGTTAACTGTTGCTTTTCTTTCACTATGAGCTCACAGAATGCTACGTTGCCAAGGTTCCACCTTTATAAACAGTTTTTGCTTTTTAAAAATAAAAACAACTATGGTTGGTGTTTATAGGCTCCATGCTGTAAGACGTGCTACAAGGCTCTTTTAACTACTGTAACTAATTATAACTGAATTGTTTATTCCCTCCTGGAACTTAAAGGTGACACACAAAGAAACACTGCAGCCTGCTCCCGTTCCCACATACCTTACAATGCTGCTGAGGTAGTCTGGGGCTGCACTGATCTTAATTTTAAATCCACTGTGTGTTTTGCTACAAACTGCTGAAACTTTCGGATGAACATGGAAGCGCTGCGCGATTCCCAATTGAGCAGGCGCAGACAGTCATGGGCAGTACACCCATTTAGTGACATCGCTACCACAACTGCTCTTATTACAGTAGCAGTGGCGGTACTTTATTACGTTTAATTTATGGCTTCTAAGGGGGTTTTCATACATGTCCTGTTACTTACAGCAACAACCTGTCCACGATTTACAGATTCATGGGCCAACCTGCCAGCACAGGTACTACTGGTGATGCCAGTGACCCAAATTCATGTCCCTAACCCTGAAAGACAGCAGGAAGACGACAGACTCAGTCATGCAACTGCCCCCTGGGTAACCGCAGATGCTGCAGGTGAATCGATTTGGAAGTAAGGATGTTAACTGGGTTCAAAATGCACGCACTGCTTCCACATGCCTTGGAACCCCCTGCTGTTGACTTGCTGTGGGAGGAACAGAGGAGAAAATTGGGGGAAAGTAATAGTCTGACAGGACAACACTCCAGGTACTCTCAGACCCTATGCAGCCAACTAGGGGCACAATCAGATTCGGCCTCTGGAGGCAAAAAGTAGCCACACCTGAAGACAATGCCACTAGGGGAAAAAGGGTAACTCATGGGGACAGACCCAGGTTGGGGCTAGGAGTTTGTCCATAAGTATCACAGATGGGGTCACAGTCTGGGAGCAAGAATATAAAGTGAAATTAATAGACCTGAGAATTAATACAGACCCTTGCCAGGCCCACTAACCCGAATTTATTTTTCCACAACAGCAGCAAGATAACGTTTAGAAAAAAAAAAAAGGTGATGGGTAAGGGGTGCAAAATCTGGCTGGGGATTGGTGCGTTGCAAAGGCAAAGCGAGGCACTCGGCTCCTGGAAAGGACACACAGAAGCACAGAATTTGTCACACAGGCAGTCTTGGCATTCACTCACTCACACACACACACACACACACACACACACACACACACACACCCCACCCCATGCTGGTGAAGAAAGGAGTAGAACTGGCATCAGCTGTGAAAAGGTGTCACTCACTCACCTTCCTGGCCTGAGGAACCTGCTGGCGGGGGAAGTCCACAGTGTTGAGGCACGGGCAATAACTACCACTCTGCCCCTGACGTGCTAACTCGCTCATATTCACCTACACCTTGCACTACCTATCTGCTGCCTAGTTTAGAACCTCCAAAATGAATAGGTTAACAATAACAACCTACGGCCAGTACAAACACTGTATATCTACATATCTGTGTCTCCATCTCTAAATCACACCCTTGGTGTGAGATACGTAAATAAACCACTCAACCTTCAGTCTCATGGGTCTCCTCGGGTGTGTTTAAAGAAAAAAAAAAAAAAAAACTTCAGTACACACTGCTGCTCATACATTATTCTCAGTGCTGGAAATGGAAAAGATTCACTGGGGGAACCCACTACATTTAATGCAGGACTGAACATACCCGACTTGAGGTCTGGAGACACATTTCCTTATTAAAGGTTTCATTTTTACATTTATTAGTTTTTTGCATGTTTGTATATTATTTAGTCACCGTTTTACAACTTTACACTTTAGTTGTATTATAAACGGAGGATACATTTTAGAGTACACACGAGCAGCCCTTCTCCATTTGCTACTGGATCTGTGTCCAGGCTTTGACTTTCACTCCAGCAACAGATTTCCTGCCCCCAACTTCCACCACCAATTATTCTCTAGATACTGTATCCTGCTGTATACATGGATAATGTCAGTGTTGTCTTGTGTTGCAACTTTTAGTTACCCTGCTGCTGTATTTGTTCCTCCGAATCCTCCAGAACCCTCTTGTAAAACAGGCATTACACCTAAATGAAGTAATCCTGTTCTGCAAAGCAGCGGGTGAGTAAACGTACCATGAACCATTCCTGTCAGGAACATTCTGCGTTTTAGATAGCTTGTAATATACTGTATATGTTCCTGATAGGATTAGAACCCAGGCTGCCCGCTTAATCATTGGAGACAAACTCCATCCCGCACTGCCTTCCGTTGTCTTAAGCGCAGCTCCAAGGCACAGCAGATCCGTCAATAAGCTAAGAAGTAGGAGGCCAGAGTTCAAATCCTGCCAATCACCAAATGATTTTGTATTTTAAGCAACAGAAAATGGTTTTGGTTCCAAGTTCACTTGCGTTGTGATCGACCGAGGCATGGAGTTGGAACAGTAAATTATATACAAAACTTGGTTATGAGCAGCAATTCATGCAGGGACGGACAGTTTCTGGCAGGAAATGATCATGGTACCTTTACCAGATGAGTGTGTAAAACTAAACAAGTAAATGGGGGGAAAGATGCAGCACATATTGATGTGAAAAGGAAGATAGTTTTAACTTGACAAGAAAAAATATAATTTAGCAAATTCAAATACTTGTGAGTTAGCAATTCTTTAGAATCACTTCTATCGTTCCTAACAGAAATGCTATGACTGCCAGACTGCAGCAAAGCAGTCGGGATGCTTGCTCTCCAGACGTGATCCTGCCTGTCTCCAAATCTTTGCAGGATTTACCAATGCTACTAGGCATTACTGGTGAGCCTCCACGCTGAAATTAATGCAACAAAATCCTGTGAGCTTGGGTGGTCACGCCTGTTCATCTATGTTCAGACTAGTTTTCAAAGAAAAACAATATTTCAAAAATTCAGTACTATTTCGTGAAACCTGCAACATGTGTGCCGAATTCCTTGTCAAATATGAATTGATGAAAACCAAGACTGAGCAGTAAAGAAGAGCTGAATATCCTATAGTCTACAGGCAGCTCAGTCTAGGGGCTAGAGTTCAGGCTTGGAAATTAAGGGACCCCAGGTTCAAACCCCAAGGGCCAGGCTCAAGTCCTCAGGAGATCATGCGTTGGAAGTTGCCAGCCCATGCTTTAAAATGTGTCACCAAGGGCGCTGAGGGAGGCCCCCTCAGTGGAGGCTTTTAAGAAGTGCTTAAAAATGTACCTGTTCGGAGAGGTCTCTCGAGATCAATGATGGCCTCTTGATATACTGCAGCTCTCAAATGATGAGACTGCTATGTATTTTGTTCTGTGTTGACTGTATATGGATTATACTGCATATTCATTTGACTAGCCCTGTGATCACAAATGTTCTCATGCTGCTTGTTCTGTAAGGCTCCCTGAGCCCCTGAGAAAGGGCACCCTATAAATATTTATTTATTTGCTTTTGTTTACCAGGTAAGCACACTAGACAGCCAAGTGCCTATTTTCAAGTGCGACCTGGGAGGATTACAGGGTACAAGTACTATGCAAATAAATGCATCACTACTAAATCCACCTGAGCTCCTTACCGGTACTTCACTGTGTGAACCTAAATAAGTTACTTAACCTCTCAGTGCTTCAGTCCACCCAGGTGTTAAAATACAGGTAAAGCAGGACCCCACTGAAAAATGAGACACTGCTGCATCTCAGATGCTTTATCTGTCCCAGGAAATAAACTGTAAACAACAAAATCAACATCTAAAACACTAGCACAAAAGACATTAATAGACTTTTTTTTTTTTTTTTAAATAGTATCTCCCCCACCGGCTGACACTCCATCAGTCCTTGCCCCCCACCCCCAGTCCCATCACCTGCCTACTCTAGGAGTTACCCAACGCAGTGTTCCTCCCTGGATTGCCCCCAGGGCAAGGCCGCCAGAGGGAACCCCACTCCTCGGGTGGCGTTCATGTTTGGTGTTGGCACTGGCACCCGGTCGGCAGTGCAGGACCTGTGAAGAGAGGCAGGACAGCATTTCCTCTCTTTTTTCTCCCCACCCATGGACAACAATGGGGGCCCCTGCCTAGCATGTGCATGCACAACATGCAACAGAGTGCGTCGACATCCCCTCTCCCCGATCCTGCATCTCTGCTTGCACAGCCACTTGTCGACACCAGGTGGCAGTAACACAGTGAGAACAGTAACCCTCCCTCCCCAAGGAGGTGAACGTCCACTGGGATGCTCCATCATCCTCCCCCCAGCTGGCCTTCTGACCACCTAGGCTTACTCCCGAACCCAAGTCACCAGTGTCGTGAGCGGTATTAGCAAAGTACAGTTACATAAGAACTTACCATAACAGTACATCTTCGAGAGGAGCTCTTGCAGCAGGCTACAACCATTAGAACTAACGCCGCAGGCCTTAGGACCCACCGGAAAAATTCTTAGCTAGCAGTACCCAGCAGGGGCTGCCCCCTGACGTCAGCTCCACCCCAACGTTGTCACGGTACATAAGGGGGCGGACCCCGGCTCCATCCCAGTACCCCTGCCAAGACCCGCGAACGGGCCCGAACGAGAGAAAGAAGCGAAGCCTGTAGATGATGTGCTGAACAGCTCACTCGGGGGATGGAGGGCAGGAAAGCAGTGCCTGCTGCAAGAGCTTCTCTCGAAGAACTACTGTTACTGTAAGTTCTTACGTAACTGTACTATCATACTTCGAGTGGGAGCTCTTGCAGCAGGCTATAACCATTAGGACTGAATCCCAAGCAGTCCCACGCCAAGGAGGTGCATAACCCCGGGAAGAGGAAGGATTTGAATAACGCTGGCAACACAGCAACTCGGGACAGGAGTCCCTGATGAACTGCCAAGCCAAAAACCGGCACAACTTCTGGATGCAATGTCCAGGCTATAGTGCTTCACAAATGTATGCACAGAATTCCAGGTGGCTGCCGCACAGACTTCTTTTACAGAGACATTCTTCAAAGTGGCAAAGGAAGCTGAGACTCCCCTGGTGGACTGACCCCTAACCGGGCCCAGAAGGGGTTTGTTGTGCATCTCATAGCAAAACACAATGCAGTGGACAAGCCACTTAGAAATTGTCTGTTTGGACACCGGTTTGCCCAAGTGTTGTGGCGCGAAGGCCACAAACCGTTGCTCTAATTTACAGTGTGTAGCTGTGCACTTGAGGTACTATCTCAGCACCATGTGAACGTCCAGTGTGTGAAGGAAAGTTTCTCCCCTATTGGAAGGAGAAGAAAAATAAACTGGAAGCTCAACTGACTGGTTGAGGGTCAACTCTAAGACCACTTTAGGAAGAAACTTAGGATTTGTTCGAAGGAAAACCCTTTCCCTGTGAAAATTCAAATAAGGCTCTTTACACATCAGAGCCTGGAGCTCAGAAACTCTTCGAGCTGAGATAACAGCAACTAAAAAACAAACCTTCCAGGAGAGGTAACGCAGCTCACAATCAGCCGCTGGCTCAAGGGGGGGGGGGTGAGCTTCTCCTACACACACACACACAGGAGGTCCCAGGGAGGGATAGAATCCCTAATGGGAGGTCTCATATGCAGAATACCCCATAAAAAGGTGTGGGCCACATCCAGTTGGACTAATGGCCCACATGTGCACCTTTACAGAAGAGTAGCTCAAGCCTTGTTGGTATCAGGAGAGGAGATACTGCAATGCTGAGTTCACCAGACAGGTAAGGGGGTCCAGACGGTGAGATGACACCCATAAGCAGAAACTCTTCCACTTCATAGCATAAGTGGAGTGAGTAGAGTGCTTCCTTGCCGAGACGAGGACATCCGCCACCTCTTGGGAAACCCATACCTGGATTTTGCTATGTCTGCAGGAGCCAAGCATGAAGGTGCAAAGACCTGAGATCTGGATGAACCAGCGTGCCCTGATCCTGGGACAGCAATTGTGCACATATTGGCAGCAGGATTGGAGGTTCCGAGGACAACCGCTGAAATAGTGGAAACCAAATCTGCCGAGACCACAATGGGGCGATTAGAATCATCCGAGCCCCCTCGGCCTGTATCTTCAATAGTACTCTCTGAATGAGAGGGAAGGGAGGGAAGGCATAAAGAAACCTCCCTGCCCAACAAAGGGACAACACGTCTGGCCAGAAAGCACCAGGAGCAAGCTCTCACGCGCGGACAGTTGGCAGCTTGGCACTGCGTGGGGACACAAAGAGGTCCAGCTCTGGACGACCCCATGTGTCGAAGAGCTGGTCCGCTATGGATTGTAGTAACTCCCACTCATGCGCCTTGGACTGAGACCTGCTTAGGCTGTCTGCCAAGTCATTTAGGACACCTGGAACGTGCACTGTCGACAGAGAGATGTGATGCTCCAGTGCCCAGTATCAGATTCTCATCGCCTCCCTGCATAGGGGGTAGGAGTGCATTCCCCTTGCTTGTTGATGTAAAAGATAACCGCCATGTTGTCCGTCTGAACTAGGAGAGAGCCTGGCACAAAGTCCTCTCAGAAGGCATGTAGCGCATTGAGGACCACGCGCATCTCCAGGACATTGATGTGGAGGTCACGCTCTACTGGGGTCCAGATCCCTCGTGTTTGGCAGGCCCCTAGGTGCGTCCCCATCCCAAATCTGATGCATCTGTTAGGGTCTGATTTGGGGGCTCCCGACAGAAAGGGACCCCTTTCTCTAGATTGAGAGGGTCCAGCCACCAAAGTAGGGTCCTCTTGACCGGCTCTGTGACTTTGACCATGTGATCTAAGTCGTCTGAGCACTGATCCCACTGCACCCTGAGCACCACTGTGGGACTCTCATGTGGAGGTGGGCCAAAGGAGTGACAGGTATGGCCGCCGCCATGTTCCCCAGAAGTCTGAGGAAGGTCTTGGCCTGGACCGAAGGGGTTAGTAAGACCGATCCAGCTATTTCCCACAGGCAATCACCCCTCTCTGGAGGTAGAAAAGCCATGCCCTGGATTAAGTCGAGGACCGCCCCTATGAAGACAAGTCTTTGGCTGGGCTCCGGGGAAGACTTTGGAAGGTTCAGGGTGATCCCCACCTCTCGGAACAGAGTAAAGGTGTCTCCGAGAGCCCGAGGGAGACGTGTCCTTGACGGGGTCACAAGCAGCCAATCGAGGTAAGTGAAGACAATGTCCCTGGCGCCTTAGAGCTGCAGCTACCACTGCCAAGCATTTAGTGAAGACTCGAGGAGTGAAGCACAGGCCGAATGGAAGAACCCGAAACTGATAATGCTCCCCCTGGAAGTGGAACCTCAGGTACTTCCTGTTGGGGGGGGGGACCCCAATGTGCATGTACGCATTTTGCATGTCTAGGGAGCAGAGCCAGTCTCCCTGGTGCAGCAGAGGAATAAGACCTGAAAGGGTCACCATCCTGAACCTTCGGTACTCTATATAGTGGTTTAAGGAGCTGAGGTCCAGGATGGGCCGAAGATCTTGCGTCTTTTTTGGAACTAGGAAAAAGTGGGAGTAATATCCCTTTCCCCACTTGCTGCAGAGGAACCGGTTCTATCACCCTTTTTTGCAAGAGGGCCTGAATCTCTCCTACGAGATGTATGTGAGAAGGAGGATATCTTGAGGACCTTGGCAGAGTATATGGGGGAATGTCGGTGAACTCCAGCGTATGTCCCCTCCTTATAATGTCTAGGACCCACTGGTCTGCTGTAATAGAGCTCCAACCCTTCAGGTGAAGGAAGAAGTGACCCCATACTGCCTCCTCTGGTACCACCTCCTCCGGAGGGGGGGGGGCAGGAGGGAGTCACTGGGCGGAACCAGGAGTGGACAAAGAGGCTTGGGAGGACTTGGGGCCTCGAAAAGGAGCGCCTCCAGGTTGCCGGCTTTCCTTTTGAAGCCACCTCTCTGGCCCTGTTGGTTTCCATGGGCTTGAGCACCTGAGGGCTTACAAAATGGCAGTCATCTCACTCGTTTCTGGTCCTCTCTTTACATTTGCCTAATGGACCAGATAGATTTGCCAGACTTCTGGAGATGAGAGATAAGAGACTCCGTCTCCTGCCCAAAAAGGACGGAACCCTAGAACGGGAGGTCCTGGATTCCAGACTGCAAATCCTGGTGAAAACTGGAGACTCTCAACCAGGCATGGCGCCGGAGGCAGACACCTGACGCTGCCACTCTGGCCGCCGTATCTGCAGTGTCGTACGAGGCACAGAGAACATGCATGCCTACATCAGAGCCTGATTTTAATATGTCCAGAAGCTCCGTCTTTTGTGTGGAGTCTGGCAAGGCATTGGCTAGCTCCTGCCCTCTCTCCAGCAATGCATTCTGGTACTGGACCATATGCGTGAGGAAGTTGAGGGATCTAATGGAGTAGGTGAAGGCAGAGTAGACCTTCTTGCCCACCTGGTCCAAGTAGCGGGATTCTGTGTCAGGAGGCTGGGAGCTTAGGTGCTTAGGCTGCTTAGACTTGTCGTGAGCAGCTGTAATGACCAGTGAGTCCACCTGAGGGGGGTTCCGCCAAGAAAGGCTCATCCCTCAGGGCTCTATACAGCCTATCTGACTTTTTCAGAACGGCCGGGACTGAGGCTGGATGCTTCAAAGTTATCCTGGTGAGATCTTAGAAGGTGTCCACTACAGGAGGCACCACTAGAGGCTTGGGCTCCTTTTGCCTCAGGTAAAGGGCCAGTTGACGGCGTTCTGGATCCAGGTCCTGTGTCTCCCATTCATTGGAGGCCTGGATGTGCCTCATGACATCCATAAAGGTTGGATAGTCACGAGGCGAGCGGGGTTGGTCCTTCTCTCCCAGGGAACCCCCGAGAGGGATGAGGAAGCAGAAAAAGGAGAAGACTACCTGCTATTGGGCCTAGAACGGCCTGAGCTGCGTCTAGGACTCCCACCGCTAGAGTGTCGGTAGCTACCGGACTGACGTCGGTCCGAGGACCGGTGACTGCTGTGGGATCGACGGCGGAGCAACGACTGATGGCCTGGGGACTGGTGTCAGGAGTGGGAGCAGGTCCGCCTGGGAGAGTGGGATCGGCTCCTGGGCAGAGACCGGGACCGACGACGGCTGCCTGATCGAGAAGAGCGCCGACGATGGTCCTCAGACCGGGAACAAACCCTCAAGGGCGGGCGAGGTAGCAGCCGCTTGGGGGTATTCTGCAGAGAAAGAGCGGGAAGACCCTTGGGTTCAAGGTTGTCTGGCCGGTCAGGAACCGGTGCAGGGTCCGGCTTTGGCAGTCTCTCCTCTTTCTTCACCCGATTCCACCAAAAGGAGAAGAGCTCTTGCAGCTCTTTGCTGAAAACAGCAGCCGCTGTTCCCGGGAAGGGACCCAGGGAAGCCGGAGGATCTGTGGGCATGAGTGGATGAGTCCCCTGAAGACCCCTGTGAAGTGGCAAATCTGGGGGTCACCGGGACATCAGCGGGGACCCCTTCCCCTGAAGCGTCTTCCATGAGAGGAACCTCCATCGGCGTCAGTGCCGGAATCGGCGTCAGTTTTACTGGAGGTAGTGTCTGCACTACCCAGCGGCTTGTCTGAAGCCGGCATAGTTGGTGCCTTCTTGGGCAGGGCCAAGGCTTGTGCCAAAGAGGCCTTGGTCACTCAAAGCAATGTCACCTTAGGCTTCGCTTGTTTGTCACCAGATGGTTCTGCCTTGACCGGCGTCAGTTTTTTGGTGGAAGGACTCTGCTTCTTAAGGTCCTTGCGATGTTCTCCCGAGCCAGAGGATGAAGAGGCTTTTCGGGGAAGGGGGAAGAGTGTGAACGGGACTGATGCTGGGACCGGCTATGGTCCTTGTCCCAGGAACGCTTAGGGGGCTTGTCCCGGTGTTTACCCTTGTCCCCCAAGGTGTGCAGGACATCTATGTTCTTTTCAGGGAGGTAGGCTTTCAAGGCCTTCAGGCGTCGAATCCTCGTCCTGCTGGTGAAGCCTCTGCAAGTGCTGCAGGCCGTGCTGTCATGGTCTGGACCCAGGCAGAAGATGCACTTGAAGTGGCAGTCTTTGGATGGTATCTGGCAGCCGCAGTCGCACTTGTTCCTCTTTGTACCAGAGGAGGATACAGACGACAGGGACGATATATGCACTGAAGTCAACAAGGAAGAGAAAAAAAAAAGTCAATAATCAGTAGAAAAAAAATCAGATTTTTGCTGGAAACTGCTCTGTCAGCAATGAACTTTCGCAACGTGAGCAGGTTGCAGCAGGAAAAGAACTGGGGTGGAGCCGGGGTCCACCCCCTTATGTAACATGACCGACATCAGGGTGGAGCCGACGTCATGGGGTGGTCCTTGCTGGGTACTGCTGGCTAAGAATTTTTCTGGTGGGTCCCAAGGCCTGCGGCATTAGTCCTAATCGTTATAGCCTGCTGCAAGAGCTCCCACCCGAAATAAGATCAGACATTCTACACAACTTAAAACATCTAGAGACAATATTACAGAAGAATGCTACAAAGCACAGAGTCACCGTTGAATTGGTTACTCCAGAAGCAGAAAGGTTTGTGAGTAGTAACTACATTAATCTCTATTCTTTATAACTAAACCATCAATTTTATGAGGAACAGAGAAACTTAATACAAAACGAGGGAGCCCCCCAATCAAACATGACCTTTCAAAACATTCCTCCCGATTAGAGTACTCCAACCCCACTCCCCCATCCATGTCATCTGAATGCTAATAATAAGAAAAACAAACCTAGGCATGTTTATTATGATCTTGCTAGCCCTGGCTGAAATAGGAAGGGGAATTCCCAGTCACAGTTAGAAGAACCCACCCTCCCTCTTGTTTAACCCCCCATTACCCCAAATTAGAGGTGGCTGTCCCTGACGATACAAAATAATTGCAGGACCCCCATATGACATTTCTAGATTTATACTTCTGCAAAAAGTAGTCTCCAGAACTCTTACAAAATACAAGCAACATTTGTGTCCCATAGAATCGGACGTTGGTTTTTGATAGACAAAGATATTTCACCAGATAGCTCGTACAGGTACAGATTTTTAACTTTCAGGACACTGCCAGCTCGTACAGGTACAGATTTTTTACTTTCAGGACACTGCCAGCATGGTAATAAGAGAGCCGGCTCAGCGCAGGAAGGTCCGATCAAGGGCTCCCTAGCATAGGGTGCCTAATCCCCAAGGCACAAGTCTGCAGAGCTGAAAGGGAAAAATAACGAAGAATCCTGCGTCCGTGTCACAGAACGACAGTCCTGTGTTCAAGCTGCCTGCTTTCATGGAGACAGGAAAAAGACTGGCACAGTGTCCACTGTGCCAAAAGCCTACTTCCTGCCTCTACAGAAGCCGGGGGTGGGAAATCACAGTAGTACCTGAGCCCTGAGACCAACACTAGGAGAGAGAGAGAGACTCACTCACTGCAACACCTTTTTTTATTTTTATTTTGTTAACTATTTACTTGCTGCACAGGATATATAATATCCATGGCCTACGTTTCAAGGTTATACCTCTTCCTCAGGGCAAGCGGTTACTAGATAAATATAAGAGCTCTTTTTTTAACTTATATTTTGTTCTTTTACATTCTCACAACATAAAATAGTGTTACTCATGTCAGATAATAGAACACCACAGGAACCATCAAATGAGACAAATAAGGCAACCTTATTCTGGTTTTTGGATGTGGGGGTGCTGCTACAAAAGCTCATTGCAGGTGCCAAGACTGAAGCAGTCTGTTCGGAAAAAAATAATGTAGTTCAAATCCTGTAGTATATCAACAATGCAGTATTGATATGACCCCGTACTGAGCATACTGAAAATGTGAAGACTGTAGCATCGTATTACCACCTACAGTGATCAGAGAACCACTCATTAAAGAGGAACTTCAGTGATGGTCCAAAAAATTACAACCTGTAGTCATTATATGCAGTACTAGACCTGAAAGGGTGTGTGCATTTGTGATTTGTGGTCAAGGTTTACGCTGCCTTCCATAATCTGGATTTGTTTTTGAGCCCTGCTGCACTTGCCTTTGATGTTTAGCTGCTGGGCTGCTAGCTCCTGGTGACATCATTGTAGGATAACGGAGTGACTCACACTGTGCAGTACCATGCAGTTGCAACAATGTTGCAAGGGAAACCTACCAGTATTCAGTATACATACTGTGTTCCCCCTCCCCCAAGACACCCTGTAAGCAATGCATTATGCCAAAATCCAAATGCCTTGTCAGTATGTTTTTTTTTTTTTGAAATTGACTCTGCCCTACAGTGATGTCAGCAGTACAACCCAAGGTCCACAGAAGCCCTGGTACACCCCGCAATTTTTGGCAACTCAGAATGCAAAAACTGCAGCAGACAGTAATGAAATACAATTCCAGAATCAATGCAAGAAGGGGTAATTTATGCATGGAAGTCGAAAGGATTGGTGAAGGTTCTCTTTAAGACAGAGATTATTATCAGTACCAACATACTAAAACAACTTGCAGCCCCCCTCAGCTATTCAAAAACGCAGGCATAATGGTCAGTACGTAGTAATTTCGTTCGTTCAACTCTGACTCTTAAGTGCCACAAGGTTAACCATGAAACTACAAATACTTTTCAATCAAGAATAACTTCACAATAACCGTGTACTTGAGCAAGCAACATTTATCTTCCACTGAAGGAAGACAGAGTTATCATGAGTGTCCTAGAGCACAACCACGAGGCACTTGCCTTCTGATTTATAATACGATCAGTGTTTTCAATAAACTAAACTCCCAATGTTATGTCCAGCTGTCTGAACCAACTGGAAAACTCTACACCATTAGAGTGCCACGAGCCCAGTGACATTTCATAGTACCAATACTGAGAGAATAGGCAATTAAAGGCAGTGAGGAAGTTCTCCATTATAAATATGGAAAAACGTCCAAACAAAGCAGACCAAGGCCACGGCTAGGAACAGTCCCTTGTCACTAGTACTTACCCTCTGATAACATGTCCTTCACTCCAGATCAAATCCTTCCCCAGCTGACGCCCAATCCTCCGATGCCTTTGCCTGAAACTCTTTTTCTGTCTTTGCTACCCAGCAACTTGCATCCACCGCATCATTCAACTGGAAGGTTTTCCCACCATAAATATTGTGGAGGCAGGCAGGGTGAAGAAAATAATTCCCTGTGCGCAGGGCCAATGCCGTACAGCATCCCATTATTTGGGCCAGGCCAGGTCTAGGTTTGAAAAGGTAGATCCAGGCCGGCCCGTCGGCGCAGCGGTTGGATTTCCGTTTGCGATGCCAGCGACCCTGGTTCGAGCAGACTCGGGTCGCTGGAGGAGCCCATTTCCGGGGGCAACCTGAGCATACCACAGCTCGCTGTCTTCAGGAGAGAAGGATCGCGACCTGGTGCGAAGCGACTACTGGTGGAGGCGGTAGTAGAGCAACCCGACGGGGTTAGGGGTGGTGCGTGACAGGCGTCGGCTCTTGCCTTGGCCGTCCAGATGTCACGACACCTTAAGGAAGCCAGGAAAAAATCGCTGGCTGGCTCCCGGATGACGGCTCTCTGTTCCCTGAGGGCCTCCAGTGCCTCCTGTTCCCCAGCAGCATCCCGAGCCTAGAGGTGTGTGCTGGGGTCACCTCCCCGGAGAAAACCCGCCGGTGAAGGATGCCGGGATATCCCGAGTCGGCTGCAATCCTGGGGATCAGAGGAGGGCTGTGTAAGGACAGAAGGGGTCGGGGGGAACTTGGTAGAGCCCGAAGGAGTGGAGGACCAGCGAGCATGGGGGTGGAAAAATAGATTACACACACACAAAAAAAAAAAAGGTAGATCCAGATAACATATGACCTCATACCGCTCAAGATCAAGTGGCTAGGAGGAGCAAGCAGCACCCTGTACCAGACCTCCACCCTAGCTGTCCAGAAGAGTAGTGTGACTGGTCTGGTTGGCAGATGAACACAACAGACTCCCTGCAAACAAGCAACACCAAAATCTGCAGACATGGGCAGTTAATACATTGGCAATCCAGTCCTTTAAGAAACACAGGAGGTTGGCCCCTCCACCACCTACAGTTCTCCCACCGATCTCAAATTTGGTGTGTGGACTTTGTTTTCCAAGGCCTTCAGTGGACCCTACAGGCCCACCATTTCTTAAGTTGGGTGGCCACTGCAACAAGGGTTCAAGTGGAACATTTCTGTTTCTGCCACAGCAAGGGGTAGTTTCATTCCCATTGTGCAAATTTTTTTTTTAATTTTACATTGTTTGCCTTTTTTACACCAGTTTTCTCCCAGCCTGTTGACCGGCCGTGCGCGCATGTGTGGAGGCACTTGCAAGCCGTGGTGCCGGGACACCCTCCCACTATTTTTGCTGCCCGTTCACCTGCACTGCCCGCGGAACTCCACCCAGGGATAGCGGAACTAAGATGGGTGACAGAGTCCTCCCCTGGGAGAGGAGAGCTAGTTGTTCAATCCCGCTCCCTCCCCACCGCCGGCTCTCCGACAACCTGGGCTAATTCCAAACCCGGGTCGCTGGCGTGACGCGTGGTAAGGCATCCAAGCGCCTCGTGGCCAGCCCCATTGTGAAAATTTAGTTATCTCTCTGATCTAGGGGCTCTAAAGAACACAAACAGATCAGTGGAAGCATGCTGTTTAATAGTTAACATTTTATTTTTGTGGTTTATCACAATGGCAGAGAGCACATATGAAAGCATTCTGTCTGGTGAATCTCTCTCTCTCTTGTACCTCATTTCTTTCTTTAAATAACTGAAAGTTTGTCCTCCCACCTACCCTGAGCCAGGCCAATGCTGCTGGTTTGCTTGAGCTGATCTGCCCAGCAACCTTAACTGCCAAATCACTGTCCGCCCATCACCTTACTTTAATCCTCTATCCCCCACCCCCAAGATTACTGGTCACAACCCGAAGCTTGCATTTCTGGTGGGACTCCAGGTGGCAACCAGGAGGAAATGCATCTACTTGTGGCGTCACTGTTTTTTTGGGGAGGGGTGTCATTGGTGGTGCAGGTAATATTCATTTTACATCCTGCCCTCAAGTTTTTATCTACCTCCCTCCTTCTATAGCGACATGCATTATCAGGCATGCTCGCGCCAATATCGCATGGTTACTCATGATGTCAAGGCTCTCCTGCAATCCACAGGAGGTACTGCAGAGCAGGCAGACCCAGTCCTCCTTCCTCAGGGCCTATGCACGCTACCTCCACAGCATGCCCAGGGTCCCACCAGCCAGGAGCATGGTTGTCAGAATCCAGATTCAATCCCACGTCCTCAGCAAGGGCCAGCGCCACCGGGCCAGCCCTGCAATGCATTTGAAAACACCATTTAACAATGGCAGCAAAGAGAGGCAGTTTGGCCTAATGGTTAGAGCACAGAGCTGTGAACCTGGAGACACAGATTTGAATCCTACAGTCGCCACTTCCAAACTCGCTGTGTGACCCTGAGCAAGTCACTTAATCTCCCTGTGATTAACCTCTCTATCACTATGCTGTTTGAATCTCCCTATGCACCAGAAATGGCAGCAACATTCTAATCCCTCCCTCACATGCACTGTAAAGAACTTTGGCATACAGTCTGTATGAAAGGCAAAGGAAGTAAATCCTTATCCTTTTCTTAACAAAATTAAAAAAAAAAAAATACAAACATTCTGGAATTACGTAACATAAGCAGAAGTATTCTCCTTGACATGTATGCATTTTATACCATGCTACTGTGACAACTATTAAACTGAAATATGGAAACAAAATCAATCCGTGTATCCTAATCAGAGGAAAAAGCCATTTTTCTGCTGTCACCGTGGCATCCAGACTTTCAGTTTCAGTTACTGTATTATGTAGGCTGCAGGAAGGAAGTGTGTGTGTGCCTTTGCTTGGCTGAAGCATTTCATATCAAGCGATTTTCTTCCCTTTCAATGATGGGGCTAATCATGGAATGTAAGCAGTGCGTCATTCAGAAGTCTAGGCTGGTTGGCAGTGTGATCTACTAGTTAGAGCACTGTCTTGGTAACCAGGGAATCACAAGTTCAGCCCCCACTGGTGCCAAATACTTTGCGACCTTGAGCAAGTTGCAACCTCCCAGTGCTCCAGTTCACTGAGCAGTAGAAATGAATGGATCCAGGAACCCACTGAAAACGAGATGTAACTTCACTGTAAGGGGTTTTGCTTGTTGTTTTTGACAGACAAGTCATGCGAGTGTGTTTGCTGAGGCGGAGTGATGATGGTCAGTCCATGGTGCAGCAGTGCTACCGCATGTGAGGCCAGCAGCCTAGGTTAAAGAATGAGCTTGGGTCAGAGAGCTGCCAGGAGCAGGAGGAAGAATGATTGTCACACAGGATGCTCTCCTCCTCTGGAGAGGGAAGGAGACTCCACACACTACCACCCTCAGGTGACCACAGGTGGGAGTGTAAGTAGGAGCGGCTTGGGAGGTAAGATGCTGGCTGGTTCCACGCGACAGCACACAGCTGCATGGGTACACATGAAGCCCCTGCCACAGTCATCATGGGACAGAAGAAAAAGCAGAAAAACCCACGCCATTAGGATGACGCACTGCATGGTACTCTTGGACCCTGCACAGCTGCTACTACTAAAGGGACCTAACTCGAATTCACCAAGGGGTTTGGGGAGCCCTGAGGACCCTACTGTGACTGGTATGTCATGGGGCAGTCTGGAAGTGTGGATGGCATGACTGGGTTGCAAGCTTGCCATGGGGCTGAAAGGGAAGGGTTCATGAATGAGGAAGTTAAAGATTCATTTTTTTTGTTAAGTAGGCAAGCTAATGGTCTTTTTTTTACATTTGTAAATAAATATACGCAAACAATGATTATAATGGAACAGGGAAGCTGTAAAGGGATGCACATACAATTACAATCCCCTCTACCAACTGAATAAACTAACATTACTGTTACAAAACTGTTAAAACTGTTAAAACTGTTTTACACACACTTTTACCATTTTAGGTTTTGAAATGCATCTAATCATAGCAGGCAGGCAGTGATTAAATACAAATTTATGGAATGTTCCAGGTTCATTGACACGGTTTTCCTAAACACAGATTCCCTTGTCATGGTTTTCATCCATCCATGGAGGCACACATCCACTCATCAAGTTACTGACCAATGAAGTGACCAAAAGCCACTGCTCCCGTCTACACAGGCACATCCATGGATGGGGGTGGGGGTGCTGAGGGGAAGATGCCCTCCCTTCTTGCCCAATCCCACGACTATTGGAAAACTCTTTTTAATTCTCGAAATGTCCCCGAATGTCACTCTCAACTGTTTATACATGGCTTGTAAAGCAGGCTGAGGAAAAGTATGCACTGCATATCGCTATGTAAAAAATGTATTTCCCTTACTATACTGAAGCATGCATAAAGAGGACATGGCCCCTGTAAATCACTTGCCCATACAATTATCTGTAAGGCACGCAGAAATGAGCCTACTCTATTATTCAGACAAGCAAACATTTGCCAGAGCAATGTACATTTCAGATTAGATTCAGTGACCTCATTAGCAGCTTAAGGTGCTGCACGGATTAGTCACAAGCTAACAGGAGGGGAAAAGATCCCTGTTCTAATCACCCCAGTCAGACATCAGTGCAGAAAACCATAGGTCATACGGCAGAAGCATCTGAAATCATCTCCTTCAGTAACACTAATAGGACAAAAACTGAGGGAGGGTGCCTCATTCTCATCCCCAACTCTGGCTGTAGACACATATGTTTACCATACATCTTCACCCCCTAGAACAGCAGAAGCATGTAGCACACAAAAATTAGACCTGTCCACATCAAAAACGTTACAATGTGGACAAAGTTAGTCGCCATTTTTTTTTTTTGGTGGTTGTGATGGCCAGTGACAGCGCACTAGAGGTCCAAGGTTTTGAAGTGAACTTGAGTCACTGTGCTGGGAGGTGGGCCAGCCTGCAGCAGCTGCTGCTCCTCTGCAGTATGCTGCTGTCTGCAGAGAAGGCGCAGGGCACCCAGTGACGCAGCTGACTTCTGTGGTGGGCTGGAGAACTCGCTCCCGCCACAGGACGTCACTGCGTGCATCCAAGGCCATCAATAGGCTCCACCCACACCAAGAGAGGAGTAAGGACAGGGGAGAAAAATCAGGGATAAAAATCCCACATACCGTCTAAATGACATCTGGGGTTCCTGGTTCGGCTGGATGCCAGCACTTCTGACACTGGATCCAGTCCACCAGCTTGGCTGGGGGAGAAGAAAACCCCTTCCTCCTTAGCCCCTACCCACAAAGGAAGCTACGGGAGCAGTCAGGTGGTAGATGGACCGAGGAGGGGAGGGGTACCAAGCCTAAATATGGTACATCTCAGCGAGGTGCATCACTGTCAACATGGCTGAGGGACGGAAAGCTCCATATAGAAGAAAAAAAGAATTGGCACTTTTTTTCCCCAAACCAAACATTGCTACAAGCCTATGAGAACATAAAAAAACACCCCTTGTAAAGAGCAGATAATGTTCTATGTTATCTACAGAATACATTAAATGTGCTAGGGGCTTGGCTGATAAGCAAGAACTAGAAAGAGATATAGCCTTAGCCGGGATCCAGATGACTTAACTGCATGCAAGATCTCTGGAAATAATTGCACGAAGGAACTGAAGAGACAGAGGTCTAATTATTACAAAAATAAACAGCCAAATTTCCAAACCCAACAGCATTTTGGTAGTCGAACGATGTCTGGACCACTTTGGCCAAGACTGATGCAATAAACCACAATGCAACCCTTTACAACTCTGGGAAAGACACCTCCAAGTCTGTTCAACTGCTTCTTCATCAATGGTAAGGTGCAATGGCAGATTCAACTGGGGTGTCTTGGGACAAAATACTCAGTGCATGATACAGCTGTACCCAGCACTGCAGACCCCCTACGTCAGAAGCTTGATTTCTTTGCCAATTGCCATCACTTAAGAGGATGTACTGGAGTTGTTCAATAACCTAAATGCTAACCACAGTAATGGTCTTGATAACCTACATGCAAAAATCTTAAAATTGGCACCTGGCATCCTGTCAGAATCACTCATTTACAAATTCAATTTATATCCTTAATCACCAATTTTACACCAAACAGGTCAAAATTGACATGTCCCCACAAGCCAAATGCTGGTAGATTTTGTAATGGGCTAGTAAAATTTTCCTTTGCTTGCATGGGAGGTGGTAACATTTTAATAAGCACACCAGCTGGGCCAATGGACTGGTCTATGAGGCTAGTAGAGTTTTCCTGTTACTAGTCCTGCTGGCTAATGGCTACAAAACTTAATATCATGATGTACCACTTTGTGTTAGATTGTCTGAGGTGCTATGAAGGACCTACCGGTGCCATTTTGGGATGGTCAGAGTCCTTCTTGACAGTCCAAGAGTGCAGAAGGTGGTGTTGGGTAATTTCACCTTGGGCACCACTCCTCTGTGCTGTGGAGTTACTCGGGGTTGGATACTTTTCCTCCCCTGTTGCTTGCAGTGTATATGCTGCCCCTGGGTATGGGCATCAGCTTAGAATTTCACTGTTATGCAGATGTTCACTCAACTTTGTCTTTTATGCCCAAAGAAAGAAATTCTACTTCTGTGTTAACTGCTTAGCCAAAATTAACGTCTGGATGGCATCTTGCTGGATGAAGCTCAACCCAAACAAAAGTGAGATGCTAAAAGCAGATTCAGGTCCCCACACTGTTAGGCCTTCCGGCCTGGATCTCGGAGAAGTCAAGGAAAATTCTGAAGCTCCGAGGTAATCACCCCAAACAGTGTAAAATATATGGGGGTAATTTTAGTCCAATGTCCACACAAAATGAAAGAGATTCTCTAAGTTAACGGTGTG
The DNA here is from genome assembly GCA_016271365.2 of Neoceratodus forsteri. Classification (NCBI taxonomy): domain Eukaryota; kingdom Metazoa; phylum Chordata; order Ceratodontiformes; family Ceratodontidae; genus Neoceratodus; species Neoceratodus forsteri. Next base: position 425,192,331 of record JADMNL010000024.1, on the reverse strand, counting down.
CACCACACATTTCTATGCCTTACTTCCCCAAAATGCTGCTGAGGTACATCTGCAATAAAAATTTCCAATAGTTTACAAGTGAAATTGCTCATAAAATTTCCCCAGCCGGGTCTCAGTTAGTTCCCAGTCTGTAGCCCAGCCCCTGATCCGCCCCTGGGTTCAGCCAAGTTATGACGTGAACCCAGGGAGAGCGTGGGGATGCACTCCATTATAGTCTATGGGGGGCAACTTTAACAGCTTTTTTTTTTTTTCTATATGTACTTTTTGTTCCTCCTTGGAGCGGGCAGGCAGCTCCAGACCCTCCCTTGGAGGGGACTCATCTTCCGACCATGCATCTCCTGTGCCCATCCCACCCGGCCATCCCCCACGGGTTACCTCCCATGACAGAGATGGTGGCAAGGGATGCCAGCTTTTCCCACCCTTGGAAGCCAACATCTAGATCACCGGGGGTCGGCATGGGGCAGCAGACCATCATGGAGCCTGCCAGCTCTGTCTCTTTCCTCCGATTTTCCTCCCCAAACCTATGCACGTGCAATAGGCAGGGTGACTGTCTCCACCTCCACGAAGGCAATCTTACACCCCGTGAGTGGGTCCACCCCTCTTCTGAGCATCGTGCTTGTGCTGACCCCCAGCTTCTGCTGGGTGTCAGGTCTACAACACAATGCTGTGTCCCCCCACACCCCTGAGGAAGGAGAGCTGTCGGTGGATGCTTGATCCTTCCTTGCCCCAGCTGACCCCCCCAGTGACCCAGTTCGCCTCAACCCGGTCGCTGTAAACACAAGGTGTGGCGCCCAGCGCTCAACCTCAGTGCCACCGAAGTTGGCTAACGACATTTTTACATATCACTGTGATCATTTGGTGATTAATCAAGGGCACCAGGCAGCTAACAAGGGCCTTGTTTGTCACCCGGTGCCCTTGATTAATCACCAAATGATCACAGTGATACATAAACATGTTGTTAAATCTGCTCTGCATAGACTATAATGGAGTGCACCCCCACGCTCTTCCTGGGTTCACGTCATAACTTGGCGGAGCTACAGATCGGGAACTAACAGAGACTCAGCTGGGGAAATACTACAAGTGATTTCACTTGTAAACTACTGGAAATTTTTATGGCAGATGTACATCAGTAGCATTTTGGGGAGGTAAGGCACCAAAATACGTACTGCAAATCTCTATCCATTTAACTTGGTGAATCTGTTTAATATGCAAAAACTTTTACTGCATAGAAAGATAAAACAGCAGCACATATACTGTGAAAAATACTCAGGGCAGTACTTTTCACACTATCTAAGCTGCTTTTTATCTTTTTATGCAGTAAACATTTTTACACTTTAATTTTGTGTGGACATTAGTTCAGTTACGGTTTCAATTGGTGAGCTACGGCTGTTTTGTTTTAGTTATCTCTCAATTTGCTCTTGTGCTCCCACTGTTCCCTCAGAGTTATCTGGGGGATTCTGATCATTTTAGTCCACAAGATAATGCCAGAACAACAGTTGTCAGCCACGATTTGAAGTGACTATTTTTATCTGCATTACTCTGACAGTTCAAACACTGTCTGGCAATGGAAGACCTGATGACACTGGTTCATGCATTTGAAACATTGTACTGTAATGTTCTTTACTATGGGCCACTGGGGTGGGGGGGTGGCGTGATGCGCCACCTGCAACTTATGTAGAATACTGCAACTTGGCTAATACCAGGGCCATCCACTCCTGCAGTACCACGTCAGCGCTGCGAGAACTGCACTCACTGCCAGTGTATCGCCACATTCGCTTAACTGGGGGTTTGCTCACCCATAAAGCCCTACACAGTTTGGACTCAGGCTACCCAAAATAACTCCTTGTCCCATATACACCTGGTCATTCCCCCTCAGCACCACTGAGGCTGGGCTTTAGAGGGTTCCATTTTCTTGGTTTAAACAATCTGTCAATCGGGCATTTGCAGTGGTATCACTGATCCTGTGAAACTCTGCGCCAAACTCCAAGCGAAGCCATCTCATTGGAAGCTTTTAAAGTGGGCTTAATTAAAATGTCATCTCTTCTGCCTTGCCTACCCAGAAAATGATCTAGAAACATAGAAACTGACGGCAGGCAAGGACTACAAGGCCCATCCAGTCTGCCCATTTCTTTTTCTACCTTATAAATGTGCCATCGGCCTTTGCTCTGTCAATGGCCTATCTATTCATACTCATCTGTATTCCTCCCTTATGCCTATTCCATGCCGGTTTGAAGCCCTGCACTGTATTCATATCCACCATTTCCTGAGGTAGGCCGTTCCATGCATCCACTGCCCTTTCTGTGAAATAGAACTTCCTCACATTATCCTTAATCAGCCTCCCTCTAATCTCATGCTGTGTCCTCTTGTCCTGCTATTTTTCTTATATTGAAACATGTTAGACTCTTTCACCTTGTTAATACCCTTAAGGTGTTTGAATGTTTTGATCATATCACCCCTCTCCCTCCTTTGCTCTAGGGTATACATCTAAAGGTATTAAGGCAGTATAGCGCAGTGGTTTAAGGCTCTGAGCTGCAAATTTGGTGACATCCAGCAGACCAGACTGGGTTTGAATCCCACAGCTTCCACTTACACACTGTGTGACCCTGAGCAAGTCACTTAACTTCCCTGTGCTCCCAGGTTGCACCTGTAAAAAAGCTTTCAGCTTAGTGTGCTACTCCCGGTTAAACAACTTATTAAAAAAAAAAGGCAAGCCAGTTAAACCTAGAATCATCTGTTAGCACCCTTTGCAAACTGTGTGAGAGGCCTTTCGGCACCATGCAATTCTGCTTAAAGTTGAACCAGCATAATATTCTGTGGTGATTTGCATATGCAGCCCATGATGCTTTGCACTGTGTGGGCATGTGTGACTTTGTATTACCTTGAAACTTGGCTTCCCAGCCAAATGCCCCTTGGGGTAACCACTGCCTCAGTGTTTGCGCACAGAGGTTCTTTGTCTCTAGAATGTGGAACTGCAAAAACGTCACTGTCACTAGATCAAGGAGTACACAAAGATACCCATACCAGATGGGAGGGAAAAAAAAAAGCTAAGTATTAAGGATGACCAGAGTAAAGTACAGAGAACAACAAAAACAACAGTTTAAAAAACAAAACTCAAGGTTCAAAGGAAGCCAATATTAAGACTGAAAACATGATTAGCAGAACCAAGGTGACGGGCACCAGGAATCACCCAGGCAGCAGCATTCTAAATAAGCTGAAGTGGGCTGACTGCTGAGGCTGAAAGACTGATGAGAAGAGATTACAATACTCCAACGGCAAAGAGGACTACGAGCAGCACGTCCGTCATGCATCTTCTAATGCACATAATATTTAGCAAACAAGGCCAACTAGTCTTCGAATGGCAGAGATTTGGTGAGAGAAGGAAAGACAGAATCAAGAAACAGGACCCCCAGTTTCTGCCATAGGGTTTTGAATAGGCCCCTAGATTTTACCCCCCTCCAACCCTTAGGGTTGTCAGACAGGGCAACACACCTGACCATTTCTGAACTGAGATAGGCAATGGTGGTCAACAGAGGCCTAGCAGCTTAGACAACATCATACACCAGACACCCCTACGTTTGAGGAACTGTAGACCTCCCCTGTACAAGTGGCCACCTTTGAGGTAGACTCATACGAAGGATTTGGTCCCCTACTATACTCTATCTGGAGCCTTTTTTTTTTTTTTAAAAACAACTTTCTTAACCTATGCCTCACCCGCCAATTCCAGCTAACCCGCACACCTAATGCCTACCCGTCCCGCCCCAGATATAATATTAAACAAGCAGTAGCTGGAGGTGCAACTATATAATTCAGTTAGATACCTATTAAAGTTCTCAAGTAGATCAGAAGATAGATCGGAAAAAGAAAGTGTCACGAACATACCCATATACAAAAAAGCCAGCAGAATAAGGCCATCAGGTCTGTCTAGTCTGCTCGTATTGCGGAGTTCACAGCTTGAGTTACTTACCCTGCCCCCTACCCCATCCTCTCCATCCACCTCTCCCACGACCTTTACCTTTCCCTTATGTGTACCCCAACCTCTTTTGAATCTGCCCACCGTTGTTAATGAGACCACCTCTTCTGGCAGTGCATTCCAACTCTCCAACACCTTCACAGTGAAGAAATGCTTTCCAGATTCCCTTCTAGACCTTCCCCCATCCAACTTAAGATAGTGCCCCCTCATGTTACGGTTGCCGCTTATCCTAAAGAGACCCTCCTTATCCACCCTGTTTAGCCCTTTCAAGTATCTGAAAGTCTCACTCATTTCAGACTCTCTCCCTCCTCTACTCCAGGGAATACATGTTCAAGTCTCTCAACCTCTCTTCGTATGTTTTCTCTTAAAGGAGAACTACACTGAATCTAGACGTACTTTTTCCCTGTAGAAGTTGATTTTTTAAGTACTAGTTCAAATGTTGTCACTGTTCCATCTCTGCAGGCTTTTTAGTTATCCTACTGGGTGTTTCTGATTTACACACAGATAGTATGTGCCATTTTAGAACTGTATGATGTAGTTTATGTCCCTTTCTCAATGCTTCCATGTTCTACTATAGAACTCTGTGGTTTTAGAGACAAACTACATCACACAATTCTAAAATGGTACTCAGCACCAGTCTATCAATCAGAAACAACCACCAAGGTCATTAATAGGCAAGTGTAGATTGAACAACAGAATTTTTGAACCGTTTTTTTTTTTTTTAACTGCTGCTTCTGGGAAAAATTACCTTCAGGTTCAGCGTAGTTCTCCTTTAATGATCCACAATCATTTTCATTGCCCTCCTCTTTACCTTCTCCAGCACGTTAATGTCATTTTTAAGGTGTGGGTGCCAGTACTGAACTCCATGCTCTAGATGACATCTCACCAGTAACCTGTACAAGGGCGGTATAGCCTCTTTTTGCCTACTGCTGATCCCTCTGGAAAAGCGTCCCAACATCTTATGTGCCTCTGCTACTGTTCTCCTGCATGGCATGGAGTTCTTTAGGTCGCTAGTGATCACCAACCCAAATCGTTCTCTTCATCAGTTTCAGATATCTGAACCCCACCCAGGTAGCACTCCGTCCTGGAATTCATGGCTCCAATGTGCATAGCTTTGCATTTTCTGGCACTTAATCCAAGCTGCCAAATCCCAAACCACCTCTCAAGTTGTTTCACATCCTCCTTTAGGTCCTGTATCCCTTCGGTCAAGTCCACCCTCCCACAGAGCTTGGTGTCATCTGTGAAAAGGCACATCTTGCCCTTAATGCCATTCCCAGTATCATTAATAAAGACAATGAACAACAGCGGCCCCAGCACAGAGTCCTATGGGACCCCCACCAATGACCTCTCTGGTGTTGGATAATTCTCCCCCTACCAATACCTTCTGGGTTCTGTTCCCCACCCAATTTTCCACCCATCTGGTCATCTTCTCCCTGACCCCTAGATCCACCAACTTCCTGATCAGCCTTTTGTGGGGTACAGAGTCAAAGGATTTGCTGAAATCCAGGTAGAGGATGTCCACTGCTTGAGCCTTTCCCACTGTTTTGGTCACCCAGTCAAAGAATTCAATCAGATTTGTTTGACACGACCTCCCTCCCATAAACCAGTGCTGCCCTGTATCATAATGACCCTGCTCCTCTAGATATCAACTAACCTTTCCTTAAGTATAGTCTCCATGAGCTTGCACACGATTGAAATAAAACTGACCGGTCTGTGATTCCCTGAGTCATTTTAAGACCACTCTAATGGAGGGGCACCACAAGTGCTGTTCTGCAGACGTATGGTACCACACCCGATTCCAGTGAACTACTGAACAGACCTGCCAGTGGCTCTGCAAGCTCCTCTGCCTGTTCCCTCTGTATCCTTAGGTGTACTCCCATCTGGGCCTTGAGATCTGTCTACATTTAATGCTAGCAACCCTTTTCTCACTATATCCACCTTTATTACAACACCCATGTTTCCATCCCCCGCTCCTCTTCTCCCACTGCTGGCACCAGTCCATCCAAGAAGGAACAGAAGTATGTGTTCAGTACCTCTGCTTTCTCACCATTCTCCTCCACCCCCAAATTCCCTTTTCAAAGCCTAACTACCCGGTCCTTCTTATTCCTTTTCTAACTTGTGTATAAAATAAAATAAATAAAAGACTTTCTCCCCTTCTTAATTCCCTCTGCTAACTGCAGTTTTCTGAGCTTTAGCCCACCTGACTACCTATTAAAAATGGCTACTGAGGCAAGTAAAGTAATCATCCCTGTCCTCATCTCTTGGTTTTCTTGAATTTTCTACAGGCTAACTTCTTATCCTGTACTGCCTGGTGAACCTCAGTACTAAACCAGCTGAGTACTCTGACCCTTGAGTTCTTTCCCCTGAGCCTCAAGCACGCCTGTGTTGCAGCTATTATTCCATCCTTAATAATGGACCACTTCTGATCCACCCCCATATCTGCCCTGATGCCCATCAGGCACATCCTTAACAATCCACCCATCTTCCTAATGTCCACTCTCTTAAAGTCCAGGACTGTGGTCTTAGTGGGAATGTTCTCCCTGCCCATTTTTAGCTGGAACCATACTGTACTACGATCACTTCAACCCAGGGGCTCTTTGACCTTTATATTTTGTACCTGCTCCCCATTCATGAGCACTAGGATCAAGGATAGCCCCCGGGTTCTATGACTCCCTGAGTCGGGAACCCATTCTGCAATGCTTCTAGGATCACTGGACTCCTGGCGCATGTTATGGTCGGTACACTCCAGTCTATCTTGGGCAGGTTGAAGTTCCCCATTACCACCACCTCACTCTTCCCTGCAGCATTCAATATTTGCAATTTTAATTCCATGTCCTTTTCCTCTTTCTGGTTGGGTGGTCTACAAACTTCTCCTAACCTCACTTTCCTTCCTCTATTGAGCAGTAACTGAACCCACAATACTTCCACCTTCTCTTCATCAGACTCCTCCCTCATACATTACATACCTTGTCTGATGTAAAACTGCCACCCCCCTTTCCCTACCGCCCTGTCCCTCCTGTAAAATTTAAGCCCAGGGATCAAGAGGTCCCAGTCATAGTTAGGTTTGGCCCAAGTCTCAGTGACTGCTGTGATGTCCACTCCTCCCTTCCATTAATAGCACCTGCAGGTCATCCATTTTGTTACCTAGACCTCTTGCGTTCAGGGACACCTCCCTCTACCAAGAATCTGAGCCTCCTTCCTTATCCCTACTTCTTCTCTTCCCCTTTCTCCTCTCTGTGTGTTCCCTTCCTACTCCCGTTTCTGAATGCGTTGCTCCGGCTCCACCCTCCACCCTCCAAACCCCTTCTACTGGTATAGGAGGGAGGTTGGTTGTCCTCCTCCTACCAGAATCTTTGAGCCTGTAGGCTCACTTGCCCCCCCCCCCATAATTTAAATTTAGTTTATGTGTCATGTCCCCACTCCAGTTTATCGAGTACTCTCAAGCTTTCCCTACTGTGGTGCAAACTGTCTGGTGCGTAAAGTGATTTATGTGACCAGGTGTCCCCCTGTCCCCAAAGTCCCCAATACAGACGAACCCTTCCTCCTTAAAACATCCCCTCAGCTAAACATTCATTCAAATCCTCTACCATTTTCTTCCAGACCATGCTGCCCTTAGCAGTGGTAACACTTGTGAAAATGCAAACGATCTTGCTACCTCTCCACAGGTGCTCCCTAATGCCTTGAGTCTACCTTATACTACCTCTACCTTCTCCCCAGCTAGATCATTGGTACCTAGGTGCGTAACTATGTTTGGTTTCTCCCCAACCCCCTTACCATTTCCCCCCTATTTTTGGGCACACCCTCCCTGCTGTCATTCCCAGGCATGCAGATCACCTTCATTCTTGCTTTCTGGTATCCTTCGCTCTCCAATGAATTCCCTTAATTATGGAGTCTCCCAGGATTATCACCCTTCTGTCCCCTACATTCATGTCTCCCTTTCTTCCTCCCCCCCTTGACTGCCCTACTAGCTGTTCCCCCACCTAACTGCTTCCCCTAAACTCTTGATAATGTCCCACCACAGTCTCTCTTGTCCCTCCAACTATGTCCCCATTCCCCTGTATACTGCTCCCTTTCTGGCTAGCTATGTCTGCCTCCCCTTTCCCCTTACTTCCTCCTACCCTATCCTCTCCCCGCCCCCACCATCACCACCTTCTACTCCCTTTTGTTTCTTCTTCCTAGCCCACCTTGATTATCCTGCAGAGTCTCACCCTCCCTCTCCCGTCTTTCAACCCCTGACCTTGTTGTTTTAACCTGCTCTCCTACCCCACTCCTTGCTGCCTCCTCCCCCTTTCCAAACAGCGAGTCAAATCTATTCATCAAAGGCACCCCTTCAAAAGTTTTCACTCCTGTTGCTGCCCTTGTAGTCCCACTCTTTTTCCCTACCACTTGCTGTGCGCCATCCATGGGCTCCCGGGCCCTCTGAGGAAGAGTCGCCCCCTGATACTGGGCAATCATCCATGCTCCCTTATCCTGCCAGAGACCATCACTCCCCTGTGCACCTCCCTTGTGTCTTTCTCTCCACTGCCCTGCCTCTCTGTCTCGCCATTCCATCCCCCCCCCCAGCCCACATCTGAGCTGTCTTACTTCTGCCCTAAGGTGATCCAGGCTTCTACACACTGGACATCCCTCTGTACTCCACACTGTTCCCAGAAAGGCTGCTGCTCCACAAATTTTTTTTTTTTTTTTTTTTTAAACAGTCTACCACTCTGCTACCACTATCCTGATACTTGTACATGTCCCTATCCCCCTACATCCTCTTGGCCCACGCTTCTCATAAACCCTTAGAAATATACCTTTATATGTAACCCAATTAGGGATGTCTAGAGCAATCCCAAAAGTCCCCCGTTTCCCCTTCCCCCTCCTGTTTCCCTGATGCTCAGTACAAATGTCAGCTGACCCTAGATGGGGATCAACTACATTCCCCTTCCAACCCTTTACTGTGTTACTAATTAGCAACTTAGCATAAATGTTGAAAAATGAAAATTAAAAAGCAATGATCTGTAAATAGCTACACTGGGCAAACAGATAAAACAAACTAGGAGAAATGTGAGCTGACCCTAGATAGGGATCAGATGCAACCCCCTTCCAACTCTTTACTGTGTACTAAGCAGCAACTTATGATAAATGCGAACAATGGAAAAATAAAAATGAAATAATCCATCAATAGCTACATTTGGAAAATTAAAACTCGAGTACATTTACAAAGTTAATCTAATAAAGGAGATTACATATGGGTGATTACAAACGTGTAAACTCACAACAGCTACATTACGATATAAGGTGAAGATACTTACACAGAGGTATTACACCACTTACATAGTCAATAGGGAACAGATAGAACTAAAAAGAGATAGCCTGCTGATCCCGGGGAAGCAGTGTGCTTAGCCAAACAGCTTCCCCACGGCTGACTCCAGGCAGTCTCCATGATGCCCTTGCACTACTGCCCTTAAGCAATCGACCGCAGCAGAGGACCATTACAGACTACTGAATACTGGTACTGGTAACTCGACTCCCAACTGGAGGATGGGACAAGAGGCCAGTTCAGTATATTGTACAGAGTTATTTTAATCCCATATGACCTATTGATTCTGGATATCCTGTGTAAGCATGTGCACTTATGGATATTGTATAGTGCTGTAATTCCATATGACCTCCTGATTCTGCATATCCCACATAAGCACATGTGCGAATGTATACTCTGTAATCCTGTATGACCTACTGATTCTGTGTATCCTGTTTAAGTGCATTCTCTCATACATATCATGTAACGTAGGGTGGGACAAATCAGTCTGTGAGGCGGTGGTCAGTTTAGTCACTAGCTTTCAAGATCTACTCACCAGATCAGTTAGACAATAAGGCATGACCAGGGGTTATGTTAATGGTCTGTTAATCACCCTCTAGTGGTGTAATGTTGCATGAGGCATAGCAGAGTGCCACATGCCCTAAGAGGGTGATTGACTATTATGACATGGGTAGAAAGAATGCTGGCTCCTGACTGGCCAAGAGCAGCTTTCAGCTGGGCCGTTATCCCAGCACAACGGCCCAGCTAAAAGTAATATGTTTAAAAAAGGCATACAATTTACTAAAAATTACCCATTTCATAATCCCAATAAGGCACTCCTAGGGAGTGTGTTATGGTGGGCTATAGGCACTCCTCAGGTGGTGGAAGAACTCGGCTACGCCTCATGCTTCAACCCACCTGAGGCGGGCTATTATCCCACCATAACACACACGCTGTCATGCCTTATTGCTTAATTAACATAACCCCTGGGAGTGCCTTATTGCTGTTATAATTTTGTTTAAAGAGCAACTGACGCCTCCAGACAAAACTTTGCAAAACATAAAATACTTGGACTCAATTCAGCACACATTTTGCATTATTTCTTTATTTCCCCTTCCCGTTATTTATTGCTGAGATCATGTACAAGAAAATAATTTTTGTTCTTTACAAGTTCATCATCTCCTACTGCTTAACCCAATCCTGATGTCATAATACTTTCTTGGTGACATCACAGGTATCTTGACAACAGTGACATCATAAAAGAGGATTAAGACTTCAAGTGAGGAATCCGCAGTATAAGATGATTAACTTTCAGGGAAAATAAAAGATTTACACAAAGTTGACAGAATGCTTACAGACGATCAGAAAGCTCTGTTTCTCAAACCCTTTTTATATTTCTTAGTGGCCATCATTTTAAACAGCACGAGTTTCGGTGTTAAGTCTAGCCCACCCACAGCAGCTTACCTTATCAGGACTTGAATCTACTTCTCAGACTTTGTGTAGTTCTCCATGAAAGGGAAGGGATCACAATTCCTTGGTCACAGGAGCGGGCCACCCGATCCCTTCCCTGGTTCCCGAAAGCAGAAGGCACCACCTCAATGTGCTCATGTTTTGTGATATATTCGTTTGCAAAGCACAGGGACTTGCTCCATTGATAGTAATGGTGGAGATTTGGAAATGGTATTTTTGAGATGTTGGAGGGCACGGGAGTCAAAGGAAAGCCACTGCTAAGGCCCTTGCTAGTGGCGGCTTTTATTTGACTCCCATGGCCCTCTAAAATCTTAAAAATACAATTTTAAACCTCCCCACTGCTATCTATCGAGCGATCCCTGTGCTCCCCCAAACTAATATATCACAAAACGTATAAGGACAGAGGAGCTCTTTATCAGAAACCAAGAAAGGGAAGTGAGCGGGCGGTCGGTCAGTTCCTCCCACCGAGGAATTACGATTCCTTCCCCTTACATGGAGAACTATAAAGTCTTAAAAAAAGGACTTCAGGAGTCCTGATAAGGTAAGCTGCTGTTGGGAGGCTTAAGAAAAAGATTCAAAATGAGCACAACTGGTACTCTAAGTGCTCAAAAAACAAAAATTTAAATTCACCTCCTGGAAAGGTAGCCATTTGGCCAGCAACTCTTGAATCTGTGTATCCTGTGTAAGCATGTGCACTCATGTATACTGTGTAACATACGGTACATGTGCTTGATCTCTTGAATCTGTGTATCCCGTGTAAGCATGTGCGCTCATGTATACTGTATAACGTACGGTACATGTGCTTGATCTCTTGAATCTGTGTATCCTGTGTAAGCATGTGCGCGCATGTATACTGTATAACGCACGGTACATGTGTTTGATCTCTTGAATCTGTGTATCCTCTGTAAGCATGTGTGCTCATGTACACCATATAATGTATTGTAAACGTGTTTGACCTATTGATTGTGTATCCTGTGTAAGCATGTGCGCTCATGTATATTATATTGTAAATGTGTTTGACCTATTGTGTATCCTGTGTAAGCATGTGCGCGCATGCATACTGTATTGTAAACGTGTTTGACCTATTGATTCTCTGTATCCTGCGTAACCACGTGCGTTCATGTATTTTGTGTAACATTATTTTTGTTTACTGTCTCTCACTGCAGGCTTTGATGAAAATGGATCTCTGACTTTGCCATATCCTGATAAAGCAAACAAATACATATATATGTGTGTGTGTGTGTGTGTGTGTGTGTGTGTATTTTAAAACAAGTCCAATAAAATTTTATTTTCTGATTGGCCGTAGTATCACACTGTCTGTAATCTTTCCTATGGCTGCATGCCTCAAATGTGTTGCTTTTCTCTCCCCCCCCCCCCATTTCCTTCCTGTTTAAAATTTCTGTCAGCTATTTTATAAACCACAATACTCACTTTGGGGTTCATTTACTCGATGAGCACCAGTCCCGTTCCCAGTCTGCATGCTGGCATCACTCTATGGCACCAGCGGACTGCTCTCCCATCCCCAATATGACAGAAATAAAGGTGCAAGAGAACTCAGCAGCTGGGAGTGAAGCAGTGATTTCACCCTACCCCCCAACCCCATTATGTATTGGGGGGGGGGGGCTGGCAGGTCACCTGATATGGCCAATAGGCATTCAACTAGTAAACTCATTTTTGTCACACACACACACACACACACACACACACACCCATAATGGAATGGGAGTGGAAAGTGTGATTACATTTTTACAAGGCTAGTTGTGCACCAGTTAACTTGGGCCAGGGGAGGGGCTGGCAGGAGACCCAATTTTGGTTTTTTGTTAAATACAGGGAGGAGCTGGGGGTGGAAGATGACTGAGGGGGGATGCATGTGGTCAAACTAGCTCCATCCACTTATTTTGTTTTTTTACCCATTTTTGCCTAAGTAATGAATGAATATTTTAGGGCACCAAATACAGATACTTGATGAAGGAGGCAGTACAGCACAGTGGTTTAAGGCTCTGCGCTGCAAATCTGGTGACATCCAGCAGACCAGAACTGGGTTTGAATCCCACAACTTCCACTTGCATACTGTGTAACCCTGAGCAAGTCACTTAACTTCCCTGCGCTCCCAGGCTGCACCTGTAAAAAAGCTTTCAGCTTAGTGTGCTACTCCTGGTTAAACAAATGAAAAATAAAAATAAAGGAATACTATGGAGAACATGTTCACAAACCCTTCAGTCCAACAGTCTGTGGCAGGACCGCTTCCCTTCCTTGGTAACTGTTTTCTTGTTCTTATTGTCCCTTCCTGCCTTTCATCCCTCAGGCTGCCTCTACGAAACTCTCAGTCCTGACAATTCACCTTCCTCTTAGCCTCAATAGTCTCCCCCCAATGGCAGGGCCTATGGGTTGTGGACTACCTCCCCCATCTCATCCCGGGAGGATGCAGCTGCCGTGCAGGGCTTGGAAGGACTACTGCCTGCTATCCTCCTACAGCACATGTTGGTGTATTTTATCTCCACAGTCACATCACTATGGTGAGTTTGTGTGGCACCTGACTCCTACTGACCCCGCCCTACCCTTGCGGGGGCCTCACATACATGCAGCACATCTCCCCCCTCCCTGTGGTTATCAGCGCCATTTGCATATAGCCAGCAGTTCAGGACACAGGTGTTTCCCTAATGAGCATTCCAAGGGCATGTAACTTCCTGCAAAGTAGATAATAAAAAAGTACTGAATTGTGGTAAATGTTTTTTTCTGCAACTTGGCAGTTTTTACCACCAAGTGTACACTGCAGGACAACCAAATATTTTTCCAGAACCCCCCCATTTTGTTTTACTGGGGGTCCATGTTCTTCAAAATGAAAATCCTACCGGAAGCCTTGTACACCCAGCCTCTGGATGGGAGTGTAGTTGTCTTTGCAGTTATCGACACCAGTGCTGGGCAGTGATCAGCCCAGCAGAGGCTGCACAGTGAATGCCAGGCAGGCGGAAACAGTTCAAACCCGAGCACCATGACTGGACTACAAACAGAGCAATCCTTTATGTGCTCGCCATCCTTCACGGAGTCAGGGACAATTGAAACACAAATTAGAGCTTATGTTACTGAGAGAGGGAACGCAGGAAAAAAAATAAAATAAAAATCACTATACCCACTTTTCTTTATACTGCATTTCATTCCTGAACTAATAAAGAGTTTTGACGTTTCTAAAAGTAACTGCTCTCTAGCCATGCCCATTAAGAATAAATTAAACCTTTTAGTGTGGCTCTGTGTGGTTTACCATCAGAAATATGTGCCAGCACTCTAACACATCCACAACAGGAATGGCTTCTGTCATTACAGAGCTACTGGAGCCAAAACAGGAAGACGTGAAAATGCTACAAATTAAAGTAGTCAGTGGTAACTTTTTGTTTCTGAAGTATTTTTCTTTTTCCTTTTGCGTATTAGAAAGTCTTCTGTATGATAATATTGTGCTGGATGTGTGGAACAGCTCTTAGCCTGACAGCTGACACATTATCTATAATCCCCCCCCCCCCGCATCATTAATATTGTGATCTCATGGACAGTGGCATCACAGTTGAATGATCTGGCAGCCACTGAGTGGCTGTTCTTAAGCAGTAGTGATGTCAGTCAGTGAGGTCACAATGCTGATGTGAGGGGGGGAGATAGACAGAGATGTCAGCTGCCAGGCAGAGTGCTGTCCCACGCATCTACTAACATCAGGTTAACAGTCTTCTAATAAATCAAAAGGAAAGAAGAAGTACCTCAAACATACAAGGTAATGTCTGACCGCTTTTAAAAACTAATATTAGTTTTAGTCAGTACACTAGCTCTTTAATTATGAGTAATAAAAGCAGTTTAAAAAAATCAGAGTACTAAAAACATACTGATTAAGAATCTAATTATGTCTGATTCTAACGTTCTCAGAAACATACCACTAAAAATGTGAAATTTTTGCCGATTAACAAATACTACTGCTTTAATACATCAATTTTCAGCTGTATGTACCATGCGTTGCTCAGGTTTACAGTCTTTTTCCCCACCTATGTAACAGTTTAGCAAACAGTAAAAAAAAAAAAAAAAAAATTTATTTTTTTTTTGTGTTTTTTTAAAATACACTTTTTGCTTTCTCTGGCCATGGGTTGGAACCTCCTTCCACTACCTCCTAGCAAGCTGCTATCTCTGCCGAGACCCTGCTGCAGTCACCCCAGGTCCCCATACCCTCCAACGACACACCCCTGTGCTGCCCCCCACCGCGTACCCCTGGGTCCGGGTCTGCCAGCTGCCACTGTGATGTTTCTTCCCCACAGCAATCTGGCCACCCGGGGCAGTGGTGAAGGTGTGGTTCTACCCTGGAGTACTGCAGCTTGGATCAGACGCAAGAGTGGGCCACAGGAGGAGCTTCATCTGCCTGTCCAGTTTGCCATTTCCCGTGTTCTCCCTGCCCCATGCCAGGAGCATGTATCAGGATTGGTCTGCTATCTGGGATGCTGCAACCAACCTGTGGGTGCGTTCTAATGGCCCATGTGTCACTCTTGTATCCCCTGCACCATCACCTGTGGTTATCTAGGTGGCAGTAGAGCAACAGGATGCGAGACCTCCTCCCCTGGAGGAAAGAGTTCTGTGGGGCGAACGAGTCTCTTCCCCCTCGCCAGTGCTCCGATGGCCCCGACTTGTTCCTGAACATGGGTCATCAGCGTCAGTTGTGGTAGCTCTACCACTGTTTTGGAGGGCCGGCCCATCAGATGACACAAAGATCTGCAACAGAGTTGATGCACAGGGTGGGGTGGAAAGGATGAGAACGGACTTGGCAAGGTTAGAGGAATGGTCAAATGTATGGCAGCTTACATTCAATGCTAAGAAGTGCAAAGTAATGCACCTGGGAAACAAAAACCCAGGGGATAAGTACACAACGGGGGGTGAGATACTAACAACAACAAAAATGGAAAGGGACCTGGGGTAGTCATATCAGATGACCTAAAGGTGGGCAAGCAATGTGAGAGGGCAGCAAGGAGGGTTGGGGGATACTGGGATGCATAGGAGAGGCATCACCAGTAGAAAACAGAAGTTATTATCCTTCTGTACAGACAGCTGGTGAGACCCATCTGGAGTACTGTGTGCAGTTCTGGAGATCCAATCTCCGCAAGACAGACAGGATGGAAGCTGTCCAGAGGAGGACACTAAAATGGTGCAGGGTCTGCACCAGAAGACATATGAAGAGAGACGAAAGGAGCTTAATATGTATAGCCTCGAGGAAAGGAGGGAGAGGGGGGACATGATAGAAACGTTCAAGTACCTCAAGGGAATCAACAAAGTCCAAGAGGGTAGCATCTTTCAAAAAAAGAGGTGTGCAAGAACAAGAGGGCACAATTTGAAGATGGAGGGGGGCGCGGCTCAGAGGTAATTTAAGGAAGTATTTTTTCACAGAGAGGGTTGTGGATGCATGGAACGGCCTTCCGGAGGAGGTTGTGGAGTCAAAAATCAGTGGTGGAATTCAAGCATGCATGGGACAGTCATAAGGCAATTCTAGGGGGTGGGGGTAGGAAGCAGTAGGCTGCTGGTTAACTAGGATCTGCAGCTTATCCAGTAGGTAGGGAAATGGGCAGACTGGGTGGGCCAAGCGGTCCTTATCTGCTGTCAAATTCTATGTTTCTATGTTTCTAATAAAAGTTTTTAACCACCAAAACATAACTAAATAAAGATGGACCTGCAAATGAGAAACAGTAGCTTTCATGAAATGTATCTTCCCATTCTCAGTAAGTTACTGAAGCTATCCATTTTACAAGTACTTTTCCATGCACACACACACATTTGCCCACAGCCAAATTGTGCGGGATTGCATTTTCCACCAAGAATTGTGTAGATTTTCAGTTTCCTGCTGAATTCTATATCTAATTCTACAGAGAAATGTTCTCAAAAAAAAAAAAAAGTAAAACAGACAGATACACATGGCTGAAATTGTAGAGGCTTTGTTTTTTGGTGGTCTCCTTCCCCTCCGAGTCGGAGGGTTCCTTCCCCTGCCCCAACTTGCTGCCCCCCCATTCCCAGGCTTTACCCCCCAGACGGCACCCCTCCCCAAGGAATATGGTCTCTTGCCCCTGCTTTACCCCCCAGGGCAGCCACGGTAGCGGACCCCAGGGCAGGCCACAGTAGCGGGACCCCCCAAGCAGGCAGTCTCAGCAGGAGCAGTGGCGGAGGCGGGAGCCGTCATGAACGGAGCCAGCATTTTTTTTGTATGCTGGATTCCTGGGGGATGGGACATGAAGCACCTCCCGAACGTATGGCCCTGGGAGGTCCACAGAGCACTAGACACTCTTCCTCCCTCCCCTGGAGAAGGAGAGCAGTCCCTGGGATGCTCAATCCTTCTCCCCCCAGCCAGCCCTCCAACTCCTGAGTCCATCACCAAACCCGGGATATCGGTGCCGAAGGCGGACGCCTTGCCGCTGCGCCAGCGGGCCAGCTGCAAGGCTTGCTTTCTTCCCTCGTGTGATCCTTGTGCTCCTGTGTGCTGCAAGTCACTATGCAGGACTCAATTTCCAGCTTCCCGTGTTATCAACAAGCCTGGTCTGTTTGTTCTAATTAGGCCCCATGCCCCCAGGAAATACAAGTTCACTTCTATAGTACATTTTATAGAATAAAATTATTTCAAACCTCTGCTTCACACACAGGTCTAAGAAATGGACACAGTCTCATCTGGCTGGTCCCAGTCTCTGGATTCTCGCGCAGTCATCCCTCTCATTTGATTAAGCCTACAAAGCACGGAAAGGGCACTCCTTAAAAGTCTATAAATTCCAGGTATCCATCCGTTACATTTGCACATTTTTAGCTGTAACAGAGATTTCCTGGCAGTGTTCCCTGGGAGCACCGCTTATTCATGTTCCAGTAAGATTCCCCTTTTTTTTGTCTGACCAGATGGATTAGTTAGTGATGAAATTAAAGAGATGAAAGTGGAGACCTCCGTTAACCTCTGTCACAAGACAGCAATCCGTTTACAATATCTTGGTTTCTATATGCAAGGAAGAATATTAAAACTCTCCCCACATAACCAGATTTGATACTCTGTTTCAAACCTCTATAGATTTTGTACAAAGACTGCAGACGCATACATGTGATGGATGGCACTCCCAGATAATAACTTGAGGCATGCCTGCAACACTAACAGGAGCCTTTTTTAAATAAACATATGTCTTTTATAATGACATTACTATTATTATTTCAAAAGTTTCACTAGGAAAAACATACTGAGGTGGTAACAGCTTGTTTCCAGGTGTGTGTGTGTGTGTGTGTGGGGGGGGGGACGACAATGAGGAACGCTAAGAATAATTAACTTTGCAAAGACAAGGGCTGCGAGAAGTAAATGCATAACTATTCACGAAAGTGCTGTAGAATAACCGCATTTTCAATTACAACACAATGAAGAGCTGGATGATGTGCAGAGGCAATACCGAGTTATGGGTGCGAGCAAAGGTTGTCAACTGGGAAAAGTGAAGAGGGGACTACACTAGTGTAAGTGCAAGGTGAAGAGGGAACAGAGGAAGAAGGGTGGTGTGCAGCAGCCCATGGACCAGTATCACGGGCAACATCAAAACTGATTAGTGACGCTGAAGAGGAGGGAGGAGAGTGAGTGTGGGAAGAGGCTGAGAAGATGATAAGGGTGAAGAGAACCCCATAGTTTGGGTAAATGGAAGGAGAGTGCCTTTTGATCAGCACTGGATTTCCTTGAGGGGTGTGTGAGAGAACTATAGCCAGAGTAGTGAAGGGGGTAATATGTGGGTTGGGGGCGGACAGGAGGCTAGCAAAGTATGAGGGGAGGGAACCAAGCCAGCAATCAGCGAGGAAGGAAGCACAATGGGTGAAGGCATCTGGCCTCAAGAGAGGAAAGGAAAATGAGGAGTAGAGAGAGCAGTGTTAAGTGTGGGGCGGACAGTCCAGATAAA
Source organism: Neoceratodus forsteri (assembly GCA_016271365.2). Lineage (NCBI taxonomy): Eukaryota > Metazoa > Chordata > Ceratodontiformes > Ceratodontidae > Neoceratodus > Neoceratodus forsteri. The sequence continues at coordinate 425,173,694 of JADMNL010000024.1, read as the reverse complement.
AGCAGAAAACAGAGTGAAAGAGGGGATTCAGTCTGGCTAGACTGGACTTGGAAGCAGCATTGTATACTATGTCACCATAGTCAAAGATGGGGAGTATCATCTTCGAGACGATCTCTCGAAATGCAGAAAGCAGAATACAAGCTTTATTCCTGTAAAGAGCACCAAGTCAGGGGTGCAGCGCTTTGCGGATGGCATCCACATGCACTGAGAACTCAAGGTGCTGGTCCAGCCAGACCCCGAGGTACTTGAATGAGGGGCAGCCAGACCCCGAGGTACTTGAATGAGAGGCGGCCTCAACTGCTGCACCATGCAGAGTATAGAAGGAGGGGAGAGGGGTAAGCCTGACAAGCTTTTGCCTAGTGCAAAAGGCCAAACAGACTGCTTTCTTGGTGCGGACAAGACAGCTGGTTAGCCAGGTACTAATGCTACATGTTAGTAAGGTCCAGCTGGAACCTTGCCGCAAGGTCAGAGGCGGACGAGCTGGAAGCAAACAGCACTGTGTCATCTGCATGCATATGGATGGACTGTGTACCCAGGTATGGCAACGGCAGCATCATGACTCTTGGGGGAGAGCCAAGACTTCGAGATCACCAGTACCTTAGGCTTCAGATTAAGCATGAGCAGTTGCAGTCGATCAGCCTTCAGGAGGTGGCTCTGAATGCTGATAGGGGTCACTCTCACCCCTTTGGGGAAGATGAAAGGGAAATGACTGGGTAGGGCCAAGACTGAGCTCAAACTAGAGACCCAGTGCACATGCCCGCCCCCCAAAAAAAAGTTGGCCAAATCATTAAATTATCACAATGTACTTTATGCTCAATACCATGTGCTACTAAAAGTAACAAGGAGACAAGGAGTGTGCTGGAGCCCGAGTCACTTACGGAGAGAGAAGGAGAGAGGGGGTGTATGGGGAGGACGAGAGGTGCAAGAGGGAAGGAGGCGCAACAGAACTTCAAGGTGTAGCCAAGAAGGACGAGGGAAGAAACTGCACTCAGGATGCCAGGGGGAATGGGACAGAGTGGGGAAGCTGGAGGAAGGGAGGGTGGGAGAAGGCAAGGATAAGCTGTGTGTGTGGGGGGAAGAGGTGAAGGGAAAATGGGAGGAGAAGGAGTGATGGGGAGTTATAAACAGCATTACTGGAGGGACAGTAAGCAGCTGTCATCCTGTACTTTGTCAGTTTAGGTTAGAGAGAGTAAGCTTCCTCAAGCAAGGAAGGAAGATAATTTACAAAATGTGGTGGAATGAGCCTACCCAAACAGTGAAGAAGCTTCTACGGGAGTGTGGGGAGGGGTTAGGTGCTTTACCCAAATAGAGAGGGAGTCTAAATGTAAACAATTGGGAGATTGCAGGCTTCACTCAGATAGTGAAGAAGCCTATAATTAAACAAATGGGGGCGTCGGCTTTAGCTAGATTGGCAGGAAACCTAAAACTAAACAAATGGGGGAGGGGGGAGTGGGCTTCAACAAGCTAGGGAGAAAGCCTACTCAAATAAATACGGGGATTTGGGCTAAAGTTAGATAACTAAGTAGGATGGGCAGAGTGGCAGCACACTATGCAATGGGCCCCTGTTACTCATTAAAGAAGCTATAGCTGGAGGGGGGATTACCCTCTGGAGATGACCAGTACACAAAGACCCCACAGTGCAAAACAAGGTGCAGCAGATGGGTGGAAAACAGTTTAAACTAGACAAGACTCCAACTAGTTAAGACCATTATATAAGCAGTGGCCGAAATACTGCAGCAGTAGAAAACTCAAGAAGCCCCATCAAAAGCAGCAATTTACAGCAGTAACCCCAATTATTAAGCGGTACACAATATGTAATAGGCACTAGCAGATACAAGTACACTTACAGTTTGCATATGGACACAGTACACACAGCTTAAGGAGACCATAAACTGCATGTGAAATAAGAAAAGTTATGTTCATGCAAGACCACACACAGTCATGCAATGACCACTGAACATTTTGCTTCCTGAGAGACAGTCCCTTGGGTAATGATTTAGCTTCCCAGCAGAAATTTTCCACTTCCAAACGCAGAAGAACCTGGTTAGACGTGCTCCCCCCCACCCCAACCCAGCACAGCCAGCAAGACCTATTATCCGTAGGGAGGAGCAGTCAGTTTTCGTGCAGGGGGTGCCAAGTGTGCAGGAGGTTAAGTCCTTGATAGCAGAAGTACGGATGCTAAAGTGGGAAGCTGGAAACATGGGGGGGGGAGAAGCAGTAATGGGGCTCATCAGGAGGGAGGAATGAGCTGTAGTGGGAGGACAGGGGAGTGGGCGTTCCAGATGCACTGGGTCCCTCTACCCCTGAGAGGGAGGAAGCCTAGGGAAGGGCAGGGAAGTATAGTGAAGGAGAGGAGGAGGTGGGCGTAGGTGCACCAACCGGGATACCAGTGTGGAACAGATTCCAACTACTGGCTATAGCAGGGGGATGGGGGACCCAGCCAGGACTCAAGGAAGGGGTGGACGATCATCTTATGGAGGAGATCAGCTTATGGACTGGGATCAAGGGAGATTAAGAGAGTGGAGGAGGTGGAAGGGGCAGTGGCAGGGAAGGGTGGAGTAGGAAGGGGTGCCAGATAGGAAGGGGAAAGAAAGAATGGGAAGACAGAGTGCATCTAGGGAGGAGACAATAGGTGTGGCAACTGAGAAGGGGTGGGGAGGGCAGAAGGTAGAGTAATACTAGGAGGCAGACAACAGGTGGGGCAACTGGGAAGTATAGGGAGATGACACAAAGGCAGGAACAGGTGAGCAGATGGAGAACAGGGGGACCTGAAGGGGGTGGGATAGGAATGAGGTAATACAGGGGGGAAAAAAAAGTACCAGCAAGTGTGTGTGTGTGGGGTGGCAGGTACAGCTTAAAATTCTGTTTCAGGTCCAGGGGACTCCATCCCCAGGGTCTACCAAATTTGGTGGGGGACCAAAGTTGTGGATTTGTGGGAAGGGAGGGATAAACTTGGATGGGGGGGATTTCACTGAAAAAAAAATTAGATTACGTTTTTTGATGTGTGTGTTGTTAAAACTTTTACAGACAGTTTGGCGTCTTCTGGTCTTTTTTCTTCCTTTTTTACTGGTGTGTGCTGTTTGATGGCAGACCTGAGATGTGAGAGGCATCAACAGGACTTCATTCAGTTTACGTTCATGTTTAAATAAAATAAGACACACAGCGGGTCAGACTGTAGACAGCAAGCCGACAAGTCACTGAAAAAGTAGAAGACAGAATGAATGAAACAGAATACTGAGCTAAAATAAACCTGGCCCTTCTATAAACGTTGGCCCCTTAAGACCTGTCTGGTGAGTGAGGCTAAGGCCTGAAGCTACCATAAAACACTGTTCTCGTCGGTTCTTCATTTTTCTCCATGTCGGTTTGCAGCTCTCTTAGAATCTACAGTTCCTCTACTTCCACTCAATTCTGAGATAATCATTAAGTTAAAAGTTTTTATTGTTCAGAAATTTCCTGAAATTTAACTGTATTCTGTTTTGAGTACTGAAGCCACGTCCACATTCAGCACTAGCCACTGGTATAATCACTGCAATCCGATAAATCTTTTTAAAACTCTAAAAACACACCTGGATGTTCTTTCAGTACAACGTCAGCAAATTGCTGGGATGACAGAGTTTGGCAGTAATGATATGAGACCATGATCCATTTTAGCAAAATGAATTCCCTTTTTGCATATTCTATAGCTAGGTCCGAGAAGTTTTAATATTGCACAATTTTAGCTAGAGACTCTTCACCACAGGTACTGAAACCATCTGGCTGCTGTTTTGCGACTGCGACTCTTGGGTTCCAAAACGGAGAAGCAGCTTACTATGCTTAAGGTTTCTTGGGATAAACGTCTGTCCAGTTATCAATTAAAACACTGATGTATCTGCTCTTTCAGTTAACAAAAGCTGGTCTCGGAGTGTGAATGTCTAAGAGTTTATCATCTTTGTACTTATTGCCTTCAAGATCAGTATCGAAACTCATCTCTGATACGCCTGGGCTTTAAAGACTTTACAAGCTCTTTTGTACTCGTGATTACTGGAAACACGGTGAAGAAACTGAGATGTTCCCTTTGGAAATGTTTTGAAAGAAAAACAATATGTGACAAGATGTCCAGGCAGCATTATGTGAGAAAGAGCTACAAAATTACACTGACATACAGACAGCAACAGTCCTTTTACGTTGTCACTATCTGGAGAACTGGAAGAAGTCATATGTTCTAACGTATCTCTTGATAATTTAAGAGTCCTGCACATAACAGACACTGCACTGCAAACGGACAGCCACCGAACTGCATCAGGCTAACAGCATTTCAGAACTGTTTTTTTCTAGCCATTTCTGTAGTTCATGCAATTTGTTGCTTCAAATAGCAGAATTACTAAAGAAAATGAAAATGGACCTCAAGTCTCGTTGACATTTTTTCACTTGTTACACGAACTTGAGCTGCATCCCTGACACACAAGGCCAACCAATGGGCTGTGCAGTGTGTACTCCAACCAATTTAGGGTTATAATCAGTTCTTAGTTTTTGTACTACACCATGACAACCAGTTGTAACTCATGCTCCATCAGTGCAATCAGCAGCAATTTTTTTTTTTTTACCTGTAATTTCAAACAACATGAAGTCTTGCTGTATTCTGACATTATGCAGTTAGCCCCAGCACTTGAACTGCTCCGGAGAGGAAAGAGTTAAATGCAGAGCATAGAACACTGAGCTCGAGCTCGGTTCAAACCTCTGTCTGCTGCACTCTGAAGTGTAACCAATAGACTCTTTACTCCACCTTACTGAACAGTCGCTCCAGAGATTTCTCCTTCGCTCTCGGTTTGCGGTTTAAAAATCATCAGTTTTACCGATATTATTGCATTTGTTTTTCAGTTCAGATCCCCGTCTGTGGTACAGTAAGTGCACAGGTAGTGGACTTGGCTAGAAAAAAAGCATGTGGAAATTGTAAACTGAATTTGTCTGACCGGTTCAGCTGAACCGGTTACTGTTTAGTGATCGTTTCTTTTCTTCACAGGTAAATTAGTGTGAGGTACTGGTCCTTATCGGTTAAAAAAACAAAAACAAACAAACAAAAAAAAAAACATGTGTTTCTCGTTTTGTTTCAAATACCCATAACATGGTTAGAAACCGATAAGGGTGTCTTGCCTGGTGGTTGCCATAAAAAGGGTAAGGGTTTAGTAATGGCTTTGTCTGAGAAACCCAAGAAAAAAACAACGGGCCCACTGGGTTTCAGCACTGCAGTGAGTGTGGGGAGGCCTTTGCTAAGGCTGACCCCGACACCACTTGTGTTTACTGTCTGGATTTTAGTCACCTAGAGTCAGACTACCAAATCTGTAAGAATTTCCCTAAAGCCACCCTGGAAAAAAGGGTGGGAAGGCTTAGGGAAAAGGAGGCTGAGAAATCCGCTGACCCAGATGGCCAGCCCGGTTCAGTTCAGACCGAACCAGAAGGAGTGCCCTCTGACCAGGGCGAGGCTCCTGGCAGCAGGAGAGCAGATTCTGAGGGATCGGGTCCACCAAAAGGAAAAAGAAAAGACATTGGCCGGTTTGGATCCAGAACCGCATCATCCGACTGAGGAAACTGCCCGAGCGATTCGTACAGTGGAATCGCTTAGTTTGGTTCAGACTGATCCAGCGCCTTCTGGCAGGCGTTCGGTTGGTTCCTCCGGTTCAAGATTATACCCCTGAAGATTTTTATGAACCGGACTTGGAGGGAGATGATGATTAAGATGATGGTGATGATGATGATGGAATTGAAGGTCTGGATGAGCCCATAGAACCGGACATCTCCCCAGACAGGACTTCTGGTGTTACCCCGCACAGCGGCTTTCTGAGTCCCCTTCCCACTTTATGTTCTACAGGAAAGTGGCAGAAACCCGCCAGCTTCCTATGGAGGAAGCTGTTGAGGAACAAGAGGAGCCTGACTTTGTAGAGATGATGGACATCCTAGAGTCCAAAAGGCTGTCTATTCCCCTTCACAAGTCTTTTGGGAAACAGACACAAAAGATTTTAAAAACTCCAAGTTCATTACCTCCTGTGGACAGATGGATGGACAAGAGGTACATGATGTCAGGCTCAGGTATGGAGCACTTGTACCAGCAGTGCAGCCATGCTGGGGTTGTGCAGGCTGCAGCCTGTGATAAGGCTAACATTCCCTTGACTTCACACCCCCCAGATAAAGACTCCAGGAAATTGGATGCCATGGCAAAAAAGCAGTACATGGCATCCTCTTTGGGACTCAGGCAGGCGAATTACATGGCCTATACAGCCAGGTACCAAAAGTCCAGGTGGGACACTGTACTGGCACTAGCTAAGCAGGCCCCTCCCCAGCTTGCCAAGGTGGCTGCTGATGGGACTGAGGCATCAAAGATTCAATTTCATGCTGCTGTGGACTATAACGATGTTTCATCTAGAGTCATGGCTACATCCGTCTCTCTTCGGAGACTGGCTTGGCTCAGGTGTACTAGCCTTTCTCAGGATACCCAGTCTAAGGCCATGGATTTTCCTGTGGTTAATTCTCTGTTTGGGGAGCAGACAGAGAATTATATGAAGAAAATGGACGAATACAGGACCACCTATAGGAGTGCACAGGCCAAGGAAAGGCAGGCAACTCCTCAAAGGCAGCAAGCTAGGGGAAGGACTTTTCATAGGCCTTTCTACCAAGCACAGGCCACCTCCTCTTTTTCTCAGAGGGGGTTCTTCAAAGGGAGAAGCAGAAGGGGGATGAGCAGGGCTGCATCCACCTCTCAGCCTAAGGCTCCTGCCAAGCAGATACCCTGAGGTGTCAGCCCGGGTCGACTCCGTCATTCCTGTGGGAGACAGGCTGGCCTACTATTTCCAGGACTGGAAGACTTACCTCAGACAAGTGGGTCCTGGAGGTAGTAGGCCAGGGACTGGCTCTCAGCTTCAAAAAATTCCCAAAGCTGAGAGTCAGATCTTTTCCACCTGCAAACATCTCCGAAACCATTGCCCTAGAGACAGAAGTTTTGTCTCTTCTGGCCTTAAGGACCATAGAGAGAGTTCCTACAATACACAGGGGCAAAGGTCTGTACTCCAGGTACTTCCTTACCCCAAAAAAAACAGGGGAGTGGCGGCCCATCCTAGACTTAAGATACCAAAACAAACATTTGCTAAAGCCAAAGTTCAAAACGGTGACTCTGGGAATAATTCTTCCCTCTCTAAGGCCAAAGGACTGGTTAGCCTCCCTGGACCTAAAGGATGCCTACTTTCATATTCCCATCAGGTGCTCCCACAGAAAGTACCTCAGGTTTGAACTGCCTTCAGGCCATTACCAGTTCAAAGCAATGCCTTTCAGCCTAACATCAGCTCCAAGGGTGTTCACAAAAAGCCTAGCAGTAGTAGTGGCTTTCCTAAGGAGACAAAACATCTCCATATTCCCATACCTGGACGACTGGCTCATAGTGGGTCAGTCTCCAGACCAAGTCAAGTCAGATCTAAAAGTGACCCAGCAAGTTCTCACTTCTCTAGGTTTCCTTCTCAATCTTCCCAAGCCAGTTCTCGAGCCAGTACAATTGTTGACTTTCATAGGAGCAGAACTAGATACTGTCAAAGCAAGGGCATTTCTCCCACTGGCAAGGGCAAAGGCCATCATGGAGCTGGCTTCTTCCTTCCACCTTCAGGTTTCTCGACCAACAAGACACTTTCTTCAGCTTCTGGGCCACATGGCAGCTTCCACTGCAGTGGTCAAGGGGACCAGATTTCAGATGAGACACATTCAGTTTCATCTGAGGGCTTTTTGGTCCCAGAAGAAAGATCCTCTGACCAAACTGGTTCCAGTGACTCAGACTCTGATCCAGGCTCTTCAATGGTGGCAGGATCAAGACAATCTCAGGCAAGGGGTCCCATTCATTTGTCAGTCTCATTCTGTGATTCTAACCACAGACACCTCTCTCCTGGGTTGAAGAGCTCACTTGGGGACTCTCACAGCCCAGGGAGTGTGGTCCACTCAGGAGTCTCTTCTCCACATCAATCTTCTAGAACTCAGGGCAGTGTATCTGGCTCTACAAGCCTTCTCGGAATCAGTACAGAACAAGGTGGTTCAGATCAGGACAGACACCACCGCCATCATGTGGTACATCAACAAACAGGGAGGCACTCTGTCTACAGCCTTGTGCATGGAAACCATGAAAATATGGTCCCTGGCTCATTCCTTACAGACCTCTCTGGTAGCAGTCCACCTCCCAGGAAAGGACAACGTGCTAGCAGATGCATTGAGCAGGATTTCCCAGGGCCATCATGAGTGGTCCCTGGATCCCCTAGTGTTAAAAGTGATTTTTTTCATGATGGGGCACTCCAGAGATGGATCTCTTTGCAGCCCCAGACAATCACCAACTTCCTCTCTTCTGTTGCAGACCCCCAGTCTTGGGCTCAGTCCCTCTGGATGCTCTGATTTTGAATTGGAAAGGGAAATTTCTGTATGCCTTCCCTCCTTTTCCTCTACTGTTCAAGGTCCTGGTCAAGATAAGGTCACAATCTTGCAAAGTGATCCTGATTGCTCCAGATTGGGCCAGGCAGCCTTGGTATCCCCTGTTGCTGTCCCTTGCAGTCCATCTTCCCCTATCTCTTCCCAGGAATTACAACCTGTTAACCTCCTCTCGGGGGAGGATCTGGTATCCCAACCTTCAGTCTCTCAATCTCAAGGCATGGCTCTTGAAGAGTTCGAGTATGCAAGTTTACATCTGTCTCAAGGGGTTCTGGACACTATCAAAGCCTCTCGAAAACCTGCCACCAGAAAAACCTGTAACTCCAAATGGAAAAGATTCAGCATTTGGTGTTCCAAGAAACATATATCTTCAGATACTGCTGACTTGTCTACAGTTCTGGATTACATGGTTCATCTCAATAGCCTAGGCCTCAAACCAGCTACCCTCAAAGTGCATTTGTCAGCTGTTTCTGCTTTTCTGTCAGTAGGAAAGCCTTTTTCACTGGCATCTCATCCAGTGGCGGAGCTAGAGGGGTGGCGGTCGCCCCTCCTGGCTGCTTCAGTGTGAGAAGTGGTGCCCTGTTACCAACTTTATTTACTGTTTAGTGCCCACTGTGGAGCCCATGATTGACTGAATGCCCCCCCCCCGGCTCCCAAACGCTCCTAAACCTGGCTCCGCCACTGATCTCATCCTGTTTTCCGTAAATTTTTCAAGGGATTGCTTCATACCAATCCTCCCTTTAGGGATCCTTCCCCTGCCTGGGACCTTAATGTTTGCATTGCCCAGTTTATGCAACCCCCCTTTGAGCCTTAGTCTTCAGCAGAGCTTAAGTACTTGACTTGGAAAACTGTGTTCCTGGTAGCTATTACCTCCGCCAGACATATCAGCAAATTACAAGCTCTGTCAGTGGAGCCTGATTTTATCTTATTCCATAGAGATAAGGTGGTCCTTAGAACCAATAGGAGGTTCTTACCCAAAGTGGTTTCAGATTTTCATTTGAACCAATCCATGTCTCTTCCGGTTTTCTTCACTGATCATTCTTCTTCAGGACAGAGAAGATTACACAGTTTGGATGTTAAAAGGGCCCTTAGTTACTACATTGAGTGTACTAAGGCACACAGGTTTGACTCCCTCCAGTTGTTCCTCACGTATGGGGAAGTGGGTAAGGGCAAACCTGCCACTAAGAGAACTATTGCCAGGTGGATTGTCTCTTGTACACAATTCTGCTATGAGAATCTAGGCAAAAACACCACCCTCTGGCCTGAGGGCTCATTCGACTAGAGGTACAGCTGCTTCTCTGGCTGCTGCCAGGGATATTCCTTTACTAGAGATATGCAAAGCAGCCACCTGGAAAACAGTCCATACATTCACCAAGCGTTACTCTCTGGATATCCAGGCTAGGAGTGATGCTCGGTTTGGTACAGCAGTACTGCAGAGCCTATTCCCAAAACAGGTTCAATTCCCTCCTCCATGGAGGTACTGCTTGGTAGTGTGCATAATGTCAGAATACAGCAAGACTTCATGTTGTTTGAAGAAAAAATTACTCACCTTAGTAACTGTGTTTCTTCTAATGGAGTCTTCTTGTATTCCGACCTCCTTCCCTGCCTCCCCTCTCAGAACCTGGTTTTTGGGAAGTGGGCTGGCAGGTGCAGTGTTGCACACCAGGGGTGCATTTGGGCACTCCCTCTTTTTAGAGAGGGGGAGTGGGGTATGTTCTTTATTTTAATATTTATAAGTTGTTCACAACCTGGTTTTGATTCTGGATTTCTCGACTTGAGTCTTTTGTGGGATCCAAAATATTTGGTTGCCGTTTGGCTAGTAAATTTTACAATGTCCACATAAAAGGGTTAGTTAGTATTAGCTCGTAAAAATCTGACGGTTACACTTTAAAGTGCAGCAGACAGAGGTCTGAACTGAGCTTAAGCTAAACATTCTATGCTCTGCATAGAATTTAACTCTTTCCTCTCCAGAGCAGTTCAAGTGCTGGGGCTAACTGCATAATGTCAGAATACAGCAAGACTCCATTAGAAGAAACACAATTACTAAGGTGAGTAATTTTTTCGTCCTTGTCATTCAGAATTTGCCAAAGTGCCCTGTAAACAGTTTCAGCCTTTCCATCAATAACTTCTACGTTGTAATAAAAGTGAGTATATGGGGTACTGTTGTCGAAGTATCATACGTAAACTATTAGTGTCTTGCTAATGTCTGTCGATTCATCCAGTATCAAGCCTACCACTGGACTATTCTTCACTGCAACATTCAGCTTATCCGCCATAGTCTGTGCAATGGCCTCAAGCATTTTAGACAGGCCACCTGCGTATTCATGTAGATGTCGTGAGCCCTACAGGTTTGAAGTCTTTAATGAATGGACACTATTTCCTTGAGAAACATTTTTTTTTTCTGTACATTTATTTATGCACCCTACGGCCCGGGCATCCTTCTTAGGTACTTGCTCAGCAAGACCTCTACTCCTTGCCCGAACCCCTCGCTACCAGCTTCCTCCTCTAAACACCCAGGCAGGTCTAGCCCCCTAGATCATCCCCTCCCCGGGGCAGGCCTGCCCTCCCAAGGCAGCCCTTCTGGAATTAGAGAGGCCTGAGTGTCGGGTTGGCCATGGAGTCTCCTGGAGCGCTGGTCCGGCACTGGGATGTGGGCCTGCCCCTGGAGTCCCCATCATCTCTGTGGTACCGTAGAGGGTTTTTCTTGAAGTTTTCCCCTTTGGAATATGGCGTGCAATGATGTCTGCGCATGGCTGCCCTGCTGGTCTCTGCCGCACTCCACCCCTTATACAGGCTGGTGGACCTGCAGTACCCCCGATCTTCATTGGGGGGCCGCCAGGACACAGAGCGACCCTGGATCCCTCCCCACGGAGAGGAGAGCTGTCCTCTCCCTCCACTGCCTACCCCCGGCAACCCAACATAGTGTCAGCATGGCTCAGTTGGTAGCACATCCGCCTCTGAACCAGAAGGTCGTGGGTTCTCGTCCCACACCGGGATTGGGCTTGCACCTAAAAAAAAAAAAAATCAAAATCGCTGGTATCCAAGTGCAGTATTAGGAGGTTGCTGTACTGCTGGGGTGTGCCGTCCTTCGGATGAGATGTTAAACCGAGGCCCAGGTGGAAGTAAAAGTACCCAGGGCACTCTTCGCAAAGAGTAGGGGACATTCCCGGTGTCCTGGCCAACATTCCCCTTCCCATAAACCGGTTCACGCAATTATCCAGGCTGTGTGTGGGTGGTGATGTGCGATGTGGCCACCACCACACATTCAGTCACTTCACTACCAGTCTAGCATTCCTTGTAAAGCGCTTTGGGATACACTGTGTATGAAAAGCGCTATATAAATGCTGATTCTTCTTCTTCTTCTTCCGTCACCAAACCCGGGTCACTAGCATGGCGTGAGGTGTGGCGTCCAGCGCCTCACCCTCAGCGCCACCGGGGCCGGCCCCTTGAGAAACATTTAAACACTGCGTTAGGTAGTTCATTTTCAGCAGCAAAATATGTAGTTCTCAAAAGCCCTTTAACTTGCTCATCACTCTGTGCAAACAGCCTTATCTATTGCCTTTGCCACTGCCTGACAGTTTGATTCAGTATCCTTTTTTTGTTTTTTGTTTTTTTAAATGTTTTAGTATAAGGAGTTCTACCAGAATGTCTTATTAGAGTCAATGTTTTGTAAAAAATGCTTTTAAAAAGGAATGGATGCATAACACTTAGTAAATAGAACAGCTCATCTGACCACTGTCTTTATCAAACAACAACCAGCTGTAAATCTTCGCCACCTTTGCTGGAACTTATCTTTGTTTTTCCTCCTCAGAGAAGCTGCAGCTAGGTACAGTATCTGGCCCGTCATTATTAATTCTTGCGGCTCCAGTTCTGGTGCAGGCCAGGCTCTTGTACATCTACTACTGCACCTTCTTTGTGTAGCCTTTTTCTGGTTATTTCCTCTGAGGCCTCTTGCAGATTTGGTTGTCTTCTTTTCAGCCAGATCATTAATGATGCATTTTGTGCCATGTAACATTTTTATGTTGCTTGCACTTATGTGCAAGAAACACAGTGCCATCATCCGAGTTTTCGGAGGTGTGTCACCCCATCCTCCAGTTCAGTCAGTGAATTTGCAGGCGCGCAGCCGCAGTTTTCAATGACTGCTGCAGCTGTCTATGACAGCAGAGGAAAATGCAGTGACGCCACAGTTGAAAGGAGAGCTCGCTTCCGGTGAGCAGAGCTCTCCCCACACACCGTAAGCAGCATATTGCGTGCTGATGCGCCCCTTCCATGCATGGCTCCCTCCCCTCCCCCACAAAGTCTGCCTAGGTGCCACGCTGGGAGCCCACCCCAGCAGAAATCCTGTTATAGCCGACGGTGCCTAACTTCCGCCAGCTCCAGCCCTCCAAACAGCCTTCCTGCCACACTGGGAGCCCACCCCAGCGTGGCAAACGTCCCGCATCGTCTGAATTAAAAAAAAAAACCTGCAGCCAAAGAAGCGTTCCTCGCCGTCTCTGCTCCCCAAACCATCCACTGCTTCCTGCCTCCCCACACCCCCTCACCCCATACTTACCTCCGGAGCTCGGTGCAACGATCATCGTGGACCGGGAACACATCTGTACTCTTCAAAGCCGACCGCGAACTGAGGAAATGCCGGTAAGCTGTATAATGGAATAAATAGGGTTTTTCAACTTTGTTCCATATCTCAGGCATTTTGAGCCCAAATTTTCAACATGGAGTTCTGGGACCCCTCCTCATGAATTCTTGCACTGTCATGGCGTTAATCCGGACTGAAGGTGATTTCAGCGTCCTCTTGGCGAAATCTTAGCACAAAGTCGATGCTGTCTTCGAATGCCAGTGTTCATAAGGTGGCTCTCAAAAGCCTGTGTTGAAAAATTCCTAAAATGACTGTTTTACGAGCGCATGCCAAGCAGTTCTACAGCAGACACCGTAGTTCTAATTTTCAATATTTTCACTCCAGATTTTCAACATTGCCATTTTACCACACCTCCTTATGAGCAGTACAGCTGTCATTTTTCACATCCTGCCCAAAATGTGTTTCCGCGTATGAAGCGCACAATGGCACAGTCGGTGTGCTAAATCAATGTATGGGACACATTAAGAAAATCACAGTGACACTGTTCATGAGCAGAGGTCTTAAAATGGCTATGTTGAAAATTTGGTGAAAAAATTCCTAAAAATGACTGTTTTATGAGCTGCTATGCTAAGAATTCACGCACGCTGAAGTTCACTAATTTTCAATATTTGCACTCCAATGACTTCCAAATACCTAAACGGCACATACAAGCATGCAACATTTGGCATTGACAAATGCTTGTTTTTTTATCTATGTTACTGAGACACTGCCCTAGGTTACAGACTTTCCCACCCCTTTCAGTTGTTTTTCCACAGTTATCTCCTTGCAGTTTTTTTTTCCCCGTTTTTTTTCCTTCAATAATAAATTCAACTTTTTGGGGAACTCAACCAGATTATGGACCTTCCCACCCTTTTCAGCTGTTTCCCCACACAGTCCTCTTTTTTGCAAGAGTTCTTTTTATTTGTTTTTAATTATTTCATAATAAACCCAGCTTTTCCTGAGACACACCCAGGTTACAGACTTTCCTGCCCTTTCAGATCAGTTTCTCCACAATTCTTGTGGAAAGTTTTTTTATTTATTTTTTCATTCTTTTATAATAAATCCTGCTTTTCTTTGGATTCTGTCATACCCAGGAACGGACATTCCCACCCATCAGTTTCCCTTAAAAAATTGTTTTTCTGGCAGCAACTACTTTGGAGTTGGCCCAGTTCCCACCTTCTGGCACCAAGTTTTTTTGTTTTTTTTTTGCCCAGGCATGTTCCAGCTTCTTTTTTGGACTAAGGGGCCAGTCTTTGTCAACTTCTGAATTGCGCAATTTTTTTGTTGTTAAATTGCAGCCTGTTGGTATTACTGCTTTTCCTCCCAGTCCACCCCCAAAATTATAGTTTATCTCCCAGGCACCTTTATTTTGTTGTGCTAGTAGCAGCAGCCTTCCCTTAATTTTTTTTCTAGCAGTTTTGTTTGGGCCGAAAGCAAATGCCCCCTTTATTTGTCACTAACCAGACTTGGCTCAGTATTTTGTGTTTTCATTCATGCAGCTGCTTTTGAATGACTCATGTCACATCATGTCTGTGCCTGCTGCATCACTTTTTTCTGCAGTTTTCGCTGACAGCCGACTGACTGTTCTTGGCTGCCACAGGCCTCAGCAATGCCTGCCCCTCCATTTCCCGCTGCCGACACGGCGCTTTTTTTTTTTTTTTTTTTTAGCTAAAAAGTAGTAGTTTTGTGACGCCCTTCCCCAGAGGCCCAGGGTGCCATTACAATGAAATAAACACACACATCCAACCAATAACAGTTAACGATAACATCATAACAACCAATAAAAGTTCTTAAAAACCATAAAACATAATTGCCAGCTAACAACCCACTTAAGTAACAAATACCTGGGCAAACAGGTAAGTTAAGGCTTTTAAAAAAAATAAATAAAATAAAAAAAAAAAAGGCTTTTATCGATGGGGCCTCCCTCAGAGCCCTCGGTAGTGAGTTCCACAGGACCAGATCTGCCACCTTGAAGACTCTGTCCCCTGATGATTTAAGTCTAGTCCTGGGGACAACCAGGAAGCCCTCATCGGAAGAGCAGAGAAAGCGAGCGGGAAGATACAAAAGTAGAAGTTCACATAGGTAGCCCGACCCAGCCCGTACAGGGCCTTATAAGTTAAACTGATCTTACAGGAGATGCACCACTTAACCGGCAACCAGTGTAGTTCTCTCAGTGCAGGAGTAATGTGACTATCTAGAAAGGCCTGTCAGTCTCGCAGCCACGTTCTGCACTAGCTACTGGCATTGTAGCGTACCTCCACTGACCCCAAGGTAGAGGGCATTGCAGTAATTGAGACGAGACTTTGGAGGCATGCACCAACGATGGCAACTCTTCGGGGGAGGGGGGAGGGAACAAATCTGGCTGACATTTCTAAGGTGACAGAAACTTTTCCAGATGACTGCCAACAGCTGAGCCTCAAATGCCAGCCTTTTGTCCAGAATGATGCCAAGATTCTTCACCTTTTGGGCAGTATCAAGGCTGAAGGTACCAAGGCAGAGGTCCGATACTCTCTCAGATAATGCCAATCCCCTTCTTACCCGGCTCACTCACCAGTACTTCAGTTTTGTCCGGCTCGAGTCTCAGCCAGCTCAAGGAAATCCAGCTTGGGACCTCAGCCAGACACTTGTTCAGCACATCTACTGCTCCCCGGTCCTGGGGTACAAAGGACAGACAGAGCTGGATGTCATCTGCATACCAGTGAAACCCCAAGACCAGCCCACCGGCACAGCAGTAGCACTACTGCTCACAACCTGGGTTCAGAAGCGAGCCTGAGTGTCTGAGAAAAAGCCGTGGGGGGTGCGGGAGACAAGGATTGAGCATCCCATGGACTGCTCTCCTGCATGGGAGGAGAGGAAGCTCCTGGTACATGTCCGACCCCCCTTGGCTCTCCATCTTCCCGTTCAATTAGCCGTGGGTTGCGGGGGAGGCTCTTGGTGGCCCTTTCATGGGGGGTACTGGCAGGGATGCAGGTAAGTCCCGGGAATGGTGGGTGACGGGGCTTGGTGAGTGGCTAGACCGACAGGGGCTGGTGGAGACATGGGGAAGAAAAAAAGGCAGTAACCCAACTCCATGCTGCCTGATGATCCTGCCCAGAGGCAACATGTACACCAAAACAGCATGGGCAAAAGGACCGATCCCTGGGGTACGCCACAGTGCAGGTCCTTTGGGTGCCATGAGAAATTACCCATCACAACCTGCTGAGACCTGTCCCCAAGGAAGAACACAAACCAGCTAATAACTTTGCCAAGGAGTCCCACATATTCCCCGAGATGGTCCAATAATGGCCCGTGGTCAGTGGTGTCAAATGCTGAGGAGAGCTCCCGAAGAACGAGAACCGACCACTCTCCTCTATCTCTTGCCATGAGCAAATCATTGTGCAACCTGAACAGAGCAGTCTCAGTGCTGAACTTTGACCAAAACCCCAACTGCAGAGGCTCATATATGTCGAAGGTCTCCAGGTGAGTCTCTAAGGAGGCAGTATAGTGCTGCGGCTCAAAGATCTGAGCTGCAAACCTGGAGATCTGGGTTCGAGTCCCACAGCCCCCAACTGCATACAGTGTGACCCTGAGCAAGTCACAACTTCCTTGTGCTCCCAGGTCACACCCGGAAACAAGCTTCAGCTTAGTGTGCCTTTCCTGGTTAAACAATTTCCCCTTTCCTTTCCTTCTAGCTCTAACAGAACCACCTTCTCAATAACCCAATAATAATAAAAACAAAGGCAAGTTAGAGATAGGCCTGTAGTTTGCTAGTACATCCAGATCCAGCCATTTTTTTTCCCAAAAGGGGCCTCACCAGCACATTTTTCCATTCGGCAGGGAGGACCCCCTCCAACAAGGAACACTGAATGATCCCAGCAAACACTGGGCTCAACTGCTCAACACAGCCCACTGAGAGCTGCATTGGGCCAGGGGCCAGTTCACAGTAAGCTGGTTGCAGCCCTGAAATCACCCAAACAATCTCCTCTGTCATCACTGGCCGAAACTCACTCCAGGACCACTGACCGCCATTGTAACATCCTGTCCCAGCACTGCTGGACAGTAACTGTCCAGAAGAGAAGAGTCCAGCCCTAAAAGAGGACACCTTGTCCAAGAAAAAATGAGCAAACTCTTCACATTTCACAGATGACGCAACTTTCATGGGCTGTAGAAAGGCCTGATGTAAAAGCCTGTCCACCACCCAAAAAAACATGAGGTTGGTTCCTCCCGGCCACAATCCGTCTGGACAGAATTCTGCCTTCTTATGAGAGATTGCTCTTTGATACTCACCGTAGTGGGTATTCAAAGCCAGTTTGTCCTCCTGGGCCCTGGACCTCCTCCAATGTCGATCTAACCTCCGTCCCATAGCCTTCATCGCCCTCAACTCACCATTAAACCATGGCGAGCCAAGGCGTAAAACCAGAGGAGAAGAATAAATTACTCACCTTAATAATTATGTTTCTTCTAATGGAGTCTTGCTGTATTCTGACATTATGCAGTTAGCCCCAGCACTTGAACTGCTCCGGAGAGGAAAGAGTTAACTCTATGCCAAAAGCATAGAACGTTGAGCTCAAGCTCGGTTCAAACCTCTGTCTGCTGCACTTTGAAGTGTAACCTTCAGATTCTTACGAGCTAACACTAACTACCCCCACTATGTGGAAATTGTAAAATTTACTAGCCAAAAAGGCAACCAAATATTTTGGATCCCCAAAAGACTCAAGTCGAGAAATCCAAAACAAAAAGCTAGGTAGTGAACAAATATCATTATCAAAACACATAAATAACCCACTCCCCCGTCTAAAATGGGGAGAGTGCCAAGTACACCCCTGAGGTGCAACACTGCACCTGCCAGCCCACTTCCCAAAAACCAGGTTCTGAGAAGGGAGGCAGGGAGGAAGGTCAGAATACAACAAGACTCCATTAGAAGAAACACGATTACTAAGGTGAGTATTTTTTCTTCAAACAACATGAAGTCTTGCTGTATTCTGACATTATGCACACTACCAAGCAGTACCTCCATGGAGGAGGGTATCAAACCTATTTTGGGAATAGGCTCTGCAGTACTGCTGTACTGAACCTAGCATCACTCCTAGGCTGGATATCCAGAGAGTAATGCTTGGTGAATGTATGGACCGTTTTCCAGGTGGCTGCTTTGCATATCTCTAACAAGGGTATATGTCTGGCAGCAGCCAGAGAAGCAGCTGTACCTCTAGTCGAATGAGCCCTCAGGCCAGAGGGTGATATTTTGCCTAGCTTTTCATAGCAGATTTGTATACGAGAGACAATCCACCTGGCAATGGTTCTAGTAGCAGGTTTACCCTTCCCCACTTCACCATAAGTGAGAAACAACTGGAGGGAGTCAAACCTAAGTGCCTTAGTATGCTCAATGTAGTAGCCAAGAGCCCTTTTAACATCCAAACTGTGTAACCTTCTCTCTCCTGAAGAAGAATGATCAGTGAAGAACACAGGAAGAGACATGGATTGGTTCAGATGAAAATCTGAAACCACTCTGGGTAGGAACCTCCTGTTGGTTCCAAGGACCACCTTATCTCTATGGAATGAGATAAAATCCTGCTCTACTGACAGAGCTTGCAATTCACTGATATGCCTGGCAGAGGTAATAGCTACCAGGAACACAGTTTTCCAAGTCAAGTACTTAAGTTCTGCTGCGGCCAAAGGCTCAAAAGGAGGTTGCATAAGCTGAACGATGCAAACATTAAGATCCCAAGCAGAAGTAGGATCCCTAAAGAGGGGGATTGGTATGAAGCAATCCTTTGAAGAGTTTATAGAAAGCAGGGTGAGATGCCAGTGAGGAGGGCTTTCCCACTGCCAGAAATACAGAAACAGCTGACAAGAATACTTTTTTTTTTTTTTTTGGTACCTCCGCCGCGCCAGATTTTCCGCCCAGTCACGGATCCCCCCTGCTGCGGCATCCCCCCCTCTTGAGCCACGCTCCCAGTACCCCTGGCTTGCCCCTAAGGCGGGGATGCGTGGCACCTTGGCTCCTTAGGGTGCCACGAACGTCAGAATAGGGCTGGGAGACGTGTTTTGGGAATATTGCAGCCCGAGGGACGGGCATTATAGAGGCGGAGGTAGGAGTTTTTCCCTTTAAGGGGCGGAGCGTGAAATGACGCCAGCATCTGCCCGCCTCATCTGATGTCAGGGCCCAGTGCTTGGGGTTCTCCAGGTCTCCACCAGGAGTCCACCGTGCATCGACGACTCACCACACCCTCCCCCTGGATCAGGAGAGCAGTCGTGAGACGCTCGATCCTTCTTCCCCCGGCCGGCCCTCCGGCGACCCGAGTCCGTTCCCGAACCCGGGTCGCTGGCGTCGCAAACGGAAATCCAACCGCTGCACCGGCGGGCCGGCTTGACAAGTATACTTTGAGGGCAGCTGGTCAGAGGCCTAAGCCATTAAGATGAACCATGTAATCCAGAACTGTAGACAAGTCAGTAGTATCTGGGGATAAGTGCTTATTGGAACATCAAATGTTGAATCTTTTCCATTTGGAGTTATATGTTTTTCTGGTGGCAGGTTTTCGAGAGGCTTTGAGAATGTCCAGAACCCCTTGATACAGATGCAGCTTTGCACATTCTAGTACTTCAAGAGCCATGCCTTGAGATCGAGAGACCGAAGGTTGGGGTACCAGATCCTCCCCTGAGAGGAGGTTAACAGGTTGTGATTCCTGGGGAAAGACAGGGGAAGATGGACTGCTAGGGACAGCAACAGGGGATACCAGGGCTGTCTGGCCCAGTCTGGAGCAATCAGGATCACTTTGCAAGATTGTGACCTTATCTTGACCAGGTCTTTGAAAAGTAGAGGAAAAGGAGGAAAGGCATACAGAAATTTCCCCTCCCAATCCAGAATTAGCATCCAGGGGAACTGAACCCAAGACTGGGAGTCTGCAACAAAAAAAGGGGAAGTTGGTTATTGTCTAGGGCTGCAAAGAGCTCTATCTCTGGAGTGCCCCACCTTGAAAAGATCACTTAACACTAGGGGATCCAGTGACCATTCATGATGGCCCTGGGAGATCCTGCTCAATGCATCTGCTAGCACATTGTCCTTCCCCGGGAGGTGGACTGCTACAAGAGATGTCTGAAGTGAATAAGACAGGAACCATAATTTCATGGCTTCCGTGCACAAGGTCGCAGACAGAGTGCCTCCCTGCTTGTTGATGTACCACATGGTGGTGGTGTCTGTCCTGACCTGAACCACCTCGTTCTGTACCGAGTCCGAGAAGGCTTGTAGAGCCAGGTACACTGCCCTGAGCTCCAGAAGACTGATGTGGAAAAGAGACTCCTGAGGGAACCACACTCCCTGAGCTGTGTGAGGGCTCCCAGGTGAGCTCCCCACCCCAGGAGAGAAAAATCTCTGGTAAGAACCACAGAATGAGACTGAGTGATGAATGGGACTCCTTGCCTGAGGTTGTCCTGATCCAACCACCACTGGAGAGCCTGGATCAGAGTCGGAGTCACTGGAATTAGTTTGGTTAGAGGATCTTTTTTCTGAGACCAAAAAGCCCTCAAATGGAACTGGATGTCTCATCTGAAATCTGTCCCCTTGGACCACTGCAGTGGAAGCTGCCATGTGGCCCAGGAGTTGAAGGAAATGCCTTGCTGGTCGAGACACCAGAAGGTGGAAAGAAGAAGCCAGCTCTATAAGGGCATTTACCCTTGCCAGAGGGAGAAAGGCTCTTGCTTTGACAGTATCCAACTCTACCCCATGAAAGTCAAGAGTTGCACTGGTTTGAGAACTGATTTTGGAAGACTGAGGAGGAATCCTAGAGAAGTGAGCACTTGCTGGGTCACTTGCAAATTTGACTTGACTTGGTCTGGAGACTGACCCACAATGAGCCAGTCGTCTAGGTATGGGAATATGGAAATGTTTTGTCTCCCCAGAAAGGCCACTACTACTGCTAAGCATTTTGTGAACACCCTTGGAGCTGATGTTAGGCCGAAGGGCATTGCTTTGAACCGGTAATGGCCTGAAGGCAATTCAAACCTGAGGTACTTTCTGTGGGAGCACCTGATGGGAATGTGAAAGTAGGCATCCTTTAGGTCCAGGGAGGCTAGCCAATCCCCTGGCCTTAGAGAGGGAAGAATTATTCCCAGAGTCACTATTTTGAATTTTGGCTTTACTAGGTGCTTGTTTAAGTATCTTAAATCTAGGATGGGCTGCCACTCCCCTGTTTTTTTCAGGGTAAGGAAGTATCTGGAGTACAGACCTTTGCCCCTGTGAGGTATAGGAATTTTCTCAATGTCTCAGAGCCAGCAGAGATGAAACCTCTGCCTCTAGGGCAATGGTTTTGGAGATGTTTGCAGGTGGAAAGGACCTGACCCTCAGCTTGGAAATTTTTTCAAGCTGAGGGCCAGTCCCAGGCTTACTACCTCCAGGACCCACTTGTCTGAGGTAACAGTCTTCCAGTCCTGGAAGTAGTAAGCCAGCCTGCCTCCTACAGGAATTGGGGAGTCGACCCGGGCTGACACATCAGGGTGTCTGCTTGGCAGGAGCCTTAGACTGAGAGGAGGATGCAGCCTTGCTCATCCCACTTCTGCCTCTCCCTCTGAATAACCCCCTCTGAGGAAAAGGAGAGGAGGCCTGTGCCAGGTAGAAAGGCCTGTGAAAGTGCCTGCCCCTGCCCCTAGATTGCTGCTTCTGAGGAGTTGCCTGCCTCTCCTTGGCCTGTGCACTCCTGTAGGTGGTCCTGTATTCGTCCATTTTCTTCATACAATTCTCTATCTGCTCCCCCAAACAGAGAATTCTCGATGACAGGGAAATCCATGGCCTTAGCCTGGGTGTCCTGTGATAGGCTAGTACAGCAAAGCCAAGCCAGTCTCTGAAGAGCCACAGATGTAGCCATAACTCGTAATGGCACATCCTTGGAGTCCACAGCAGCATGAAACTGGATTTTTGATGCCTCAATCCCATCAGCAGCCACCTCCTCCAGCTCCTTGGCCAGCAGGGAGGAAGCCGGTTTAGCCAGTTCCAGAACAGTATCCCATCTGGACTTCTGGTATCTGGCTGTATAGGCCATATAGTTAGCCTGCCTGAGTCCCAAGGAAGATGCCATGTACTGTTTTTTTAGTCATGGTATCCAGCTTCCTGGAGTCTTTATCTGGGGGCCGGGGGGGTGAAGCCAAGGGTATATTAGCCTCATCACAGGCTGCAGCCTGCATGACCCCAACATGGTTGCATTGCTGGTACAAGTACGCCGTACCTGGGCCTGACAACATATACCTCTTGTCCATTCGCCTGTCCACAGGTGGTAAACAATTTGGAGTTTTTAGTAACTTCTGTGTCTGTTTCCCAAAAGATCTGTGAAGGGGAATAGACAATCTCTTGGACTCTGGGATGTCCACCATCTCCACATAGTCAGACTCCTCTTGCTCCTCAACAGCTTCATCTAATGGGCGCTGGAGGGTTTCCGCCACTTTTTTGTAGAACATAAAGTGAGACGGGGACTGAGAAAGCCTAAGAGAGGGAAACACCAAAAGGTCTGTCTGGGGAGATGTCCGGTTCTATGGGCTCATCCAGACCTTCCACACCACCATCGTCGTCATCTTCGTCCCCCTCAAAAAATCGGTTCATAATAGTCTTCTGGGGAATAATCCGGAACCAGGGGAAATAGACAGAACCAAACGCCTACCAGAAGGTGTCGGATCAGCTGAATTAACCAGCATTCAACTATACGAATCGCCTCCCACTTCTCGGGCGGTTGGACGATGCAGTTCTGGATCCAAACCGACAAATTCTCTTTTTCTTCGTTTTGCCAGAACCGACACCTCGGGATCAGCTCTCCTTTTGCCCAAGGGAGTCTCACCCAGGTCAGTGGGCACTCCCTCAGGTTCGGTCGGAACTGAACCGGGCTGGCCATCCAGGTCAGCAGACTTCTCGGCCTCCTTTTCCCTAAGCCTACCCAATCTTTTATTCAGGGTGGCTTTAGAAAAACGTTTACATATTTGGCAGTCTGAATCAAGGTGTTCACATCCCAGACAGTAAACACAGGTGGTGTGGGGATCAGCCTTAGCAAAGGCCTCCCCACACGCACTGCAGTGTTGAAACCCAGTGGGTCCAGTTTTTCTCTTGGGTTTCTCAGATGAAACCATCCTACAAACTTACCCTTTTTTTGGCAACAGCCAGGCAAGACCCCCTTACCGGTTCCTAACCGTGTCACAGGTGTTGGAAAAAACGTTAAAATACGTTTTTTTTTTTTTTTTTAAAGAACCGATAAGGACTGGTACCTCACACTAAATTCAGAAATCAAAGTAAAACAGACAACCAGTTCAGCCAAACTGATTGAAAATATTACTTTTACAATTTCCACAAATTTAGCATTAGTCCACTACCTAAAGTACTTACTGTACTGCAGACGGGGATCTGAACTGAAAATAAAATGAAAATAGCGGTTTAAAACCAACATTTTTACTGGACCGAACCGACAGCAAAGGAGAGATCGGAGGAGCGACTGTTCAGTTAGGCGGAGTAAACAATCTGACGGTTACACTTCAAAGTGCAGCAGACAGAGGTTTGAACAGAGCTCGAGCTCAACATTCTATGCTTTGGCATAGAGTTAACTCTTTCCTCTCTGGACCAGTTCAAGTGCTGGGGCTAACTGCATAATGTCAGAATACAGCAAGACTTCATGTTGTTTGAATGAACACAGTCTGGAGCCATCAGATCACAGGCTGCTCTGACGGCCCTATTATAAGCCGTCACCACTTCCTCTGTACCCCAAGCACAAGCAGTCAACATGCCTGAGGTGTTCGGTACCACCAAGAGTCCTTCAGGGCTCAGTCCTCTCAATGGGCATTACCTGACCACCTTCACAGGGGGGGAGCCCTGAACTCGAAACTGATGGACGATCCGACCAACTGATCGGATCAATCCCGAGGTTCTCCACCTCAAGCCCCATGTGAACACCAGGTCCAATGCGTGTCCGTGTTGGTGAGTTCCAGCAGCAACTGCTTGAGCCAGGCCCAGAGCAGCCATGCTCTGAAGGAACTCCGGCCCAAAATGTGAGAGCTCGTCGTTGACCCAGGCACTGAAATTGCCAAGGATAATCCAACTCAGCGACTCAAACACCCGGTCAGCAACGGACTCCACGATTTCCCACAGAAAGTCCCCCTCTTGCCCAGGTGGAAGATATATGAGGAGGACCCTGCGCCTGGACCCCCATGCAAGGACACGCACTCAAAGGAAGAGGTGTCCCCCATAGGGTCCACCCACTATACCCAGCTCAGTTCCTTAAAATAAATAAATAAATAAATAAAAATATGGCTCTCTCCTCCCCCACCCACAGTGATCTTTCCTCAGGCGGTGCATTACGGATAAGCTTGGCAGGCACCGCTTGCCTCCAAAATTGGACCAGCATCGCCACCTAACCAGCTCTTCGTAAAGCTGAAAAAATAGCGCACATACATGTGACAAGTACATAAATATACACGACTGCTAAAATAGTGAACTATAATAAAAATAAAATACAAGGACAGACTGCTAATTTCATTTACGATGGTACTGCAGCATTTGCAAGACACCTGAAAAGTAATCTTTTTTTTTTTTGTTTAAGTACAACAAGAAATGTCAATTTCTATAGCCCCATATTTAAAAAGTATTAAACACATCACTGAAGACGATATCAATGCCAATTGAAATTAAATACTTAACAGTATACAGAAAGCACAGATGGCTGTGATCTACAGAGATGTGTGTGGGGAAAAGATCTCCAAAGCAGCCAAAATATGATAGCAGCAATACTGCATACAAATAGGTATTTTCATCATTCATTAGAAAATATGTAAATTGATAGAAATGGACTGCTGTATGTCATTAACAAATCTGGGATCCCGGAGTACAAAAACAGAAACACCCTGTCAAAAAAAAAAAAAAAATCAGTCTGTTGTCACATCAAGATAGTTATCCAAATGTAGTGAAATGCCAGGGGTCAGGAGTAAGAAGAAAATGGGGACAGAAACAGATGGCACGCTTCACTTTCTAAGGAAAGCAGCAAATTAAAAGTCCATTATTTTGACCTGGTGAATTTAAGGCTAGGATGCTCACCCACCCGCCCGTATCTTAAAGGCTCATTTGGTCCCCCCCCCCCATGTAAAATGCTCCACAGACACACGTGGTGAAGTCGAAGGTTTTTTCTACATCGAACTGCAGAAAAAAAATTTACAATTGATCATTTTGTTAATAGTACAGTTGCTTGTAGTTTATTTAGCCACGTGTGTCTGTAGGGCATTTTACGTTGGGGGGGGGGGGGAACAAAAGGTGAGCATCTTAGTTCTATATGTAATTCCAATCATCGTAATGCTTTGTTTTGCCAATTACAAACTAGCAGCAACAGTATACACCCATCAGTTTAGGTTCTGTGGAATTCAGAAGGTTTTTGCTGGTCTAAGAGGGGGGTGATATTGAACTACTTTTGAGCAGCTGGGAAGCCTTTTGGATTTTCTGACTAAGTGCCTTAAATTCACCAGGTCTAAATGACGGAGTTGAACTTGCTGCTTTCCTTAGAAAGTGAAGAAGTGTGCCATCTGTTCCCGTCCTCATTTTCTTCCTGCTCCTGCCCCCCCCACCCCCTGGCACTTCACTACATTTGGATAACGATCTTGATGTGACAACTGACTGATTTTTCTGACAGGATGTTTCTGTTTTTGTACTCTGGGATCCCCAATTTGTTAATGTTAATGACATGCAGCAGTCCATTTCTATCAATGATGAAAATATTTATTTGTATGCAGTTTTGCTGCCATCATTTTGGCTGCTTTTGGGATCCCCCACCACACATCACTGTAGATCACAGCCATCTGTGCCTTCTCTATACTGTCAAGTATCTGGTTAATTTCAATTGGCATGGATATCATCATTGTCTTTAGTGATGTGTAACACCTTTCAAACATTGGGCTACAGAAATTGGTTTAGTTCTTCTTGTACTTAAAAATAGATTACTTCTGAGCTGGCCCGGTGGCCCCGAGGGCTGAGACATCGAACCACGCTGGCAACCCGGGATCGGGAGTGATCCCGGGGAGCTGTGGGTTGGCAGGGGAGGAGAGGATTGAGTATCCAGAGGACTGCTTTCCTCTTTTGGAGAGGGTGGGCTTTGAATCCCTGCCGCACAGTGGCTCTCAGTGGAAACTGAGAGCACTACACTCCGCAGGGATATGTGCTGGGGTGAAGGTGATGTCGGATATCTGTGGGTGAGTGCGGGAGCGTGCTTTCGGGAGCTGACGTCACTGCACTTCCACGCCTTCAGGGAGGGACCAGAGAACAAAGGAAAAACCCCGGCTGCCGGGAAGATGACGACGGACCCTACAGCCGGTCCCCCATGCCCATCGCCGGACCCTGCCTGCACTAGAGTTCCCAATTCCTTCTCCACTCTCTGACCACAAACTAGATTGTGAGAAATGGTGCCAAAAAGGAGCGGTGGCCCTGCCTCAGGGAGTATGTAAGCTGGGAGGGGGGAGGAGGGGGTCAGCTGGCCAGAGATGGAAAGGAGCTCCAGAGGGGGGCCTGCTGTATGGAGGATCTCAGGCGGGCGGGAGAAAAAAATGACTCCTTGGGGATCATGTCTGAGGGAGATCCCAGTGTGGCTGGTGATTGCCAGGAAATAGAATTGGGGAAAAAAATAGATTACTTCTTCAGGTGTCTTGTAAATGCAGCAGTACCATCATAAATGAAATTAGTGGTCTGTCCTTTATTTCATCTTTATTATAGGTCACCACTTTAGCATTTATGTATTTGTTGTCATATGTATGTGTGCCATTTATTTCACCTATGCATTAATTTTGGTGTACATCTCTA
Organism: Neoceratodus forsteri; assembly: GCA_016271365.2. Lineage (NCBI taxonomy): Eukaryota > Metazoa > Chordata > Ceratodontiformes > Ceratodontidae > Neoceratodus > Neoceratodus forsteri. The sequence goes on along the minus strand of JADMNL010000024.1, from coordinate 425,146,872 downwards.
AACACTGCACTTAAAAGGTGGTTACTCCTAGTTGTGGACACTCCCTGATGATGCTCTAGCGAAACCAGTCAGAGATTTTGTTGGGGGGTCCTGCTGGTGCCTCCCCCATTTGGTAAGAGATCCCTGCACTCTTATGGTTGGTTCTGAATAAAAATTTAACCTATTAGCAACACAATGGTGTCTTGGCACTTATGTACTGGTTGGCGGGTGGTGCTGGAGTTTGTGTACTGGATATCTAGTTCTCCCCTTGGCACACCCAGCCGTGTCGTGGCTTTGTTTATTTGCTCTCTGTAAAGCATGCCAGGGCGACTGAGGAACAAGAGACAAAGTCCACAATAATAGCCATCTTGTTCCTCATTGACCTGGGATTACAAAGCAACGCCCAAAGAGGTCGAGTAGTGGTGACCGGCCCATCAGCTGCCTGTCCATTCGGTACCACGGAGACGGGGACTACCACCCTCTACAATCCCTGGAGCATCTTCTAGTCTGCACTATTCAGACTGCCCCCAAACAACCCCCATCCTATACCCTATCCCTCCTGCGATGCCTTTGGTAATCCATAACCCCTGCATCGCAATGAACTGGCAGGCAGGGGAAAGTCCCAGAAGGGACGCAGTTCACACAGCAGGGATGGGAGTAGCTGATCCTATGTAGTAGCTCAGGAAAACACATTATCACTGTGTTACAAGACTAACAAATTGACCCCCCCAACTAATTATTCCTCCCTACACAACTGCCCCAGATCCACTCCCCCTCACCCCCTCAGGCATTCACACCAAACCACACTCACTCCGATATACAATTCACAATCAACTCACACTTCAACACCCTAAGTAAATAATCTGAACGTACTCTTGGTACTTACTCTGTTTATGCCCTTCAGGTACTTGAAGATCTCAATCATATCCCCTCTCTCTCTCTCTCTCCTGTCCTCTAGGAAATACATATTGAGCTCCTCAAACTCTCCTCATATGGCTGGTCTCCCAATCCCAGGATCATTTTTGTTGCCCTACGCTGCACCCCCTCCAGTACCTTGATGCCCTTTTTCAAGTAGGGGCACCAGTACTACATGTAGTACTCGCAACAGTGGCCTCACCACGGACCTGTACAGGGGCAAAACGACGACTTGTCTCCTGGAGGCGATTCCCCTTGCGATGCACCCCAGCATTCTATTAGCCTTTGCCGCTGTCCTCCTGCACTGGGCTAAGTGGTTCATTTCTCCTGTTACTAGTACTCTCAGATCCTTCTCCTCCATTGATGTGGATAACTGCATTCCCCCCCAACCAGTAACTATTCCTGGGATTTCTGGCCCCCAAGTGCATAACCTTACACTTCTTGGCACTGAACCCCAACTGCCATGTGTTCCACCAGTCCTCAGGCTTGCCACAAGCACAGGGCTCTGTGTAAGGGGTTTTAGACCAGGATAAGGTGATCCAGGGACTGGGTAGCCTGAGTCCACTGGATAAGTAGCATCCACTGGGGAATGGGAATGTGAAAGAAGGACACAGGAGCAGTCATGATGGTCACTACCATGAGGCCCATGAGTCAAAATATGGACTTCCCAGAGACCCGGGCGCTGAAAGCAATCACTGTGGCTTGAGAAATTATAATGTCACATGGGGTTCCAGAAGGAACGCCCATGTTGTGTCCAGGACATATTCTATAAAATGAAGGCACTGGCACAGGCCAGGACTAATTTGGGTTTGTTGGCCTGGATATCCAGTTGGCCAAACATGGTCAAATCTTGTGCAAAGGGTGACTTGCTGTGTCAGTGGAAAATGCTTTAACTAATTCTCTCACAGTGGACATTTTGGGTCAGGTTCAGCAATGGATGGTTCCGACGCCATAAGGCAGCTACGGGACCGAAGGAGTTAATAAGCCAACCATCCAGGTACAGAAATACATACAGCACATCCTGGCATAAGGCTGCAGCCACCACAGCAAAGTACTTGATAAAAGACCTGCGGTGCGGTGAATAAGCCAAAAGGGCAAGACACAAAACTGGTAATGCTGGCCCTCCAACAGGAAGCAGAGATACTGTCTGCAGCAGTGGATCTTGATACACAGATAAGATATGCATCCGCTACCGGATCCTGATGTGCAGATATGCATCCTGCATATCCTGGGTGAAAAGTCAATCTCCCTGTGAGAGCAGAAGGCGGAGTGAATAAAGCAAGACCATGCAAGGCTTTTTATACATAACGTATATGTCCAGGTCTCTTGAGCTTTAAGACAGGGCACTGACTACACGTTTTCTACGTGACAAGGAAGTACCAGGAATAGAAACCCCAGTTCAGTTTGGCCAGGGAATAGGTTGTAGAGCCCTACTGCCCAAGAGAGTTTGTACTTTGGTTAGCAGGACCAAGAAGTGGTCTGGTGGGGTAATGACAAGGGCAGGAGTGGACGACAGGAGGAGGCATAATTAGTTCCTGAGCAGGACTCTTCTGCATAATATCTAGGACTCACCTGTCAGACATAGCCTTCCATTTAGTCACGATCTGGAGATCTTCCCCTCCTACCTGAACCCCTGATAGAGGAGCACAGTGGGACAGAAGGGAGTCAGAAGGCTGGAGACCAAACGACAGCAGCGCCAGGACCCAGACCCTTGCAGGCTTTAAAATGGACACTGGGGGCTGTTGCTTGGGGGCGGTGGCCCCTCAGGCAGACTAAAACCCTGGCATAGGAGAAGCCTCTGTTAAAAAAAAAAAAAAGCCAATCAGGGGTTGGGTAGTAAGGGACTTTAGAGAACAAAGAAACATGTTTGAAGACTATAGCCCCTTCTGAGTGAGCACCACATCATGGCCAAATAACTTCTGGCCATGAAAAGGCAAGTTAAGAACCAACTGTTGAACATCGGTGGAAAAACCAGCAACACACAGTCATGAATATCTGCAAAGGCAGATGCCAGATGCAGCTACTCGAGCAGGAGCATCAGAGGCGTTGTATGCAGACCACAGTAAACGCTTTTCCAGCCTCCATTTTGTACACAGCACACAGCTGGACTAGGTGGGCCAAGCGGTCCTTATCTGCCATCAAAGCCAATGTTTCAGTTTTAGTACTGCGCTCAGGCAACGTTATCCACCACTGCAGACCAAAACTTTCAGAGACTATTCCCCCCCCCACCCCCACATTCATTTTATTATGCATTTCCATTTTCAGTACATACTGTAGTCTTTCTAGCACACAGCACCATTTTATCATCACAAGTGTACTTTTTTTGGTTACCTCAGGTTTATCGAGACAGCAAGTAAAAGAACGTTATATTATGAAGCAGGATGGTACATAGCTCATACCGTGCAATGCGACAATCATTCCAATACACTGAGATCTGTTGAACTTTCAAAGTCAAATAACTATGATCTCTATAACATTAAAATCTTTACATTTTCCAGTGCTTAACCCTTTGAAAGATGCCCACTGTAACTTAGATGCATCTACATCCAGGAAAACTATTATAGTATGCTATCTGCCAAATATAGAGTTAATTTTCTAGAAACTAGTTGTCTATAGAAATTCCTGTTAAATCTGTAATAAGAATAAACATGAACTGTGAACAATAACCACAAAGTTCTCTGTTGTTCAGTATATCTGAGCCCCCTGCTCTTTAGTCTATTCTTAAACCGCCTCCCACTCTCTTGTCATGACAGAGTTCTTCTGTACGCAGACGATGCAGTGCTCTTCTCAAGTCACACTGACCCCATAATCCTTGAAAAGCAAATGCAGCAAAACATCACTGATGCAGAATCCTGGTTCCTTAATTCTAAGTTACTACTAAATCACAAGAAAACCAAAACAATGCTGTTCGCCTCCTCCCACAACAGGCACAGGTCTCACCAGCTTATAAATATCCAAAACACAGTCCTTGACATGATCCAAAGTTTCAAAATACCTGGGGGTCACACCAGACAGCTCCCTCACCTTCTCACTCCACACTGATCAAGTAGCTAAGGCTGCCGATTCCAAAACAGGCCTACTCTACGGGCACAAGCACTGTCTGACAAATGATGTGCTAAGGTTTGCAGTAACCAGCTCAGCCTCATCAGTGATAGATTGTGGGTTAATAGTACATGGTGCGGCAACAGACTCCACATTAAAAAGGGTCAAAACAGCCCTTCAGGCCTGTAGGCTTGTCTCAGGGGCACACTGCCTCACTCACACCTGCAACCTGTATACTCAAGCTGGGTGGCTCAATCTGCATTGTAGGATTCAATATCCTATATCAGGCGTACCTGCTCACCAAAAAGTTTACCTTGGGACTAACCCCCTCGGGGGTCCAGAGCCTTCTGTGCCCAAATACTAACACTCAACATACAAGAGGGTCAAGTTGCAATCAGTTTAAAAACTCATTCTATCTAGTGCCACCATTTTGGGTCAGGTTAAGCAATGGATGGTTCTGGTGCCATACGGCACCAACGGTAAGAATGGGTTAACCCATTCTTACCGTTAACACCATATGGAGTCAGTCCCCTTCCGCCGTACCTCACAAGGACAGAGGTCCTTCGGGTACCAGGCACCCAGCTGGCTCAGCTCCTTCCAAGGTAACGTAATGGCTGAAGCAAAGCTTGGCCCCTTCACAACAAAACTACACTCTCACCTTGTAGCACTCAGTGGCTGTCACTGCAATTCCTAAAAGGATACATTGTGTCACTGGTAATTTGTAAGACCCATGCACTTGCACCCTACCCCCCACAACTAGACCCCACCATGCTCCCCCTCCCTACTTCTCCTACCCTTACCACCCCCATCCCTTCTCCTGCCCCTCCCTTCCAGCTCACTTGCCAGGACGAAGCCCATGCAGCAGATCTTCTACACAGTCTTATCCTAATGTTTTCTCTCTTTGGTCTCCCTCCACTCAGATGTATCTCTGCACTGTTCACCTCCATAAGCAGCTACTTCCCTGTTATCATATGTCCTTCCTTGCTGGTCCCTCTGTTTTATAACTGCTTACTACCATTACCAAAGATGTATATGTTATGCTTGTAAACAATTGTATACCTTCAATATTTTTGTATTCTAATGATGTGGAGCCTCTGTAAATGAGCTTCTAGCTCACAGGTATTGTAATCTAGGACATAATAAATAAAAAATAAATAAATAAATGTCTTAACAACTGAAACAAAATATATTCAGCATTTACCCCAAAATGTTTTTATCTATATTGGAACAGAATCAGGTCTGGCCTGCAGCCCATCTGTGTGTATATCCCATCTTCCCCACTTCTCAATATACATTTCTCTCGGGTAAGCCAGAGCTCCGCTGCGTTTCTATCCATATCCACTAGTTGTATCCTTGCTTTCCATTCCAATAGGGTCAGTATGCCTGTGGATAACCAGTGACAAGTAATAGTTTTCACAGCTACCGCACACAACTCATGACACACCTCCCCATATTTTTGCCTTCTCAGTCCTGGTGGAAGCTAAACCCAAAACCATAACTTCATACTGGAAGGGGATACTTATATCCCACACTGTCTCCAGCTCGGTGTGTAGCTGTATCCGATAGTGCCGGAGCAGAGAACAGGCCCAAAAAATAGGATGGTGATTTCTTATCTCCGACAGCCTCTCCTGCACAGACTGGAGTTATTTCTTCCAAAATGCACAGTTATTACCAGGGCATTAAAAAAAAAAAAAAAAAAACACTATGAAGGATTTTCAATTTGTACCCGCCACCCCTGGCAGCTAGGTCACTTTCCACCACCCCCACCCACCCAGGATTTGATCCCAAATCGGAATCCAGGATAGGACTCCCAGCTTCTGTCTCCCAGCGGTGTCTGACTAACTACAGTGTGCTGATCAGCTGCCTGAAGTATACGATACAGGTTAGAAACTGATCTCTCTGTGACTTTTAATCGGATAACCCAATACAAGCAATCTTAGACTAATCTCAGGAGAACAACACTTTGTTGTTTCCAGTAAGAATATAGTGTCTTAACCTGCAAGAACCCGTAGTGGTCACCATGTGGTAAGCCAAATTTGTCCCTCAAATCTGTGATAGAAAGACAAACACCACCTATTAGGAATTGGGAGAAGGTAGTGAACGCCCTTTGATTCCCTCTGCGAAAGCCAGGATCCTGACTTCCTAGAGGAAAGTCCGGATTTCCCATAATCACAGTTATGGGACTTAACTCCCTCAGGGGCATCAGTACATTTTCGTAGGTCTAATAAAATTTTAATTGAGGCTCTGGTCCAAGGGTTCTCAATATTTCGGACCTGTTGAATAATCCAGTACATAAATGGTAATGTGTACACTGGCCCTGGAAGGGATGCCTGTTCTCTAGGACATACCAACCTGTAGTGACAGTCTGCACGACTATGGAGACCACCTGTGCTGACTGAGCAGCCGGGTAGTACCACTCAAAATCTGCTAACCCTAAGCCTCCCTGCTTCCTTGGTAAGAGTTAAAAGTATGCATGTCCACCTTGATTTGATGCCCCTACCACAAGAATTTCAATGCAAGGTCTGTGAGCTTTTTCCAGAAGAACAGGGGATGGTTATGGGTAGGGTCTGAAAAAGAAACAGCCTGGGTAATGCATTCATCTTCAAGGCCAACACCTTGCCACCAAGGTACAATGGATGCAATGTCCATAAATTCAGATCTTCCACCATCTCCTGCAGGAGACGTAGGTGATTTAGTTGACAGAACTTCAAGAGCTGTGGGGTGATCCTCACACCCCAAGTATCACATGGTGTTATTAGGGGTCCATTTGAAGGGGGGATGCAGAATTAAACTGTACAGGGTGGTGCCCTGAAATCAGTAGGGCTTGTGATTTGTTAATTATTTTATAGTTGGAAATCTGATCATATGCTTCTGACCCCCAGCAGAGACCAGGTGTGGAGACCACCAGATCCCTTAGAAAAACACGTGGTATTGTCTGCATATAAACCTATTTTCTGTTCCACCTGTCCTACCGTTATGCCCCTAATGTCTGGCTGCTGTCTCACTGCCACACTTATCAGTTTAATACAGAGGACAAACAAGTGGGAGCAGCTTGGCACCATGCTGTAGGGGAAACTGGGACAAGATAACCCCATTAACCCTCACTGCAGTCTCCAGGGAGTCATACAAGGTATCAATACAAGTTTTGAACTTTGGAGCCAAACTCCGTGGCTTAGAGTATTTGTTACAAGAAGGCTCAGTCCACATGGTCAAAAGTGTTGTCAGCATTCATTGAGATGGCTATCCAAAGCTGTGGACACCCCTTCTATGAGGAGAGAATATTCAACAGTCGTTGAATGTTACTATGAAGATTCCTCCCTTGCATGAAGCCTGCCTGATCTGGGTGGACCAGGCCCCCTCCACAACCCTCTTCAGCCAATGTGTTAAATTAGAGGTAAATAATTTAGGTCTACAGGCAATAGGGAAATTAGGCAGTATGATTCGTGCTGTCTTTCCCCGGTTTCAGTAAAATGGAGATGTGAGCCCTCCGCCAGGTTCTAGGTGCCTATTCCCCATCCATTACTCCCTGAAACAGCCAACTTAACTTGGGGTCAGTTCCTCCCCCAGTGCTTTATAACAACATTCCCCAGTATAACCATTCCCACCCCAGCAACTTTTCCATTTTCAAGACTTTTAGTCACCCCTTCTATTTATGTCTGGATTAGAGCCTCTAGACTTTCCATATCACTCTGACAATTTTGTGACATCAAGCTTAGTCAAATATGCCTTGATGAGGTCTTCATGGTTTGGAAGTTATTCCCTCTCCTGTAAGGAACTGTAGTAATCAGCAAAGACCGATGCAATCCACCCAGGGTGACTGACTGCTGTGCATTGTCCCCCCCTCTCTCAAGTTATTAAGACTGCTCTATTAGTTTGTTGCTTCCTTATCTGCCAAGCTAACAATCTTCCTGCTCTGTTACCAGCGTCATAGAATCTTTATCTACCAAATCGAAGTTGCCACTCTATTCTGGTGCATATGCCTACATCGGGTGCTTTCAAAGTCTGACTCATGCAACGCCTGCTAAATGACGCCCGATGCAACTATCATCCACAGCTTCACCACCCCTCTCTTCGCCCCTACCCCCTTGCTCTTCCCCTAGCCCTTCCCTACACTGGCCTTCCCCCCTCTCACCCCACACCTTACCCCTCCCTTAATTCCTCCACTCCTACCCTCTACCCCTGCCCCTACCTCTCCCGAGCCTGCTCCTCCCTTCCTTACCCCACCTCTCCCACCTGCTGCCCTCATACCCCCCAAAAGCTTAATTTCTTGCAACATCATTTGCTCATTTTTGGCACTTGGGGCTCCTCCCCTCCACACCTTATACCATTCCACCTCTCACACCCTAGTTTCCTGCAGACAAATGACTCGTTTCACTGTCAGGCATCTTATACCCGTAAGTGTGTTAGTTAGCCCCCGTTTCCCCTACCCTAACCTCCTGTGTAACATGTACTATTCTGGTATATCTATTGTATCTACTTCCACTGTAATATTGTACTACTCTGTCTGTATTGTGATCATGACGTGAAACCTACATAAAAAGAGCTCTGAGCTCAAGTGGTGTTATCCATGACTTTAATAAATAAATAAAATATTTTGCTGCAAATAGATTTTTTTTTTTTTTTTTTATAAACTTTCTATTTATTCTCCTTCCCCCACGCTGGAGTTCCGCTTCATCAGGAGGCACATAAGTAACTGTCCCCACTTCTCTGCCTACCTGGAATCCCCAGAGGTTCCCCCATGAAGCCGTGGCTATATCCCCAGGCGGGCACGAGCTGGGTCCCATACACCCAGATACTTTCTTGGTTTCATCTGGTCCCCCGGTGGCCAGGCAGGCAGAAGCCGTCAGGACCAGCACTGGTGCTCCTTCTCCTTGGAACTCTGGTGTCTTTTTCCCCTGTTCTTACCTGCATGGTATACACCCTGACGTCAAGGCTCGGATGTCTACCATGCAGCTCCCCCCGTTGCTAGCACAACTTGTTGTACCTTGGGCCTCCACTCGGGGTCAGACAAGCTATGGGCTTTAGCACCCCTCTCCGGAGAAGACGAGCCATCTCAGGAACTGTCAAGCCTTCTTCCCCCGGCCGGCCCTCCAGTGATCCGGGCTCGCTCCCTAACACAGGTTTGCTGGCGTCGCAAGTAGAAATGCAACCGCTGTGCCGGCGGGCTGGCTCGAAGTAGACTTTTAAACAGTTTTTACATTCCTGTATTCTACGGAGCAAGGAATCCTCCATCATGAGCTCATGGGTGGCCATAACATTGAATAATTCTTGTTCCAAGGCAAGCCTCTTAGATGATATGTCCCATTTTTTCTTTTGGAATGCATACTGAATTATGTCTCCTGTCAATGAAGCTTTGAGGGTATACCATCCCCCCCCAAAACACACATAGATGTCTCCCCTACTTGGTTATGGCGTAAATATTCCTCTATTAGTAATTTAAGGTACGAGACAAAGTCTGGGATGTTCAACAGAAAATTGTTAAGCCACCAGGAGGAGGATTTAGGCTTAGGTTCATTATTTAGACCCAACACTACCGGGGCATGGTCTGAAAGTGCAACACTGGCAGTACTCGCCTCATACACCAAATGTAGCCATTCTTTGTGGAGGAACAGCATGTCTAGTCTGCAACAGGACTTTTGGGGGGCTGAATAAAAGGCAAAATACTGATCTTGGGGGATGGGAAAAGCACCAAGCGTCTTCAATACCCAACTCCTTGAGCAATTTTCTATAGGCCAAGGAACTCCTACCCGATGGGAGGATCCTCCTCCCTCCACCTTGCCTGTCAAGTGAGTTATTAAGGGTCGTGCCGAAATCACCTCCCAGAATAAATAATCTCCCAGCGTCTGGGGTATTCTCAACAGGACATCTTTATGAAAAGCCACCCTCTCCTTATCCAAGCAGGGGGCATATATGTTTAGAACGGCAAATGGGGTTGCCCTATAAACTCCAACAATATATATAAAGCTGGCCCTCAACATCATTCTCCTCCTGTGCGCATATTGCTGGAAAAAGAGGACCTCCCCCCCCACTAACTTCCGATGTTCTTCCCGCATGAGATGAGTCTCTTGCAGGAGTGCAATACAGGCCTTCTGTCTGGGTTATTCTTGCAAAACCCTGTTCCTTTTGATGGGGCTAAGAAAGTCCCTTCACAGGGGTGCATTATTTCCACCCATTAATGACATATCCTGTATTAACACATTTACCACACATCAAGACCTCCAAGAGACTGCAGTTATTTACTTATAAAATTGTGACTCACATGGAAGGGGGAGAGGCAGGAAAGGATGAGACAGAAATGAAGGAGAAATAATGTAGCGCAGAAAACAACTCCTTAAATACAGAGGCATCAGCCAGCCCATCAGTAGAGCTATCATTCACAATGCCTGCCACCCGTGTTAAGGAATGAGTTTGGGTCATCGGGGCTGACCCGTGGGGGGAGAAAGATAGAGGATCGAGCATGTTCCTCCAGGAGAGATGGTAGCCTGTTTTGCTGCCACACTGCCATCTAGGTGACCACAGGTGGCTGTGCAGTCAGGAGCAGCCAGTGGGGAGAGAGAACCTCAGCTGGTGCCATGTTACGACACTAGCGTGCATCTGTGCACCCCCGCCACTGATGTCCTAGGAGACCGATGTAAAAGAGGAAACTGCCCCTGCCGGCAGAATGATGCTGGCCACCCACAGGCCCCGCACTTGACTACTCAGGCATCATCTCCACACATACTAGATCCATTCTGCGGCAGACAGTGGGGGGGCGCTCCACTACCCCTGCCAGATTGGGTCAAGCTCTGGGGGGAACTCTAGAGGTGAAACAAGTCCTGGGGGACACCAGGGTGAAAGGGCTGGGGCCGGTTGACCAGATGGGGGCCGACCACAGATGTGGGGCATAAACAGCAGTAGCTGCAAAAAAAAATATACAGAGGCATCATTTAAGAAGCATTTATACCACACTAGAGAGAAACTGAATGAGCTATGGAGAGAAGACACAAAGAGAAACAGGAGAAGAATCAACGTCAGCACTTACAATTGTGGCCGGCCCAGTGGTGCTGAGGGTTGAGGGCGCTGGACGCCACACCTCGTGCCACGCCTGCGACCCAGGTTCGGGAATGAGCCCGGACCACGGGGGGTCGGCAGGGGAAAGAGAGGATCGAGCGTCCAGAGAACTGCTCTCCTCTCTCGGGGAGGGATCCAGGGGTAGCCTGGCTCAGCAGCGGCCGCCGGTGGAGACCGGCGGCACTGCAGCGCACAGGGGCTCACTAGCGGGGAAGACGCTGGGAAGCTACCTTCCGGACGTGAGTGGGAGCACCCACATCGCGAGCTGGGCAGCACTGCATGCCCCACGTCTGGGACGAATACTCTACAGAAAAGCCCCACCAGCCTGGACAGGCGACTGCCATCCCAGTGCCAAACCGCCACACGCCCTACACTGGAGCCCTGCTACTGCCCTTTCAGTCTCCTCAGACCCTTCATCCTCCTCGGGACTCGGGGAAACAGTAACGCCCTTGAAGATGACAGGGTTCACAGTGGGTGGTAGAGCGGCATAGGCGAGCGGAGAAGCCCGAGAAAGTTCCGGTGCCTGGGAGAGATGAACAGAATTAGAAAAAAAAAACAATTGTGCTATGCATACAGTTGACATTTGAGATTTATCCAGAGGCTATTCGGATGGTTAATTATGTAAATCTGGTAAATACCAATACAGAGGCTCCATAAAGCAGAGATAAGTCTGTTTGCCCATAATGCCCAATCTTCTGTATACTGTATCAGAAGGCAAAGAAGTCATGTGACAGGAAGCCCTAGATCTGTCACGAGCAGCCATAATGACCACAGAGAGAGTTTCAGGCTGGGGAGGGGTATAAAAAGCCTCAGTAGAAGAGGATGAATACTGTTTGTCTGCCTTACAAGGGACTGACGGTAAAATACTGGGCCTGTGGCAGGATGCCATAGTAGCATCCTCAAAGGCAGGGTGAATGGGAGGAATGATCATGGAAGTCATAAAAATTCCTCTTAGTGGAGTACATTTCCTCTGCTGCAAAGCCTACAGTAGCTTGTCCTGCAGGAGGCACTGTAGAGCCTGAAATAAAGCATTCTCAGGAGGAGATTGAGGAGTATATACCACAGTGTCTGCACCACAAGAGAAGACAGTGGAACTAGGTTTAAACCCATAAACGTGTTGCTCCAACTCATCACCTTTTTCTACTTTCAGGTTAGGATTGTACTCTTCCTCCTCCTCAGGCCGAGGAGGGGCTGGAGGGACCACTGGAGTTACAAGCTAAGGCAGAGGAAGGGGTGGCACACAGGCAGGAACTGTAGCCGCAGAGGCACCCAAAGAAGACACCGACAGGAAGCAATGATAAAGGCAGAGCCAATGACAGAGTAACAGTCGACATCAGGGAAGGCAATAGCGGCTGAAATAATTTAGAGGCAGCAGCCAGAACAACAGTGCTAGGGTCAACAGTGTAGGCCGGCGAAGGCGACAGGAGAGAACCAGCAGACGGAGCGCTGGGAATGAGCAACACGTTGCTGACAGCAGGTGAGCCAGAAGCTGCACTCAACCTTGTCATCTGAACGATGGTTGGGCCACCAGCCAGGACCGATGAAGTGGGCAAAGACATACCCTCATGGGAAATCAGCAGCAACCCAGATCAGAATGGGCACACAGAATGTTTCCAGAGGCCTTCTGCTCAAGAGGCCTTTTTTAACTTCTTATTCAAAACAAATAATGTTATCACCATAAATAAAAACAAATTAGCCCAGTCAGCCTGGCTTCAGAAATGGAAACGAGGAAGGTGGCAGTGCTGGTGGCACAAGGTTTTTATTTATTTATTTATTTATTTTATTTTATTAAAAGAGACAGCAGGTTACATAGTGAACTGTCATCATCTTACTACAGTAGCAGGTTACATGTACTCTGGGTACGTTAAAGCAGCAGTACTAGGAAAAAAAAATTGCACTTTGACAGTTTATTCCCTGTGCCTTGCTAATCATATACTTGGTACTATTTCTCCCCGGCATTGTCTTATCGACAAGTAATTTGCTCAGCTATTCTCCGCTTTTGTTTACATTTCTGCCACTAAGCATGTTGTATTGGAACCCCCTCTGCTGCCAACTGGACATCTGTATGACTTGCACGGACATCGGGAATGGTCAGCAGAGGGTCCCTCTGCTGTTGTCAAAAGATGTGATGCGACCTGAAGAAAAAGCACAGCTGAAAATTAGTCAGCCGCCATATTTGTTATAGTGCTACAACACTTCAAATAAATTGCAGATATCTAAAAAGCTAAAGACGACTGGAAAAAAACATTTACAGGTATGGAAACTGGAACTTTGGCCGCATGCTTACAGACGAAAAACAGAATTTTGATAGCTCACTTCCTGATTTCGTAGTACTGCTGCTTTAAACAAGTAGATGAATGATCTAGCCAACTTAATATCATACACCATTTGAAGGTAAGCGTTCCTTCACTTATTTTAACTCTTCTTGCAAGGCAGGCAGCTGACCTCTCTCCATTTAGTAACATGATCCCTATCCATCCCTCCCCCCCCCCACTCTCTCACCCCACTCTCACTCCTCCCACAAGGTAGAGAAGGGGACTAGTGAACTGGTAAGCAAATACCAATAATTGGTTATTTATCAGGGGACAAATTCTAGGTCCTTTGAAGAAATACAGAACACCCATCTACGCTATTTTATTTCAAAAGAAGGGAGGTTATTGTATAACTAGCTGTAAATTGTTCCGAATTATATATTTCTTCTACTATTTGGTGCCAGTCTAGTATAGAAGGTAACTCGTCAGACATCCATTCACGGGTGATAGCCTTCTTGGCCGCCAATATGTACAGGAGAAGTAAAGTACGATCCCATTGAGGTATATGGGGAGGGTAAACAGACAGGGTAAATAAGCTCTGCTGTTAATTCAATATTCTCACCCAGGCATTCTCCCAACTCAAGCTGTAGGACACACCAGAATGGTGTTACTTTGGGGCAAAACCAGACCATAGGATTCGGGGAGATACTTCACCAATACCGCTGAAGCGCGGAAGTATCGGCAACGGAATTTCTATGCAAATTTTGTGACTTGCTCAGGGTCACACAGTACGCAAGTGGAAGCTGTGGGATTCAAACCCAGGTCTGGTCTGCTGGATGTCACCAGATTTGCAGCTCAGAGCCTTAAACCACTGCACTATATTGTCTCCATATATTGGAGGAAGTAAGCTTAACAGCTTTCAGCGCACAACGGTTTGTTTGATGACCAACATCCATGAACCAGCATCTCAGGGTTCCGAAGACCGGGCTGAGAGATACTGACCTGCACTACGCTGCATCAATCCCTATTTCTGCAATCTGACTGGCTCAATGCTCCTACCTAGCCCGAGTCTTAGTGACGGCTCCAATATCGTGTGTGTATATATACTGTATATATTTGTGTGTACGCACGCGCCACTCTAGGTCTTGATCACGTGACAAGCTAGGTCAGAGTCGGTGGCAGCAGCATGGCCATGAAGGGTGTGTTTGCGGAGAGATCTGGAGCATTGAGGGACGCAGATGTTTGGTGAGAGAGGAATTCTTGGTTACTGTGAGTCTGCCGGTTTTTGTGTGGGTGGATAGGTTTTTTTCTGCAATTGTCAGTCTATTTTTTTCTATATAGATTTATCTTCTCCTTGAGCCCTGGCAGGTGGCTGTGGTTCTCCTCACAGAGGAACTCACCCTCTGGTCCCACATGTCCCCGCTCTGCCAACCTCTGGAAATTCCCAAATGGATTGCCCCCTGTGGTGGGGCCAGAGAAGAGGGTGACTGCTCCCCCGAGACCCAATCCAGACACCAGGGCAGCTCTCGGTAACACAGAGCCATCACGGAACCTGCCAGACTCCTTTTTCCTTTTTCTCCCGTCTCCCCCCCCCCCAACCAATGGGGCCGTCAGCCCTAACGCTCACCTCATTCCATAGGTAAATAAGCACAGATGGATACAGCATTGAAGAATGGGGTGAGCGTTAGGGTTGACGACCCCAAGGCACATCACCAACGCCCATCAGTGTCAGCAGGGTGGGGGTGGGATGTTAGAGTTGGAAACTCTAACACCCCATTTTCCTGCTTTTGTTGGTAACAACCCTAACTGATGCATTAACAAAGTTTTTTGCAATGAACACACAGACACACATTATTATATACACACACACACACACACATAATGTATATATCTGTACAATAGGGGTGAGTGATAAATGAGTGAAATAAAACAGTGCATCATTCACTGCAGTGTAATATTTTTACCCTCTGCTCTACAGTGATGATATCAGCCATTTACACACAGGTCACACAAAGGTCACTGATATCATCACTCTAGGCAGCTTTCCCTCAGCATACAAGAAAAACCTGTGCTGTTACCATAGAAACAGACATAGAATTACAATGCTTTCACCTGAAACATAGCTGCTGCTCCTAAGAAAGCATGTTTTTCCATCAAGGACTCCTTCACAAAATAGGCACAAGCTACAAAGGAAAAGATAACTCTATACTGTGTTTCTCTTCCTCCAGGTCCCCACTGCAAGCAGATGCATAGAAAGTGGGCCAGAATACTTGCATCAGACTCCAACACAGAGTAAAATGAAGCACATCAAACAAGCAACATAGCATTGTGAAGAGCAACATTTATAACAACAATTTAACTTGTAAAACCACTAAAAATAACCTTAGTTACCTCATATTATACGTTGCAAAACATAATAAGCAGCAGAAGTGAAACCGCTTCTATAATTTGAAAGTGAAACATCCACAGTTTGGCTGAATGGAACCGACAAGAGCAGGACAAAAATAATTTAAAACAGTCACACAAGCAGTACACTAAAGCTGTAAGAAACAAACTAAATAAAAATGCTCACAAAAACAGAAATCTAAGAAAATAAAGTTTTGATGAAACCCAATTCCCCAATGCCAACCTAAGTCCCACCCACCAAGGCACAACATCCAATGAAACATAACACATAGACAACATGTAAAGTAAAGTAAAATTTTATTTACATGAGGCACCCTTCCAAGGCTCAGGGCGCCTTAAAAATATACATTCCAAAAATCTTTCAACAATACACATAAAAACAGATAAAACTCTCTATAATCATTCAATAAGTCCCTGCAAATGCTTGGTTGAACAGGTATGTTTTTAAGAATTTTTTAAATCCTTCCACAGTCAGGCTTTCTTGTATCTGGCGAGATGGAGAATTCCACAGGGTAGGTGCCATAAAGGCAAAATATCTTCCACCCAATGTTTTCAGGGATACCCTGGGAATCACTAGCAATCCCTCACAAGAGGATCGGAGTGAGCGGACGGGACAGTAAGAATACAGGAGCTCTTTTAGGTAGAGGGGTCCCTGCTCATGTAGGGCCTTATAGGTCAGCAATGTGACCTTGAAGGTGATTCGTCACTGTATTGGCAGCCAGTGCAGTTCAAGCAGCACAGGTGTTATATGACTGGATCTAGGGGTTCCAGTCAACAACCTGGCCATCGCGTTCTGCACTTGCTGCAAGTGATGAATATCCACCCCGGGTACCCCTAGGTAGAGGGCGCTGCAGTAATCAAAACGGTTGGTGACAAAGGCGTGGACCAGGGTAGGAAGATCTTCGGGCAGGACCAGGTGTTTCACTTGGGCTATATTCCTTAGATGTTAAAAGGAGGAAGGTACAGCCAAGCACACATCAGCAACACACACAACCACCAGTCAGAACAGTACAAAACACACCCAGCCCCAATAACAAAAGAACACTCCACAGTCAAAAAACCCATCCACAAACTAAATGCATAAAACACTCTCACTCATTTACCACTCACCCCATTGTATAAATCGCACACATGATGTGCAGATCGTGTGCTATGGAAAATATTCTCACTCCTGCATCGTGAGCTCTGGATATCTCACTCTGCAAGAGTAAGAATATTTTCCATATCACACTCTGCCATCATGTATATATATATATATATATATATATATATATATATATATATATATATATACACACACACACAATACACACATACACACACATATACATACACACACATATACATACATACATACATATACACACACACATACATATATACATACACACACACGTATATATACATACATATATACATACACACACACACATATTTATACACACACACACACACATATACATTTGTGATCTGATGTACATGCACACAGAGCCAAACTTACGTTGCATCATACATTCAAATTCTATCCTTGCATCTCCCAGTTAGCATTAGCAAAACAGAATTTCAGTTTGCAAAGTCCCGATATCTAGTAGGCCTTATTTCATACCCACTGACCCAGCTTACTCTTGGGGACTGTTAACTGGCTGCCAACTGAGGCTGAACACCCGAATGCTTGGCTTGCATCATGTGATCGCTGGAGGCTGTGGTTTGCAACCTCTGTGGTGGATCCTCCATCCCCAGTACCTTGGAACATGCATTATCCGCCAGCAAGTCTTCCTGTTCCTGTTCGTTCTCTCTCAGGCCCTGTCCACACTATGCCTCTGTACCGATACAGGGGGCCCAAACCATTACCGCAACGGTTTGCGTTTACACCTGTAACATTACAGAAGGCGTTTTCATAACCGTTGCTGAAACCATATATGAGGTGGTTTCAACAACGGTTATGAAACCAGTTACACCTCGGTAACGTTACCGGCCATAGTGTGGCCACTGTACGGTCCCCTAGCGCAGCGTGAGCTGCACTGTGGGATCAGGTGCTGCCGTAACGGTTGCCCGGCTCCCGCAGTGTGGACCGGCGGTACCGTAACAGACACCGCCGCAGTGTGGACACACTGCACCGCTCCCTGGCCATGACGGTTTGCATCAGTTACCGGGTCTGAGCGGTGTAGTATGGATGGGGCCTCATTCTCTCTCTCCCCCCCCCCCTCAGTCTCTCTTCCTGGCTTTCTCTCTTCCCTCCTGGCTTGGTGACACTCAGCATGGCAAACTGACCTGTGACTCAGGGGTCTGCAGCAAATGTCTCCTGTTTCTCTGGTATTTACCCAGACTATGTACGGGCGAGGCTCCTCCGCATGTCCTGCGACAACCCGCAGGGGTCCACATATTTTCAGAGGTTCTCAGGTATACAGGCTGTCCTAGTCGTAAAGCAGAGAATGATCTTGTATGTTTCTTATAATAAAACTTATGTCTTCTGGTTTTCTTTCAGTGTTGCTTGCACATTAGCCTCCACTAGTTTTGACTTTAGCGGGTCAGGTCTGGTTGGCATCAAGGTTCATGTTCTACAGCCCATAAGTACTTGAGCTGGGGATCCCAGTCCTTCCAGTGGCATATTTCTCAATTCAAGCAGTGCCAAGCAGGAATCTTTATGCTCTCTGTCTCTGTCTCTCTCCACTTTTCTGAAAAGTCCAAGTTTGGATAGCTCTATCACACCACTGCTTTGGGGGTACTGTGGTGATGATGTAATGTGTTTGAATTCATAGCTTTTTGCAAAACGCCTGAACTCAATACACGCAAATTGGGGCCCATTGTTGGTCACAGGTACCTCGGGGATTCCATGCTGTGCACACTGTGACTTTATGTGGTTAATAACCACCCTTCTAGTTGTATTCTGCAGTCTTGATATTTCAGTAAACTTGGAATAGTGATCGATCATTGCTAAATAATTCTCTCTCAAATTCAAAACAAAATCTGTTCCCACTTTTTGCCATAGGCAGTCTGGTATTTTCGTGTGGCTATAATGGCTCTTTCGATCGGGCCTGGTTTCCGATATTGATTACCGACATCACATTTGGCTGTAATGGCTCTTGATTGGGCCTGGCTTCCGGTATTGATTACAGACATCACATTTGGCTATCTTATCACTTGTTTGGCTATTCATATCTAGCCAGAACAAAATGTCCCTTGCCCTTTGCTTACATTTCTTTACTCCCAGAGGGCTGAGATGCAGTTTTGTTCGTATGGGGACAATCAGTCTTTCCCCCTTTAATAACAGTCCATTTCTACAGACATTTCCTCTCAAAACAGCCAGTACTGTTTAATTTCGAGGTCTACCTGGGCCTTCTCAGAGGCCCATGCTTTAAGAACAATCTTTCTCAACTTCACAAGGGCAGAGTCTTTATTTGTTTCATGCTGAAATACTTGCAATTTCTCATCACTAAATGGCATTTAGTCAATATGAACTTCATATTCATCTATATTGCTTTCTGGAGTGGATAAGTCACTAACAGCTCAGCTCAGGGTATCCGTGACATGCAGCTCCTTTCCTTCTTTCTATATTATTCTCGGGTCATATTTTTGCAATTTGAGCATCATACATTGAATTCTGGATCCTGGAATCCAGAAAGCTCTTAGTTCATAGCTTTCTGTTCTCCATACTAGATTATGGCATAATGACTTATACATCCTCATGTACTAATGCTTTGAGTCCTCTTAAAAGTAATTTACCATTCAGCTCTGAGGTTTTGGCTAAATTTACCCTTTGAACCCACTGCTCTGATCTGTATATTCAGTCATCTTCCTTATCTTTTGAAAATCGAGTACTTTATAAGATGGGCATTTTCTTGTTTAAAGTTAAATATAATTTTTTTCCTTATTCTATTTCTTTAATGTTTCCTAGATTAGTTAATGCGTTGTGTACTAGGTCCCAGCACAATTATAAATTTAAAATACAATTTTTTAAGACTACTTTTGGGCAAAGATCCTTATTATTTAGAGCACCTAGTTTTTTTTTTTTAATAGAATTCCGTTAGAAATTGTTCAGAATAGTTCTTTTCAGGTTCACATGAAATCTTCAGAAGTTGTTAATAATAACTCCTGTCAGGGTTGTAGGACACGGTTAAAACAGTGGCCATCTTTGGAAACATGTATTTTTATGTATTGTATTTTATTGACTGAATGTTTTGTTTGTATTATGTTTGTTAAATTTGTGTGTTTTTTAGTTTTAAACTTGTCTCCAATGAAAACGAGCAGTTTGCTCATTTGGATTTACAAGTATAAAAAATAAAAATTAAAATGAAATGAAATTCTTGGTGACGCAGTGGCTAATGGCTTTCTGAAGAGACCTTCTAGTGGTTTATGATCAGATTCCACATGTACTTTAGGTCTCCCATAGGTATACTGGTGGAATTTTGAGCACTCTAAGGCAACAGCCAGCACGTCTTTCTCAATTTGTGTATAATTATTTTCAGCTTTGTTAAGTGACCTTGAAGCAAAAGCAACTGTCTTCCCCTCATATTAGTCACGCACCAAGCCCTTTTAATGATGCATTTGCTGAAAGCTCCACTGGTTTGCTTAAATCATAATATGCCAAAACCGGTGGGTTGGTGATAAGTTTTTAATTCTTGGAACACCTTTTAGTGGCAGTCTTCCCAATGTCAGGCTATATTTTTGTCTAACACTTCTCTCAGCGATTTACAGCAGACAAATCTGGGATAAACTTAGCTAGGTAGTTAACCATGTCCATAAATCTTTGTAGATAAGTTTTGCATTAGGTGGTGGACATCTACGCAGTTGCTTTAATCATTTCTGGGTCTACCAAGAGTACTTCCTTACTTAGTTTACGGCCTATACACTGGATCTCACTCACACTGATTTTGGACTTTTTCAGGTTTATAGACAGATGTTTGTCCCGAGCCCTCTTTAAAGCCTTTCCCAGTCTCTCACTGTGCTCTAGTATGCTGAAGCCCCAAATTAAAATGCTGTCCATAATAACTTCAGTGCCCTCAAGCCCCTCAAAGTTAGCACAGATACGCAAGAACTTACCGTAACAGTAGATCTTCCAGAGAGGCTCTTGCAGTAGGTGCTAACAGGTAGGACTGAAGCTGCCAGGTGCCAGGACCACACAGAAAACTTTTAGCTAGCAATGTCTGGTAGGGGACCACCCACCTGGCATCACATGACAGACGTCAGTGTGGCACTATATAGTGAGCAGTCCCCACACCCGCCCTCCAGTTCTCCTGTCAGAGACCTAGTAAGGTGCAACAAGAGACAGGAGTGGGCACCTGGAGCAGAAAAGCTATAGCTGGAGAAAAAGCTGAAGAAAACCCAGGGGTAAGGTGGGAGGGAAAGCAGCAGCTACTGCAAGAGTCTCTCTCGAAGAGCTACTGTTACGGTAAGTTCTTACATAACTGTACTATCTTAGTACCTACTGCAAGAGCCCTCTTGAAGTAGGTACTAACAGGTAGGACTGAGTCCCAAGCAGTCAAAGTCAGACAAGTCTGAGACAGGGGAGGTAGGAACAGGTCTGCAGTAAAACAGGGATCCTAGGACAAGAGTCCCAGAAAAACAGCTAGGCCAAAGCCTGCTCTGTGGCTAGAAGCAATGTTCAAAACTGTAATGTTTAGTGAAGGTTAGGACAGAATTCCAAGTGGCAGCCGCACAGATTATCTGCGGTGGAGACGTTCCTGAAACAAGCAGTAGAAGCAGCCATGCCTCTGGTTGAATGCCTTTTAACCTCCCCCGCAAGGGGCTGGTTATATTTCTGATAACAGAAGGTAATGCAGTTTGCCAACCATTTGGACAAACACTGTTTTGAGACTGCAGCACTCCATCTTTTAGGTGCAAAGGAAGCAAACAATTGGTCAGTTTTGCAGACTGGCTTTGTCCGGTTCGTGTAACAACGAAGAATTCTATGTACATCTTGTGTATGCAGAATTACTTCTCCCAGATTAGAATGTTCAAGGTAGTACACTGGCAATTAAAGAGTCTTGATTTAAGGTGGACTCAGAAACCACCTTAGGCAAGAACTTAGGATTTGTACGCAGAGCCACCCCGGTCTCTGAAAAATCAAATAAGGCTCCTTACACATCAGGGCCTGAAGCTCAGAAATCCTTGAGCTGAAGTAATAGCAACCAAAAAGCGCACATTGTAAGACAGGCAGTGCATGTCACAACTTGACGCTGGTTCAAAAGGAAGTAGCAAAGTTTTTCTAATATAAAATTCAGCTCCCAGGGAGGAGCAGGGCTCCTTACTGGGGTCTCAAATGAAGAATTCCCTTTCAAGAAAGTTTTGGATACTTCTAGCTGAGCCAAAGATTTGCCACCCACCGGAATGTGGTAAGCAGAAATGTCCGATAAGTGGACCTTCAAGGACAAATAACTGAGTCCCAGGTCAAATAGGTGCAGGAGATACTCCAAGACCTTCGGAGCTGGGCAGGAGAAGGGTTCCCATTCCTTGTATGTGGTCCATATGGAAAATCTTTTCCACTTCATGGCAAAGGTGGATCTAGTGGATGACATTCTGGCCTCCACTAGAACGTGTGCTACTCTAGGGGGAAACCCCAAAATCGAGCGGCAGCTATGTCAGTAGGTGCCACGCATGTAGGTGAAGGGAACGAAGGCCTGGATGAACCAGGGTGCCCTGTTCCTGGGTCAAGAGATCCTGACAAATGGGCAGGGGCACCAGAGGTTCCACTGACAACTGTTGAAGCACAGAGAACCAGATCTGTCGCGGACAAAAGGGTGCAATCAGAATCATTTGTGCTCCTTCTACCTGTAGTTTCAATAGAACTCTGCATTAGTGGAAGTGGAGGGAAGGTGTACATGAATTTCCCCTTCCAGCATAGAGACAGCGCATCTCGCCAGAAAACACCACGCCCTGGGGCGAGCGAGCAGAAAGCTGGTAATTTTGCGCTGGATGGGGATGCAAACAGATCCAGGTCTGGCCTTCCCCATCTTTCAAAGATGTTGTCTACCACTGACCGTCTCATATTCCACTTGTGGGCTCTGGCCTGACTGCGACAGAGTACATCCGCTAATATGTTCTGTACACCTGGAACGTACACCGACGTAAGGCGAAGATGGTGTTGCACTGCTCAGTACCATACTCTCATCGCTTCTCAACAAAGGGGGTACAAACGAGTTCCTACTTGTTTATGCACCAGACACACACATATTGTCCATCTGGATCATGACTGGTCCCGGTTGAGCTAGGTGCTGGAAAGCCTGTAAGGCATTCAGCACTGTTCTCATCTCCAGTACACCGATGTGGTGCGAGAATTCACTGGTGGACCAAGAGCCTTGGGTCCTGTGAATCCCCAGGTGTGCTCCCAAACCCATCCTGGAGGCATCTGTCCTTAGGGTCTGGGTGGGGAGATCTGAGCGGAACGGTACGCCATGGAGGTTGTCCATGTCCTGCCACCACAACAGGTCCCGAGCCACTGGGTTTGAGACCAGAATCTCGTGATTTAGTCAGATATCTGGTCCCACTGTACTGTGAGGGTCCACTGTGTGACCCTCATATTATGTCTGGCCAGGGGCTCCATAGGGATGGCCACTGCCATAAGGCCGAGAAATCGGAGGACCGCTCTGGCTGAGGTCCTTCTCAGAGAGGCCACAACATGCGCTTGTTGCTAAAAAGAGTCTCCATCCTGTCTGATGGTAGAAAGGCTGTCCCTGGACTGTGTACAACACTGCCCCAATAAACTGCAGGTGGTGGGTAGGAGAAAGGTGGGACTTGGGGTAGTTGACCGTAATGCCTACCTGACTAAAAAGGTCCAGGGTCACAGTAAGAGCTTGGGCTAAGCTGTCCCTCGATGTTGCCAAATGGAGTCAATCGTCGAGGTAAGGAACACCTGCACCCGTCTGCGTAAAGACATTGCCATCACCGCTAGGCACTTCGTGAACACTCTTGGTGCTGACGATAGGACAAAGGGTAGAGTTTTGAACTGAAAAGTCTCTCCCTAAAAACAGAATCTGAGGAACCTGCGGTGGAGCGGGAAAACTGGTATGTGCATGTAAGCATCCTGTATGTCCAGTGCACACAACCAGCGGTCCTTCTGCAAGAGTGGAATCAGACCTGGAAGGGATGGCATTCTGAACCTCCTGTATTCCACAAAGAGGTTCAGAGTGCTTACGTCCAGTATTGGTCTGAGGTCGCCAGTCTTCTTGGGAACCAGGAAGTATGAGTAGAATCTCCTTCCTATCTGATCTGGAGGAACTGGCTCTATTGCTGCTTTTGCCAGCACAGATTCCATTTCCTCTCTTACTAGAGGGACATGACTTGGGGGACAGTAAGAGACCTGGAGAGTTTGCTGGAGGTCTCTCTGTAAACTTTACTGTGTGGCCATGGGCCACCAGCTGAAGTACCCACAAGTCTGTGGTTATTGCCTCCTATCCTGGCAGGTGGCTGGCAAATCTGCCTCCTACTGGTTCCCTTGGGACTCACTCCAGAGGAAGGAGGGGTCCCAGAGAGTCAGGAGGCAGTGGGGAGGGTGGAGGGGTGGATCCTGAGGTTCTATGTGATTTGGCAGGTGGAGGTGTTCCTGCCAAAGGGGCCAGACATTTGTTCCGACGTCTGTGTTGCTGCTGCCTCTGTTGGCGGCGTTGCTGCCAACAAAAGGGCTGCTTGGACGTTTGTGGAGGCTTGTACATAAACTGGACTGAGCACAAGGCTTTGCCCTGGTCCTGTAAGTCTGTAATGAGGTCTCTAACATCTCCTCCAGACAAGACTGGACCTCTAAAAGGAGTGTCTTGGATTGCTGTTTGTACCTCAGGTGCAAGACCTGAAATCTTCAGTCATTCGTGTCTCCTGAGGCTGGCTGCAGTGGCTGTTCCCCTTGCTGAAGTGTCCACAGCATCATAAGTGGCCCTCAGGGTGTGAAAGCTGGCTGATCTAGCCGATCTGACCATACTCATTTCTTCTGTCAACTCGGAGTCAGTGAGTTTATCTTAGACTCCAACTGACCTAAAATGGATTTCTGGTAGACCACCATGTGAGCAGTATAGTTCAGCACCCTAATAGCCAAGGTTGAAGAAGAGTAGACCTTCTTCCCAAACTGGTCAATGACCTTAGAGTCCTTGTCCGGAGGAGAGGTACTAAGGTGGTTAGGTTTTGTTGAACAGTTGTGGGCAGCACTGAAGACCGCAGAATCTGCTTTAGGGTGAACACTGAGGTGTTCTTTATTTTCAGGCATCTGTATAAATGGTCCTCTTTTCTGAGCACACCTACATATTTTGTTTTTTTTCAGATATTATTGTCGAGTGAAATCCTGGGCAGTCTGCGTCAGTCCTGCGTGTGGACTTCTAAACTTGTGCATGAACAAGTTCTCATTTTGTATAGTCATTCAAGTTAATCTGATATTTCAATACAGGACACTACCCTGAGACTTACAAATTGATTGTGCTTCTGAAATGAGCCCTATATCATATTTTCATCAGTAGTTGAAATACACAGCTGTGACTACAGGCATATGCATTAGACAGGCAGTCAATGCACGTGCCCAGATTCACAGCTGTATATTTCAACTACTGATGTAAATATGTTGTAGCGCTCATTTCAGAAGCACAATCAGTTTGTAAGTCTCAGGGTAGTGTCCAGCATTGAAATATCAGTCTAACTTGAATGACTTTACAAAATCAAACCTCGTTCATGCACGAGTTTGGAAGCACATGCACAGGACTGGCGCAGACTGCCCAGGATTTCACTCGACAAGAAAATCTGAACAAACTAAGTGTGCATGTTGAGATAAGCAGGGGCTGACTACTGTATGCAAGATAATTATACTTGCTGGCTCCATTTTTAACTAGGGCTTGAAAAATCAGCTAAAAGCTGACAATCCTTTAATCTCGGTTACAGTGTCATGCACAGTTTGATCACCATGGAACAGGAATTCTTCCTGGCAGCATTCTATAAAATCTCCTTCACAATGAGGAAAACATTAAAAAGGTACATTTCTAACACTTTTCTTTTTAAATCAGTTTTCATATTGGCAATAAGGCACTCCCAGGAGTTAAGATTTACAATCAATCACTCACTAAAGATGATACTGCACTCAGCTGCACCTCGTGCCCCATTCCGCCTTTAAGGGGTGATTAACAGGCAGGTAATGTAACCCCCTGGTAACGTCTTATTGACAAATTACTACTGCACCATCAAATGAGTTACACAGTGTTTTCTCAGCAAATCTGTTCTGCAGTTTAATCTATATGTTCATTTTTATTTTACTACTCTATAGGCGCCTCCTTTTGCACCTCTGTAAAGGGCTGCTTGACTCCTATTTAATATTGCTATTTATTGTTTGCAGATGTCTTGTATTCTTAAATTTGTATGGACTTTTATTCTATAAACCTTTACAGCATTATTTGTTATTCTATGCTCACCAGTACCCTACCCCAAGGATGCACGACTTTCTGGTGAAAATCTTCAAATAAATATTTATAGAAACACGGGACTAGGGAGACAGAACTTAACCAACTGTGCCACCGTCATCTAGACAAATCTATTTTAAAATTGTTAAAACAGGTAGACATACAGAGATAAACAATCTTGTTTAAAGATGCACATGGGAGTAGGGAATGACAGATAAAG
Source organism: Neoceratodus forsteri (assembly GCA_016271365.2). Classification (NCBI taxonomy): domain Eukaryota; kingdom Metazoa; phylum Chordata; order Ceratodontiformes; family Ceratodontidae; genus Neoceratodus; species Neoceratodus forsteri. The sequence goes on along the minus strand of JADMNL010000024.1, from coordinate 425,120,644 downwards.
CTACAGGTGCATCAAATACAGGCAAATCAAACGAAAGAAACAGATCAGCAGACTAGCGCAGCGGCAGCACTACTGCTTGCCAACCTGATGACAACAGGTTTGCACGCCAAGCCTGCGGCATTGTGTTGACAGAGATTCCAGCATTCATCTTGGATGCTTCCTGCCTGGGTACCTCCTTCAGCTGCATGACTGCCCCTAGTGAACTAGAGAGAGAAGTGTGTTACAGGAAGGAAGAAAGTGGTCCCTTACAGAGAGGCCTTACATCGAATGCACTTATTCACCCAACGGATTACTGCAGCATCACTTGCTTGCACGAGGCCAGCTGGGGAGCCCTGAAGGAGAAGTGGCAGTGCAGCAGGAGAAAACAAGGAAACTGGGCACCCACCAATTTGTTGGATAAAGTTCATCCCCCGCCACTTCAGGCTTGGCTCAGATGGTCCTGCATTCCCACCCTGGTACTCCATGACCCAATACACCGCCACACCTTCTAGTGCTGAAGGGACGGTCTCACCTTAGGGTGCAATCTGAAGAAGCTCCATGTAGGGGTGTCATGACGGAGTTCCGAGGCTGAGCAGGGAAGCACCTGGGCTGGACAGAAAGAAGCTCTGATCAGGGGGAGGTAAGGAGGAAAACTAGCTTGCTTAAAAAAAAAAAAAAAAAAAATAATAATCTGCCAACTCTGTAAATGTAAGCCCTTAAAACTTTCACCCACCCTCCCTGGGGGATACATATGATGTTAAGTATTGCTATACATAGGTTTAGTTAAAGGATCAATTTAACGCCTAGAACAAACAATCTGAACCAGTTTCCACTTAGCCAAACTGCAGCCTCTGTCTGTAGGGTACAGTAAGAAAGAAGTCTTCTAATCTGTCCAGTGAAAAGGAGTTTTAGAAAAAAAGTGGAATCCACATAGCAGTGATCAATATTAGTAATCCGACCAGATAACGGTAAATGCACCTATGGCCACAGGACACCTCCAGCAGGAAATTCTGGAGGGGATGCTAAACAGTTATTGTTGAATTAAAAAAAAACAAAAAAATTACAAAATAGGTTTCCATCAAAAGTCAACAGAAGTTCAACTTATGAGGCAGATATCTCACAAACACCGCACATTTGGAGAATGGAAATGAGCTGTCACACGATGATGAACATCTTCAGCAATAAAGCCCCATTTTTGAATTAGGAAAGGAAACAATTTCTGAGGCACACTGGTAGCATGCATGTTCACCTGCACAAGAGTACGAGTATATTATGTACATACATACAATTATATACACACACACACACACACACACACACACACACACACACACACACATATGGTTAAGTTTACAAATTCCTAGCATGTGTTCCAATGTAAGGCCTCTCTGTAAGAGACCACTCTCTGTTTTGTTTGTGGTGCAATGTGGAAAATAGAAAAAAAAGTTTTTCTTTTTTATATGCATTTTATTAAAGTTTTGAATCAATCAGAAAGGAACTCCCACCTTGCAGGTTGGCATGGACAATCACCAAATATGAGGATACACAAACACCAACCATCCCATACGAGAACAGGGAAAATATACAATAAAATAAAATGAATCGGGTTGGGCTGCTACAAATATGGCTCTCGCATATAAAAACTATGAAGGCAGTGTGGTCTGGAAGTTAGAGCACTAGCTTAGGTGGCAGGAAATCAGCCAACTGGAGCCTAATACTCAACGTGTGACCTTGAGCAAGTCACTTGCCTCCCAGCGCTCAAGTCCACCTAGATGTGGGGGGAAAAAAAAAAAAAGGGTAGAAGTAGGACCCCACTGAAAATGAGATGTTACCTTTCTGACCTGGTCTACCCTAGATAAACTGTAAAATAGAAATGAACAAAAACTGTTTAAAAGCAGCAGTGCAAAAGAACTGGGCAAAAACTTTGACCCTACCTTTTTTTACTATAGCAGATTCCAGGCATCTTCCAGTTTTATTTGGTGGTTCAATTTTCAATTTTCTAATCCCACCAAAATTTGAGTGTTCTTACAGTTTTTTTCTCAAGAAAAAAAAAAAAAAAGATGGCTGCCACATTTTGCACAGAAATAACACTGTAGACCTATCAAAGGTTAGGCAAGACAAGGCAATTTTAACTACATGGCGCCAATTCCCTAGGGCTCTGGGTGCCTCACAGTCAAATAAAATCATAATTTGACAATTAAAATAATAACACAATAGTGTCAGGATCCAAATGCACAGCAAAACTAAATAGGTCTTCAGGCAGGATTTGAATATGGTCAGGGGTGGCGCGTCTCCCACTTCCCTGGGAAAGGCGTTCCAGGGGACAGGGGCAGCAACACCAAACACCCTATCATCTCAGGACTTCAAAATGGGATCACAGAATATGCAGGAGACTCATATCCGCTAACTGGAGGGGACGTCCAGGAACGTAAGGGGTCTGGAGATCTTTCAGGTAGCCAGGACCCAGACCGTGCAGGGCCTTGTATGTCAACAAGCACACCTTGAAGTTGATGAGTCACCGAACTTGTAACCAGTGCAGAACACAGCAAACGAGCGCGATATGCTCAAATCGAGAGGTCCCAGCAACCATTCGGATTGCCATATTCTGGACCAGCTGCAAGAGACACAACAAACTCAAGCATAACCCAACGTAAAGAGCACTGCAGTAGTCCAATCTAGATGTAACCTGGGTGTGACAGGGTTGGGTAAGGCCCTGTCCTATTTGTTATGCACAGTTAAAAGCAAGGATCTATTCTGACCTCTCCTATTCTGCCACTTGTCTGTGTCTTACCTGTCTGACTGCACGATCAAATCTGTCTTGTGGCACCTAGTATATGGTCACGCCGATGGTCTCACAATCCCGCCCCCCCCGTTAGCTCCCTTCACTTGCTGTTTCTATTCTTTCCTTCTCCCCTTGCTTCTCTGTGGTTACAAAAAAAAATATATGACTATGTAAAACTGGGATCCCTTGGTTTGCAATTATATCGTTGAAGTGACTGCAAAAAACTATTTGGGTTTCTTAAAAAGATAACAGTTTGCAATACAGGAGGTTGACCTTTAGATGTATTTTGATCTCCACGAGTTTGTTAACAGAACTGCAAATAGGAAACCATCTCTTGGACAGAGCGTTCTATTTTGTTGCACTTGCCGAGACTGGATGTACTCTTCAGGCTGGTCATAGGAAAGAAATTGACAATGTTCTGAGACTTTTTGTGAGAAACAGGAGATTACATTTACACCAACAGGATGCAAAATTTAAACTGCCAAGAAAAAACATCTAAAAGAAAGCAATGTTTTTCTTTAGAGACACAGAGCCTCAGATGTATGAATTTTGTGTTTGTGCTGCCTATATAAAGAGCTACCCTCTACCTTTTTTATTTTGTTGGTAATAATAAGATGCTCCTTGCACATTTTATAACTTCTCCTGGTTTGCCTGTGCTTCCTGACTTATGCCTCTATGACACAGGGCATGCACCAGAGTCACCAGATTTGCCAATTCCAGAAAGGATTTTATTGGGAGACGTTCCATAGATGGCAAAAGCCATTGCGGACAACAGCTGGCACTTGATATTCTAAAGCCAGCTTGAAGTTCACAATGATGCCCAGATTCATCACCATATCTACGTCTCTGAGCATTATGCCATGCTGAGAAGGAAGCGCTGCACCACTACTCATCACTGCCGAACCAGACAGACTGGCTCTGCTAGTAACACCTCAGTCTTCAATGGGATTAATCTGAGCCAGCTGTCTGCCATCCAATCTTTTAATCTGTCTAAAGGCACTATGTCAATTCCTCCCCTTCCCCCTCCTCCTCCTCCTCACAAGACACATATGGTTGGGTATCATAAGCATAGCAATGAAAACCCCAAACATAGCATCTAATGATCTTCCTCAATGGCAGCATGTACATAGCTAATGACAAGGGAGCCAGGATTGATCCCTGAGGCACACCACAGCAGACTGTAGTGCTGCTCGAGATGGAAGAGTCAAGTACCACCCGCTGGATAAGCAGGACTCAAAACCAGCACAACACCATACCTGCGAGTCCTACATAATACCTCAAATAGGTCAACAGGATCTCATGGTCCACTGTATGAAACGCCAAGTCAAGCAGGACAAGGATAGAATAACACCCGTTATCCCTAGCCAGCGGGAGATTATGGTACATTTTGACTAAGGGCGTCTCTGTACTATGATGCGACTGGAAACTGGATGGAATGGCTCACTGATGTCAAATTTCTCCAAGTGTTGTTCAAGCTGCACCAACACCATCTTCTCAATGAACTTCCCAACAAAGGGAAGGTTTGAGACAGGTCTGTAGTTCAAGAAATCATCGATGTACAAAGATTGTTTCTTAAAGAGACTCACCAAGTTAACCCTATGCACCACACAGTTCGGTACCTTACCTCCACGAACTGCTTCCGATCCATAGTTGCCATAAGAATATCCAACTGTTTACTAGTAAAATCGCTCGTAAAATTGTTTTGCCCGGGACACAGGCACTTCCTGGTGTTTTAACTCCACCTCCGATCCTCCCCCACTCAACCAACTTTATGATGTGATCACAGGGAGAACGCAGGGACACGCTACATAATAGTCTATGGGGGGCGGTAACTTTAACAATTTTATATATTACAGTGATCATGTGGTTATTAAACAACTGCACCGGGCGACTAAAAAGGCCCTTGTTAGGCTGGCAATTATCGCCCGGTCAGCGTCACATCGGTGGTAGGCAAGTTGATGGAGACAACCTTAAGGTGGGGACCCAATGCAGCAAGGCAATGGGTAAAGTGAACAGAATGCTGGCATGCATAGGGAAGGGGATAGCTAGTAGAAGACAGGAGGTGCTGATGCCACTCTACAAATCCATGGTGAGGCCCCACCTAGAGTACGAGGTTTAGTTTTGTAGACCTCACCTGCGCCAGGACATATTCAATTCAAAATCAACTTTATTTTTATAGCGCCTTTCAAAATCAAGGCGCTTAACATAAAAGCAGGTATAGATGGCATGGAAAGAGTACAGAGAAGGGCCACTAAGATGGTGCATGGACTAAGTGGGAAGCCATACGAAGAGGTTGAGGGTGTTGGATTTGTACATGCTGGAGACCAGAAGGAAGAGGGGAGACATGATAGAAACATTCAAGTATGTGAAGGCGATCAATAAAGTGGGAGGGAGCTTATTTACAGGGAAGGTAGGCACTAAAACTAGAGGGCATAGGCAGAGGGTGGAGGGAGATAGGTTTGAGGGAAACATGAGTGGACTATACTTCACTGAGAGGGTGGTGGCACCCCAGAACAGTCTGCCGAAGGAGGTGCTGGAGGCCAGAACAGTGGAGGGATTCAAGAGAGAATGGGACAAACATAAGTGGCTGCCTAAGGTACGGAAGGGGAATCTATGAGGGAGGAGGGCAAGGGAGGGGAATGGGCAGACTCAATGGGCCAAGAAGGTCCTTTTCTGCCGACATCTATGAATGAATGAATGAAAAAACTAAGATAGCTATTGCTTGAACCCTCTCCAGGGCCAACTCCCTCTCCAGCCTCGGAAACCACAAACGTACCATGAAGCAAGCCAAGTAAGGAAAAAGGTACCTGCTGTGGGTGATTAGGACCTGCACCCGCATTTCTGACACTCGCCAACCACACCAGCTGCCTGTATCCACCGAACCGGCGCAACCCTCGGGACCGAAACACCAGTCTACTGGGAGGCAGGGGAGCAACTCAATACAAGCGTTTGCTCATGGGCAAAGAATCAAATCAAATCAAACTTCCGATGGCTTGCAAAGAACACACCTCCAACCAAACACACTACGGCACCAAGCAAAATGCAAGTGATGACAAGTGAACATAGGAGCAAAAATATAAATACATTAAATTAAATTAAAAAAAAGATGGTGTGCAATAGCAGGTACCTAGACAAGTACACCTGACGGGTATGCTAATATTTTTATTAACTGTAGATAAAACCAGCTTTTTTGGGAAAAACATGTTTCACTGCACACTGCTGCTTTAACTGCCATTATGATCCTCAGTTACAGCTTATTAAACTCAAATATTTTATCTTTATGGCCGCCCTCTAATTTTACATCTGAAAAAAATCCCATTACAGCCATCCTGGCAGCTGCTGATAAAAATGCCAAGAATGTTGCTAGAATAGGCTGAATAATTCAATTTTTTGTACACTGTTAGCCCAAGTGTACAGTGAGAAAGTGCAAGAAAGGAGGACTGCTCACTGGTGCAGGGCCCAGTTGCAATGAACTGGGCAGTCAGCCCCAAACAGAAACCACAACAGCAGGTAGGTACTGCACTCACATGGAACACATTGCTGTATGCAAGAAATCACTTCAGTCAGGTCAGTACTGTATGTGTGCCTCAATTTGCACATTTGTTCAGACATACCGTTCCTCCTAGACCAGCTGGTGCAGACACACAGTAAACCTAATTCAGACACCACAGTCCAAAATGCCTGGCGCTTCACTTGGTACAGATGTACCAGGGGAGGGTGGAGGGTGTAACATAGGCAATCACTGTTCATGCCTACAAACTACACAGATACATGAAAAAAGTCTAAGGGGAACCTTCCATTTAAGATAATTTTTAATTACAAAATGTGTACATCCCCAATCAAGGTTTTTTTTTTTTATTCCTCCTCTGCTCCTCCCAGTCCAGCACCTCCTTCGGGCCCTCAAGGTCCTTACTTGGACTGTCCGCCATCCCCACGGCCTACCTCAGCCCCAGATCGCAGCCCCCTGGAGTAGCCCGGCATAACCCTTCGCCGGGTGGGTCCCCCTCCTTCGAGAAAGAAGGCACCGGTGGGGGTAATCCAGCGCACTGCGGCATCGGCTCCAGGTGCTGCTGGGGTTGGAGGTCGTGGGACCGTGACGGCAGTGAGGCGACCGGAGAGCCATCATCTGGCTAGCCAGGGAGCCGATTTTCCAGTTTTCTCCCTTGGAGAGTGACGTAGGTGACGTCATGGCGAGCACTGACGTCCGTCACTCCCCCAGACATTTTGAGCCCTGATGGTCTGCCATGCTCCGGCCTCCGCCAGGCCAGCAGGTGCCGCCACATCCCTGCCCTCCCCTGGAGAAGGCGAGCTGTCTACGGATGCTCCCAACCTTCTCCCCCGGCCAGTTCTCCGACGACCAGAGTCCGTTCCTGAACCCGGGTCGCCGGTGTCGCAAGCGAAAATCCAGCCGCTGCGCTGACGAGCCGGCAGCCCCAATCAAGTTTAAAGGAAAAAGAGCCCCCCAAAAAAAGTCACTCTTGAACTGCACACAATGTATTTACAATGTGGATATCAGAGTGTTGCTGGAACAGGTTTCTGATGGCCTCATCCTGATATATTGTACTTGCATCCAAGATGGTGACTGGAAAGAGATCAGTAATTTTTTTTTTTAAGCTTTAAAATCCTCTATATTGCCTCAGAAATGCAATAAAGAAAAGAATGATTTATTGATGTTTTTGTTTCATTGAATTGCCAACGGCACTATTAACATTTTTAATTAGTATTGCTGCTTTAAGTAATTTTTCTGCAAATATTTTCATCAGTTAAAGACAAAGCCTGGAAAACAGTACTATCACAGCATGGATTTAAAAAAACATGTCTGTGGAGCATAACTAACAATGTACAACTGCTGCAGAGGTGTATGCAGCGTGCAATACACTCCACAGATGACAGGTGATGTTTTTCCAGTTTACTTACCCGGGATCCCATGACGGAGATGCAGCATCTCATTTACAGTGGGGTCTTGATTCTACCCAGTTTAACAGCTGACGTGCCTGAAGCACAAGGAGGACAAATGATTCAACCTGTGCAAAGTCGCACAGCACATAATGGCCCTGCTGGGATATGAACCTGTGATCTGCTGGCCCCCGGAGCTGCGCCTTAACCACTGAAATACATGCCTCCCTAGATTCAAGCTGATACAAACACACTCAATGCCACAAAGTACAAGATCATCTTGGTGTCACTCACGCTCCCTCCTGAACTCCTTCCAAACATGCCATAAAATATCACTAGGTTTCTGCAGAGGCACCTGAAGATTCCAGGTCTCAGCTCCCACTTTTTTCCACCCTCATTTCTTCCCTATGTCCCCTACCCAATGACTGGAGTCATCACAACTGCACCCTTCCTCAGTCAGGTAGGCAAGTGAGTAAGCAGCTGCCTTACAGTCAATGCCAAATGGTACTCCTTAGCTGTCTAAACGGGAGTAAGTGAATGCCAGGCCACCTGCACCCTCCCTCCCTCTTCAGGACCAAAGCACCTCTCCCCTCAACGAGGTTCCAGGTCTTTCAATTGAAAGTGTACAGCCGGGCCGCCCCGATAGCCTAGCAGCAACACACCACACAGGCGACCCAAGTTCGGGATCGCAAATCAAGACACCACATCAGAAGGAAGCTATCAGACTTCTGCAGCATACTGCAGTCGGGGAGAGATGGCACTGGGCTCCTGTGCCGCAGCAACCCTTGCGGCAGGCTAAGGAAGCTTTCACCCTCCATAGGACATCACTGCATGCAGCTGAGGTCGCATGAAAGCTCCGCCAACACCAGGGGAGAAGGAAGGAACTAGGGAGAAAAGCAGGTAAACACACATCCATCTCTGCGATAGCCTTGGCTCTTTGGGCTTCCCCTGGGCACTAGCGCCCACGGACACTAGATCCCAGTCCACACAGCAGACTACCTCAGCAGGTGGGAGAGATGGCCCTTCCCCTTCCCCAGAGGGATAAACACGGCAGGAACACGGTAGATCCCTGGGAACAGGTTATATCCCCAACAGATATTGCTGAGGAGACAAAAAGAAGCTCTGTGGCTAAAAAGTGCTCAATCCGCACAGTCTTGGGGTTATCAGGGTATACAAGTGGGCCACTGGAAAACCTACAGCAATCTCTGCAATTAACTCCACAGAAGGTACTGAATTTAGACTAGTATCCAAACACCACTCTTTCCTGCCCTTCCCCCATGAAATAACTGCATCTCTTGCAAGGACTTTAGGGCCTCGTAATGTAATTAAGCCTCACCATGTTGTTCCTGTACCTTTAAGGGGTGTGTATCAGCATGGATATTCACAGAACATATAAAGATTCACAATACCAAGATGTACATTCGGAAAAGGCATAAGCCAGTGTCAAAAATGTAAACCGACTGCTCTACCAGGATGTGACAACTCATCTTCGTCAATGTCACTCTGTAGCTTAGAGGTAGAAAAATCCATAAAAGGGCAAGAGCAACGACTGAAGTCATCACAGATGAGCAAGGGCTCGGCAACAGCAACAGTTTTGTAGCGGGCCTGATTACAGAATGAAGAGTGGAAGGAAAAGGTGAATCTGAGGACCCTTGGGTTCCAGCCATAGGTAGCCTATACTGCTGCTCCTTGCCTGAATTATACTGTGCACACAAACTCACGAGAGCTACAGCAGATCAAATGTTGGGTACCTCTACAGAGGTGGAAGGGGGACAAACTAGGTGAACCACCTACTCTCAGCTTCTTGTCTCCCATATTCCTATATAATCTGAAGTGTACAGTACATCTCTACATAAGTAGATGCCCCCATCTGCAACAAACTTACCACTACCCCTCAAGCTTGACCCTCCGAGCCCTCCACCAGCACCAAGGATCCATGTGTGGGTCGAGGGCTGCATGATGTGGGCCCAGAGTGTGCCTGTCATCACAGAGATGGTAACCACCTTTTTCCTTTTATTTTCTCCCCACTCCCTCCACCTCCGATATCAGACATAGCCTCTGTCTGCCTCACATAAACGCGGCACCTCACAAACGAGCAGGCTCTATCGCCCACCGGAGGGGGTCACGGCAGCGGTGGCATGCCAACATCTTCTTCCGTGGGCGGACTCATACTGTGGGCAGCAGTATTCCCCAGTCTGGGCCACAGCAGATTCCAGCTCCCGAGCCCACTCCCAGGCACGGAAGCACAACCCACTTATGCTAGTCCTTCTTCTCCTCAGTTTTAAGCAACTGTTCATGTTATAGTAAAAATGTTCTACCTATACCATTTATTCCCTTTTAGAGTGCCCTTTTTTTGCAGGATTTATAGGATACCATTTCTTCTGCTTAAGCAATTTTTTTAAAACATTTAAAATAAATGAAAGCTCTTTCTAAATATGGCACCCTTAAGTTTTCATTAGAATGTGCAGTTGTTTTTGAACATCACCCTTCTTATGACTAGGGTGAACTAGTATGCAACAGACAGTGCTCCCTCCCCCTATGAAACACAGGGGGACATCAGGGCTAATCTCATTTCCAAAACCAGAAGCTCTAACATGCCGAGTATATGTAACCAACAACAGATGACTGAGTGTAGGTTGTGCTCCATATACCACAGTTACGGGTGTTGGAGCCAAAAGGCAAAGCCAAGTGGCTTCAGTTACCCATAACTGGTATATGGAACACAACCCACAAACCATGGAGTATGCTTTTGTGTTTGTTAAATGGGAATTGCTATTTTATGTATTAGGTAAGAAAGTGACAAAAGGGAAAACAAGTTTGGTCAGAGCCAATGCGGCTGCTGAGAGCTTTAACGAGCACCAGAGTCTGCCATGCCCAAGATGGTGTCACCAACAGAGCTGCGCATGTGCAGTTTGAGTCAGCAGCCATCTTGGGCACAGCGTCCATCACATCCACAGTTGCAGAAGACAAACTACTGCCCCACGAAGGGGGTGTGTTTATGCTGCCCACGGAGGGGAAATACAACATAAACAGAATGAGTGGACATTAACCAGAGCACTGTGGAAGTACTCTGGACAGCGGTCCGGTCACATGTTTCCACAGTGCTCTTCTAAAGATGATAGCATAATGTCCATGGAGCTCCGCCCATGCAACCATAAAAAGTAGGAATCACTGTTTGAAACATGAAAGTAAAACTGTTCTTTCCTGTTGCTGGGGTTTGTATGGAGAACTTGTAATGGGGCAGAGGTAAAGTAACTGTACTTTAGATGGGATTCCCTAACACCCCAATGAAAATTTGTAGTTGTGCAATGATTTTCAACCAATCAGATTGCAAGATTTTTGGAACCTATTTCATAAAATGAAATGTGGCCTTGCACCACACTGCAGTCCTGGGTTCAATAATAAGTCAGAGGCACCGGGGTTGGCTGGGGGTTGAGCATCCAATGACAGCTCACCTTCTCCAGGGTGGGTGGAGAGTGCCAGTAACAGTATACATCCTGACAGCTGCTGGGGTGCCCAGGCAGCCCTCTGCATTATGGCTGGTGGGACGTGGAGGACATCGGTATGGCACACACAGGAGCATGTATACCCCTCTGAACGTCACTGCACATCCGTACTCACCATCGGGGGTGGGGAAACCACAGCAACAGAAGACAGAAACAACCCAACAACTGGACAGTTGTCGTCGCACCCCAGCAGCACACCCACTGTCGGATCCTGCTCTCCTTGGTCCCATCACCCTCTGATCTTCACTTCTGCCTGCAGGCCACTGGATAATGGTAGGGAAGTGCTAAGGTGCAGAACGTGGCCCCACCTTGGGTGGCACAAGCCAGGGGGTGGCCTGCAGTTGTGTCACGGGGAGTCGGAAGTCCAGAGTCCATGGTAGGGAGGATCTCAGGCAGGGCAGGATTAGCTGGGTGTTGACTGAGGAGGGTCCAGAGTCCGTGACCAAAGCAAAAAGTGGGGAAGAAACGTGGAACCACAGCACCTTGTTAGTCGAATCCTAGCTTTGATTGTTACCAAAGGCCATTTAAACTGGGGGAGAAACACCACTGAAAAAGACACTCAGAGAGTTGAAGCGCTTAGCCCTGCATGCTCCCTATACAGTAATGCAAAACTTATCACATGCAGAATGGAGACTACTAATAGAGAAGCGGAAGGGATCGTGGTCGCTATTCTTCGGGGACAAATTAGGATCCTTCCAGAAGGGGTATTAGTTAAAATTCTAAATCTGGCACAGAGCAAGTCCCATACAGGTCAGTAAGCTTCCGGTTTGTTTTTGCAGTGTAGTAAACAGAACAGGATAGGTGCTCTTTAAATCATGTGCTTTAACTGGAACTCACCAGTTACTTGTTGCTACGACAGTTGTGAAGTACTGAGCTTTAAACTGGAGGCTGTGGCTCTGACTGACATCCCATCGATGCCAGAGGTTCAGGGTAAATGCCTTGGGGAACCACAGACTGGCAGGAGTTACTTTGAGTGGTAGAGGGATGAAGGAGTGCCCAAACAACTGGGCCCTATGGAAAGTATTTTTACAGTTGCCCAGAGGGCAACTGAAAGGTATGGGAAATTAGTTATAGACAGGAGTAGCAGCAGGAGGGGGAAGGGGGGCATGTTGGGAGGAAGGAGGGTCATCAACAGCATGCTACCAGGTGTGCACGCCATTGGTGGCGGAAGGTGTGAAAAAAGGTAGGGCCAAGTAAGTAAGGGGTATATTCTCCCCCAGTAATACATTAACATGATTGCAAAAACTGATAGGGCCACTTATGAAAGTGCTAGGCCTTGGCCATAGTGGCCCCCCTCCGGCACCTATGGTGCACGCTCACCAACACTGACCCCTTTCAAGCAAGTATGTTCCAGGAGCTGGAAGAACCAGAATGAAAACCCTGTCTCGGCATGATGATCAACCCACTACATTTCAGCTCTGCACAGCCTTCCTGTCGCTGCTCACCGACCATTGCTTTGGAAAGGACCCTTCTGCCTCTGTCTATCCTCTTCCCTGAGTCAACCAAGAGACTTCCTCCTGAATGGAAGAGGAAAAAGGAGTCGGTATGGGGAGAGCCACAGAGAGGAGTGACGGCGCTAGATGGTGGCCTGGGACTATAAAAGGGCAAAGCCAGTGAGAAACGGACATAAACTGAAAATTGGAAAAAAGAGGAGAGGAAAGGAAGCACAGGGAGGAAAAAGGGACAGCAGTATGAGTAAAGAGAAAGATGTAAAAAGGTAAAAACAATAGAGATCTGCAACTACATTTGCCCAATTTAGCATTTGACCCTGCTGATTATTGAAAGCAGACAGTAACAAGAACAGAGACTCCAATTCCTTCTCTCGCCCACCCCCAAACAAATGAAAACAGATTACATTCAAGGGGGCAGCACGTGCACACTGGAGAGTGAGAGCGCCAGGCATCAGACTGTTGCGACTAGTGCTGCCAGAACTCCAGCTACAATGAGGAGACAGAGGGACACACACACACTCTCACAGGAGGATGTTATGTGTAGGTGGGGGGAGAAGGGAACATGTGTCATTAACACACCTGGCCCCAGCATCTTAGGGAAGGAAGAAACCAGTGGGGTGGGGACCTCCAAGAGTCTCCCCTCCAGGCACACTCTAGTAGCCATAAAGGACTTCGCTTTGCCAACCAGATACTGGTTTCTGTTCCCTAGATCCCAGGGTAGTGGACATCACTGTGGGTGAACAACTCACAGGGGAACAGCAGCCACCAGAGTGGCCTGGGTATGTGGAAGGGAAAAGCCAAAAGGACTGCCAGGAGCTCAAAAAACTACACCACTGATAGCCAATAGGTTAATGATACTGGAAACAAAAAACGGTAACAGCCCACAGGAAAAGGCATCTCAGTCTCACCCCTTTTATACTCTGTGAGGGTCCTCCCCTTCCTATTCTGCATTTCAATGGCTGCAGAATTTTCTGTAATTTTCATCCTGCTGCAGAACATACTGTACACAGTACCGCAAAATTTATTGCTCTTGGTGAAATCAACTGTACAGCTTTCCCATAGTGCCTTGCTCCCTTCCCTTACTTGTTTATCCTACAGGCTCTCCTCCATGCTCTGAATGTTATGTCACTGATGACATCACATCTCATTTTAACCAATGGCAGGACTGCATTCTACCACAGGAACAAAGAATTCATGCTGCAGCAGTTATCAAGACTGAAGTGCTGTGGAGAACTATGGGCTCAGATTATGATTGTCAGTAAATATAGCTATTAAGACAGTTTATTTACAAAGGAACCTGGTGTAATAAAATATATAACACTTGTTTGTTACAAAAATACAAGATATAAATAAACGAGGAAAAAACAGCCAGGCCCAGTGGAGCCTGTGATCCCCAAACCTGGGCTGGAGGGGCCAGGGTGAGATGTAGAGGTTACATGCACTGGTCACAGGAGGGAAGGTGTGGGCTGTCCACTGTAACATCAACTCCTACAGCGTGTCAAGTGACAGCACTGACACTGTAGGTGACCACACAATGTCTCATCCTCTGCCAACAGGCAGTCGCTGCAGAGGTCTTGACGGCTGCGACTGGGTAGTGGAAGGGACTTTATGGGAACTTCAGAGCTGGCAGTATACTACAGAGGTTAGAGTAATGAGCTGTGTATCACCTTGGTACATCCAGCAGACCTGCTACGATTCCCACAACCTCCACCTGCACACCGTGCAACTCAAGGCAAGTCACTTAACGTCCCTCAGTGCTCCTAGGTCACTCCTGAAAACAGACTCTTGTGACTAGTGGGCCTGCCCCACCGTGTACGTCACTAGTCTCCTGGCTGCCCACCTCAGAGCCACTGAACATGCTTGGCCCCTCCTCCATGCCTTCCGTGTTTGGATGTGTGTGGGTTCTCCCAACAGTAAGCCAAATAAATAAATGTGTGCAGGACCAAACAGGGTCCCACCCCAGGGGACAAGCCACAGCGTCGAGAGAGTATGGCAAATCTGGATATGAGGCAACAGCATCTGTAGGTATGCCAGAGTTGAGGTTCAAGCTGAAGGAGAGGTGGCCGAGAGGAGAGAAAAGTAAATGATCATTCACATCTTCAAAGCATCACTATCCTCAAAGTGGATACTGACATTATTCATGCTGATCCGTTTGTGGATCTTTTCCTCATGGGATGATTGCTTTCTCCAATTTTAAATCGATATTTATTTATAGAGAGAATAATACACAGCTGGGTGTGTGTAATCAGAATTTTACACACAACCAAGGTGTGGGATGCTACTTAAACCCCAAAAGCAAAGCTCGAGTGGTTTATAAAAGCATCTCACATCGAGGGTGTGTGTAAAATTCTGGTTTACACCCACCCACGTCCTGTTTGTCATAATTGCTAGTCAGCATTTTAATTACTGTGGCAGTTGTGTGACTAATGCTTGCACCTCTCAACGTGCGAGCTTGACTGACAGGGAGTATTGTAACCCCCATCTGTAACGCATAATTACAACCCGGCAGTTGTAACACATTTTTACAAACTGGTTTTCCAAGCACTAAAAATGTTCACTAGTAAATATAAAAGTATATTTCCATAGTTTAGTTTGAAACTTTCATACAAAATAATGGTTCCTAAGACAGCTGTGTGGTGCTGAGCGGCAGAGGACCACTTTGGTATGTTGGTGACCCAAGGTTCACGGCCTGACCCCAGCATGTTGGGAGCACAGGCCAGCTTGGGGGGCAGAGTATCTGTGCAGAGACAGTTCTAAGGGGTTGGGGATGGGCTCAGTCCTACACTGAGCACTGCTTTAGGAGCAACACCTGGTGGCGGCTTAGCACAGACACCGCTGGCAGCATGGGCGACCATAAACGTGGCTTAGTGTGTCCACCAGGCGCGTCATAAGCATGCACATCCACCCAGGAGCGTCATAAGCATGCATGCTTACACAGAAGGAAACGGGCAAGGACAAAAAAGGGGAAAATCAACCATACGGAGGCAGAATGATAGAAGGGCCTGGTTCCACCCATGTGCACTGGGCATTCTGAATGAACCAGCCATCCTGCATTCCCCCTGGACTACACTGAAAGAGGAGCAGCTGGATTTGGGAATCCTGCAGGGGTGGTGGTCAGCTGGTGGGCAAGAGGTCAGCTTAAGGAAGGTAACTGCAAGAACTAGGAAACTCTACAACGGAGCTGGGGCATGGCACCATCAAGCACAATAGTAATAAATATTAGTGGCTTCCCCTCACCTCCTACTCTCATCCCATTCCCTACAAACGAAGCCCCTTGGATGGATTCCAACCCCCCCACACCCACTTAACCCACCAACTCCAACACTCCCTCTTATCAGCCTTCAACCCCCCCCCCGCTCTTATCTACCTCTCCCCCCATCACCAAGGCTCACCCTCTACTCTACCCTCTCAACCACAACAGGTAGCTCTTGTACCTCTGTAAGTCGCACCCTGTATTACATCGTACCTGATTGTTTTAGTTTTAATGCTGTCTACAAACTGTGTAGTTATGTCTCAGATTGTAATAATTGTATGCATTAGTTATGCTCGCTCTCATCGGTCATGGAAATATGTAATTTTGTCTGTACCATTATTGACGTGGAACCTTTGTAAACGAGCTCTCCAGCTCAAAAATATAAATCAGAGATTCTAATAAAGCCGATTTAAAAAGTAGTAGTTAAACATCTGAATAACGTGTTTTTCCTAACACAAACATTTTTTGGCATCTTTCAAATCTTTAATATCTGACCCATTTTGAAAAGAACCCAATGCTGTCTGAAAGGTTTAATCACCCAACACATACTTCTGTACCTGCTCTAGTTACCTTGCAATCTTCTGGGTAATAAAATCAACAGCCAAAGTATAGTCCCGACTCATGGTATGTTCCCTACCGCTGTTTGGCATGCCACAACATCCATTACAGCCATAACATCAATCGATTAATTTTTATGAAAAACAGAAGTTCCTATTGTTCTGTTTACTGCACTATGCAATGGTGAAACACGATCCAACAGTTCATGGTGCAGGCGAAAGAGAGAACATGCCACGTAGCAGAACTGTATCTGTTCCCATACACACTGAGGTGTAAGTCATGTAGCTACAATGTGTACACCGTAACCCAGCTGGTATCTCCCCCACCTTCGGTATACAGCCCAAGTTTTATGACCCCCATATTGTCACAGACCCCATTTTATACCCAACATAATTTTTGTTCCTAGGGACCGATCCCTTCAGAACCTCCTCCTTCCACAATTTTTGTCCATCTCCTGGCCGGAGTCTATTCTCAAGTATGCCTCCACCAGGGACCCCCACCCAGCAGTTTGGTACCTCCTCAGACTGTGCCCCTTGGGGTAGGGCCCTGCCATCTGAGCACCTCTGCCAGATATGTCCCCTCCCCACTTGTCTGTCCTGCAACTGTTTGGGTGGGCGAGTCTTTAAGCTGAGGGCACTGGGAGGTACCCAAGGGAGGCATGGCCCAGGTTGGCCATGGTGGGCAAAGCAGAGCTTTATCTGCCCAGGAAGTGTCCAACCCCGTTATCCCATTTACTAACAAAGTCTCATCCACGGGAGTGTGCTCCATGACGTCAGATGGTGCTGGCATGCCGGACAGAAAATCTGTCCCCCCCCCCCAAAAAAAAATCATGCATGGAGTATTCGCTGCACAGCCAATTGTGGCTGTTTAGGTGCAGGCACTGCAGAGAGACAGATGGCCCTCCTTCCCTGGAGGACAGCATGTTATGGGGCAGTCAATCCACCCCCCCCGCCAGCCTGCAGACACACTGAGCTCGTGATGCAAACATGGGTAGAAAGCGGTAACATGTTATGCCAATGCACCAGCCCCAATGTTTTAAGTTAGTCATTTCGCCCCTGGCCCACAACCTGCACCATCCATTTGGGCATATCCCCCCAGCAACCTTTCTGTCCCATCTGCCACTACCCCGCCCCCCCCAAAGACCGACAGGAATCCACATGGGCAAGCCGGTACCACCATTCTCACAAGCTAGCACTCATTCGGTATTTCCTGACTGACCACGAGTGGTTGCTGCAGTGTCAAATGTTGAGCACCTCCCTGGGCTCGCACTGCGTTTTGCCCCACTCCCCAGCCCAAGACCACACTGATCCAGCTCCCAGGCTCATTCCAGACCCCAGTTCACCGGAACAGAAGCATCTTGCACTTCCCCTGGGCCATCAACCTAATGTCATTCTAAGTGATTTTACGGTTTCCTGCAAAATAATTACAGGTGTCAGAGCAGCAGTCAAATCTCATAACATTACAAAACAAACTCTGGTCAGAGTTGATACAGCTGCGCAGAGCTTTTCGGAGCACCAACAGCAGTATGCCATTCACAAGATGGTGGCGATGACAGAACTGCACATGCGCAGTCTGAGTCGGCAGCCATCTTGTGCATGGCGCCAGTCACTTCTGCAGTAGCGAAAGAAAAAGAAGTGCCCTGCAAAGTGGGTGTGTTTATGCGGCCAGCAGAGGTGAAAGGCCGCATAAACACAAGCCACTGGAAACTGTGCCAGAGCACTGTGGAAGCACACCAGACAGTGGTCCAGTCACATGCTTCCACAGTGCTATTCTGAGATGAGGATGATGATGATCACATAACGTCTGAGGAGCTCCACCCACACAGCCGTAAAAAGACTTTCAGGACATTCCATTCTCAACTAAAGACACTTACAAAGAAGCAGGCTCCTTGCTCCTTAGACTTCATCT
Organism: Neoceratodus forsteri; assembly: GCA_016271365.2. NCBI lineage: Eukaryota > Metazoa > Chordata > Ceratodontiformes > Ceratodontidae > Neoceratodus > Neoceratodus forsteri. The sequence continues at coordinate 425,102,311 of JADMNL010000024.1, read as the reverse complement.
GTCCCTGCTGCTTTTCCTGTCCTGAAATCATAATCCTCGGTTTGTGAGATCACAGTCCCACTTCCATGGAAACATGTTGTGAAGTCACATGCAGAGGGCTAGGATTTCACAGCAGGAATAAGCAATGTGAATAGAAAGGCATGGATTACTGGGGGATTTACCTATCCCCTCATGTCATGTGTCACAAAGAACAGCAGAATAACTTAACCACACAAGAAGTGGGCACTCCCACCAGTACCCACATTCCGGAGTGCCTTATTAAGCAACACTGCATGACCAGGGCTTACTAACAGTCAGCTGGTCACCTCCCAGCAGCATAACGCAGCACTAGGTGCAGCAAGTGGGCGACTAACTGCTAATGTAATCCTGGCCATGACATATTGCGAGTGTTTAAAAAAAAAAAAAAAAAAAACCTTAGTCCATAAAGAAAAGTGTTAGAAGTGTGTACCTTTTAAAGATTTCCTCACTGATCCGATTTTTTTTGCTCATTTCCCAGGCCCTACAATGCCCCTCTCCTTCATTCAACCCCCACTGCTGTCATTTACCTCTAGGCCCCCCATGATCCTCCAACATCCCTTAGATCTGGTGTATCCCTGGCCAGACGGCACCCCTGCTGCCTCAAGCACAAACAGGACGAATTTCATACACTATATCAGTTTTTAATTTATTAATGCTATAATTCAGCATAAGAAAACGGGCTATATCTCATGGCAATGCTACTTCATCAGGCCCGCTGTCTTCATATCCTGCTAAAACATTCCAGAAACTAATAATCAATTTGACTCGACTAATATATATTTTTCTACCAGCTCTGTGCCATTAACACCCAGAATTATAGCACTTCCATAGTGACAATAAACATGTAATTCTCCTAATAAGCTATATATTGCTCCAATCATGCCTAGCGAGTTTTTGTATTTTATAAATATATTAATACTCACTACAAAAACAATTTGCGTCTATTTGCTGTATGGGCCCACACTGTACCAGCCTCATATCCACTTAGCAGTAATCACACTTTTATTCATTTAACTATTTACCTTCAAATGCCTGCAACTCTTGTTAATTTTCTCTCAAATATTCAATTCTCTCTTTTAAGAAGGGTTAGCTACCAATTTCAGGAATTAAAAAAAATATATATCATCATGATCTTCAGCAAAATAATATATGGTCCTCAAAACTACATGGTATTCTCACACCTAATGTGGCAATCACTTTGCCAGGCTAAATGGCCCCATCCTTATCCCTCAATTTATTCAAGAGACCAGAGTCCATCGGGTCCCCCCGTTAAAACATCTATCATGCTCTTCCTAGTGTGGGCACATTATTCTGAGCATCAGTCAAATAAAAGTGTTGCAACTTAAAATTTGGGCATTAGGGAACTCACAGTGCCAATCAGCCATCTCCTGCAGTGTTTACACTGACCGACTCGGCACACATGCATGGGTTATATACCACAATGCGGAGGAGGAACCATTATGTCATGCATGACATCACAGCAGGAACACCATACACTGTTGCCACAGGAGCCTTTGGGAATCGGCTTCTAGCTTGAGGGTTGGAGGCTGCACCACAGCTTCCCTCCGCTCTAAGGTGTGCTGCAAACTGAAGCACTTCACCCCCCCCCCCCAGGACTTGTGCCCATGAATCTGTGATATTCATTTATTTTTAGAAATCATGGGAAATAAATTCCTGCTGTGCTAATTACATACTAAATAATCCCTTCCATGCTTGTATACTCCCATTTAGCATCTGTATCACAGGAAAGACATAAGGGGGCATTCAGCTGGTCACACATATAAGCGACAGCAGTAATGTACTTCTAAGCTACTATGAGGAACCTGCGTCGTTTACATTTTCTTTAACATGCAGCATACTATATTAGTTTTTGGCGACTATACAATATTTTGCTAAAGATCGTGATCATTTTTTAATTCCTGAAATAGGCAGCTAAGCCTATTTGACGAGGTAACTGAATATTTGAGAGAAAATAGAACTGCAAGCATCTGAAGGTAAATGTTAAGTGTGATTACTACTAAGTGGCTACAACCTGGTGCACTGTGGGTGCTAATAGCAAATATCAGGCATGAATTATTTTTGTAATGAGTATTAATGTAATCATAAAATATAAAAACTTATTAGAGACGATGGGAATAATACATATTGCTTATTATGGGAAATACGTATTTATTGTCAATATGTGAAGTTCTATAGCACTGTGTGCTGGGTGTTGGTGGCACAGAGGCAGTGTTAGAAAAGTATATATTAGTTGCAACATATTATTTTCTGGAATATTTTAACAGTGAACACAGCAGGCCTGATAAAGTGGTGCTGCCATCAAACACAGCCCACTGTTGTGTCGAGTTACGAAATAAATAAATGCAAAAACAGATATAGTGTATGGAGTTCATCCTAGTTGTGCTTGTAGTTCTAGTCTGATATGTCACTGGATGGCCCAAGACTGAACTTTTAAATCTTCAGCAGAAGAAGAGCAGCCTGGTCTTTCCAGAAAAGGCCTCCCTGCTGCCACCAGGGAGGAAGTGCCTTTGACATCAGGGGTGACTTGGTGGGGGTACAGATGGTGCACTAGGCAGTCAGGTGGTATGGAGGGGGGGAGGGGCAAACACAGGCGGTCATCCAGTATACCAGGGTGGGCCATTTCCGTTTTCTGCCTTCCCTCCACCTCCCCCTCCCCATGTCACGGCATCCTTAGAAGGACATACAGTAGTGTGTGCGGTCACCCACATCGGCAAGCGCACTTCTACCAGGAGTCACTCAAGAAGTGGTGCACGCTACTCCCTCCCTCCCTCCCAAGGTGGAGAACGTCCACAGGAACGCTCCTTATCATTCCCACTAGTCTCTGCTCCAGTCGTCCTGGGTGCGGGGCACGAACCCGGGCCATCAGCGTGCCAAGCGGGCACCTCATTGTTAGGCGGCATGGAGCCAGCTGAGAGTAAGATTTTTACTCAAATAGTTCATCCACTAACTGTAAGAATGCTGGTTCAGAATCAGAATGCATCATTCCAGCCATTCAGAAGTGCTAGAAGCTGGAATGCTGACAAGGAATTCATGCGCCATGGTGACAAGGCCGTACTTGACAATGTAAGTAAGCAATGGCACACTTTCAGGGTGTTCGGTTATTGGGTAATTTACACACACACACACACACACACACACACACACACACACACACACACTCTTCTGTGGGGTCAACCACAGGGTGGGGGAGGGGAAGTGCAGTAACTACCCAATAACTGCAAGCTCTGAAGTGTGTTATTGCATTTATAAAATGGCACCAATATAATCATAGTATAAAAAAAGGCTAAATGAATCTTTAAGAATAAATAAATCATCACTGGTAAATCTGTTCTACTCCAAACAGCTGGGTTTGCCCCATCAAAGAGGTCAAACTGGCTGGCAGGTAAGTCACTCATGTTAGCTGAACTTTTGGTTTTTTCCCTACAGTCACAGTTACTGAGAATTCTGAAGCAGTGTACAGTAGTTCCAAGACTTGCAAGGCACTTTCCAGACTGTGTGGCTACTGGTCAACTAGCACACAGGTCTGAACAGCTACTGGCCAATCAGATCACTAGAATTTTCTTGCCCCTTTTATAAGAGATTACTGTATGGCTCTCAGAATGCAGACAGCAAATTATGCTGCAGCATTTCTGAGACCTTTTTTTTTTTATGACCATGATTATAAAATGGAACCATGTCTCGAATAAATTAATTTTTTGGGTTAATGATGCTCTTCCTTAGCTGTGGGTTACTGCGCACTTAAAGACTTGGCTCATGGCCAACCTGCCGGCACAGTTGCAGTGCTTCCACTTGCGACGTTGATGACCCAGGTTCAAGAACAAGCCAGGGGTGTCAGAGGGCCAGCTTGGGGGGGGGGGGGAACAGGACTGAGCGTCATCGAGCATTCCAATGGATGCGCTCCTCCTCCACGGAGGAGGGGGAACTCACTGCTCCGCTTCCTCTACTGCCACCTGTGTGACCATAGGTGGCAGCGCAGGGGAAAGCATCGGTGTGGGAGCCTGAAGCAAGGATCAGGCTGTATGGGTGCATTGGCGTGCCGGCACCCAATGACAGGATACACTCCTGAGGAGGAAGGGTGGGAATAAAAGCTCAGGACTGGCTAAGGGCATGAATCCCCTGCCCGTCGCCCACCACATTCAACAATGCAGCCACACCACCACAGGCCAGGGGATCCACCAGGGTCTTCACCTCTGTTGCAGATGACCAGACAGCAAGGCAGTATGCCAAAGTAGTTGAAGGCTGACCAAGCCCTTGGGGGCAAGCCAAGGGGGCAGCACAGCAGTGTGTTGCGAGTGGGCTTTAGAGGCCTGGTAAGGTGAGTGGTTGGTCTCGGTGAATGGGAATGGGATTGGTAGGGTGGAAGGAGAACCTACCAGAGCCCTGGGTGGGGGTAGCTTATCTAACCAATCAGGTTACAGGGAAAACATCTTGACATTACAGATTTTTGAGTCCACTGCATAATTTCATATATTGCAAGCATCCAACATGGCCGTCTATGTCCCTGTAAAGGGAAACTAAGGAGGAGTCTAGTCGAATAAAGCCTGGCTAACATCCACAGCCCCAGTTTCAGCTAATAGAGAGTACAGAAGCCAAGTCTGAAAGCTCTGAAACTTAGTGGGCAAGCTAAAATACTATGCTTTTACCACAAAAAGCTTTTGTAGGAAAGTATGCTTCCAAATGCACGAGCTAAAAAGTGTGTAAAAACCCTGACCACATAAAAGCAGACTTGATGTAAGTGACTGCCCACCACGAATATCAATTTGTATCCTCAAAACGCTGCTGGTTCTACCAGCTCGGTTACATATAGTTGGTACATACTTTCATTAAAATTTGTGACTTTTTAAAATATTTTGGTTAGTGGGACTTTTGCTGTCATAAGTTAATGCATGCCTTACTATAACCACATGCATCGACAATCCATACTATACTGTGTGTAGGTAGACAGATAGATAATACGGGTTGAGTAGGCTGTAAACCCCAATTTTTGCACCTTAATAACCTTGGTGTCGTTTGTCGGAATAATACAAACCTTGACATGCGCCGTCAGGCTGTCAGAGTCTCAAGCTGTGAAATGTTTCCTAACAGCATCTTACTCGTTTTCTGAGATACGAGCCACGAAAAATGAAACTTAACACTGCCTATTTTTTGCTCTCACCTACAGCCCCAAAGGGTGTCGAATTTTTTTTCCATGACATTTTCAGGACTGAAGGGGCCTATGGCAGGGTGTACTTTTGTGAGAAAAATATTACACCGTTCAGAGTTAAGAATTTTTGAGAGGACAGAAAGAAAAGTGGGGAGGCAACCTGCCATGAGAGTGTTTATTTTCATGATTTATTTGTGTGGAAAAAAAAAAATACCAATCGTGATGGCCACCATATATACGTATATATAAATAGAGAAGGAGAAGGAATAAATGATGGCGAAGTGTGGTATATGAAGAAATACCACTGAGGGGTTGAACAAGCCATAACGCCATGAGCCCGAAGGGTGAATGGCCTTTATGAGCTTGTTCAACCTCCAAGATAGTATTATTTCCTCATGTACCACACTTTGCCATCATTTGTTTTATACAATATATAAGGCCGGACACTTTTTGCGGTGTCCTATACAGGCAGCTAGTTAGGGCCATAATAGCTTACTTGGCTACAATCATATATGGGGAAATAAAGGATGGCTTTTTCAAAGGGTAAAAGGGCTCAAAACTCACAAAACATTGACAATACATAAAAATTATAGATTTTCAAAAAAAAAAAAAAACAGACACCTGAACCAAGCTAAACAGGACTCATTTAGTTACCCTCTTGTGTTTTGTTAAATGAAAAAAAAAAAAAAGGGGGAGAAACTATCCAGAAATGCTTTTGTTGGCACCTCAAAATTCAGGGTGCGCAGCTTACCAAGGAGCTGCTTACTCATGTTCTCTGTACAAGAACGGCGGGACCTTCTTGAATGCTGAAGCAGCAACTGGAGTCATGCTGCTGGATTCAGTTCAAGCCAGAGTCACTGATCCACTCTTCTCTCTGCCAGTCTCTCTCTGTCTGTCTGTCCATCCATCCATCCACCTATTTCTTAAGTGGACCAGGGTGCCCACTTCTGGTACTGCTTCTTTCTACCCCTTCTCCTCCAGGTTGCCCACCTGCCTTTCCCAATGCTTTCTCATACAGTACAGTATTTAAGTGGACTGGGGTGCCCACCCCTGGTACAGCTTCCCTTGACCTCCCTCCCCTCCAGGTCACCTGCATCATTTTCATTATGTACATGGCGGCACCAGGGTACCCACCCCAGGTGCCAAACAGCAGCCGCCCAATCCCCAATATCGGTAAGTCCCCTGAAATAAAGAAAACTATCCCTCAGTTTGTTTGTTTTCATCTGCAAAAAGGAAAACGGTCCCGCACCGATCTGACTGTCCACACCCTGACCTCCCACTCAACACCCCACACCCTCTCATTCACTTCAACATGTCCCATGGTGTTGATCCACTTTCCGATCAAAGACACGTCTTGCTGCTGGAACTGGCGACTGCGATGAGAAAAATCAGGTAACTGCAGTTTAATGTATTTCAACGTGATTTCAACTTTTATTTATAACTTTGCCATTTTTGCTTATTTTTACCCCAAATTTTGGCCTTTTTGGGACCCCACCTCATGACCAATGACAGTGGAATTATGCAAATCTTGCTTGAAAGGCGATCTTGTGGTCGCTTTGTGAAATCACCTTTCAGGTGGGATCTGAACATTTTCTCCACCCTTGTACATGAGGTAGGGTAATAAGAAAGCGATATTGAAAATCTGGGGCAAAATATGCAAAAATGACAAAGCTGTGAGTGTGTACATTTAAATTTGTGTATACTCGCTCATAACTCTGGTTATTTTAAATATTTGACCTCGCTAGGTTTTCAATATAGCCCTTATGTCACACCACCTCATGAACGTGACAGCGGTCAGGTTTCAATTCCTGGCCACAACATGTTTTCGCACCACTGGCACAGAATTACGCTACGGTGGGGATTTGAAAATTTTTATCTACTGAGCTCATGAGGTAGGGTAGTAAGAAAGCTATGGTAAAAACTGGTGTACAAATATGGCAAAATGGGCAGGTTATGAGTGAACTTTGCAGTATTTCAACATTTACTAATAACTTCGCTAACTGTAAATATTTTGACGTCACACTTCCAATGCAGCCATTTTTTCCACAGCACCTCAAATGTGAAAGATGTCATTTTTTAACTCCTGGACAATATGTTTTCATGCTTATGGTGCAAAATAATCTTTCAGCTAATAAACTATTAATGCTACATGTCGTGTTTATAAGGAGATACATAAAAAACTACTATCTTGAAAATGTTGGGTCAAAATTAAAAAAATACATACATCTATAAATGATTAAGAAACTCTGTGCGTTGTACCACCAGTCTTGACCCTAGTGCTATGCTTTGTGACCTATGCTGGGAAGCAGAGTTTGGGGACAAGCTCAGTGACCCAGCTGGATGGGCTGAGAGTGGGGGGGGGGAGAAAAATGGTGCTGTTGTGCAACCCCTCCCCAAGAAAGGGAATGAAAGCTGCAGAGTTGTCCGCAAGGGCCCAGGTACCACACGGTGAAGACAACCATCCTCTTGGCATAGGCCCTGTACCTCTGCACCCGTGGGTGGCAGAGGGCCCTGTGCATTGACTGATGGATGGATGTGCATCTGCTGCCATATGAAGTGCAGGGACCAGAGGGCCCTGCGGTTCCGCAGCCCACCAGACAACCTCTTGAGTTCTTAACATCCATCACTGCACTTCTATAGGCGAATGGAGTCTTCCCTTCACACAGAACCCAAAGAGCCCTGTGCATCTGCATCTGTTCATACAAGTCCCAATGAGAATATGATTCCATTATCTCAAACAGAAAGGAAATTCTTTGCAAAAAACAATGCACCAGTTAGGGTTCAACTTAATGCCATAAAAGTAGGGAAATGTGGAATTAGCGTCCCCAACCCTAACTTCCCAACCCCACAGCAGCAAAAGGAAAAAACAATAGGGTTCTGGGTCTCCGGTGTCCAGGAAATTGATGGTGGGGTCTTCCTTGGGGTTGTCAACCTTAATGCCCACCCTGTTACCTGAGCAAACAATGCCAGACATGATCTCCTTTCTTCACCCAGGGGCTATGGGGCCCTGCATGAAGAAAGCTACAGACTGTGTTGGCAACATGTGAAACACATTTCTCTACCTTTGAAGAGTGTATTAACATGAGGCACTGGATTGGAGCTGTACCTTGTGCTTCAGACAGGAGGCTAAGGGCTTGGGGAAGACTGGCGAGCATTAGGGCTGACAATCCCAAGGAAGACCTCATCGCTGATTCGCCAAAGTTCCCCACTACTGACTTGCCAAGACTCCAGAGACCCCAAACCCTAATGTTTTTTTCTTTTTGCTGCCATATTTCCTAACTTTTGTGGTATTAAGTTGAACCCTAACTGGTGCATTTTGCAAACACCACACACACACACACACACACTTTTTTACCTCCACATCTCTGATCTATAATTTCAGTCTGAATGAGTCTGTCATTCCTTTTTTTCTCTGCTCCCTCTCTCTCTTTTTTGGTTCCTTATTTGAGATGCTAGACTTCACATGGTACCAAAGGAAATACTTCTGAATTTCAAACGGGATGGGGAGTGATGGGACATACTGGATACTTATTAATTCAATAAATGCTGCAATAAAAATGCAGAAGTTTTTCTACCATGCCAGCATGACAATTCCTTAATGTAAATGTTGATGTGCCTCCCTGTCACGATGGCATCGATCAGTCAAATGAACACACTAGAGGCGAGTCCCTGACGAGAGGAGAGAGTATTACGTTTAGCCAGTTCATGGTAAAAATAAAGTCTCGGATGTCCCTGGGCAAGACAAATGAAACACACACACACACACACACACACACACACACACACACACACACACACACACACACACACACACAATGGCTAAACCGCACTGCATGCTCTGGTGAAAATTCAGACCTATGTTTTTTTTTCTGTTTTAGATGGCCCCTTTCTCATGAGATGCCCTTTCCCCTCGTTTTAAGTCTGTGTTCACAATTTTTTTTATATTTGAAATAATAAAATGGAGCACTCTTTGTAACATGGCTATCCCCAGATTTTCAGTGTTCCAACATGGTTTTGAACACCTTGGGCTAAATAATTAAATATGTGCAAAAGCAGAGTGCAAACGTTTGTGCTGCATGCACTTCCAATCGGCCTGGAGGCTGCCCTATTCATTCAGATCTCCCATTCATCCCATACTGTGGCCAGCCAAGCAGGCAAGAGGAGGGCTGTACCAGTCATCGTATCGGGCTCACTGCATGGCACCGCCTTCACAGATATTTATTTATTAGCTTTTGGTAACCGGGTAAATGCGCTAGGCAACAGACCTGCCTATTTTCAGGCACGACCAGGGAGAGCACAGGACATTGGTTACAATATGCAGAAATGCATAGACATAATATAGGTGTACAGGAGCAAAACAAGATATACATTGGGTAGCACAGTAACAGTTACATAAGGGTACATTTTAGGCATAGATCATAATAAGGATGTAAAATAAAGCAATTAGGGTAACCATAAAGACAGCTGAGGACAGTAAAGACATCAAGGTTCATAGCCACCTAGACAAACGTATTGCATGGGAGAACATTAGTGTAGTACTCGGGTCAGACCCAACAGCCTGCAGTGGACAAAGCAAATTAAGAGCATTTGCATTGGCCAAGGCTAGGAGGTGGGTGAACAGCGAGTTTTGAATCTCGATGGGAGGATGAATAAGCCACCCATAAGGGGAGTGAGTCTGAACTTGGGAGCAAATGGTCAAATGCCTGTTCACCCATTTTTGTCATGCAAGGTCTAGTGGAGAGCATGGGGACAGAGGAAGACCTGAGGGTACGAGTGTGTGAGGCAGGAGTCAGGAGGTTGGCAAGATAGGCAGGGCAGGGAGGTCTAGACAGGGAGTCAAAGCAGCCCAGGGAGTAGGCTCGAATATCCTTAGGTGACAGCCAATTTAAGCCAGCGTAAAGGAGACAATGATGGGTAAGACGTGGGGCAGTTAAGGCGAATCTACAGATGTTGTTGTAGACAGTGTCCCATTTGTGGAGTGTAGCAGAGTTTGCAGCAAAGAGGAGAGGCAGAGCATATTGGAGCTGGGGTAAGAGAATACCTCTCGAACAGAAAGTCTAGCGAAGGAGTGAGGGAGTGGCGCGACGATAAGCTCCGCCCATTTTAGCACTGACGGCACGACACACCATTTTGACATGTTGAGACAGGTCAAGTGTGGGATCCAAAGTGACCCAAGGTACTTGAAGGACTCAGTGTTTGAGATGAGGGAGCCATCAAGGCATTGAACCCGAGCCTGTTCTGAGGGGCAGACAGTTTCTTAAGGATCCAAATAGCACAGCACAGGTTTTTCTAGGTTCAGGACTTGGTGGTTGCTAGAGAGCATGGTCTGCAGGAATTGGAAGTCATTAGTGAGGTGGAGTTGATGGCAGCAACTGATTTTGACCAGAGTAGAGAACAAGGTCATCTGCGTGACATAAGAGTGCAGCTATGCCGGGACATGGTGGGAATATCATTTAGGAAGAGGGAGAAGAGTAGAGGTCCAAGAGGATCCTGGGGAACTCCACGGGAGATGTTTAGGGGAGGAAAGGGCCTTGTGAAATGCTACCGCCTGAGTCCGATTGTCAAGATAGCTATGGAACCAGGAGAGGGCTTGGTCAGATGCTCCAATGGACTGGAGCTTCTTTAGCATGAGAGGATGGCGTACCATGTCGAGGCTTTGAGACAGGTCGATAAAAGCGGCCCAGTGGGTAGCCCGGTCCATATTATTTCTGATGTCATTGTAAGTTGTGTAAGTGCAGAGATGGTACTGTGACCGGGCGGAAACCATGTTATGCGGTTTGAAGATTAAACATGTCAAGGTGAGCAAAGCTGGCGGTGGACTATTTTTTCAAGCAGCTACTGAGAGTGGGCAGAAGAGATATAGGGCGGTAGTTGGACATGAGTTTAACACGCCCTTTTGTGTATAGGATGGTTCTGGCAGTTTTCCAGGTGGATGGGGCAGTAGACGCATAAATCGAGAGGTTAAAAGCCAGGTGATAAGCAGTATACCTTGGCTGACCAGACCTAGTATGCAAGGATGGATGCCCTCAGCCTCGAGACCCCGCGTGCGGAAGGGAGTTAAGTAGCTTAGCAACTTCAAGGTATGTGGTTGGAGCCAGAATGAAAGGGAGGGGTGGAGGGGCGAGGAGGAGAAGAGGGACAGTCTGGTTGAGGGCTAGTTAGAGTAGCAACTGGTGGAGAAGAAAAAAGGGAATTGAAGGCGTTGGCAATGGTGTCTTGGTTGGTGCAGTGAACACCCTGAATGTTCATGTCAGCTGGATTCTGTGGCTTGTCATTGCCGAGTATGTCCTTAATTTTGGACCAGTACCTGCGCGGATTTGTAGAGGATGTTATTAGTAGGTTCCTATAATAGGTGCTTTTGGCAATACGAATTTGTCTTTTGCAGTTGTTACGTAATGCACGATAGTCTTCAAAGTCTGCACAGAGGTGGGAGATCTTCCACCTGGACCAAAGTTTGTCCCTAGATTTGAGAAGTTGAAGCAGGGGGCGTGTTAGCCACTTGGTTACTTTCCCTGCCATCCTACGTGTGGTGACCGGGATGTGAAGGTTTTGAAGAGAGAGGAGGACAGTTGAAATATTCTGTGCTATGTTAATGTCCTCTGTTTGGTAGAGAGGGACCAGTCAACCTGGTTAAGGTCAGTTAAGAAGTCCTCATGACTTAGGGCGGAGAGATTAGAAAGGTTACAGTTTTAGCAGAGAGGGAGGAATGACAGTGTTCCAGACACAGTAGGAGGATAGTGGTCACTAATTGTGTCAGGTAGCACATCGGCTGAGGCAACATATTCCGTCCTGTTAGTAAGTATCCAGTCAAGGAGGGTGGCACAGTTGCTCCACGTGAGACCCTTGTGGGTTCATGTATGAGCTGGGATAGATTTGCCTTGCTAGCTAAGGAGGATAGGTTAGCGAGTTTTTCTCGGACCAGTCAAGGTTAAAATCACCAAGGCAGATAATGTCATTCTTGCCTGTAACTGAAGGCAGAAACCTAGGAGTTCAGTGATGCCTGTGTAGCATTTTGGGGATATAAGTACAAAAAATATGGAGTTTCTTTACACCCCAAGAAGCAGTAGGAGTGTAGGATTTCACAGTTTGGTAGGAGGGGTCCTGCAGAAGGGTAATGTTTAGGTGAGTTTTGAAGTAGAGGCAAGGCCACCTCCTTTTAGTGCCAGGGCGGTCGATCTGAGCATGTTGTATCCAGGAAAGTGGCACTGACAGTCAGGCACTGTGGGCTTGCCAGGTTTCTGTGATGGCGAGGACATCCGGACGTTAGTATAGATCCAAGCCTGGAGGTCAGAGGTTGGCCATAAGACTCCTAGCATTCAGGTGGCTGAAAGTTAGTCCATCGGTTTTAGGAGAGTGGTGGCCTGGGGGGCAAGGTTATTATGGGACTTAGAGATGGACCAGGGTGATCTCAATGTCGCCGGATAGTATAAGAGATAGGGTTAGTAACCATAGTGGGGTGATGAGGTACACCCTGATAGAGATGCAGGTGCAGCTTCAGATGAAGGTGAAGGTATCTGACTATTGGGTGAATACGCTTGCTGATGAGAGCAGAGGGGGTGAGGTAGTGGAGTGGCAGTAGCAAGCATGTTGGAGTAGTAGAGTCAAACTGAGTATAAGTATTGGCAGAAGCTGTTGATCTGTTCAACGGTAAAGCTCAAAGAGGATAGGAAGGCAAAGTATTCCCATGAGGAGCGCTAGGAGGGGAGGAGGGGTCATTTTTGACTAGAGAAAGGAGTGAGGTAGAGAGGAAAGAGACAGCAGAAGGCTCCTTTAATATAAATCACCAAGTGAAAACAGCTACTGGACAGCAGTAAAATGTGACAAGTGAGGTATTGGGAGCAAATTGCTCAAACTTAATCAGGCTCCCTCTAGTGGCAAAACAATATAAGGAGCTAATGGAGAAGTTGGGTGTTTAAAATAAATAAATAAATAAATAAATAAAAATAAAAAAAATCAAGGTAGAAATTACCTGGTGTGTCTCGTGTGCAGTGACTCTAAGCTTTTAAATACAGTTACAGGCAAATGCAAATAGTTTTAGCTGCTTCGTTTTAAAAGTTTCAAAATCAGGCACAAAAGTAACAGTTCTGCCCCGTTTGAGCCTGGGCAGCAACTCGAGGTGCTACTCTGGCCGGGATTCATGCGCTGAGCAGGGGAGCTTGTGGCCGTTTCAGAAAAAAAGCGCGGAATGGCCAATGATGGTGGTGGCAGCAGCCTGGATAAAGGTAGAAATTACCTGGTGTGTCTCGGGTTCGGGCTTCTGCGGGCAGGGAGGGCTTAGGGCAGGCCTCGCGACCTCCTGTCTCCTCAGGGAGGGTGGTCTCTGTGTCTCGGTTCGGGGCTTCATGGCAGGAGGGCTTGGGCAGGCCCTCGCGACCTCGGTCTCCTCAGGAGGGGGTGGTCTCTGGGGGGGCTGGCTGGGTGAGGACTAAACCACCATTAACCACCATTGTTTGCTGGTCCAGTTGGCGATCGGCAGTTGGGGGGGGGAAATCAATGGATGCCAGGGACTACCAAGCATATCAGGGACGGGTATTGGGGAAGGGGGAAACACCACTAGACACCAGGGACTACGCATGCGTTATAGGGCCAGAGGATCGGAGGGTGGGGAGGGCTTCTAGATACCAGGGCACCAGACCAGGGTGGATGATCAGAGGTTGGTTGGTGCCACTAGACACCAGGGAGACTGCAAGCAGTACAGGGACGGGTGATGGCGGGAGCGGGCGGCCACTGTACCCTGTTCAGCCACCAGGGTCTTGCAACTCGTAGACAGATATTTTATATAGCACCCATCTCTGTGGACTCTGGGTGCTGCACAACGTAGGCATACAAATCATACAGAACATTTTAAAAATACAGTGATGACAAAAATTAAAACATCAGCAGGGTGCAACTGAGATCATGAACTTATCTAGCCATTGTGAAATACAATAGGCTATAATATATCCTCAGTTAAAAGCTTGACAGAATAAATATGTTTTGAGACCCTTCTTAAAGGCTTCCACCGAGGGGGCCTCCCTTAGATAACCAGGCAGGTGCAGCTGCCGCAAACACTGTCTCTTGAATGCCGCAGCATAACCCTGGGAAATCCAAGAAGGCCACCCCGGCAGTACAGAGGGCCCGGGCCGGATGGTAAGGCACAAGGAGCTCTTGCAGACAGACTGGACCCCTCTCATGCAGGGTCTTACAGGTCAACAGCTCTATCTTGACGACAACCCTCCACCGGACTGGCAGCCAGTGCAGTTCGCGCGGGCGCGAAGCGATATGTTCCACATCTTTCACCCTCATCAAAATCTCGCCCCATGCGTTTCTGCCAGCTGCAGTCTCACGGAGGTTGCCTCAGATAAACCCTAGGTACAGGGCATTGCAGTAGTCTAACCAGAAGTGACGAAAGTGTGCACCGGTGTGCGCAGGTCATCAGGTGGGATCAGGGCTCGAATCCGGGCAATATTCCTGAGATGATAAAACCCACTTCTCACCAAGGCCGAAAGTCTATGTTTGCAAAAGGGGGGTAAATAGTGCCCCTTTAGATGGCATTTGCCGCTGGTGTAAACCTCTGAATTAGTCACTGCGCCTGTATGCCGGGGTGGGGGTGGGGGCCACCTCAGACTTGCATGGGCACACATGTATGT